>OZ026498.1:15691663-16388330 GCA_964019985.1 Aurelia sp. 4 Dawson et al 2005
GCAACTCGTTCGTTGTGGTAGATAAAATACCTGACATCTGATGTGAAAGGAAAAAGAACATACACTTCAAGGGACTTGGTGGTAGCTTAGTACTAAGGTTGCAAAGATCTCAATCAAACCGACCAGTTTCGTGGATAAAACGTACAGTCCATTCGAGTATACTTCTATTCAAAGCATTAAGAAGGTTGTAATCACAATAAAATAATAGATGGGTCAAAGCATCATTTGAGTGATCGGCGATCATCACGATTTGTAGCATTTTCTTTTGGGACTCCTATGCTTGTAAATGCAGTTAACAGGATTTTTCTAGCATCTTTGTACTGATTCATTGCCGAGCGCTCGTACTCAGATTGACGAAGGTAGCGTTTTTATATCCAGTTACTGTTCTTTTTTAGTTTTCCGTGTAGTGGACAAGTCAGGTCTTTTTAATGATGTCGTTACTGAGGCCAGACAAGCGAACCCGGAAGATCAGCATATATCTGAATATATCTGAACAACTGTTAAACCTACGAGTGCTTTTGTGGTTTTGGCGTGGATGGAATTATGATGCCACGTGTAACGCCCTTGCAGGGCTCATCATCAGCGTGCAGAAGTGGGGGTAAATTGCCGTTAAATGGGACCGTGACAAAAAGTATCAAACTAGGCGGCAATAGATGTTATGATGATTTTGCTTTATCCAGGTCATGCCTAAGTCCGCAACGGTAAGGTCAACTAGTTTTGGACAGCAGATATTTGACAGTAGACAATGGTCCTCACTCTTCAATTCAGATGTGCCTACAAATATTTTTAATCGCTGATAATGCAGTCGGATTAAGATAGTGAGAAGCTTCTTCAGGATGAAATAATGAGGGGATCTTGACACAAACGAAAGAATCAACGAATGCATCAATGACTGAAGCCCAAGGCTGGAACCCAAGCCAATATCTTGAAATGAGGTACAAGATGAAGTTGCAATTAATTGGGAGATCTTTCAAGATGACACATTATCAGCAATGATTCTCTCTACCCTAGTCTTACGAAACGCTAATGCTTCTGTTTTTATGGATGATCTTAGATGCTAGAAGATGCTATGGATGCTAGAAGGCCAGACGTTGTGTTACAGTAGTGTATAAAAATTCAAGCTAAATGGTCATAATAGACGTATAGCCATACCGATTTATGTGGTTAGAAGAACCAAGGAGCAGGAAAAGTTCTATTGCCAAGATATTGCCAGATGAATCAGAAATATTTTTACCGTAGTTTTTCTCTTTTTTCCCTGTAATGAAACTCATATTTGGTCAGTATTTTTATGGTCTTTGTAATTTTCCTACGCAGGCTTGTGCAGAAAGCAACAGGAAAAGATTGTAGCTGAAATTGAAAAATCAAGACAGTATGGTATGCTTTGCATTTGTATTTTCATTCTTGCCTGACGTATTTGCCAGTGAAATGGTTCTTGAAAATGCTACCGTGCTAAAGATTTAATCAGAGAAGCATTGCCGCAGGCCGCGAGGATGTCCAAAGGTTTAGGTGATTGGGTTGATCGATTTTGTCATAGGACACAAAAAATATGCCACCAAGAAGAGTTTTTGGTACAGTTTCTGTATCTGTGTAAAAACACCATCTAAATAGTTTTATGTACTTAGTATCATTGCTAGAATGCAAGATGCGAGGAAGAAGGAGTACGAAGAAGCAAGGACACCCGCTAGTAGTTGATGAAAGCGTTTTCTATTTTTTACGTGATTTTGAAGATAGCGAAAACAGCTACTTGCAATTTCACATTACAGGATTCAGCTTTTATAAAAAACACATTTTATTCAGAAACAAGACATTTCTTGGTATCTTCGCCTCTATAGTAAAATGGGCTACCGAGATTCTGCATGGCCTAGAAACTTTTACTGTAACTTTGAGACAATGTGATTTTAAGTATTCTAGTTGACTGGATCGTTTTCGAATGATGATAGATCCCTATGGAAGTTCGCTTTACCAAGTGTGTGTCTGTGTGTATGTGTGTGTGTGTTCATCCGAATATTAAGTACTAAATAGCTTCGTAAATATAAGATAAAAGGAAGTAATCAAATTCGAATATTTAGCGCAAACCAAATGATAATCTAAGTTAAAAAGGTATACATATCTACAGTTACCCCTTAGGTATCAAACTAGCAAAACCCGCCCAATCTAAGAGCTCTAAGATCTCTTGTACTGGAACATTCCTTAAATGATGTTTCTTTTTTGTGCCCTTAGGTCTCATGCCATTCACTATCCCTCTGCCTAACGATTCACCTGTGCCATACAAGCCGGTAGGAATACCAAGCAGACATATACGCGTGAGGAGATGATTGCAGAGAGGTGCCAGATCAATTATGTGATGAAGTGCTCACAAAGTATCCACAGCGTGCATATCCAGAATGATAAAGCCAAAACGAGTTTTTGAATATGTACTGGAATCGCAAAAGCAGTTAAGGCAGTTCAAATTCCATGTACTCAAAGCACCGGATGGATTTGAATTTACTTTGATTCAGCTTTATGAAAACATCTTGGTTGCAAAATGGGTAAAGAGGGCCTAAAGCAATTGATCAAATAGCAAGGAATCTCTTCCCACTGGGCAAAGTAAAAGGTCTTATCACAAACGAGATTCATAGATGTTCAGTTTCGAAAACACTGAAAATGACCCAAAAAACGTTGAGTAAATTTCTCGTTGAGTAAAAGACACTTAGCATGAATGAATAAGGAGACAGTGTTCTGGTGGTGATTGGGAATTTAGAAGCTGATCGGTTGAATGCAATGCACGTGTTGGAAGGAATGTAAAGATATTTTTAGCAGTAGAAAGAAATTTATTTCCTTTTCATACTTGATTCATACTTTTATGTAGGTACTTCGTTAATGTAGGATTTCCTTTTATGTAAGTAAAGACAAACGGTAGTGAAGCATGGAGTTTGATGAATTCCTAAATCCCCAAATCACCACGAAAAAATGTTTTCCCATTTTCCGTTCATGTTGAGTCTTTAAACTAATAGCAGCGTTTTTTGGGTCATTTTCAGTCCTTTCGAATTTAAAAATTTTAAGAAACTCCCTTACAGCCCTATATGTATGAAGCTAAAACATACAAAAATACTAGCATCTAATTGAAGATCTGCGGTAAAGATTAACTAATAAGTCGTCAAAATTGGTCCAGTATACGGTTTCTCACGGCCTGTCAAAAGTGCATTGGCGCACCTGGTACAGCAATATGCGTGCCGTCTTTATCTCTTATCCTTGAAAAGAATTTGGTCTAAAGTTTCGTTTTCAACTCGGTCGATGTTAAATGGACTCATGTAACATTTAGTTTAAGGTGGTTCTTCTCGATTTGATCGACAGTTATAGGCCCTTTATTTTCACAATCAATTATATTTTGTAAAGTCGAATTTGCTTATGTTTTCGGCAGGATCGTAACGCAAGATGGTTTGGGTTAGAGCCCCTGAAGGGCCTAATGATTTTCAGCAACATGCTGCCCTAGATTTGGAGAAAGAGTGTGTTGATTAGCACTAAATAGTTTCTTGATTGAGCGCCGTTGTAAACTAAGTTGAGTGAAAGCTTAGCATATTTTAAATGCTGTAAATTGCAAACAATGATAGTAATAATCAATTTATTTCGTAGAGCTGGCCTTACTTAGGTTTGTACAATAAATGGTTAAGCCTAAAACTACACAAGTTTTTCCAAGGCAACAATAAAAACCAATGCAAATACAATATATTAAAAGAAAATAAGTTATCAAATACATGGCGTATAAATCTTGTGAAAGAATTAAAAACGTGGTAATAGCCAAAAGAGAATCCGATCTTTGGCAGGAGAGTCGTTGTCAAAATATGGCATCATAGAAATCCAAAATTGCGGTACAAACGTCCTTCATATTCGGCCTGTGCATACCGCGCCATTCCAACAATATCGAGTCATTATTATTGGAAACTATCTGTCCCCATTCCCGATCTGTCCTATTATGTTGAGTAATTTACCTGGGTTTAATCGGTCACTCCTTCCCGTCGTGATTGGAGATTTTCTGCAGAAAGCACCTTCCGAAAACCTAAAAAGACGAATGAAAATAACAAGCAAGACTTCCCTTTGTTCTCCATCCTTTACACTTGGATGTGTTCATGCATTTCATCCGCTTGGGAGAACGGAATCCCCCTGATTACGTTATGCATGCTAGGGAGACGACTTTTTCAATCCCCCAAGAGGCTAGCACTTTCTAAAGCGTACTGAAGTCATCACTGTGAGGGAAACGCATCAGAGAAGCTTGCTCGTAATTTTAGCACATTTTTTAAGATTTCTCAAAGGCGCATTTTTTAGAAGATCCCCTGTAAAACCTGAACGGAGTGACCGATTTCAGCCAGAAAAATTCTAAAAGTAGTTGAACATGTTAGCTATTCAATCAGATGCTGCAGAATTTCATCGCTTATTTACTGAGGGAGCAGGAGCCTTTCAAATGCCGGTCCTTTTTGATTCACCTGGTAAAGTTGCTCACATGGCTTTCCAATATGTTCCTCGTTACTATATGGCTTCAAATATAGAACCTACGGAAATCTTGGTTATGGAGGAATTGATGCGCTTGGCTCCCCTCTTGAATGAATTTGCGCAGCTTGCGATTTTGGAAATTTGGCAAACCTTTGACATATTTGCAGCTTTTGGCTGCCCCTGGATACCCGAATCACCAAGGACCCCGAACTGCTCCATTTCGCTACTTGTTCTTGGTTTTGAAGCATGAAAATCGCAGAAAATACTTCGGTGATGTAGGTATCGAGCAGATTTTTGATTACATCTAATCCGTGCAGTTGGTGTCACCAATTTTGAAATGCCTGATATCTTTGGCACACTTGGTGATCGACGAGAAAGCTGTATTTACATTCTTTGCTATTTTGCATTATTTTCGATTCATCTTTATTGTGCAACTTTCTGTCCCATGTCCATTATTTCAAGTAATACAAATACAGTGTCTTCTTGGAAGTCAGATTCCTCTTTCTTTGATCAAATTCCGTCACAATCGTGTAACTTCAATCCAATCTTGTTTACTAGTAATAGCTGCAAGGGGGCGGGGGGGGGCGGCCGCATATTCCTATGTATCAAGCATTACAAGAATTCATGAATCCAACTTATACCTTAACTTTAATCGACGGTGCATCTATTTCACAGTGATGTGACATTTCAACCAACCAGTGAAATTCAATGTGTGCTTCTCAAAAATGTTCGGCTTGCCTCACTCGAATTCCCTTCGTGTTTCATATACCCCATAATCTTCGTTGCTCCTAGAGTTTTTATCAGTGTTTCAAAACAATTCAAAGTTGAATTTTGTGAACGGTACCATAAATCCCATCATTCTGCAATGGTTCTTGATGGCTCAGCTCTTCCTCATAAAATATTTCTTATCGATCTGCCCAGCGTGATATGAATATTCCCCTGTTTCCTGTTACATATTTTACTTCTTTTGTCTCAGGTACCCATGGTACTTAATTGCGAAGTTTTGGCGAGAATTGAAATATGACTAAAAGAAAAAGAAAAGCCTTCCTCGCTTCCATTTTTAAAACAGCATAGAAAATGTTCTTCTGCCATTTTAGTTCTTGTTTTTCCAGTGGCGTAACTAAGAAGGAATGCGGCGTCCTAAGGAATTCTTGAACAATGTTGGTAGAGGCATTCTAAGCCAAAGTAGAATGCATTTCATCAAAAATTTTCCTGGAGACTTGAACCTGGAACCATCCATTTCAATATCCCCTGTGACTCTTAGCCTGTACATGCTTGCCGTTGGCTGTAAGGGATCCTTATTTGCTACCACTCTGGAAAAATCTCATCAAATGATGATTTGAAGAATCTGTACGCTGAAGAACAATTTCTTTTGCGAAAGATTCTTGCAAAAGATGTTGTAGACTGACAAGACAAAGATAAGTGAAAAGAGACAGTTCCTCGAATATCAATCGAACGACCAGCACCAAATCATTTTGCAGTAGAGCTGAGAAGATCCATTTCGTATTTCGTACTTTATATGTTGGACCGCTTGTAACTGCATAAGAATTCTTTTGCTTTCTTAGTAACTTGCCATAATGAGCATAAATTCTTGATCCAAATTGAACAAAACATCCTGCTTATTTTGTATTCAATATAGTCATGTTTATGATGCAAAATATAACTGAAAAGGGCGTTTCCCTCGTTTTCCGAGCATCTCAAGGGCGTGGCCCCCAACAATTTTTCCGGGGGCAAGCACCCGTACCCCCATGTCTGGTTGCTACGCTCGTACATTGCCCCCAAAAGCAGGGACCTGGCTATGCCACTGGCTGCCACTAATCAATGCCTGTGCTTACAAGAGAGATTAGTAGCCAAGTTAAAACTTTAAGTCACACAATGAATTGATACTGGACAGTGTAATTCTTAGCCCCAAGGACGCAGAAACAACTTAGGGTTCAAATAGGCCTTAACGCTTTCTTTTTCTTTCTTCAGGAAAGATTATGATATCTGACCCGATGTAGCCTATTTAACATCAAAGGAGGCAATTGTATTTACCACTGTCCGTTACTGGCAATTCAAACTCAAGCTTAGTTAAGTTACTCAGACTTCATGGATACTGCGGTCCTTCCTTGAGATCTACAGAGGACGAGAAACTGAATTGTTTACAAGAAACTGACTTTCAGTAAACTCTTGACTCTGTTAACCTAGTCAACAACCTTAATCTGTCATTGATCAATGAACACAAAACACATTGTTTTTTTGGAACTATCAAAGACAGCAGAAGTAAAAGATTATGTTCAGCTTTGAATGAGAAAGAAAGCCGTTGCAATTTCAGCACCTGCAATCTTTCATAAAGGGCTGATGCAGTCTTTCGACCGAGACCTCCAAATCGGCAGCCATGTTGTTGACGAATCTTGCTGACTCCGCAATGAAACTTAGAATCATGCTACTGCCAAGAACAATCATGAGCCTGTAGCCCTTAGCCTGCGTGCAGACTCTACAGTCAGAGTCTGCACGCAGGCTAGTAGCCCTTGCTTTCCACGTTCTCGTGCGATTGCGGGCAATCACTGTTATATTTATTTCTCTTATTTCTCTCAACCATTGAACGGCATCTCATGAAGTTAGACCAGCAACAGGCACATTCAAGACAAGTTATTCCATCTGCAGCACCAGATGTATACTTGATTTGCCAAAAGATAGTTAATTCCTGTGATAAGTCTTTCCTTAGATTCCTAGATGACTTCTTTGATATTTTTCAAATTCATTCATTAGTCGAATACAATTGGATACAATCTAGATACGTTTTAGCTATTTATGCCAACAGTCCTTTCCGCTCTAATGAGCACGGAGAACCTCAGAACCCATATTCAGAAATTCTCCTATCTACGAAGTTTCTATCTAACTACTGTTGAACCAATTGGTCTATCAAAATTCTTTAACGAATGTGATATTAAGGATATTTTTGGCAAACAAAGTTGTAGTAGCAATTTATTTTGAGTGGGCTTCTCAGGATTTCTAGCTGCTTAAAGCTAATTTAGGCCCACCATGCATACGGCGGTGAGGCAAGAGACGGACCCCTTGTTTAACTTCCATTTCGAATGGACAGAGAGGTGAGTTGCGAGGTTAGGCCTCCGAGGTCTCCCGTCCATAGTTTGTTGTATAAGCCGGTCGGCCACTCACATGTGCATTGGAGAGCGCTCATTTTTTAAATATTTTATAGGTTTCTTAAGAAGTTCATCATATGAAACTTTTTGTGCTAGATTCTCTGCAACTAAATTTGACAAGTCGGTGGCCTACTCGACAACAAAAACGGGAAAAAGTGGTGATTCAATTGTCGATTGGCAATGTGAATGACTTCGTGAAGCGTTGCAAACATGAGTGAAATTCCATAGATCGATCACTTTCTTCTCTTTGTATATACTGCGAGACAAGGTCAAGCGGGGTTAAGTGAACAACTCGGAATATTCATGCTTTGCTTCGAAAGTAGAAACGCTATGATAAAAGATAGTTTATGACCAATGCTTGATTTATATGCAGACAGAAAATCAAATAGTTTTTGCTGAAGAATTATTTCTGTTGTTGCAAAAAGTCCACTAATCTAAGGTAGTGAAAACATCTTTGCAAAACTGTAGTTTTAGGTTTAGCCCCTCGGATTTTGGTTTTGATATTTGACTATAAGACAAAATTGTTTTAGAAACGTTTTTATTGATTAAGAGCGCATACCATGTGGCTCCTTTTTCCAGAAAAGGATGACCAAGAAACACTTTCTAATCCGCTAACATGTCATTTTGAAAAAAGTATGCTGATTAGTGGAGATTTTGCCTATAACATGGTAAAATGAACTACCTGGATTGCATGCACGAAACTGGAGTTTTGGTGCATTCAGCAGGTATTTTCTTTAAGGCGCGGGATCATGCCCCGCTTCCTACTCTCATCTGTCTCTATAACTCCCTTTTCTCATCTTTTCTTAACTATGGTATCATTGCATTGGGCCTTACCTATGAAACATATCTTAAGCCTATAGTGGTTGGGCTATTTGATAGTCCTATTTTGGTTGGGGGGGCAAAAAAGCCCCCCTACCTAACTCTTGACTGGTAATAGGTAGAGTGACCAAATTTTGTGTGCTAATAGCCTCAGGCATGTACTGTCTGAAAATGTAAAAATTAACCTAAGATTGGCCCTCATTTTTGCTCACGTCAGCATTTTCCTTTGTGTGGTCAAGAAAAGTGGCAAAATTGACTAAAATCAGGAAAATCGCAATAAAATCAAATTTGGAGCACATTTTCCACCCAAACATGATAATTGTGATAGAATGCATCAAATAACACTACACTACAAAAGAAATTTGCAAAATATTCAACTTACGTTCCTTTTTTCGCGATAATTGAGATTTGAGAATTTGCGATTTTTCCAGGGTCAATCCCAGAAAATTGTCTCCCGCCCCCTCATTTTTCAAAATATTTTAATGAAACTTTTTGAGAAGTTGTACAATAAGTAGTTGCAAAAAGTCAAGAAGTTTCATGGCTATAAATTTCTTCCTAGCAGAGTTATTAAACAAAATCTACTAGGGGGGGGCAAATTGCCCCCCCCCAACCAAAATAGGGTTTTAATACATTATTCCGATTGCAGAAGAAAATTCTACGAGCTATAACATTCCAACCCTTCTCTGCTCCTTCCTCGCCAATTTTTCATTCATTAGAAATTCTTTCACTACAAGATGTGCTACACAAATATCTTAACCTTCGTCTATAAAGCATTAACAAGCTGTCTTCTTATTCCTTTCATGATTGCTTTCAGCCAAATGCAACTGTTCATAGGATTTGGTACTCGTTAGGCTACCAGAGGTGACCTCTTTAGGGCGCTTAAAATACTGCCTTGTATGGTCTTCAAACTATTCAATATTTTGGCTCTAAACTTTGGAATACTCTTCCACTCTACTGTCGCTCTTTCGTGTTGCCACATCGGTCGCAGCTTTTCGGTCAAAACTGAAAATTTCATTGATTCATACAGCGCATTGTAACGTTCTCCTTGTGCCACTAAATGTGAATGTTATTGAACTCATCCTTTCCATGTTGCATTACCTGGTCACTGGCTGTTGTTTTTATGTAAAGTTCTTTTTAGTGTTTTGTTTTTGTTTTATAGTTGGGGCTACATATAAGTATAAATAACCGAATACACTGATTCAAAACAGGGGACTTGTTTGTTAATGCTGGAGCTGAATGTTACTGCTGGAGCTGTTGTTGCTGTTGTGGCTAACTTTGTTGTTGTTATCGACCAAATAGACTTTCGACGAGAGGGAGCGCCGAAATTTGACAAGACAGCCGAGCGGAGTAAGACGTTTGTTCAACGTCGGACGCCTTCTCAATAAAGAAAAATGACACCTTCAGTAGCTCCTACAGTTGCAGCTAAGCAGTTCTTAACATTGATCAATACGATCTTTACTTACAATTACGTGAACATGACAACTGATCCTAGCAAACTTGGTGATGCGCTTGTGTTTTTGCTGACCTCAACGAGGGATTTGGCTTTTGTTGCAAATTCAACTGGTCTAACATTTGAATATGTCAACAAAACTCTTATAGATGTCTATTTGTGTGTGAATTCCACACTTACAGCGAAGAAAACGTATGAGGCTTTCAACTGGTTAGTGATTTTAACATTATTAAATCATGGAGTCCCCGATGCAGTCCTTCTGAACGGAATGATGCGATATGAAGCTCTTGCTGATTGATGACACGCTTTGTTTTATCAGATGTTGATACGCAGTCGAGAAAAGAACTGTCAATTTCTTTAACATTTATAATTGAATAATTATTTGGAGGCCATTCGTGGGTGACTGTGTATCAAGACAGTGTTGAATTTTTTGGCAAGATCTTGGGTGTGCAAGAAAGATTCACTTGTTTATCTATTGTCTGCTTTGAATACACACCCATTAATTTTCTTGAGTGCGTCACCTTTCACTTTTCACAGTCACACCAGGGTATCAACAGAACAAAAGTCAATTGATGATTGAAGGGCCAGGCTAAATTTTAAAATACCCCACACAATTACATATTATTTGCTGTTTTTTGCTACACTCCTATGAAAATGCTATGTAATCATCCCTGAAAACTTTGATTGTAGAGCTGGCTGCCATGTGGTTGACATAACCCCAGTTATAACTATAACTATAATATTTCTGTGCTAAAGGCTAAGAGCCTGTCACAGATCTGAGGAGTGACCTCACCCTGGACCTAGACCATTGTACTGACAGACCACTTGTTCAGCTATAGTAGATAAAACAAATGTAACACCCAGTTGATAGATAGTGAATGTCAGGAAAACAGTCTGTCCTGGGAAAAGCCACTCCAATACTCATCGTATTTTCTCAAAAAGGTAGGTATGTTGTTGTCTCGATCTAAGCCATTGAAGGGGTGTCTTCTTTGCAACGAGGGTGTTTCTTCTCTCCGGCGTGGAGGGCTCGGTACTTCGTTCTTTGTTTCTAAGGTGGGTGTGCAGGGGGTTTTTGTTGGGTTGTAGTCGGGGCCTCTTTTAGCTACGAGTTGCAGCAGTGTTTTGCCCCCTAGTTTTCCCTTTTTTATTTTGCTGTTCTTAGGCCCCTTTTCAGGCCTTTTGCATCATTGTTGTGAAATCAAATTTGCTTATCTTTGCAGTTCTCATAAAAACAGAAGAAATTTACAGAAATGCTTCAATTTCTTGGCTCTCAGCTACCAAGCAAATATTGATTCATCAGGCACTCTTGATGCTTTGAATTTTCAAATGTGTGGAATCTTTTTTAGCTCACCTGGTTCGCTGGCCCATGTTTCTATCCAAGAAATGCCTTTTTGGCCTATCTGTGATGATGGATTGACTGTTACTACAGTTTGTGCATAATGGATGGTCAGTTTGATATGATAAATGTGTTAAAGGCAAAGAATGGCTACCAAAGTGATTCTAGCATCCAAGATTTTAATATTTTCCCCGGGGAGCCTGTGCCTGGACTCTGCTAGATGGATGCGCCTTTGACGTACCTTCAAAACTCACTGTACAAATGGCCCATGTTTTTTCTGACCCTGGGCCATCCATGATTCCTCTCCCCGCCCTGATCACAAAGATGAACGGCATGATAGTGGTGAAAGGCCTCTACAATGATCTATGCCATGTAAGAAATGCAGGCTTTCCTAAGGAGTTAATAAAGAAAAATATTTCTGTGCCAAAAATGAGGTCCCCTTTTTGAAACTTGCCCCCAAGTTATGATTCCAAGTTATGATTCTAAAAGAGGCCCTGATTGTAGTTTAGTATTAGTGTTTCCTTGAGAAGGCTTTTTTGCTCAAAATATGTGTACTTTGGGACAAGACATGGAAAGTGACAGATGCATACCCAAGATTTTTGTTTGAGTTACTGGTTGCACACTAGAGTGATATATGACAAAACAACAGAGCAAAAGCAGCATGTATATGCCTAAAAGTTAGTAACTTTGAGCCTCCTTTGCTCAACTGATCATGATCAGGGATGCACAAGAATGTTGTAGATGAGTAGATAGTCCAAGAATTTGAGCAACTTAATATCTTGGATCTTCATTTCTCGGATCTCAATTTCATGGATTTTCATTTCTCGGATCTTAATTTCTTGGATCTCAATACCTTGGATCTTCATTCCTCAGATCCTAATTTCTTGGATCTTAATTTCTCAGATCTTAATACATTGGATCTTAACATTTAGGATCTTGAATCTTGGATCTTGAATCTTACATTATACCATCTCCTTCTCAGCTCCCCATGGTTGACCTTTCCTACATTTTGCAGATTTACAATCCATTGTCTACTCTATAGGCAGTGCAACAGAGTACCCATGGCATGGCTTGTAAATTATTCAAGTTTAAGCACCCCTGAAAGTGAATTAACCAGTAGTTGTGCCGCATTTAGGGGTGCTCAGATTTGGCAGGAGCACCTATGTGATTTGAAAATCCAAAAATATCAAATAAACTGAGCTGTTCGGGGGCATTTCAGTTGCTGAAATCGCAGTCCAGCATACCACAATGCCATATCGATGGGGGATAAAACTAAACCAGGGGGAGATTCATAATGGAATGGAGTTGAAAGGGGGGATGTATCATAATGTTTTTAAACGTTTATCCATTTAAAATTTGGCAGCAAAGCCTGCTATAGCCAGTGACCTATATTGCAAGTGTCTGCTACAGTTCAAATCAACTCAAATATGCAATACATGTGGTAGGTAGTAATTCAATTGGAAATCAGCACAGACCTAGCAGATAAAAGGACAGACCTATGATTTCTCAAATATTTCCGAAATAAATATTACTCTGTTAATGTGGGCTGGATGAGGAGAACGCGAAAGAGAAGAGCAAAGATCAGTTGCAGTGGTTGAGACAGTAAGATTATATGAAACATATATGGCTTTTTTCACTTTTGGATTGTTAGGGTTCTTTCTACGCTTTCAGCTGCTAATGACTCGAGGACATTTCGAAGATCACACACAACTTGAGAGTGCCTTGGTTCAGCCCTGTTGTGCTTCATAAATTCTCTTTTGTCTAAGATGAGCCGCCTACACAGTTTGGATCATGTGAGACAAATTTTCTCCATACAATAATGCTTTTCCTTGTTCAGCACCTTTCAGGATCCCTCCTGGATCCCCACCTGAAGTGATTGGTTAATTTCTTGTTCCATGCACTCTTAGTCTTACCTTTTTATCCGAAATTAAGGTCCAAGAAATTGAGATCCGAGAAATGAAGATCCAAGATATCAAGATCCGAGAAATTAAGATCCAAGAAATTAAGATCCGTGAAATTAAGATCCAAGATATTAAGATCCGAGAAATTAAGATCCGAGAAATGAAGATCGAAGATATTAAGATCCGAGAAATTAAGATCTGAGAAATTAAAATCCGACAAGTGAAGATCCAAGATATTAAGATCCGAGAAATGAAGATCCAAGATATTAAGATCCGAGAAATTAAGATCCAGGAAATTAAGATCCGGGAAATGAACAGTAAATACTGCACAAGTAAATCCAAAAACTTTTTCATTTGAAGGCTATGGAAATCTTTTAGGAATTAATTGGCAAATGTTTTTTTACATTTGCTAAGATTTTCAGCCATTTTTGCACATTTTTTCAAGCATTCTTCGAGACCTTTTGTCGACTTTTCAACTTCAACATGTCGACTTTTTGGAGTGACTAGATCTACCAATGTTTTTGCGATTTTTTAAAATCTGTATCCATTTATAAAAAGTCCTGCTCTCATCCTCATGAAAAAAGAAACGAAAGGAACAAAGCTATTGAAATGGGAAGGTAGCGAAAAGAAACGCACTTGCTGTCATATGACCATGCTGCTGATCCACTTTCTTTACCTTTCACATATAAATATCTGTTATGTGCGGTATGATACTCACTTCTAACAAATGCATAGCGGTTTTCCGCCATTATGTCTTTAACAATTAGCTTCGAGTCCTTTGTGGTTGCTGTTAACTTCTTTAAGAATTTTATTGTTATCTCAGCAGTGTTCGCCTCAATGTTTATTTTGATGTTCACTGTTGATAGTTGTTTTTCTATCAATTTTAACCATGGTAAGGGCGGTCTTCCAATCTTCTTCTTTGTCTGTTGCTTGTTTTTGTTGAGAACTATTTTTGCGGGAGTGTTATTTTTCAGTTGTATAAGATGGCCCAGCCAATTGAGTCATCTCCTTCTGATTGTTTTACTCCATGGTTGGGATCCCGTTTTTCTACGTAGCTCATCATTGCTGATCTTTTTCGGCCACCTTATTTTTCAGTTGTATAAGATGGCCCAGCCAATTGAGTCATCTCCTTCTGATTGTTTTACTCCATGGTTGGGATCCCGTTTTTCTACGTAGCTCATCATTGCTGATCTTTTTCGGCCACCTTATTTTTCAGTTATATAAGATGGCCCAGCCAATTGAGTCATCTCCTTCTGATTGTTTTACTCCATGGTTGGGATCCCGTTTTTCTACGTAGCTCATCATTGCTGATCTTTTTCGGCCACCTTATTTTTCAGTTATATAAGATGGCCCAGCCAATTGAGTCATCTCCTTCTGATTGTTTTACTCCATGGTTGGGATCCCGTTTTTCTACGTAGCTCATCATTGCTGATCTTTTTCGGCCACCTTATTTTTCAGTTGTATAAGATGGCCCAGCCAATTGAGTCATCTCCTTCTGATTGTTTTACTCCATGGTTGGGATCCCGTTTTTCTACGTAGCTCATCATTGCTGATCTTTTTCGGCCATCTTATTTTTCAGTTATATAAGATGGCCCAGCCAATTGAGTCATCTCCTTCTGATTGTTTACTCAGAAGTTTACTCCATGTTTACTCCATGTTTACTCCATGTTTACTCCATGGTTGGGATCCCGTTTTTCTACGTAGCTCATCATTGCTGATCTTTTTCGGCCACCTTATTTTTCAGTTGTATAAGATGGCCCAGCCAATTGAGTCATCTCCTTCTGATTGTTTTACTCCATGGTTGGGATCCCGTTTTTCTACGTAGCTCATCATTGCTGATCTTTTTCGGCCACCTTATTTTTCAGTTGTATAAGATGGCCTAGCCAATTGAGTCATCTCCTTCTGATTGTTTTACTCCATGGTTGGGATCCCGTTTTTCTACGTAGCTCATCATTGCTGATCTTTTTCGGCCACCTAATATCAACCACTTGTCTTAGTAGTCTCCTTTGGAAAGAATCAATTTGCTTTTCTAACTTTTTTGTGACTATCCACAACCCAGTGTTATACAGGAAAGTGGACTAAAATGCATTGATAGTTCGAAGTTTTAGTTGAAGAGATAGTTTCTTTGATTTGAACATCGAGTGGTAAGTGGCTAATCTGGGTACGCTTAGTCCGTCCTTTTCTCCTATGTATATCTTTCTGTGTGTCCAACTTACTCCCCAATGGTTTGCATTCTTTCCAATCCGGCTCCTTATTTTCTACTTTTGGTTGGTGGTTTATGTTTGGTAACCTAATCAAGTGCTGACCAGGATATGCTGTCTTCCCTTGGCTTCTTTAGTGTTTCTGCAGTTGATGGTGGTTGAGGCATGTCTGGTCTCTGTATTTTGTATCTCTCTGTTTTTGATGTGTTTGTTTCTAGATTACATTTTCTTAGCTTAACTGGTATGTTAGCATCTATTTCATCGATTTATATCTTTGATGTGCCTCTGAAAGTCAGGTCATCAGCTTACTTAGGTTTAATGCAGAATCCTTTAATTTTCGTTTTAGTTGGTAGGTGTAAACATCTTCTTGCTAATTATAGTATAAAGAGTACTGCTTTCAGGCAATCTCCCTGCATCATTCCAGTGTTTGTTTGAAACTTTCACCAACTGTGTTTCGTAGCTTTACTTTTAGTTCTAGCTGGTTTGTTAATTTGCTTAAGAGATGTGATTCATCGTCTTCTAAGATATCGTCTAGCTCTTCAAAGAGTTTGTTGCGGTCGACCGTCTTAAAAGCTTTGGACATGTTTGGTAGTAGGGGATATACCTAATAATCATTTGATATTATAGCTTTTTTCGCTGAAATTTTCACGGCAAAGACTTGCTCGGAGGGGCTTCTTCCAGGTTGGTATGGTGATAGGTTGGTATGGTGATAGGTTGGTATGGTGATAGGTTGGTATGGTGATAGGTTGGTATGGTGATAGGTTGGTATGGTGATGGTTTTGATGGGATATGCTTCTTAATCTGTTCCATTTTCTTCTCATAAAGCATACTGTAAGGATTTCTCGTAAGATAGAGAGTATGATGATGGGTCTTAGGTTTACGATTGGATCTCTTTATTTTCCAGGCTATTGCAGTGGTCTCAAAAACGTAATGTGAGTTCAATGATATTTTCTCCCGCATATAAATTATTGAGCTGGGTAAAATATCTCTGTGCATTTCTAGTGGCGCATACTTAATGAGCTTAGCATTGATACAATCTGGCCCAGCACTTTGCCCATTCTTTAGCGATTTGGCACCTTTTTAATTTCTTCTTCATTGAAAGTTTCCCTCATTCTTTATGGTGCATACTCTCTGAAGCTCCCTTCTTGACTTTCTGGTACTAACAGTTGGTTGAAATGGTCTGATATGATCTTAATTTGCTGCCTTTCTGAGCTTGCTGTGCCTCCTTTGTCATTCTTTATAGTAAGAAGTTTCTTTTTCTTACTGTTATTCATTTCTTTCGTTGCCTCAAAACATCTGGTAGAGTCATTTTTCACATCTTCTATTCTCTTGAGTCTTCTTGCTAGTTGTTGTTCTTCTATCTGCTTAATTTTTCCCTTAATGCTGTTTTTAAATATTTTCTTGGTCATCATTGATCTTTTCTGACTACTCGGACATGATTCTATATCTATCCTTAGTTCCCTTAAGACCTTTGGTTTTTGTTCAAGTTCATTGTCTTTGATTTCTTTTTTCGTGTGCCGTACTCTACCTAGCACTATTTCTCCAGCTTCGATGCAAGCTTTTGCAAATTTCGTTCCACTCCTCGTGGCCTCTCTTTTGATTATTCTGTTTACATTGTTTCTAACTTCCTCATAGTATTCCCCAGTTTTTGTCTGCGAATCCTGTAATATCTATTTTTCTTTGTGGTTTTCCACTTTTTATTTTTATCATGTACCACTGAAATGTTATTTCTGCCTTCACTAGCTAATGGTCATTTTCGTTTTTAATTCCTCCATACGACCTGGAGTTTGTTACAAACCTTCTATGTTCATTTCTCATTATGATGGAATCTGTTTGATTCCTCACTGGGTTCCGTCTTAATTTCGAATACCATGTTTTGAGACTGGGGTGAGACTTCTCAATTTGGTGTGTTAACTGTATCATATCTTCAACTTAATTTTCCTACTTTTTGAGTGCCTCCACAACTCAAAGCAATGCCGATAAAATTGACCTACATGAATTATTTCATCCAGAATTGCCACCCTCATTTTACCGTAATCAGCTATTCCAAAAGAAATTTGTGATATAATGCTATAAAAGTATTTGTTAGGGTCACTTCCCCTCGTTTCACCTCTTTTATTTTTATTATCATCATTACGGTATTCTAAAAATGCTTCTTACCTAACTTCACGAAAGGTCAACGATATCAGAAATATTTCCCTATGATCTAAATATTATTATCCTGGTTTTATTCATAATGGCGTGTCTGTCTGTCAAAGGGAGATGTCGCTATCCAGAACACGAGGCCGTATCTCACACTATGGCGCTTCAGTGCCATTTTTAGCCAATCAACTAGCTTCGGAATAGAATCCTCCAGTAAATTAAAGGGGCCCTGTACGAAGCTATGTACGAAGAACGCTGGTACATGACAAAATTTACAGTAGAGAAAAGAACAGCTTCTACCCAACCAGTGCAAAAGGGAAAGAGCCCTTACTGACGTTACAGTAAGGCCCCGCATTTAAGAAACCACCTAAAAGAAACTTTTAGGCTACTGAAAAATGATCAGCCCCCCTGCCTATAAGAAGCTCTTGAGGCTCGCACCCAAAAAAAAGTTTCTTGTATTTTGAGTAACATTAATTGCTGGTCTGATAGAGTGAGAGCATTACACTTTATACATGATTCACCATGTAATACTAGCGAGATATTTTGGATTTAACAGATTTTTGCCTAAATTTTAATTCATGTCCTTGACAATCATTGTTGACATACATGTATGGCTGAATATGGATGATATACCCATAGACGGTCCCATTTTAGTTTAACTTATTTGCCTAGGACTTCAAAGAAATTAAATTAGAAACTTAAGAAGCTTGAGCCTAAAACATGAGAAGTATGAGAGATATAAGGAACATTTTAGGCTACAGTGTGAAAAAGTAGTTTCTTAAATGCGGGGCCTTACTGTATCACAAGGCCGTATACGGCCCAGACTTTTCATTGTGAGAGCGAGAAGATTCTCCGACGGTGCGGCAATACTGATTGTTTTCATTTTAAGTTCTGATTATCAAAGGACCTTTCATAAAATACCAAGGGTGATATGAAATGCGTGGTTCTGTTGAAAAAGGAGGTAGTTCTTCGTGGTTCTGTTTAAAAAGGACGTAGTTCTGTTTGAGAAGGAAGATGCGAAGGATATCTTCAGAGGCAAACTTAGGACCATTAAAAGTGGAGAAATATGATTTTTACAGAGCTGTAAGGACAACAAATGCCATGGGAAGCTTGAAGGTAATGCCAGTAAGGTATGAACAATTTCTCGTAGCAAACAAGCACCGATACATGTAATCGAATTCGGCCTAGAAACACTTGCTCTTCTGATCGGGCCTAAACACGCGTTTCATATCGCCCTTGAAAATACTAATGAAGCAACGCCAAATAAGTACTTTTGAAATGTTTCTGGTGAAATATCAGAGAAGGGCAAAATCCATTCACATTGTCTCTCTGCCTTGAAGGCCGAACTCCACTACAGAAGTTTTGTCACCGACTTGCGCACTTACCTATTGCGCTTGCTTTCTAGCAACATGGCATGCACACAAGTCGAGCGCGCTGGTTGCCGATCGAAGACAGCCTTAAGGTCCAGATTAGAACTGCGAACACTTACTAACTTCAACCAGTTGCCACATTTAACAACAAAAACTTACATGAAAGGAATGAACTTACCAGAATATTTAGGTCGACATCTTTGATTTGATCAAGGGTTAAAGCACCCTTTCAAATTTTATAACAGTTGCTTGCATCATTGTTTTGGAAAGTAATTTTTAGGAGATGCCTAAGACCATTGTTCACGAACTGTAGATTGCTCATGTACGAAGGTCATGTCTGAATATCGTTGGTTTCTTAGGGGGAGTCCAGCGGGAGTCCAGCATTGGAAAAAGTTGTGTCAAATGGTTTCTTCTTCGAAAAAGTTTCGTCTATCACATGACCCGTAGGATACAAGCGCGATACAAGTGCCTCGGATTTATGGATAAGCAAACGCAACAAAGGTGGTTTCCAGGTGAATCGCACGTTTGCATAATATGTTTTGAAAGATTCTGAAACAATAATGGGGTTAATGGCCTCTTTTTGGTCAATTTGCACATACAACTACAATGGTGCACTTGCATGATTTATTTGTGTGCCAGATGCTGTTTCCCATCGTTTCTTCTGAAATGCTAGAATTTTCATTGATCACATGACTAAGGAGATTTTGTCATGGTGCGTAGGCGTAGCAAGCGTCAAAAATTGGCTACAAGTCGGCTGTTTGCAACTAATTGTATTTTTGGCATTCTTCGCAATTACGGTAGTTCACAATTAAAAGCGTTCTTGGTTCCACTCGCTTGGCATGCTGCATGTTTCTGATCATTTGGGCACTGCTTGTTCTGTGGTATCGTTACCAGTCACGTTTTACAATGCTTTGAGTAAAATTCAACCTCATCGGAAGTAAAAAATACCGTATATGCTAAATTTCTGTTTAAGACTCGGATGGCTTATCAAATGTGTGAAGTTGGCTCAGCGCGAGATGTTACATGACGGTCCAAAAATGTGTCTGCCTTTTGTAGAATGTTCACTGGTTTGCCTTTTGGATAAGAATAAAGTTCATTACGGGCCAAGAATATGTAGCATGTAGCATGTAGCATGTAGACAAGGCATTATCGGGAAATTGTCATCCGGCGTTTGGTAAATTAGGATATGACCTCTCAACTAAAGCTATTTTCGTGTTTCTGTGCTCTTCCAGGAGCTCCTAATTAAACCTGACGGAGCTCTAATCCGAGCTACGCTTTCTCTGACACTTGATGCACTTGGAGGAGTACCACATTCATAAAAGTATTCATCATAAAGTTACTCATCATAAAGGTTTGCTGTTACCTTCTCGCGATATGGCAGTACAGAGAGAAATAGCAAACTGGTCGCCACCAAGGTGGGCACTAACTCTAAAGTATTTGAGGAAAGTCCACACCAGAAATTTTTTCCAAACCTCTGATGCAAGTAAGGAAGCCAATGTAGTATGAGGGAGCAATGAGGATTACGCTTTAATCAATGCGAAGTCAGTTTCAAAACGTTCCTTGATTGTTAACTTGTAAACATTTTACTAACCTCTCACAATATTTCTTTCTACAGCTTCGAAGCTAGTCCAACACAAACAACAAACTTAGATGCTTACTGCACCCGTTTGGTGTCGGACTTGAATGCAATGGTACTGTCAGTATTGTTCATTGTCTCAGTAAGTATGCTATCAATTTATTTCTTTGATTGCATTTTGGTACATCAAAGCCATTGTAAAGACATACAAAAATCAACAACAAAGACTTGAAACGAGTGAGAGGCATTTCAAGACAAGACATATAACACATTCAGTTTTTGTCTATGCCTCGTTGTTAAGTGCTGACGCTGGCAAGTACTGCTAAGCGTAGTGTAAAACTACACACTTTGTAGTATTGTTTCTCCGAATTGATTAATCATATTGATATGGGGTTTGACACGTAGAAGGATTGTAATCCTGTAATAGAAAATTACGGAAAAGATGGCGGACCTCATTTCACGCAATGCATGATAGGAATATGCCCCCTAGCAACGCATAGCTACCAAACTTACAACTGCGGCATAAAATCTAGACCGAAGCTACGATAGATTTAGGCCGTTGCAACTTCATCGTGAAGTCGACACTCTTCTAAGCCGTCACTCTCAATAAGGTACAGTACAGTTTCCCTACCATATCAAGGTGTAGTGGCCTGCTGTTTTCGTCGTTTCATCAAGATTTCGAGAAGATTTTTGACCTTGTTTACTTCACTGATCGGAGAGTGGAGAGGTGAATAAAAAGAGAGATGAATAAAAAGTTATAAAAACATTCGGAAAAAGAACGAAACTTTGCAAATCACCTTCTCTTGAGATTTGCATAACACTCATAACAAGAGCATTGCAATGGCTTCAGTTCACTCGACCGAACACAACATTCGACCTCTTTAACTTTCTTTTAGAATTCTCATTATTTTGGGATTTCTCTCCGCCAAGTCTGACGACTCTCCAGTCTACTGTTTTCAGAATTTGCATCCTTTGGGTAGCTTAGGTTTTATCTGCGAAGTCTACCGGTTTCAGAAGACTTTGTAGACTTCAGGTGCCCAAAAGAATTGTCTACAAGAACGCGTAGATTTCATGATAAAGTTTCGACGGCCTAAGTCGATCGTAGCTGTGGTCAAGATTTTATGCTGCAGTTGTAAGTTTTGGTAGCTATGCGTTGCTAGGGGGCATATTCCTATCATGCATTGCGTGAAATGAGGTACGCCATCTTTTCCGTAATCGTCTATTCTTATCCTCGAATCTTTGCTTCGTATCACTGTTGTTTTTTATGGTATCAGCATCTATTCATTTTTTTGGTGAAAAAGCAATTTTTTCTAAATCTGCTATCCAGTTTCAAAGATAGAAGAAAATGCTAGATATTGATAAAAAGACCTGCTGCGTCATATAACATTGTTCATTTCAAATGAAAGTCTGACATCAGCACAAATGCACAGCAGCAAATTACTGATTGCTGCGTGGAAAATCAGTTTACTTTATATCAATGAAAGCCCCCCCCCCCCTTAAAGATCAGGTCAGCAATGTTCCCTTCATTGTTGCAGCGTGAATGGTTTAAAGGTTATGACTAAGAATGTTTATTTTGATCAGAACGTTTGACATTTTTTTTATTCAAATATAAAAATTTCAAAATATATCTTAAATGAAACAAGACCTTACTACCTTACTACCAGGAATGATAAGATTTGGAACGAAAGACAATGCATACCCCATGGACGATATAAAAGGATACGCAGCATTTAATTTAGTACCTATACACTCTAAAAGATTAAGACTTAATGGATGATATATGTAGTACTTTCCCACAATAGATGTCAGGTAAGACTTGTGATGACTTAAATGATGTCGCGATTGTAACTCACTCATTGTAGTAAATTAAATGCTTGACATATAATGTGAAACAGAATTTACAAAGAAAGAGAACTTCTTTTGAATGGTATTTACAAGAACGGATTAGGTATTGTTTGTTTGAAATAAGCAGAAAAGTGCAAACCCGTGCATAACGTCTGTTCTTAATCGTTGATGGATTGAGAAAACCTCTTTAGCTATTGTAGCAAACATGGTCGTCAATATCTTGCTATCTACAAGCCAAAAATTCATTGTTTGTTGCTTTAGCTCGTTTTACAATGAATGACAATCCTTATTCATGAAATATCAATGAGGTCCTTTAGAGCGGCTGAATTTGTCATCTACGAAGCTTCAAATGGCAAGAAATCCGGAGATCCTTCCCTTACCTAATGTTGCTACTTATCATTTCAGCTGATCTTTGTTATCGTCGTTTCATTCATGGAGAAGAGAAAGTATAGGAGAAAGTGTTGGCAAGGACGACCTGGCCCTGTTGTGTAAGTTCCACCACCATTATATAGGCCAAAACTCGTAACTTGTAAGGTAGATCTCCAGGAAATTCGGGAGCAATGAAGAATAACCATTTGCCAGAACTTTTTGTATTGTTTTCATTGTATCTTTGTTGGAAAAAAGAAAATAGCATTGGAAGCGTTTTAATTTGCCTGATCTTTACTTAGCTCAAGAAACTTGCACCGTTAAACTCGTAAATGACTTCATTATTTGGAGGCAAATCAATAGCGTTATTGATAGAGGTGTTTTTGAGAGTGAAAGTCTGCGGAATAGCTTTTGCTACACCCCAATTTCTCAAAGGAAATTGTCAAAGCTAATCATTTCTGTTTATGTGAGGGATTTGCTGACGAAGGGCTCCTTTATTCACAACTATTTAACTTACTGCTTCTTTTCTAACTCTTAATCAATGCAAAATGATCGAGCACAGTTAAGAATTACATCAGTCGATACAATCGATCAACTACCCAATCAATGACCCAATCACTACCCAATCAATGGATGCAATTGGCACAAAGAAGCTCTATCTCGTTTTGATACATGGTTACTTTTTCCTAGAGACCTGTTTTACAAAAACTATACATGAATGAAAACGGCAAGGATCAGGCTCTCACCAAATCACTGTCTCATTCATGTCGGACTCTTCGTTGCAGAGAAATTGAATTCTTTCATCTGGCAACCGTTTTTGATGCACCCTGTACAACTGCAAATCAGGCACAGAATCGTTTACTAGAAAATCTCTTGTGAAACTGTGAAACGTGTATGTGTTGACTTTAAAATGTTTGAAATGAAGGCTTCAGCTGAAGCTGGTTTTTAGCTTAAAGTATTGAATTGATTTGATATCACATTACATTCATATGAATAAATCGACTTGTGCCCTGAAGCTGAAAGATGCGATGGTTCTTCTGAGAGCCTGAATACTCTATTTTTAGAAAGATGACCGATGCTTCCCTCTGGTAAAACAAAGAGATTATATGAACGCTAGTGACACTCTGCAATCTATTTAAGGCATTGGGGTGAGGAAAATGTGCACCGTCAGAAAGTTTCAGTTATATTTCATATATATATTTTAATTTGCTTTACATACAATTTATGAATCGATACAACATGCATTCAACCCGAACGAACTCAGCCCGTCAATAAAATTTACCATGGGAAAGGGTGAAAGAACACGGAAATATCGAATTGTAGAGTTTTCTAGGTGTCAAAATGCCCCTCAACAACGGAACCGAGGATTAGCACTGACATTTGCTATAAGGAAACTAATTCACCAATCTTATATAAGTTATTGCTGAAATTGGCAAATTTTCTGCAATGGTTTGTTGCTTCACTAGTACGTGGTTTTTGGTGAAGTTGAATGTCCGTTTCTCCTTTGTAAGAGATATAGAAATGCAAAACAGATGACATGCTACGTAGACTGCAATAAGGCTTCCAGTTTATGATGGCATTTTCAATTGTTTAAAAATTGTATTCTCTATGTGGAAAGAAAAAAGATTCAAGTTTACCGTAGCTATAATTAAGGAGGTTGATCAAAGTCAACTGAAACATCGAGGTGGGTGTTGTTAAAATAAAACACACAGATAAGAAGTTTAACGTTCAAATGGAATCCAGTGCTTGCGCCAAGTCCGTTTTCCCTGAACTTTTTATTCACTCTGCTACTTGTTTGCTTTTCCCTTACAGCATGTACTGTAAAATGCTCTTTCTCATGGCAGACTTATTTGCATGTTTCTCTGTTACAGATTCGGATAATTCTAGGTTGTTCTATTTTCCTTTTTACCTTTCTGTCGTACTTCCTCACAATCAGATAAATACGTTTCTGGGACCCATGCTAATTTTTGCGATTGATTAAACTTAAGATAGTTAATGACTAAAAATGAAATAAAGATCTACCTATAAAATCGAGATCGGTTCTGTTTGCAATTATATGCTTCCACTCACTGCGCTGTTGTGTTTGTGTTTTTTTGGCGGGGACTGTTGCCTCACCTCTAAGCCCTTTTCAGCGACTCACAGATCCTCGATGGAGATCAAAATAAAGATTCTTTTCAATATAATCAAAAGGGGCAAAATCAAGTCAGACATAATTTTTGTATCTCAGTAACCATCTCACTAAGGCTTATCTCAGATTTTGCACCATCATTAGACTATCATCCAAGTCGTACTGTCAGAAGATTTGCAGTCATTCGGGACTTTCCATCTTTGGTGATAAACCAGTTGAAATGAGCAAACTCAAACGGGTATGAGTTTCAGGTCGGTTTGAACTCATTTCGGTCTACGTTCGAAGTCCTTGGAGCGCTCATATGATGCAGGCGAAATGAAACTCAGGTCAACTTGAAACTCATTTCGGTTTCTCAGGTCGTTCTGAGTTTTCAGGTCGACCTAAAATTTATACGTAAGCAGAAATATTTTTAATTTCGGGGCGAAATGATTTTTCAATTCCTTGCATACCTTTGACAATCAAAACGGTCAAGATTTCAAAGTCAGCCAGCTAGATCTAAATGTTATGAAGCAATGCCAATATTTTCCGCAAAACAATCACCATTGTTCTTATTGCTGAAGGAAAGCACTCAAACTGGTCGAAGGTAGCTTAGGTGCAGACTTTACCATCTCTGTATCTGAAAAGTTTGCCTGCATGCAGACTCAAATGGTTCCTTTTCAGAGAGGTTTCTCCTCCAGTAGAGGCCACGAATCAGCGACACAAAGCGAGTCTGCTGATATCAGTATTGGCATATTTTGACTTAAAGGCACACTGTCGTGGTTGTGATTGGCAAGTTGTGATGTTGAAATCAAAAACAAACTCTAGCCTTTGAGTAATTACCAAGCCTTTATGCTCTTGGATCATACTTTGTTTCGAGAATGAAGGGAATCAGATCATTATCATCTTCCTTATTTCACTGTGCAGCGTAATTACTGAACCTTGCCTAATTCTTTTCTTCTAGATTATCTTGTTTATCCAATCAGCATCACGACAGTGTGTCTTTAATTGGTGAGGGCATAAACAAACCTAGCCAAACAAATCCTACTTTGTGGGTGTGTTTTGATTACCTTATATCTATCCTACTGATGGTCTCCCCATGGAATCTAATTCAATAAGAACAATACAGAGAATTACTTGAAGATGTGTATTAATCAAGTAAGTAAGCTAATAGAGAAGAATAGAGATTTCTTTCCACCAATGAGGTCTGGTTTCTCGAGCCTAGGAACCACACGTGACTTTGGAAAGGCTTGATACTGCTGATGCGCAGACTCTACTGGAGGAGGAACCTCACTTCCCTTCAGGGAATCAGTAGAGTCTGCATGCAGGCTACTGTAAAGTTGGCACGCAGGCCAGTCTGAAAATGTTCATGTGAAGGAGGGGGGGGGGGGGAAGCTAAACTTTAAACCGATTCCTCATACGCATTTATGTCTGCATCATAGAGCATGGATATTCGCCGGTTCGTTTTGCTCTTCGTTCCTGAAATTCCCATGACAGTGGTTAAAATTCCTTTCTTGTCTCCCCCCTGTTACTATTCATTTCTATCATTACTTCTGTGGTTTTACCACGCACTGTCCTATTTATTTTCATCTCAGTAGAAGTTTCTATTCCCCAACTTTTCCCTGATATTTGCTTCTCGAGGTACTGTAGATTTATTCGTTCCAATTTTCGGTTACTTATGACCACAAGTGCATCTTCAGTTAATTCTTTTGTGTTACTTCCATTGCTGAGACTCATTTCGTTTCCTCTATTGGCTGGTAGTTTTTTCTGGTTGGAAAAGTGAACATCCTCTTTGCCCTTTTCAAATTGATGCTTATTATTATATTGAGACCTCTTCACATCCGGATTTTCATTATTATCTTTTCTCAAGCATGCTTCAAATTGGCATGTGCAAAGTTTGGAAAGAATCCACTGTTGGCATTTGTCATTTCTGTAGAGAACGATCAAAGCGTTGAATATTCCATTCACGAAAATTAAAGCATACGAGGCTGCGAGAGTGGCTGGTAACCTCCCAGCAACGAAATTTTGACCTTGAGAGCCAATTATTGCCATCATGCCTCCAACTATGTTGAATGGAAGATACGATATCAACAATGCCAACTGAATTAGAAGAACCGTTGTTGCAGCTTTTTTGAAATAGCCATGCCCTGTTTTGCCAGAATTTGGTTGTTTGTGTACCAAGCTGGTCCTCTCATACGCTTTGAGCTTGAATAAAGCGTGTGCGTAGAGGATGCATCCGCCAAGTAAAGTCAAGTAAGCCATGGACGCACCAGCCACAGTCAGGATACTCAACGGTTGTATGTTCTTCCAGGCAAGTTTGATTGTAAGTAGAAAGCCTAGGGCACCGGAAAGGCTCATAACTAGGGCAGCTGTGACCACAAAATACAACTTGGGTCTCTTCAAAAAGCTTTCGATAAGCTTGAGCAGGCCATTGTGTGTCAGCTTTGGATTCAGCTTGAGGTATCTGTCGATACTGATGATGAAAACAAGACAACCAGATGTATTTATGAAAAGAAGTACGAAGAAAAAGCTGGCTTGCTCGAGTCCACAATTGGTGTCATTTGGATAAATCAGAAAAATCACTGCAAGCAATGGCAATGAAATCAAGGCATTGAGACAATCAGAAAATCCGAGCAATGCCATCAAAAAAGATGCATTACTCTTGCGATACTGATTTGTTTTTACTAGTGACAAGACCAACAAAACATTCACCATCAGTTCAAAGGGCATCATTGTAACGAACAAATATCCCACAATTTTCTTCTCGTAATGCTGCATGAACAGCCTACCACTGTAAAGATTCAAACATGTTAAATTAAGGCTGTTTAGTTGATCCATTTTCCTATGTAAATATTAGGAAGTTTATAATCATCCTAGAATGATACAATGTGGAATCCTTTTTAATCGAAGAATCAGATCAATTTATCTCCATGGTAACTTAATCCCTTTTGATACATGCTTTGTGATCTGTTTGTGACTGGTCTTGCTCCTGAGAATCGGCAGAGATGGGTCAGTCTAGCTCTCAGTTGAATACTCTTGGAGCCTGAAGTAATCAATCTTGTTGAAGAAAAATGATCTGATCTTTCCTCAATAGACGGTTTGCTGCACGGTTTGTGAAATTTCCACGGTGTCTTTGATCTTCCCTGCACTTCTATGATAGCTTTCTTGTCCTTATGCTCCTTATTCTAATTTACGATTGCCAACTTTATGCAGTTCTCTTGACCACTAAATAGAATGTGCTTTAAACTTTTTTGTAGCTGCAGACCAATTCTTGATTTGTTTTGATCAGCTTTAACACGTCCGCATTCCAATCTGGCTTTCTTTAAAAAGCGGATCATTTGGAATAATGGAATCATGGACCGATGGAGTGATGAAGTGATTGGCTTGTTGATTTGCGCTGCAAGCAGCAAATCTTTGAAATAGGCTCGAAATCAGTGAACCAGAGTCTAATTCGAGGTTGTTGATTGGAAGATAGCTTTGTACAGGCTAGATGTAACGTACAGGTTTTAGGTAGCTCGTCAGACAATAAGTATTGCTATTATAGCCAATTAAATTGAGCCCTGTGAACAATGGAACAAACATTGTCTACGTCAACCTGAGAGTAACTGCGTCATAGCCATTAACACCGGCAGTCTGTAAACCACGGAATCACGAAACGGCGGAACAAAATGAGGAAACGACGGAATAATATGACGGAGACACAAGAGTGTAATATTTCTATTGGTAGGCTCCTCCTAAACGTATTAACACGATACGAATGCCTTAATTTTCTTTTCTTCTAAATGGAAACCAAAACTTTCGTAACGTGGCTTTAGAGAACAAAAACGAGAAAAGTAGTTGGGGATTCCCGGTGGGTTCGGCACGGCATGAAGAAACCCCTGTCTCTATATTAGTACGCGAAGCGTTATTTGGCTTATTTATACACGCAATGACATGACTTTGATACTATCCACTCGTGAATTCGTGATCAAAAATTATTTAGTGCAGTTTGATATGTTGAAAATAAGGGCATCTAGACTGGAATGGGGGAGGGATAAAGCCCCCCTTTTGCGAAGATAAGCTGTAGAATCTAACGATTTACAAATCAGTTTTTGGTGAGGATTTAGTTTCATTGATTTTTGGGAGCAGACCAAGAGTTTATTTAAGTCAGAAGAATTTGATCACTTAGGTGTTACTCAGGGTGTTACCAAAGTTTTGGTTTTCCATTTAGAAAAAAGGCAACTTGTAGCATTCGTATGTAATTAATGTATAGTCAGTAGGAGCCTACAAAATAGATATCTTACACTCTTGTATGACTCCATCATTTTATTCTGGCATTTCGTCATGTCGTTCCGTCATTTCACCCTTCCGTGGTTTACAGACAGCCAATAGCTCCTGTTGTTATGCGCCTAAAAGCCAATATACTGATTTGTCACGCACTTCGATTCAATGAACGTAAATATCGGAAACACGGAACGAAAGTCCTCAAAGATTTTGCAACCCCTTTGCTAGTAAAGCCAGACTATCACGCGTCCCATTGACTCTTGTGGCTTGATACAGTGTCTCTTTACGAGTCATTGGAGGTTGTCCTATTTTTCCTTCTTTTGTGGAAGGAAATAGCATGTAAGGCAGAACCTATTTCATCAAAATCAGCTCGCCAGCCTATAAGCATCAAACCGTAGTTTTCACTTCTAAGTGGCGATTTTTGTGCATTGATTCAAATTCATATCTAAAATTGAATTTGACCAGAGCGCAAATCTTCGGATAGTTATATCCCTTGTTGCATTTGTTTTGTGAGGATTCTTTCTGGTTCATTGATCTTAACGAAGCCAGTGATAGAAGCTAAACTATTGGGTGATCAGACAAGAACAGTTCCTGTTTAAAAAGGCTACTGCCAGGTTATCAAAGCTATGCCACAGCCACCCCCTTCTAAAATTATGAGGGCATGTCTCGAGACAGACTTGTCTAACTTGTGAGCTACTGCATTTGAGCAGTGGACTTTACATGCTAACGTGCGTGTCATCCCTTTAGGAGCATGACATCATCCCTTAGAGTAGGGTAAGATGGGGGTAATTTGGGTCTAAAATGGGCATTTTTTGAAATAAATAGAGTACCTTCACACACTTGTTGAAAATATCAAAGATCTTTCTTCGTTTTACCTGCAAACATTTCCCCTTCTTTAATTTAATTTGAACTTTGAACATTTTTTTTGAATTTTTTACAATCCTCACTTTTGCGTGAAATATCAACCAGTCGGTGGGAAATCTGGGTCTATCCCAGAAAAGCAGTATCTATTTCATCAGGAGTATGCTAAATTCAATAAAATTAAATTTTGAAATGCTTTTACGGATAACTGTGATTGAATTTTCAGAGTTTCCCTGCGAAAATTTTGAAAACTTGCACGGAGAACATTAAAAGTAAATCGTACCACCATCAGCGCACATTGCAAAGACTAGGCCCATTCTTAAAAATGGAAATGTAAACAAAGGTTCCTTCGAAAAAAAGTCAAAAGAAGCGAATCCTCGCATCTTGCGTTGAAACCACTAAAACATGAACGGAAAAGTGTACCTTTTCCTGTTGTCGATCTATGCCTCCATTTGCTTGCAATATCATTTCCATTTTTGTTTGATATGAGAGCCATTGCCAATTCTTGCACAACGCAATTCATAAAATCCTAGTAGACCCAAATTACCCCACCTTGCAAAATAATCGAAATTTAATCTACCGGATCGCGAAAATATTCCGAAAAACTTTATCACCTTTCCAAATGATAGCCCTCCACTGTACTGCATGATAGCCCTCCACCGTACTTGCACCATCCACTGTACTGCATGATAGCTCTCCACCGTACTCCGCACCCTCCACTGTACTTCATGATAGCCCCCCCACTGTACTGCAAGATAGCCCTCCACTGTACTGGGCACCCTCCACTGTACTTGGCACCCTCCACCGTACTGCAAAGGCATTACCTGGGGTGATGATTGAAAATGAGACTGATAATGATTTGTTGACGAATAGAAGTCGCAAGTTGGCATAAATCGAAAGTTTTCTATGATGTCAGATCATGATAAGAGCCACAATTACTGTGGATATGCTCAATAAATAAATAAACCTTGTATGATAAAAGTTTAGGCCGAGGGAATCTGAAAGTTGAAGCACTAGAAATTATTAAATAATTCTTCGACACCATTTAAACTACTCCTTAAAGCATACACCCACGGAGTCCTGAAACGAAATCTACAGCTTGTGATCAGTTTAAAATGAAAAAGCAAATAGGCCCTCGTTACCCCGAAGACCCAAATTACCCACCTTACCCAAAACATTGTTTGGGCTATCTCATCCCCTAAGGAGGTTAAAGCATGTGTTAAAGCGTGCAGAAGTCATTGTTGCAAGGCCGTGAAAGGTAGAATTATCCCTCGTAATTTCTGAAAGGAATGGCTGATGTCTGTGACGTAGAATTTCAAGTAGATTTGGAAAACTTCTAAAATTTTATTAGTTGTCTGACGTCGTCATCGTCTTGATATCCAGGGAGCCTTGGCCTTGTAAATGAGGGTTTTTTTTTATTGAATCGCCTGATTGTTTCTTCTAGTGTATGCAAAATTCAAGGTTGTGAATTACCCCCTGATAAATGATATCATCATCTCAACTGAACGTTGGAGTGACAAAGATATCTTAAACTTTGGCGGACTTGAGCTGCCCTAAGAATGAGCTTGATAACAGGAAGACAGGCAGAAGCCCAGACAGAACATTGATTTACTACAAACGATATCTGCAGAATAGAAATCAAATCAACAGTATCAAAATTCACAAAAACTATCTTCCTATGGCTGGAATAGTTTAAAGCTTCTTCCGCAACCGCTTCAGCAACTTTGGACTTTTGTTCCTCTCTAGTGTCCAAAATACTTTGAAGACAAAATTTTTGAAGAACTAGTCGATCTCCTTCTAAGAACCTTTTGCTTGCACATGACATAGGCTCCTGTATAAATTGCCTATCTACGCAAGCTTGTAGCTATTCATCAACTTGTTCCACTGTTTTAGTAAGAGTAAGCCGTTTCACTAAAGCTGTACTCAGTGTGAATGAGTGTGCATTTTTGCTATCATGTCTGCATTCAAAACACAAGCCAACGAACGTCAATCAATCAATCAATCAATCAATCAATCAATCAATCAATCAATCAATCAATCACCAAACATTATTTTCAGAGCTTCTTGAAATCAATCCATTGCTTCAACTGAAATTGATTGAGCATGAAGTAGAATGCCCCAATCTCATCTCATAATTCTTGTTTTTGTAGGCCGTTGAACATGTTAGACAGCTACGAGAATCGATATGGGAATGCTTTGGCATTTGGTGTCACTACATCCTACGTCATGATAATGCTTTTAGGCAATGCAAAGTCTATTCTTGGCTCCGAGTGGGGAAAAATCATAGATGTCTCACCCAGCTACGTTGGAAGTATGGTTTTATTTATTTCCACTTATTTGTTTGTCGTGTAAAGCACTATCTATACTATCACGTTTTTATTTTGCATCACTGCAATCTGCAGTCTGCATACCTTGTTTGCAATTCATTGTGTTCTATCAAAAGAAGATAGTTTCTTCAAGGCGCAGACGATAGAAGTAGCAAAGAGCGATATCCTCAATCTGCAACAGGTTCTTTGCCATTTTCACATGACAATGAAAATATGCTAGGGGTCTTTTCGGTGGTTTGGACGACTCGGCTTTAGTTTGGATACAGAATGCGGTTTCTGCAACGAAGTCAGTGCAGCATAGTCAGAGCTGCATAGTCCGCATAGTCAGATTTCCGATTGCCACGTGGTTGCAGAAAATAGGAATCTTAAAACTAACTGTTAACAGTTTTTTTGGAAACTTCGTAGAACATTCTACTGGATAACTGTTGTTGTCAATCTAGTCTTCACATAGTCGTATAAGTACGGTCATCGAAATTTGTCGAGTCACATGTAGATTCCCGTCAATTTCCTTTGGATTCCTGCTTCATTTAGATGAAAACGCTATCCTAAAAAGAATATTGTCGTACTACAGAGAAGTGACAGTTGCAGCTTATGAGAGAAAATGACTAGTGGTTGACGGAAAGAGTGCAAATTTGTTTGGTTTTGCGGTGTTGAGGCACCCTATAATAGATCTCCATCCTAGTTTACCTTCGTTAGAATTGTATCGTTCTGCTGGAATCAGAGACATTGGCTAAGTTTTCACAGGCAATTTTGCATTTTACTAGTCGTGCTGGGTTAATGTGGGATGGCAGTGTCCGTTTGGGGGGGCACTGCTCCTTGAATATTGAGATAATGATATCAGCAAGTTATTATTTACGAGTGGAAATGTTCTAATAAACTTTGGAATTTAGGTCTCTGAAGGAGTCACTCAATTCTGAAATTATGAGTGAATATTTCGAAAAATAACCTTTGAAGAAACGCTCAAAGACACGTTAATGTCACGATCGAAATTTTCCCAAAATTTCTGCTACACAGAAGTGACCTCAATAAGTGTAGTTCCCTTGCATGGCTGAAATCGTCCAGAATAGTTGTCTTATACTCCTGTTGGTAAAGCCTAGTTCTCACAAGGTCTTTTGAGTCGTTAGAGTCATGCAGAAGGACCCAAAAGACAAAGGGCTCAAACTCTGATCCTTTATTTTACTGGTCTTTCTGTACGATTTTAAGGTTATATACGACGTAGTATGAACCAGGCTTAAGAGATAAAATTTGCTAAAGTATACATAAGTGATTGTTGTAAGGCTGAAATATTATTTGAAATTTGACCGTGATTATAGGGTACTTTTAAAGGTTTCTTGAAGGGAAATGGTTTTGGAAATAGTCATGGTTTCTTCGGAACAGAGTGGAAGACTTCATAAAAGGAAATTTCATTCAGGGTGTTATTCATGATCTAAGTATTTGCAATTTTGGATATCTTGATATTCACGGAGAAGTGACCTTTCAGACAAGAACTTTTTCTTTTGATTATTCGGTTTAGCATTTTAATCGCTTAACATTAAGATCATTAACATTATCATTATTATTATTATCATTATCATTATCATCATTATTAGACATTAAGATCGCTTTCAAAAGCAAGACTCTTTTATATTGAAAGCTTTTTTCCTCTGATACTCATCAGAATACGAAACTTCAGATAACATTTGACTGCTGAAAGAAGAATTCGGCAAATTTTGTTTTAAAAATGTCCTTGAATTGATTTAGAATTTTAATCCCTAAAAGTCTCGTTTTATCTTTGCGAACTTTCTGACATTTATTGCTTCGATGGGTGTCAGACGTGACAAGCTTTCAGTATGTTTCATGGCTGCTCGCTTTTCGAAGCAATCTTCGAATTTTGTTCCTCAAGGAAACTTTGAATTTTAAAGTCATTACAGCTCCGACGCGGTTCCATAAATTGTGGATAGGTTGTTGCCTTCCTTCTTGCCAAACTCGTCATATTGATACTGACTCAGGAATGCCCATACCAAAATCAATTTTAAATTTGAGTCAGTAAACACGTATCCCCTCGAATTTCATTGCAAGGAAGAATGTTCACAGGGGTAGAGCCGTGTCCAACATGAATAACATAGGCAGAAATCGAAAGGAAGTCTTCTTGCTACCGTGTGATTAACTTGTTTGTCAAGTATCCAGAAAAATTACTTGAAAATGTAAGCATAAAAAGTCAATTTTAAGTCAGGTTTATCTTCGTAGGAATCTAAGACAGCCTTGGCTGTTGGTTCTATTTATTTTCAATGGGTTTTCATGTAGGCAGAGAATTTGTTTAAAGAACCGGAAGATTTAGGATATTGGAATTTGATTATGAGGTTTCACTTTGTGAAACTTGCAGTTATTAACACATGGGCTGCGAGCCCCCCTACGAGCTCGGCAATTTAGTTAAATATCTTTAAAACTGCTAATATACCAAAAATTTTAAATCAGGTAAAGAAGCATTAGCAAGGAAATCCCCAAAATTTTTCTGTAATAAATCATTGCTAATGAAATTCCTTGCAGCTGAAATACCATGTACGCCACAATACAATCCACTTTACAGGCAATACAATTTACCCATTTTGAAGATTTATGACTTAGATTGTAGCTAAAATCCAGAATTAGTTTCAGGATTTTTTTCAATTTTTAATCTTCAGCTGTGAGCGAGGCTCTTCAAATGTTTAGTGAGCATGCGTGTAATCTGTCTTTTATCTAAAATCAAATGAAGGAGAAAACAGAAAGACTTCGATTTTGTCAGTGATAATTCATATTTTGATGAATAGATCCATTTTGGTGTGAACCATTTATACCCTGGTTAGAATTTTTCCGAACTGCAGCGCAAACTGCTTCCAGAGCGTCTTTGTTTTCTTTATGTTCAAAAATAAAGAGTTTGAAAGAACAGATGTTACGTTAATAGATTTTCATTTTACTTGGTCAGCTATACAAGAAATGGCCTAATGATGCGCTGTCTTTTTGTTTTCCGGTTCTTTCACCTCTACGAAAGGAAGGTTGCATGCAGGCGAATCTTCGGTCTCAAAAACCCTTCGATCAAATTTTCTAAAGACTCCACATAAATTGACAAAGAGACAATATTTTCATTGTGAGGATCTAGAAATCGAATAGCTCTAATCTGCCACAAGAGAATTTGTTGAATGAATGTTGTTGAAAGATTTGTTGAATGTTGAAAGCAAGGTTCAATTACCTTGCTTTGATTCTCGTCTTTTTTGTTTCTTTTTCATCTCGTGTTTGCAACTGAACGTGGTTTTAAAAGCGTTTCTTCTGCCAAGGCGCACAAAAACTCAAGATAACAGGGGAGCTATATTCTAATAACTGAGAGCGGTTGGGCCGAAAACCACGCTCATATGCCAGATGAAAAAAATGAGAAAACAAGGTTCCAAACAAAGTAAATATACATCTTATCAAAACATCTGTGTTCTACCACCCTTCATGTTAATGGACCTTTTCGCTATTTTACAAAAGAGATTTGGTGGTGGAGTTAAAGATTTTATCACTGTTGTCTGCATTCAAAATTTGGTCAGATTTCTTCAAAGGGTAATATAGCCGCCGAGTATTTTCTTTCGTCCGAGGTTCTTGCGTCTTGCAGCTAGATTTAGGCCATTTGGGTGCCCCCAATGAAAAAACATTACACACTCGAATAAATCGAATTTTTTGAAAATTTCAACGGAAAAGGATGGAAATACATAGAACCGCAAGTGTTCAAGTTGTCTCCTTTCCTCCTTGCCATCACTTCAGATTGAAAAATTACGGCCATCTGAATGTTTGAATTCAATATTTTTGCAAGCAGGTAGTGGCGTCCTGCTCGCCGCCCCCCAAAATTAGTTTTCAACAAAATTATCAACAATATGCATATTGCTATGAATGGTTCTTCTGAAATTTAGGAAATCTGCGCTTTATTTCGCCTTGTCATGCGAATTTCTGACTCATGCCCCTCCAGAGTCTGTGCTTCTTCCCCATATGGCAACTTGTGCCTCTCTCTGATCTAGACTCAACAGGAGATAGAGGGAGAAGAAATCTTTAAAGGCGACCGTGGCATCATCTATTTATCGGTAAATAATTAAATGTCTCAAATATTACTTCAAAATGGGGCAAGGAAAACAAAATCTCGTTCAAATGCAATGCAACAAAGCATTCACATCGAAGAGGGACGCTGCGAACAAATTTGCATTGGCTACCTGATGATATGTCTTGACGAGAGAGAAAAAACATGAAACTTGCCAACTAACCTCAAAAGTTTGCCTGCATGTCAAAAGATTTGTTGGAGTTGCTAAAACAACATAAATTTCACAGACTATAATTACTAACAGTTGCATTACACGAACTCTTTTCGCAAGAAGCTGCTTTTAAGAAACTCAGCCATAAGAAACTCCAGTACTACTGAAAGTCTCTCAATATTGTCAGATTCTTAGATTCTTCGTGTTCCCCTTCTGTTGCCTTGTGGATTTCAAAAGAAGGTCTTTGAAACCTTTGCAATGTTGTTTAGACATTTTTCAAGGACAAGTACCTACGAGCAACAAGATGCTTAAACAAGTGAAAATAAAGTAAGGATATGTTAAGGATTTCCTTTACTTTCCTTTACCAAAGTGAATAATTTCAAAAGTTATTTTTTGTAAGTATCGAGGCTTCTTAATTTCTTGGCGATTTGAGATTTGAGTTTCTTGTAAGTAGTTTCATAAAACATACTCTTACGGGGAAAATCAAGGTTAAGAACCTACTTATAATGACAGAGGAAATCCTTGGGTCATTTTTATGTTATTGTCACATATTTCGTGTACTATATTGCTCGGAAGGTACTTGAGAAATGTCTCATTGGAACAGCTTCAAAAGTCTTTGTTTTTAAATGTTCAGGACATACGTAGTAGACATGAAGACCTTTGGGAAACTCGGAAGAAACTTTGAGTGTCTACTCAAATTTGATGATCTTAGGAAACTTTCGATACTTTTAGTACTATCCCAAATAATCAGTTCTTTATGAAAGGACGTGAAAACTACGTTAGCTCTTACAACAAACTTGTTTGTGGGCTTAGAGTTGTTAAGCTTGACCCCAGCTCTTTCGGGGGTTAAAGTTTTTGCCATATTTTCTAATATTTTTACAAAATTGTATTTACCACTTCACAGAGGCTCAGAGTTGGCTATTAACGGCTTCTTGTAAGCAATGAACGCAGATCGTTGTCAAATCTTTTTTGATAAGAATTTAGAAATTTGAAATGTGCTCACAGCAAGACAACATCTGCAAAGTAGATAGATAGAAAACCTGCTTCATCGTGATCTTGATCTCTCTTGGTGCAATGCCGCCGTCTTCCTTGTGAATTGTTTGTAATGCCGTCAGTTCATTCACACTCCCTCCTCTTGACAGTTGTTTCGATACTTTGCTCCACCTTCAGTCGTTATCACAATCTTCCTATTGATTCAATACTGGAAATGGTATGCAAATGATCAGATGAACTGGTGCTTGCCTCTAAAACTGCCACCAATCATTCATTCCAAGCTAGTGTGAGGAGACTTTGCCCCATTCACACTGCAAGTTAAACCAGCTTAAACTAAACCAGGTTTTCGAATAAGACCTTGTGATTGGTCAATCCAACAAATCCAGTCATTTGATTGGTTGAAATTTAAACTGGTTTAGATAAAGCTGGTTTAACTATGTCAGTGCATGAGTGAACACTTGTGGTCATATGTATTAGCATCCTTTTCCTAACACCACAAAGGACATAGTAACGTCATTCTATGCAGGCTCTTTCATAGATAAGCTTCAAGGTCTTTATTTGCAGCAGATCAAATTTAGTAACGGTTAGCTATAGCTTTGGCGGTATCATATTGGTGTGCCTTGTTCAATTGCAGTTTTGTTCAAAATTATGGCTACAGTTCTTATCGCAATGGCTGCTTACCCCTTGTTTGTATGCATGAAGACAAAGCACAAAGTTATGGGATCGAGTTTTGGAATATTCTATTGCATATTATGGTACGTGCGTTAATTGATTGCATGAAGCTTTGTTTAGTTGTTAAGTTTGAAAATATGCTGAGTGAGTTAGAAAAAATACGCCGTTTGAAAGGTACTGTTCCCAACAAGGGCAGATTTTGTAATACAATAACATCAGTCGCTTGGCTTCACACCTCAATTCAAAGCGATTAGCGGATGCAGACAAAAGAAATTCTCTCAAGCAGAAATTCAAAACAAACTTAGCCGCAAAGTTGCCCTGAAACAATACGGCAAACCCTCACTCGGTGCGGACAAAGGGAGACTTTTAAGAGAAGTTATGTGCTTATAACGACAGAATAAGGGTAAATCCATAGTTCTATCTGGCGGATTTGGTCTATTTGACTAAGGAGCTGGGCACTGTGATCCAGAGCATCGAATTTAACCAAAATTTGAAGTTTTCGATTCCTTTTTGATTTTGCGCTTGAGACATTCACTATAACCTAGGGGTTCACGTGCTGCAAAAATTTTCGAGATCAGTCAACCGAAAGCGAATATATTGATTTTTGAAGTTGGGCCTAAATCAGATCTTTGTTTACATGACCGGAAGAGGCATGGCACTGCTTTTAACAGCAAATTACAATTCCTTGTATCTAGGCTCAGACTTCACCGATCCTTTTCATTTTAGCCTCATTCTGACCCTCTACATATGTGCTTTGAGGCAATGTAAAGCATGCTAAGATATTATGCCTTTTTAAGACCATTTCTAGACCATTTCACTATGGTACTTTTCAATGAAAAGGATTTTAATATGATTACTAACATTTGACACACTTTTCAGGGCTTTATTTGTTAAAATTTTTGCAAAATATAAAGTTTCTGAATTATTTTAGGGACAAATGGCTGAAAAATGCCATTTTTGCCTTTTAACTCTTTGACTCGAGGGTTTAGCAGGCTTGAAGGACAAATAAATGACCTTCCCTGTGACTCTACATCGGGTTTCAAACAATTGGGAAGTTTTCCGTTTGACTTTATCTAATTTTTCATTAGGAAATGTGAAAAAATTTTAAAATCATGTGAAAAACGTATAAAATTAAGATTTTTTACAAATTTTTTTGGAGGCGAATTGGCACCAGCCCTTTGGTAGAAACTTGTTAGAAAAGTGCATCTAATTGTTGAAATTATTTTGAAGAGCATAGTAAAACATACTTTTTTGTCTTTAGATCTAAATTTTGCAATTGATGTTTGAAGACAAAAAATTTATTGAAAAGTACCATTGTGAAATGGTCTAAAATTGTCATAAAAAGGCAAAATATTTTAGCAGGCTTTACATGGCCTCAAAGCACACTTGTAGAGGATCAGAATGAAACTAAAAGGAAAGAAATCGGTGAAGTCTGAGCGTAGATACAAAGTGCCATGCCTCCTCTGGTCATGCAAACAAAGATCTGATTTAGGCCCAACTTCAAAAGTCAATATCTTCGCCTTCGGATGATTGATCTCGAAAATTTTTGCAGCGCATGAGCGCCTAGGTTATGGTTCATGTCACAAGTCTAAAATTTTATTAGGATTAGGAACTTTATTTTCGGCATTAATTTGATAAAAGGCCCTAATTGATCACAGTGCTGGGGAGCAACTGTTTAAATTTGAGCAATGAATATGCAACAATCATAATGCCCACAGCTCGGCTTTGGAATCACGTAAGCAAAATCCGTGAGACAGAACATTAGATTTACCCTTCTTCTTTCGTTATAAGCACATAGCTTCTTATTAAAAGCCTCCCCTTTGCCCGCAACAAGTGAGAGTTTGCCGTACCGTTTTCAGGGAATCTGCCCTTGTTACTGTTCCCTAAACACCAAAGTAATAATGTTTTGCAATATATGATTTGAATAGCCAACATGTTGAATCAGTTTTAAATTTATTTGGATGACATCGGTCACTTCCACAGTGATCCAGATCGACGAAATTATGGAATGAGTAGGAAAAAATGAAGTCTCGAAAATATACCACTTTTACATCACCATTAAAGTGGGTATCCTTGGGCTTAACAATAAGCAAAGATTTTAAAAATCGGACAATCCACCGATGAGAAATGGAATTTTGAAGTTTGTCAAAATTTCAAGTGGTTGGTTACTCTAAAATTTCCGGTGCAATGTAGCGTTTTGGGCTATCTTTAGTGTCTAAGTCAGCCTAGAAAAAAATGATTTTCATGATCTTTGTAAGAAATGGGCAATATTATGTGTAGAATTGTTGTAAAAATGTTTTAATATTGGGTATAAGGTCATGGGTAGATGGACACTGTTTTGATGCTTTATTTTTGCAGCAAATTTCGTGAAAACTTGCTACTTAAAGTTGAAAACAAAAAATCCAGATAATTCTCATTGTTAGATATTATAATAGAATCAAAAACCGATTTCAAATGCATTGTTCAAACTTTTTTCGCGAAAAAACGAGAACGATTTGAAACGAGCCTTTGACAGGAATGCTCCATATAGGTTATATCATTTTAATCCATTATTACTTAACACCTAGAATTACGTAGATCTTTAGTCTTCATCTATAAGCATGAGCGATAGGACACCCAGTGTGTGGCAGTTTGAAGTTTATATCAGAGGCGAGCCGCCTTAAGTAATATTGTTTGTTTATGCGTTGAACTGATTTTCACATGGTATACAATCACCTTTCACTGTTTCTTGATTTTGAAATTTTTCGGTAGTGAGCCACCTTAAGTGCAGAGCTACCTTAATCGTAAAGCTGGCTCTGCGCTTAAGGTGGCTCACTACCGAAAAATTTCAAAATTACGAAACAGTGAAAGGTGGTTGTATACCAAATAAAAATAAGTTCAACCGTAAACAAACAACGAGTTAAAGCAGCTCACCTCTGATGTGGGTTTTAGACTGCCACACACTGGGTGTTCTATCGCCCATGCTTTAAGTAGCAATTTTTCAAGAAATTTGCTGCAAAAAGTAAGCATCAAAACAATGTCCATCTACCCATGACCTTCTACCCAATGTGCAACATTTTTACACATATCACGATAATCGCTTTTTTTCTAGGCTGATTTATGACACTCTATGGACTTGCTCCAAATCTCGTCCGTTCGTTATTCGGGCCACTCGGGCGCACTAAGTGGAATAACGAATGAACGAGACTTGGAGCAAGTCTAGACACTCTATAGTTGGCCCAAAACGCTACATTGCTACATTGTCTTCTCATTTGCTATCCTGGCTGGGGTGGCGCGGGTGGCGGGGGTACTTGCTGTTTTGTTTGCGCATGGGGGACCTCTGCTCATTGACTTGCACTCTTTACACACTGTAATCTATGCAGGGGCCTTTGCCTGACATCAAATGTGAGACAGTTATTATTATCTTTTATTGTAGTTTTTCTTTCTTTAGGAGATTGTATATTTTTGAATTGTGAGTGTCTAGTCATGGTGGAAACTCCGATGACTTAGTGTCTATTCCCGCCGTGACAGGCACAGTAGCTGTAAATCTTTTTAGTTTATTTTATTGGATTATAAAAGAAACACTGCACCGGAAATTCTAAAATAAACAACCACTTGAAATTTTGACAATCTTCAAGATTCCATTTCTCATCAGTGGATTGTCCGATTTGAAATTTTTGCTTTCTGTTAACTCCAAGGATACCCTGTTTAATAACGATGTATTAATAATGAGTGGGATATTTCCGAAACTTCCTTTTTTTCCAATTTATTCCATGCTTTGGATCACTGTGACTTTGTGCATATGTGGGAAGGTATTTTCTCGTGGACTTGCCCCAGTGCGACTTGGGCAAGTTCAATTTTTTTGAGAAAGTCGCTTTGAGAAAGCTTCAAAGACCCAAACCTCCCAATATCATGAGCAAGTTTCGCCATTATTCTACTTTGCAGCAATGACAATCAAGGACTAAGATCTGCTTCCCTTATTGACACCTGGCTAGGAAGCGATATTATTGCAAACAAAGGAATCCCATGCCCGGCTGGCCAAGTCATGAACAAAAGCAATGCAAGCCGAAAAATTCCCTGAAACCCAGGTAGCTATTTCGCTCGTTGTGCATCTCAGAAATTGTTGTAATGCGAGAAGAGGGGTCAAATCTTACAAATTGTTGAAAAGGTTGGTGTAACATTGTATCACATTTTTCTATGAATTGTATGACTTGAAAGGAAATCTGGGAAATTTTGCTGTAACTGCCCATGGCAATGTTTTGATTCTTTGATCAGTTTGAAAATGGTGGCATTTTCATTATTTTTTAAATAATCATCAAAAAGTTTGAGAAAATTAAAATCATTGTAGATCTTAAATCACTTGAAGAATATGGATACAATCTTCAAGAAAATCATGGGCCATGAAGGTCTACGATATGGTGGCAAGCAGAAACCTGTAGCTCTTCTTGTCAAGGATTAAGCAATTGTATGACCTCACAGCCCCAAAATTAATAAATTCCCGCATCTAATCAATCTTAGCGACGCCTTTTGAAACGAGATATCAGGGAAATTTCCAAAGCAACTTATTTTAAAGAAAAAGGAAACATAATCTTACACCTACCGTTTTAAAGATTTGAGCCCTTGTAACCAGCAAATGTAATAGCATATGGAAAACAGAAACGTGCACCTAAATATTTATATCAGGCACTTGGATCGCCCTTCAATCAGTCTGTGAACCAAATCAAAGGTAATGCCCGAAGCAGGAGTTAAGATATGTTCTTCTTCTTTTGATATGAGCTCGTGTTTTTGCTCTTAAAATGATTTCTGGGATGCACAATGAACGACCTAGGTATCTGGTCTTCAAAGCAATCTTTGCGGCTTGCATTGATTTTGTTTATAACCAGGCCAAAACAGAATGAAATTTCCTTAGTCCGCAATAAAAAATCGCTCTGTATCTACTATAGGTATCTATGAAAAGTAGCGGATCCTTATCACTTGGAGATCACCTTTGCATTGGAATATTTCTCAACCCATGCAGTTTCATATTTGACTCTATTCATTCCCTTTGCCTTAAGATAACTCTGTTTTCCGCTTCAGTGAGCAGCGAGTTACCGTTTTGCAAAACCAGTCTCCTAAGAAAACATTTAATTTCTCCAACACTATTCGGTCTATCTAAAAGCGGTAAAAAAAGGACGTTATGCTACATAGTCTTAATCGATATTTTGTGAATGCTCATGAAAGTTTCAAAGTACAAGAGAAGGAAGGTTGTGAAATTGCTGGTAGCATTCAAGAAATGATACTTTCACAAGCGCTCCAACGGTGCCTATTGAGACTTAGATCTTGCGTTCTGAACAGATCATGTTCATTCTTTGCCAGTGGAGGCATTTCAAATAGTCATTCTAATGCTGAGTGTTTGAAAGCTTGATTCGTAATATGATAATCTGGTGACCGAGGTTTCGACAGTTCGCTATTGAAAAGTAAACAGAAATATAAAATTCTATTGCTAGAAATCTAGCCTAGCTTTTTCAATACGACTTGGCAAAGGTGTAGATCAACAACCTAGCTAAAGATATAACGAAAGAAAACCAAAACTTTCTCGAGTAGTTATGGAGATAAATCTACTTTTCTGAAATCAGCAAGAAGTTTTGAAAATAATTTGCAAAGCCAGCTTTAACGTCTTGAGTGTCAATCAGTTCGTCAGTCAAGACACGGCTGTACGAGATACGCCTTTTTGGATTGTTACCATATTCGTAGCTGCTTATCAACCTTTGAAGCAGTATAAAAAGGATTTATCTGCAAGTGGCTTGAGAAACTGAAGGGAAATAGCGACACACGACTACGGGAAACACTGAGACAAACTTCAGCAAATTTTGATACACGTGGGCCTAAATTTGATTTCGCACGCTACCCAAGAAACTCGCAGGGAGATGGCTGAAAGTTGCAAACTAGAGGATGAGATCATCAAGGCTATACCTGAAATAAGGGAGAAAGGTCATAAAAAGCCAACTACTGATACCATCACCAAGAGACTTGAACAGAAAAACAGCAGTCACAAGGCATGTGAAATAAAAGTAGCTGTTGAACAGCTCATCAAGCGTGGGCAGGTAGGAAATCGAGGAAAAAATGGAGAAGAATCCCTTTGTGTGGTGACTCCTGACATCATGCAAGTGCCCAAACCATGTCAATGTACCAATACTAAGTGTACCCCTTATGAAGAATTCATTTTGCTTCAGAAACAAGTGGAAACCCTGCAAAAGGCATATAGGAGTAACCATGGAAACAACACAACCAAGCAATTTGAAAAGGAAAAAGAATTGAAAGAAGAGATATCGTTATTGAAGAAAGAAAATGAATCGCTGAAAAATGAAATTAGAAGAAAAGATCTTTTGATCAATAGTATGGAGAAAACGGAGGAACCACAGATCCGCGAATTCCAATTCCCAGCGAGAAAGAAAGTAGCAAAGATTGATTCTTCGATTTGCCCATGGGACTACATTTCAACGAATAACAACAGGTTTGCACCCATTGCCCCACCAATTGAAGATATGTCTCAGACAACGGAATTTCCAAAACGAGACAATGCAGTTCATCCAAAGGAAAATGCATCGAAAAGTGCAACTGGGTTAAGCAAAATCACAACATCAGCAAATCACCACGAACCCACTCGAAGTTCCATTGATAAACGGAAGAAAATGAGATCCTGGATGAGGCCACCAGTGTACAATTCAACAGAAATCATAGGAGACTCAATGGTAAAGCACATTCAAGGCTACAAGATGAGTGAAGCAACGAATGGCCAGGAAAAGATCTTTGTTAGGGCGTTTCATGGGGCAAAACTGGATGACATGAATAGTTATTCTGTGCCAACAACGAAGAAAAACCCAAAAAGAATCGTATTACACTGCGGTACCAACGATGTAAGCAGTGGCACAGCACCAAATGAAGTTGCCCAAGAAATTGTGGATTTAGCAAAGAATCTCAAAAGCCATGAAAATGAGATTTTGGTATCAAGTTTAGTTGCTAGAGGAGATAGATGGAACGAACATGTAAGTCAAGTGAATAACATTTTGAAGGCTAGGTGTCACAGAGAAGGATTTCCATTTATCGATAACTCCAATATAGATCCAGCTTATCACTTAAGTCGTAGTAACTTACATTTAATTTCTGAAGGAACACGCATGCTCGCTAATAATTTTTTGAAAGCTCTAGGTCATTATTGACTATCAAATAGAGAAGGAGGAGAGCAGATTCCAAATAATGTAAATAAAGTAGGTAATAATTCAGCAAATAAGGAGCCAGGTATCTCAGGGGTAGAAACGTCAACGCCGGATACCTCCGCAGATAGAGCCTTAGATGCAAAGTCCTCGTTGAAATTGTTGAGATTAAGTAACATGGATAGGGTGATAGTTGGATATCTTAATATAAATTCAGTTAGAAATAAATTTGATGCGCTCAGGGAGATTGCTTCACAAAATCTAGACATACTCATAATTGCTGAGACAAAGATTGATGCCTCCTTTCCAACAGGGCAATTTACCATAGAAGGATTTGCAACTCAATTTCGTTTAGACAGAAATGCTAATGGCGGTGGCTTACTGGTTTATGTAAGAAGTGATATACCTTCACATCAGGTAAATTCTTTCAAATTTTCCGATGGCATCGAATGCATTAGTTTCGAAATAAATTTAAGGAAAAAGAAATGGGTACTGTTTAGTGTTTATCGGCCACCAACGCAGTCGCAAGATTATTTACTTGAAAATTTAGGTCGTGCACTCGACCACTACTGTGAAAATTACGAAAACTTTATGTTTATAGGAGATTTTAATATGACTGAAACTGAGGAACAGTTGAAAAACTTTCTGGAATTATATAGTCTTAAAAATCTCGTGCATGAGCCAACGTGTTACAAATCTGAGACAGCAAGATGCATAGATCTTGTGCTGACAAACCGAAACAGGAGCGTACAGCAAACTACGACAGTGGAAACTGGCTTGTCAGATTTCCATAAAATGGTTGTTACTGTCCTTAAAACCACTTTCCCCAAGCAAGGGCCAACTGTAATTAACTATGGAAACTACAAAAATTTTAACGAACTTGCTTTTAGGAATGATCTCCGAGAGGAATTAGGGAGAATAGAACCATCAGATTTGAGTTACAGTTCATTCGAAACTATTTTTGATAAAGTTCTAGACAAACATGCTCCAGTTAAAAAGAAATATGTGCGGGCAAATGAAAAACCATTTATGACTCGTGTTCTACGCAAAGCGGTCATGTTGCGCTCCAGACTGCGTAATAGATATAATAAAAATCAAACTGTGGAGAATTGGAACAAATTTCGAAAACAACGAAATTCCTGTATTAAGTTATTTCGAAGGGAAAAAAGAAATTATTACAACAACCTAGACATCTCACTTGTCACTGACAATAAGAAATTCTGGAAGACTGTGAAGCCTTTTTTCTCTGACAAATTGCAATCTAAGAGCAAAATAGTTTTGATTGAAGATGAAACCATCATTTCCAACGATGTAGAGGTGGCAGAATCTATGAATGAATTTTTCATCACTGCAACGGATTCCCTTGGCATAAATGAAAACTCTAATTACGAAAATACTACTGAAGGAATCATACATCCTGTTGATAAAGCTATACACAAATTTTCAAATCACCCCAGCATTCTAAAAATTAAAGATCAGTATCAAAATGCTGATTCCTTTAATTTTCAGACAGTTACTCCTGATGCTGTGGACAGAGAAGTTAGGAACCTAAATCCTAAGAAAGCTACAACACACAAAAATATTCCTCCTAAAATTCTTAAATCCAATTCTGATGTATGTGTAGAACAACTGACGAAAATATTTAATGACTGCATAGAAAATTCATCCTTTCCTGATGAACTAAAGTGCGCGGATGTCACATCTCTTCCCAAGAATGGACCAACCAACTCTAGGACTAACTTTAGGCCAATTAGCGTTCTGCCTAAGGTCTCAAAGCTTTTTGAACGATTAATGGACAAGCAGGTAGTTTCTTATATTACACCCTTCTTATCGTCACTTCTTTGTGGATTTCGAAAAGGTTATAGTGTCCAGCATGCTCTCGTGAGGCTCTTAGAAAAATTCAAAATTAGTCTTGATGAAGGCGGAAAAGCAGGGGCTGTATTGATGGATCTCTCCAAGGCATTTGACTGTATCAGACATGATCTTTTAATTGCAAAATTACATGCTTACAGTTTCTCTCGCGAAGCATTAACTCTAATCAATGATTACCTCACAAATAGGCAACAAAGAGTCAAAGTAAATGGGTCATTCAGTTCTTGGAAAAGCGTCACACGTGGTGTTCCTCAGGGGTCAGTATTAGGGCCTCTGCTATTCAACATCTACATAAATGATCTTTTACTCTTTATCCAAAACTCGGATATATGTAATTATGCAGATGATACTACAATCTATGCCTGCGATAAGAGCCTGGACAATATTTCTCATAGGCTTGAAACTGACTGTAGTGTAGCCTTAGAATGGTTTGCCGACAACTTTATGAAATTGAATGCAGATAAATGCCATCTTTTGGTTCTTGGGCAGAGGTGTGATGATCCTGTTACTATTAGGATTGGAAATGCTGATGTTGTAAATAGCTCTGAAGAGAAGCTACTTGGAGTTCAAATTGATAGCAGACTTTCCTTCGATAATCATGTTTCCAAATTGTGCCAAAAGGCTAGCAATAAACTGTATGCACTCGCTCGCATATCGCCATATATGGATCAGAGCAAAATAAGAGCCCTCATGAGGACATTCATTACCAGTCAGTTTCAATACTGTCCTTTAATTTGGATGCTTCACAGCAGACAGCTCAACCACAAAATTAACAACAGGGCATTAAGAATTACTTACAAGGATACTGAATCTACTTTTAGTCAGCTATCACAGAAGGACAGTGCAGTTACTATTCATACAAAGAATTTGCAAATACTTATGACTGAGATGTACAAAACTAGAAATGGTCTGAACCCATCATTTATGCAGGAAATCTTCTGTGCTAATACAATTTACTACAATTTGCGTAACAATAACGATTTTTTTCAACCAAGAGTGAGATCTGTCAATAACGGGACAGAAAGCGTCTGATTCAAAGGTCCGCAGCTATGGCAAATGTTACCACCAACGATACGAAATTCACAATCCCTTTGCCAGTTTAAAACAAAGATACAAAGATGGAACGGAGAAAATTGTCCATGCAAATTATGCCGTGTATTTATTCCGAACTTGGGCTTTTTATAATACATATTTTTAGACATTGATTTTATACTGTACAAATTTTGATGACTTGTAAATATTTTATCCACTATTTTTCTTATGTAATATTTGTATTTTGTATTTTTAACGTTGGAATTAATTAGCTTATTGCTTTTAGCTATATTTTTACTGTCATCCAACGATAAAGAAATTGATAATAATAAATAATAATAATAATAATAATAATAATAATAATAATAATAATAATAATAATAATAATAATGATAATAGTAACAGGACATTGCGATTTGCATATCTTTCAACTGCGAAGACTATGTAGAAAACAACCGTTTTAGAGACTGTCGATAGACCGAATAGTATTGGAGACATTAACTGTTTTCTGAGAAGAGTGGTTTCGCAAAACGGCAGCTCGCTGCTCACTGGAGCGGAAAGCAGAGTAACCTTAAATTTGTGTATAGGCATTGTGAGAATCCTAATGATTTACAATAGAGGATTGCGCTAAAGATGGCGGCGAGGAATTTTTTACCGAGATGCATTCCGTTCGAATTACAAATCTTTAACGATTCTATAGGAATTCGATTAAAGAACGCAGTGCATCACGGTAAAAAATTTCTCGCCGCCATCTTTAGCGCAATCGTCTATTATACACGGAGGTGCCGCTCTAAATCTGAAAGCACATCCAGTCCCGGAGTCGAATTCCTGAAAATGATACCCTGTCCCGGAGAAGCAATGCTCTATCCTTGATTTCCTTCCGATAAAAAAAGTGCCCCCCAATATGTGTTTGACGGGTAATTCTAATATGAAAAGTATGGACTCCGTCATGCAGCCAACCATATAAAATGATACCCCGTCTGGATTAGGAATCCTGAAAATGATACCCTGTTCAGCAGCACGACCCCATGCGGCAAAATATACGAGTGCCCCCTCCCCCGGGGTTTATCACTAGCTACACTTAATTGACGATGAGATTTAATTCTTTTACTGTTATTTTCCCGCTTGAAAAGATTTACAATCAAACAAATTCAAAACAGAGAGTGAAATATTATGAGAAATCTGAAGAAAAATCAGTAGGTTCTATCTTTTGATCTTTGAGCAAAATATCTTACGTCACCTCGAAAAGTCGACCTTTGAATCAGGCAATCAAACTGTGAGGGTGTGTTTGACGGGTAATTCCAAACCTACCAAATTCTGAAAGCAGTAGACATCGCAGAGACGGAAACTTCCCAATCAAACGCAAAATCCTTCAAAACAGCAGATTTTAGATTCATTCTGCTGGCGAAAGCGAGGCTTCCAGTTGAAAAACACGAAGACGAGCCTGGTGCTTGGCAATAAAGAGTAAAGATTCGATCACTGCAGAAACGGGAGCAAATTCGTCTTGTTTTCAGAGTTGCGCAAATAGAGGCGAGAATCTGTCCAAAGTCTGCCAAACCTTCTACCTTTTGGAGCAGAAGGTTCAAACCTGCCGCTTTCGGAATCTCAGAGTCAATAGACCTTTTAGCTATTCTGAGAAAGAATCTCAATCGAACGATACTTTGCTACATTTTGTAGAATTTTCGAATGTGCACAATTGTGATAGAAGCTCTAACGCCACTCGATCGAATCTCGTGTATAAAACTGTATAAAAATAACGCTCGATCCAGGCTCTTTAGCTGAATAGCTAAAAGGTCAATTAAGCAGAAAGTCCGATTCTACCAAGTCTACATTTTTCAGAATTGGTATCAATCTAACATCATTACCCTCAGTTTATTTCTTGTTCAGGTCAGGAAAATATAGAAGAACTGCAATTTTGTAACAACTTTAATGCATTCTCTCATTTTGCTATCGTTTGTTTGTGGATGTGAGGCTTTCCCTCAACTGAACATGTAAAAAACATCTTAGGAAGTCAGGTTCTCGTTATGTTTCTTTTAGGTCAGCGCTGATTTCTTTCCAACTATCATCATACATGGGAAAGTGCGTGACAAGAAGTCGTCTTGGTTCTGCCGTAACGGTTTGAGATTCATTATCATTAATTTTTTTCTTGCATCTTTCGGGACTTAGATACCTTTCTCGAATTATTTTTATTGCCTTAACGCACCTTAAGCCAATACCCATTCATTAGCTGACTATGAGAATAACATAATGGCAATCCAATTGCTGTTGCTTACTGCACCAAAGAATGAAGCCACTGTGCCAATTATCAAATGTATCAGATTTGCAAAATGCTTGTTGGACAGCACACAGGGAGGACTTTCCGCATAAGTCAGAGTCTTTTGAGTATCAAATTCGGCATTTAAATTTTTTGTTTACTTGCTTGCTAATGGGTTTTTAATTTGTCAGTTAGTGGTGTAAAACACGTTGTAGTAATGCTAGTCTATGTGCTTTGTTAAGATCATTTGATTATTGTTACTGCGGGCAGTGTTAAACCACATTCTTTGTCAAAGGCCAGCAGAATGCACTTCGAATTTGAGCATTTTTCACAACCTAAATTTTCCAGTGAAAATTTTGTAAGTAAGTTGCGCCATTCTAAAGGAACATGATAAATGGTTTGAGAAATAGGCATACCCAGGCATACCCGAAGCGAATTATATAAGCTCTATGTGCGACCCCATCTGGACTATGGCAGTGTCATTTACCATGCTCCTGAAAAAGTATGTGAATTCAGTTTAAATATCATTTTGCCAAATTTAATGGACAAGTTAGAGTCTGTTCAGTATTCTGCTACTTTAGCTGTGTCAGGAACATGGAGGGGGACATCTCGAGAGAAGCTGCACACAGAGCTTGGCGGGAAGTCACTGAGTTCCCGAAGATGGTGTAGACGCCTTACACTGTTCTACAAGTTTGTAAATAACCTTAGTCCTGGGTATACAGTGGATCGAATCCCCCCTCTTCATCAGTTGCAATACTGTTTCCGTGACCAGGATGTCATTGGGCATGTAAAGGCAAGAACGGAAAAATTCAAATCTACTTTAGATCCAAACTGTCTATCCGAGTGGAATAAGCTCGAGCCTGAATTGAGGATTGCACCTTCTATCGCTGTTTTTAAGAAAAAACCCTTATCAATCAATAGTCCGCCCCCCTCCCTGCAAAATTTGTCTTTGGAATTCACGATCCAATAGGATTATCCTATCTTACTCAACTTAGGGTTGGTCTCAGCAATTTACATTTCCAAACATTCAAGCGTAATTTTAGGGATACCATTAACCCAATGTGCTCAACGAGCGATGGCATTGAGGATACGGAACACTTATTGTTGCTCTACCCTTCTTTTGCTGTTCAACGTCAAGATCTTCTCGCTGGAATTGTTGAATAACGACCGTTTCTACAATTCACCACTCTGTCAAATGATGTTTTGGTGCAGCTTTTACTGTATACTGATCAAGACATATTCTATGACTTAAACAGACAATACTCGAATTAACTTTACGTTATGTTCACGAAACTGGTCGGTTTGATTAAGGCCTTTTTGGGACTTCTTTACTTAGCAACCACCAAGCCCCCCTTTTTAAGTTCTTTTCCCTTGTAGATTCTTTGCACGTCAGATATCAAGATTTTTCAAGCATTTATCTACTATCAACGAACGAGTTGCGCTTGTGACATAGTCATCGCAACCCTTACCAATCATTTGATGTGGGACAGAATCTAATGCATTATCCATCAGTGTTTAATCGTTTGTAGTGTAGTTTTATTATATTTTATTGTTGCGTGTATTTTTTTATTAGCCATGGGGTAGTCATTGTCTATCGCTCCCTATGGTATCGTGCCTGTAGTGTTGTATAGTAATTAGAATAGGTATAGTTAAATGTAAGATATATTGTAAACATTTATATATGAATAAAAAAATAATAGGCTCTGAAACGTCTGACCAATTTGGTGATCCATTTGAAATGAAATTTACCTTTGGGTCAAAATGAAATGAGGATTGTTAACCTCATCAATAGTGCATGAAATAATACATCATATCGAGAAAAGGCTCTCACAGAGAGCTATGGAATGATAGGTGGTATCAGGCATACTATAAAAGGGATTAAAATGTTAGTTATATGGCCCAGGAAAGTTGATAAAATAATCTTGGGCCAGTTGTTCAAACTGCGATTAGGGCAAATCTTAGATTAAACTGCTTAACCTGCAATTAAGATCTAGCCCCCGATTACACTGTTTTACTCAAAGCCCTATTAAGCCTAATCAGGCTCACCCGGTATTGTCGTCAATGGACTGTCATTAGTCGCATTTTCATAATTGAAAGAAATAAATTGTTCTTTCGTGAGTTTGCGAGTGACCTCCAGATCTAAAAACGTCATGCGAATAAATAGCTAGGCCATTCACGCGCAATTGACAAAGCAGAAACTGCGTGCATGCGCGAAAATCGTAACTTGAGCTGCCCTAGCTTCCTGCCATTTCCGAAATTATGCAACACTTGATGTTTTTTTCCTTGGTCGTTGAACTCTTGATTCATCGTTTCAAAAGGTTGATTTATCCAATATATCAAATTGCTCGATGATGTCATTCTGCGCAGTTTCTGCTCTTTCAGCGCAATGAAACCGTTGGAGAAACGCAACCTCTATCAGATCTTTTTAGCTTCATGACAAACAGTATCTTTATTGTACGCTTTCAGCATCGAGTTTTCATCAGAACTGTGAATAAGTACATATCAATCATGATCGCATTCTGTGTATGTTTGCACTCTGTGACAGAGATTGCACTTTTGCTTGTCCATCATTGAGGGCAGTCAGGTACACAGTCTTTAATCAATTTTCTCGTTCTTATTTCAGAAAACTGCTGTTGCTCAAATTTGTGGCGAGCTCCCGCAGTTCGTTTGCCTTTTTATCCTGCTCTGTCGATTTATCTACATGCTTGTGATTGCCATTCGAAAACGAGCTGGGGTTTGTATTATTTTCATTCTAAGATCCATTCGGTATCATGATGAATAATTTCCCTTGACATCATCTTACTATCTATATAATTCATCACCTTTTTGCTAGGAATTGGTCAAAGACTGATTCGTTTTATGTTTTTTCAAATCATTAGTGAAAATGACACGTTGAAAGTTGCTGCAAACAGAGTTGTTATTGATCTCATAAAGAACGATCAATTAGAACTAAAACAAGCCAGTGCATACAGGGTATTTCACATAAAGCTTTCCATTTTTGAAGTGAAATATCTCTTGACCTGCCCACCTTAGCAGAATGAATAAATATTTTGTATAAGCGTCATCATAAGCAGCAATGTTTGACGGCATCAACATGTGTAACTGAAGAGAAAATAATGATCTACTTACGTATTTTAATGCAGCAGCTGAACATCGTAGACAGCGCTGCAAATGAAATACATCATCAGCATATCATGCTCCCTTTCTGAAAGCAAGATGGTGTTAGTGCATGGTGGAAATGGCGTCCGTCTGAATCTCAGGCAGGTGTTTTGAATCTTCGAGAGATTCATCAGATTTATTGTGACCTCTCTGGAACAGTTTTGACTTTAAAATCACTTTAATATCTGTATACTGAATCACTTTCCCCAGAGTACACGAAGAACTTAGAAAATTAGAAACTAAGGTAGTAACTCATTTACTGCTAAGAAATTCAGTAAGTAGTAACTCATTCTTCTTGAATGTTTTCAGAGATGGAGTGAGAAAGCGGAAGACGTTTACGATAATTTCAAAGAAGGATATATGTATGTTCATGTATTGAGCCTGTTGAAAGGTGTACCTGATCAAGAGTAAGTGTTACTTTCTACATCAACTTGCAGTTACAATTCAGTAATCTTTGATAGGCTGCATATAGTTTTAGCAGCTCATAATCATGTTCCATCTAAGTTTGCAACAAAAAGAAGTAGTCGCATGAGTTTTGCTCTTGTGGACTTTGGTATAAATCAGAGTATTGACAGGAAAGCGAAGCTTCATCACATTAAAGGGGCCCATTAGCTATGTCCAAACAACACTGGTACAAAAACAGGTTTGAAATAAGCTCAGGTACGATGCCCCGAAATAATTGATTATGAACCAACATGGCAAACAGAATAGGGCAAATGCCGATCTTATTGCGCGTGGCAAACAATACCGCCACGTTGCTAGTAGGGAGCAATGAGCTTTTTGAATCACCTTCTGGCCGTCAATTAGAAAGGACAACCTCCCCTATTCCCTGCCTTCATTCTAAACCTTCACTAGAACATATCCCAGTGGAACAAAAAGTTGAAGAAACATGTTTCAGTGGATAATCAATAGGTGAAATGGCCATTATAGGATCTGCCTTAACATCAAATTATCGATTGCCTCTTTCCAATTCTTGAAAGGTTGCTCGATTTCGTGTCGCCTACCAGTTGACACCTAATTTCACTTGTTTTTTTCAGGGTTTCAGTTTTATTTCTTAGCAGTATAAGTAGGCGTGTGCAAAGTTTCTTCCGAAAAGACAAAAAATGAATGAATATAACCAAGCCTAGCCAAGTCCTCTCAATGCTACTGTCAGCATGCTACCCATCCATGTTGTGGTTTCACGGCAGAAGCCTGGAAACCACTGAAGCTATCTACAACCATCGTGTCCATCATCCAAATTCGAAAAGCAGTCGAATTTAAAATCCGTCAAGCACTATTCATAAAGATGGCAAAACAGTATGGTTAATGGAAAACGATTAATTCAAATGGTTCATTTGGGTCGCGTTAATTGCATTCTATGGGCATTCTTTGCATTCGTCCGCAGCTCAAATAAAAGCGTTCTTGTCTCCTTAGGGCCTGTTCATATGGAGAAAGTTTTCCCCGGCATTTTCCCGTTCACCTGGGAAATCGTTCAGCCGAGTTCAAACGTTCAACTTTCTCCATATGAAGAGGCCTTTAGTGTGAGGTAGTGCGCTTCACGACTCCACTCCTATATGTCCTCGCTTTACTTCAGGGGCGCATTAGCTATGTACGAAGGATGCTGGTAGATGGCATAGCTTAAAGTAGCTGAGGGAACAAAGTTCCAAATGCTGACCTTACTTATCGCTACGAGGGGCATTTACCCATTTGAAAAAGCGTTCAAGGTCTTTCAGAAAAAAAGAATTTTTACGGATTTTCGATGGATTTCTCTTGAAAACAAAGGGGTTTTCGCCAAAGGCATACGAGATTTTTCGGGAGTGAAATGCCTCTCGTATAGCTGTATGCAACCAGGCTTTTCTGGTTGAGAGCAAATAGCTTCTTCTCAGTTGTGGCAATACCATTAATTTTTATTAAAAAAAGTTCTTGTCTTTAATGTGCCTTCAGCAAGTACTAATGCCTAAGCAAAATTACAAGTTTGAAAATGTTCCTGAAGATATGTTAGCTAAGGGCAACGTCCGTTCATCTTCATTCTCCACCTTAACATGTTCCACTGTTCCAATGGATAAGGCAAACGATCTTCGCATGACTCCTCTCATTAGAATGATTTTATAATTTTAGGATGCAAAGACAAACAAATCTCCTAGCTGGGACAGTTCTACGATCTTATTATTTGTAACTAGCTTTTCTATCTGTGCTTTGCTTTACGTAGCGAAACGAATCCCTGAGTATCGAAAAGGACTCTTGAATTTATGAATCAATCAATTTGTAATTGCTTGATGAAGCTATTTGAAAAATTTTAGGTTTAGTTTCCTTCAAATGATTGATTTCAACTAACGAAATAGACCTTCTTCACCGCTTGTAGCTGTTTTGCTGTTCTTTAGAATTGCTCCTATTTAATGGTTTTTAAATCATATATTGCATTTAATGAACTACAGATCATATTTGTAAGGCAGAGCACTGCCGTAAAGACATCTTGGATTTAGATATTGCATATGTGTAGCGATCTGAATAAGGAGATTATAAACATCAGGCTAGAATTATCTGGCCGTGCTTTGGTTTTTCCACCATGTTCTTTATTCCGGCTATTAACTTCCTTCTTCTTTCAGAATTTCAAATTGATTTGTTGTTTCCTTTTCAGGATGTAAGAATTTCTCGGTAGTTACTGGTTGATATGTTTGTTGTTCTTCGCATGACTTTGCATTTTTCTTTCCAAAGGTTACATTGGCCAGTATTTGCGTTTGTAGGTTTATTACAATGGGTTCATCATATAAGGCTGTTTTTGAATTTGGTTTTCGTGCTCTCATATTTCAGTACAGAGAACCTTGAAGACGAGACACTAAAGATAAAGATTAAGAAAAGAATCTACAAATGGAGGCCAGGTATGTTTACCTTGTATTGTATTTTACTTGTTTTGTCTGTGTATTTCAGTGGTAGTATTTTATGATTTTTATGTCATGATTTATGTCGAAAGCTTTTCAGCTGTAAAATTTTAACTGTAAATTCCTTTGATGTGCATTTTCATTTGTTTTATGGGTTTCGGTAAACTGAAATACACGGCTGTTGTTTACATAGACCTCAAGAAAGCTTTTTACACAGTCGATCATGATATTCTATTGAGGAAGCTCAACTTCTGTGGCTTAAAAGGCAAAGAGTTAAACTGGTTTCGCTCGTATCTCACCGATAGACGACAATGCTGTAAAGTGAACGGTCGAATTTCTGCTACAGACAGTATAACTTGTGGTGTACCACAAGGATCTTGTCTTGGACCACTTCTCTTTCTTGTCGATATCAATGATCTTCCTAGTTGTTTGAAAAATTCCCTTGCATCCATGTATGCAGATGACAGAAGCATTTACTATGCCTCAGAATCTGTTTCAGAAATTAATCAGGCAGTTAATGCTGACTTGATGCTTGGAAGGGGTGGCTTGAAGGAAATAAGTTGTCCCTGAACGTAGCTAAGACAAATGCAATGATCATAGGAAGTAATGGAAAGTTGCGGAAAATCGACTCTGTCGATTCCACTAAACCGCACTTTAAGATTGGTTCCGAGGATATCAAGTTGGTAAAGGAGGTCTAATACCTTGGTGTTCAGGTTGAACATTAACTTAAATGGACATCTCAATTGGCAACTAATAAGATCTCTAGAGGTATTGGTATGCTTCGTTATGCCAAGCAGTACCTCCCAATATCAACTGTCAAGACTATGTACAAGAGTTTAGTGGAGCCGTATTTTAGGTATTGTTGTCCTGTCTGGGGAAATGTTGGGGTGACTGTCATTGAAAAATTGCAGAAACTCTAAAATCGTGCTGCAAAACTCGTTACCAACAGTCCATTTGATGCGACCGCTTTACCAGTTATTCGTGCGCTTCAATGGCCCACTGTTAGGGAACTTATCGATTTTGAATCTGAGAAAATGGTTTTCAGATCCCTAAAAGGAGATGCGCCTTCTTATATGAATGACATGCTCACGAGAGTCAACGATTCTACTGCTCGTTCTCTTAGGAATGCTGATGCCAACCTTAGGTTGCCATTGTTAAAATCAGCAGGGGGGCAGAGATGCTTCTCGTACCGAGGCGCAAAGCTTTGGAACAGTCTTGATACTGAGGTTAAAAAGTCTTCAACCCTGAGAGCCTTCAAGAAAGAGCTGCAAAAATGAACACTGAAGTTTTTTCGTTTTCTTTTCATTTATGACAAATTGTAATTTTAATTTAGTTTGATACATAACTTTTATTGTAAATTATTAATTATTGTAAGTTTTTAGCATGGCCCCCTGTAAAACAGTTATCAGCTAACTGAGGGGCTACCATGGGTAAAGAATATAAAATCAAATCCAATCAATCAGTAATTTGCCGTTTCGTTTTGAAACTACTCCCTGTGCCCATGCCCCACGGACCTGTCTTCCAATGGTAGCATTCATACAGACATATTCATACAGACATATCGCGTCTTAGAACGGATCTCGAACCACAGCACCGACAAATTCTTAAAGACAGCAATACTCGTAGGTAATGGGTTTGTCCCTTGTGGTAAGAATGAGGAAATAACCGTAGTGTTGTGGTGGTATTTTCCATACTCGATCGTTCACTTTAGGGGTAACGGCTTCTACCACAAAAGAGAATTACCCATAGATTAATACAGCAAATATTCGTGTTTTTTGTAATTCTGAATGCTACAAGCCCTGTAGCGAAAAATAACATTCGCTATTTCCCGTAGAGTTCAAGTATTCTACGAGAGTTATCTCAGCATTTATGGTCTCAGGAATTGCGTTATACACCGTAAGTACTGTGTGTCTGAAAGAAATGTACTCCCTTTGGACAAAACAAGTGAGCGAAAGGATAAAATATCGGGACTTTTTTCACAGGCATATTTTTCGTTGTTCAACTTAAATGCACCTGCCTTGCATTTTAAAATCGCCCACCGAACACCGGTGATATGAGTTCACAAAGTCGAATTTTGAGTGCACTTGAAACCAGATGTTTGTAAAGGGCCTACAGTAGCCATGATTTCATATCGCAGGCATGTTGCAGAAGAATTTCAATTTTTACCTTCAGCTTTTTCTCTTGAAAAGAAGTATGCCTTGAAATACAGCAGTTGTTTTGCAAGTAATTATTCCTTTGAGGAATCAACCTGTGCATTGCATTCCATCCCAAGTGTCGAAGAAGAGGAGAAGGAGCACATGCACGCTCAGTTTGGAGATTTGGCAAGATTTTATCATTCTTACCTCGTTTTTATTATATTTGCTCAATCAGGGCGATGTCCACGAGTCTTTCTTTCTTTTCAAAAGCGAGGAACTGAAAGTTAAAGTTTATAGGTAGACTGATTGCTTTTTCGTAGTTATCGCTAATGATAGACTGATGGACGCTCAAACTACGATACGACTCATGGACTTTGACATTGAAAGTTGGGATGAAATTTTCCCCGATCCATTTCATAACTTGATATGGAAACCATAGCAACACTGTACGAACTCCAGGCAATGGTGGACGGGCCTAAGTTCCGGCTTGAGCCTCCAATGTCAAAACAGCTCAGAGTTCAAGTTTTCAGTGATATTAGCCATGAACAAAAGCCACAAGTATCCATACGAATGTTCCCTCAATCCAAGAATCAACAAACCTTTCACTATGGATCAGGGGTTCCTCATTTCGAAGGCCAATAGACGATTACGCTAAAGATAGTGGCGAAAAACTTTTTGCCAGGATGTATTGCGTTCTTTAATCGAATTCCTATAGAATCGTTAAGGATTCGTAATTGGAACGAAAGGTATCTTGGTAAAAAGTTCCTCGACGCCATCTTTAGCGTAATCGTCTATTAGCTTCCATGAACTTGACCGCAGCATTGAGAACTTCCAACTGTCGAGGGTCGCTTGCCTCGCTTCTGAGACTACACTGCAGCCTCGCATACATAAACGTGTTCATCTCCGTCTCAAAAGTTTGTATCAAAGTCCACAAGGCCCAGATTGAGCAAAAAAATGTGGTTGTTGTTGCTATCATTGTTAATGTTGTTGTTGCAATATCTGGGACCATGTCGTGAGGCTAGTTTACAGGTGCTTTGGAAAATATCCATGATTCAAATCATGGCTAGGTCCTATTTCAAAACCTTTTGTTTCGAGTGCACTGCAAACTTTGACTTTGCAAGCTTATATCTCCTTTATTTGGTGGACGATTTTTAAATGCAAGGTATTTGAATCTAAGTTGAAGATTGATAAATTTAGCTGTGTACTCGGAGAGATATAATATCTTATCGTTTCATTCCTATCTCCATCCAAAGGGGGTAGATAAAATTTCTTTTTTATATGATTCTATTGTTCACAAGATCGATCCTACATAATTAATATGAAAGTCTATTGCATTCCAAGGGACCCATCTGAAATATAGTGCACCTCCTGGAACACAATTAACCATTATTTTGATGATATGGCCGATTTCTGAAAAGTGTTTCAAGTGTCCTTGGTCTTCCTGAATGCCGCAGGACTCTGTATTACTGTAGTTGAAGGTTGATATTTGAACATACTTCTAACAAAATTTTGATGTAATGCTTTAGAATTGCGAGCGAGTACAGCTAAATCGATGCTCTTGGACTTTTCTTTTTGTTTGCAGTTAACCATCTATTTCCTTTGGTTTTCATGGTTTGTTTTGGATTTTCAACTGGCAACGTACGTCAAATCGAAAAGCTTCGAGGTCGACTTTATGCAGTTGCTGCAAAATAACATTGAATTGATCAAGTCGGTTCGCATGATGATTAAGATCTGGACTTGTAAGTGAATTTATCCGATGTATACAACTTCATCTCTACTAGCTACAAGAGTGATTTTGATCACCACCGTTACTGATGGATAAGTGATGATACTGGACGAGGGGGATTTCATTCCCAATGATCCTCGTACATCTTTGGCAAAAATCCTTTTGTCTCGAAGAAAATCCACCAAAAATCCATAAAGCAATCCTATTGCTCAGAAAAATCTCGTAGCTGTGTTGAAATATGAAATTTCCCTCGATAATGGACGGGTGAACCAAGTAGGTGTCTGGTTGAACAATATGCTTACGTGAAAAAAATGTAGTGGATATGGATACCTTGTTTAAGTGATTAAGTGTCCTCTCTCAGAGTCACTCAGTCAATTTTCCTTGCTCATAGTGATATGACGTTCTCTGTACTGTAAATGCTTTATTTAGCCCCCCCTTTTCTATTCAGCCATCTTCTCTAAAGTACAGCCAAAAAGTATGTAGAGTAGAAACGTTTTTCGATGCCATTTCTGCTCTATTTGCTTAATAGTAAGCTAAGGTCTCTTTCGAAAGAGGAAGAGAAGCGTAATATTTTTATGAAATATTTTCGAAGTTGAAATCCTCAAAAGAGGCAACTTTTGGCCTATGCAGCCGTCGATTTGAAAATTATATGGTTAAAAAGCGCGGCGCTAGCTGTATCTAAGTCTGTCTTCCGTTTATTTGTTAACTCAGTAGATTTTCGTCTACATACGAAGAAATGGCCAAGGTTAGCAGATTTCAAAAATCTGGCTTTCTCAATACCGGGAGAAGCAACCAGTCTCTACGGCAGCAAATAAGAAGGGGAGAACTTTATCACAGTGAAATTGTATCGTCCATGAAAAATTATCTCAGGGGAGTTTAACCGCAAGTTAGTTTTCGTGTCCATTGATGCTTCCTTTACAATAATATTTATTCGAATTTTGAACTATTCATTTGAACGCTTTAGACAATAATTGTATAAATATATCATTTGTAATCCCTCATGTGGCTAGATCGGCAAACGAAAAAAAATGTATTACTGCAGAGAAACATTGAAAAGAATCTTTTAAAACTTTCAGCGTACCAAATTGGATTGCTTAAGGTAAAAACAAAATATTCTTTCAAAGAAATCAACAACATTTAGCACGAAACAGTCACTTTATGTTTAACTCCCTTGTTAATACTCTCCATTCCGCGCTTTTATACCGAACATTGGCTTTTGGAGATATTTTTATATCACAAATTCGAAAACCTTACGAGATTTTCAGAACAAACAAGGATTCTTACGGATTGTGGTAGGTTTTTCATGAAAATAGAAGGATTTTTGCAAGAGGTGCATGACAATTACTTCTTGTTTGATGTTTTTGTTATTTTTGTGAAGCAACCCCTCGTATTCATGTGCTTAGAGTGATCAGGGGCTCTCAGGTTGTTTGGGCCCAGAATGCGAGAGTCTGTTATTTTGCTCGGTCTTTCAAAGACAGAATTCTTAGGCCAATGAAAGACATTCGTAAACTGGACATCAAGCTTCTATCACACAAAAGCCCGAGCGAACAAAATGACGTTACATACATCTACTATCAACCATAAAGATAAATGGGGAATGGAGATGTATCTTGTGGCGTAAGGAATGTCCTCAAGTGCTTTTGAAAACGAGCTCCTACGCGTCGGAGTCGTAACTGAAACGCGGGGGGCTGCTAAACGATCCACGCAAGCGACGCAGACAGGAGCGAGCCCGGCCTCAGTGAAATTTCCATAGACTGTAGTTTTGAAACCCAACTCCCACCGATCCAGGCAAACGACCCAGACAGAAGTTGAGCAACTTGGAAAAAGGAAACAGTAAATTTTTCCTAGCCTGTACTATTTAAAGCCTAACTCCTACCGATCCAGGCAAGCGACCCAGACAGGAGTTAGGTAAGTATCGGGAAATTGCGAATCTATATTTTTCAAATCTGGAGTTTAGTCTATTGAATATACTGTGACATTTAGAGAGTCTATGGGAAAGGTGTGCTGCGAAGGACACTTACGCCACAAATTACACCATGGTTTGATTCCCCATAGACGAATCAAATTTGCCTCGCTAATCTTTGCGAGGCTTGAATGAGTGTTTCTGTTGGCGTGCGAATGTATTTTTCAATGCAGTCCGAGGACCAACGCCCTTGTGTCTTGATGAGCCAAGCTGGGAGCTTGGCAGCCCCGTTGCAGCTCATATTCAAAAGCTGTGGCCGGCATTGTGGGTTGGATCCAATCCACCTATTGACCGAAGGTTGCGCACATTTTTCGTAAATTATTTGCGGCTGAAAGGTTTGCCGTTTTGGTACGAAAAGAGTGGGCTATTGATTGGCGAGTTCTTTATTTTGAAGTAAATCTGGAGAGCTTTTACGGGGCAAATTTCGGCGTCTGCTGCACTCAAGATTATTTGTATTCCTTTTCTGAATGGGTCCTTTTTGGACGTTGTAATGTTGATACTGACTGATGTGGCTGTAACCAAAGAGGGATAGTAAAATAGACCTCTGCTAAATATGAAATTTGACCCACCAATATGAGCATTACGTCCATTATGACTTAACGAGGTACCCCTCCCCCTGCGGAGTATTTGGTAACAGATTATTAAACACACCGGTTGCATTAGTAGCTCTACGAGTTCGTGTTATTCCGCCAAACAGCCAGAACAGCATGTATAACAGCTCTGCAATCCACTTCCACTTGCATACGGGTTGCTTTCATGCGATCAGATCTCATTTCGAAGTGAATATCCTACCATTTTGGCCGCATTCGATGGGATACCTATAAAGATGAAAGGTTTAGGTAGTAGTCGTGAGTCAGCCTGTAGCGTTGAATTTTTATGTTTTTGTGTCTGTTTGACGTTGCTGTATTGGAGTTACAAGTGGCCAAGAAAGCAAGCATTATATCATAGTTCGTAGTAAGTTACAAGTCTAATGTATTCTGAGTAAGCTGAGGTACGCCGTTGCAGCTATGATTGGTTATATGTTTGAAGGAGATCATCAACAGCAACTGGCTATTAAACTCAAACATTTCTTAAATCTATTCTTTAAAGGATCTTTCCTTTACCCAATCAGTCATGGGCATGCTGTCCTTATGCAAAGTTAGATAAAGCTGATTTTTTTTTAGTTTTCAAACCAACAAGTTGTTAAGTTAGATCAATAGAAATGCTCCCATTTAATTATATTGAGAGCAACTGATTGCTTGACAATTTAGGCGATGGGTATATCACTCTTCCGAAAGGTGTACGCGCCTCCCGAAAACGAAAGGATTTCTAGCGACTTTCGGCAGATCTTTTCCGAAAACAAAGCACCCCCCTCCGCTAGATTCTAGAATACCCTCCCTTCTCATGTTTCGTTCTTAGCTCGCATTTTTTCGTTTTTAAATATTATTGTTTCGTTCTTTAGATCTCATTGTTTCATTCTTGAGGGGGGGGGGGTGGTAGAATCGCTCTTTTTTCCAAGGAGTCGTGACATATAAAATCTTGCATGACCTCTGTCCCGAAAATCTTCGCCATAAGTTCATTGAAAGATCCATGATTTCAGAGTATAGAACCAGAAACCATGGAGATCTGCAAATTCCTAAAGTTAGGTTAGAATATGCAAAGCGCAGTTTTTACTTCTCTGGTGTCAAAAACTGGAATGATAGCCCTGACAACATTCGAGAGAGAGACTCAATCGCTCGATTTAGAACAGGTCTTAGAGATTATCTTTTGAACCTTTCACAGGACCCAAACACGACCCCTTCGTAGAGCAGCAATATTCCAACTTTTTCTTTTTTCCTTTTCTCATATTATTTTATAGAAATATTGTTAATAGGATATTAATTTGATGAAAGGATCTCGTGTGTTTTGAATAATGATAAAATGAAAAAATGAAAAATGAACCCTAAGTTTACAGATTTAACGGAGTTCTTATCCCCCCTTCGAATTTGGCCAAACAGCAATTAATATAATATAAGATAAAACACTTAGCTTTCGATTTTCGTTGAATTCTCCAGATGAGCGAATGAATTGCCAGATCACACTCTACACACTGACACGACCTAAAACTCCATGTAATAGTCAATCCATCGCCAATCATTTCGATGTTATTGGAAAAGTCCAGTCCCCGACGAGCATCTTGCTGTCTCTTGCTTGCAGTCTATTGAGCCAGACAGCTGGTGGTCCGTGTGTCGCTCAATTATGCTACTTGATCTTCTTTACCGTCTCAGGTTGAATCTTGAAATCTCTTGAAGTACTTGTCTTGAAGAGTCCTTTTGTCCTTCGAAATCTTAGTTGCCCTTTTTGGACGAAGGCCAGTGCTGACAGAGCTTTTGGAAGAATTAGCAACACACATTTGTTCTTCATGTAGCCAAACTTTTCTTGATAGTGGGCCAGAGGCGTCTATTAAACATCCAAACTGCCAAGGTAGAGCAAGTGAGAAGCTCCTGGCGTGAATTCTTGCTTGGTCGGCCCAGCTTCTTTTAAGCTTTCTCTGAAATTTTTTATTTGAACTGACTTTCGTTCAAGTTTTACATCTAACTTCGAAAATTTCTTATTGCCTTCGTGTACGTTGTAAGAGAACGAGATGGGGCTGGTTGTTTTCATACGATCATATCGCTTACTCTCGCTTCCCCTGATTGGGTGAAGACATACAATGACTTTGTGTGTTATTGGCCAACTAAAGTCACGTTGGTAAGAAAATTGATCCCATTGGCTGTCTCGCATCCTATTTTGGCGCGGTAAGGTCACCTGACTTTCTTGGCAGTACTTTCCCACGGCATTTTTCCTAGCTGTCGTTATAAATAACATATGCAATTAACGCTTCTAATGTCACTTGTATCGTTTGTAATCCGCGCTTTGAAAGACCGTTACCTAATGCCCTTGTTCTCCTAGCTACACAAAATTGCACCTCGTTTATTCGCAGGAGACCGCGTTAATTGCCCCGACCAAACCGCTCTTGGGTTGTTAGCCATTCGCTAGTTGTGTGTTGATTTGGTCCTATAATCCCCATTGAGAGTGATCTCAGTTTCCTTAGCCTTCCTCGGGGAATTCCTAATATTTGGCGAAAGAGATGGTCTGTAGATTGCAGATCTCTGTTAAATTCCCCACAGTGAGGGTCTGGGTAAGAGCTTCAGGTCTTTTAGGTTTCCAACTCACTCTAATGCGAGTGGTGCGGAACGAGGTTTCTAAGGCCTTACACAGTGGCTGCAGGAGACTATTAACCGCATTTGATGAAGTTTCATCAAATTTTGAAATGTAATCTTTCATGCGCGATACAGTTTCAATGTGATATTGTCCTTCTTATTTGTTGTTTTAACGATTTGTTGCTTCCCTTGTTATTGAGAAACAAGATTCTTCGAAATCTGCTACCCTTTGGCCATTTCTTCGTTTGAAGACAAATTCTTGCTGCGTTAACAGATAAACGGAGCACAAATTTGGATACAGCTAGGGTAGAGCTTTTTAACCATATACTTTTCAACCTCGACAGCTGCGTAGGCCAGAAGTTGCCTTTTTCGAGGATTGATTTAACCCCCTCCTGCACGTTGGAATTTCTAGAATGTTTAAGTATATTACTCTTCTCTTCATCATTCAAAAGAAACTTTAGCTTTTGATATTAAGCAAATAGAGCCGAAATTGCATCGAAAAACGTGTTTACTCTACATTGTTATTTGTCATTCTTTCATAAACCTCTCCTCTCTTAGACAAAGTTTTATATAGGCTCCCTCTTTGTTAAGCCCTCCCGCCAATGATATCTATTTCCACAATTACCAAAGATTTTTTCCATTCATTTTGCGAAACAAGTTTACATGTTAGTTTTTACTTGGTTTTGGATAAAACTGTATCGAATTTTTGTTTGTGACTCGTAAAGGTTTATATTAAATCCACAAAATATGGTGCAAAAGAACTAAATGCTATCACTTATATCCTTGGAATTTGAATTTGTGGATAAGCCCCCCTCCCTTATAAGTCCCAATTCTTTTCTTTTAAGTCCCCTCTGAAGTTTCCAAAATAAATTAAGCCCCTGGGGGCATATGATGATATTTAGATTTCAAACCAGCAACGCTTTCAAATGCTCATTTCTTAGGAAATACACATTGCGTATTTCCGTTATTCGTCAAATGTAAAATTTCCATATCCATTACATATATACAATTTTAGAAATCTGTAAGCTTGCGGGTCAGTCAGAAATAGCTTGAATGCTTAGCGTGTAGGAGAATAAAAGTATGAGACCTGTAATCTAAAATTACAGATGATATGCAATCTAATTGATGTCTGTGCAAAATTTTGAATAATTGCTAAAAAAGTCTAAAGCTGATTTGATAAAATGATGAAAGGCGAGGAACATATTCTACTGCTGAAGCTCTATCCAACCAATTAGTTATTTTTTCCCCTAAGCATATGGTTTTGCGGATTTTGGCACTATGCTTGCACACATTCTTTGCATTCCTGTGCGATACAGTAAAGCCCCGCAAAGAAGAACACACTTTTCTAAAAGGCAGACTGGGTAAATGAGGTACTTATGACATTTTGAGGGTATGTTTCTTATTGCAAGGTCAGTAGTGACTACGATGAATATACAGCTACTGTATGAAATGTGTTGAATACACTTGAGGGTATAGCAACTGCTTTTAAATATTAGAGAGCATGGTTTTTTTGTTGTTGACAAATCATTTCATATCATACGGCTTGATAAAACAATTTGCGTTTCTCCGAAAACTGTTATAGAGGTGTTCAGTTATCAATAGTTGGAAGTTTGTTTACACTTACATGATAAAATTTTTTTATTAAGTGTACCATCTCATAAGAACATTGAAGTAAATCAGTCTGTTTTTGGTTCTTATCTTTGGGTTTCTTTTCCACAAAATCAGTCTGCAGGTTCTTATTTTGCTATGTTCTTGTTTGCGTGGTTTTAATATAATGTTATCACTTGTTTGATGGACATTGTAACATGAAATATAACTTGAGGTAAAAATTCATTTGTAATTTTGATTCTTTCAGACTGCTTCTATGCGGCTATCATATTGTCAACATTTAAGACCATATTGGTATTTCTAAACATGCTTGCTTGGTATAGGTGAGTAAATACAATTTTTCAAACATAGGCAACATGGTCTTGAATTTAAACAATGCAAGCATCATTCGTGTCCTTTACCAAAAACACGTTAAAGTATTTGTATGGGAGTCTTGCAAATTGGCGAAATCTTTTGCCAAGTCCCTTGCGAATATCATTTTGGCAAAAATTACAGGACCACGTGCTTTTATTATCAGGGAGGAATGAAACGGTTAGGAGATAGTATTATCTCTCCTATGATGTCTTGTCATAAATTGCCCTGCGTGTAGGACATGTATGAAGGACACTAATAATGCATACTTCTTTGTCTTTCGAAGAGGTTTCTTTTAAGTAGATCAATGCTCTGTAAATCGCAATTGGACTTCTTGCTGACAAAATCACTTCCTAAAGCCTGGTTCATACTGGGCCTTTTGAGTCGTTAGAGTAGTGCAGAGATACCCAAAGACAAATGATCCAATCCCCTTCGATCGCAAGAGTCTTTGTCTTTTGGGTCTTCCCGCACGATCTTAGCGCCCTATATGACCCGATGTGAACCAAGCTTAACTTTTCCAGTAGCCCTGATAATACCACGGGTACCTGCCTATCTGATAGGGGGCACGACGGGTACCTGCCTATCTGATAGGGCCAAAATGCTGACGAGGCATGGTCAAAGATTTCATCAGTTGCAGGACTTCTATACATTAATCTCCAAAATTTTTGGACGTTTTATTTTCGGACATTTGATTTTCGAACAAAAATTTTGGGACGAAATTATTTTAGATTTCGGACAATTTCGCACAAAATTTCGGACATTTTCAAACGGGTGAATAAAATTTCGGACACATACCATTTGATAACCAGTATGCACATGACAGAAAAGATTTGACAAAATTTCTTCACTCCCTGTCTCAAAATGAAAACTATCATAGTGATCAAATGAAAAATACATGCAACAACAATAACATCAACCATAATGAGGATAACAAAACAAAGATTAAATACTAGAATTTTTATTAGGAACTTAGATGTTGGACCAGTACTGAGAGTTTCTCGAAAATATCAGAATTTCTGCACTCAAGAGTTTCAAATGAGTTTCAAATGAGTTTCATAGGATCCGTTACAATCTTCAAGTCCACCACGTGCACTTTTTTTGCTTATTTCAAAACAATTTTTTTCAGGCCTACTTTCCAACGTTCAAAAATCACTCAAGTACCTTCCGAGCAATATGATAAAGGGAATAAATGAAGAGGTGTTCAAATCTGTTAACGACTTCCTCTTCTTAACTTTCTGGCAATCTGAGACCAGGGTTGCCAGATTTAGATATATGCCAAAAGTGCAAATAAACAAGCCAGATGTCTGGAAAGTAAGTCAAAATCGCAATATCTGTGCATGACGTTAATGTTTCCATACTGTGCATGCCTAGAATTTTCTATTGCGCATGACGTTATTGGCTCTCTTCACAACGCATGCCCAAACTAGCCAATTATTTTTATCTATCAGTCATCATTATTGTTCAATTAAGTATGGCATCCAAGGATGGCCTAATTTACGAAAATGGTGCATTATCACACAACCAAAGAGACTTCGAAAAAAGAATCTTTTGAATGGAAAACAGAAATTTGAAAAAGCAAAAATCGTAAAATTTGGCTTGAAAAAGCCAATATGGCAACCCTTTCTGAGACAGATGAAATTACTGACAATTGAGCCGAATACAACAGCATCATTATTTTAGATTAGTGGTGTATTTTGTCAAGTCTTTACAACTGCAATTTCGACTTTTTTGTATTTATTCCATCAAATTTCAGAAAAAACGGTATTGCTTGCCATGGATCAGCTATGGACCAACATTGTGTTCAAATTTTGAGAATTATTGTTTTTCTTTCATTGAGACAATGCCTGTCCTTCATTGAGATTTCCAAGGCTCCTCTATTAGAACAATCGTTATCTTATAGCAGAATCTCATTCTTATCCAAAGAAATTTTTTGACATAGTAATTTGCCAGACAATTGAATTTTCGTACCACTAAAAAATTCGGCACTTTAATTTTCGGAAAATTATATTTTAGGACTACACTTTTGTACGAAAATTAAAACTTCCAAAAATTTTGGAAATTAATGTAATTCTTTTTATAACTTCCGTTCATATAGAGGGCATATGATGAGATTAAGACGTGGGGACAAATTGTGGCTTCCTTCATCCTTGAGATCACTCAATGCATCACCTTCGAGTCTGCTGGTCTGTAACCACTATTTTTCTATTTCTTTTCGTTCTCTTTATGATATTCTGTATGTGGTGTACTCTCGTACAGTTTGCTATGTGTTATCTTAATCTTGCAAGTATTTATAATTTTATAGGTTTTTGACACGGCCCTCTGTAGAGAAGTTTTCGACTGATAGAGTCTGCCGTGTATAGATGATTCAAAATGAAGAAATGATGGATTGAATGAATGAATGAATGAATGAATGAATGAAGGACTAGAATTGATGCCACGACAGTATTTGAAGTCGAACAAGAGTAACCTGACAATGAATCAATCTCAATTGAATGAGTCTAGGAATTAATAAGTTATGTCAATCTATTATTGGCTGCACCTGAAAGTTCTGTTCTCATGAATGGAGGGATACTTAAATCAATAGATCTCCTGTTCATAGAAATATTGACTTTATAGTTCTGAGAGTTTTAGAGAATAAACGCGAAGGAAAGCATTTTGTAGAGCTCTCAGTTCTGATGTAGATAAGGGATATTTGCAAAGGAACCAAGCACAGGAGAACAGAGTGACAACATTTTTTTTTTTTATTCATAATAAATCAAAATTAAAAGAAACTGAAATACATTAATACTGTACCGCTCTTGGTGTAAGAAGACACAAGGTCATCTGGCCTACACCAAGAACGATACTTACAATTTTCAAATACAACTTCACAAACTAAAGAAAACTACTGGGAATAGGAAAAGAAAACGGGAATACGAAGCAAAAATTAAAGGAGATAAAGGGACTGGCAGTTCCACACCAAACTCAAACCATGCTATGTGTCTAACCCTTGTGTCGTAGGTCTAACATCAGTTTTGTACCATCACATCGAAAACTGATGGTGCAATGAAGATGGCAGTAAAGCACTGTGGGAGCATTTGGATGGTTTGGTGTGCAACTGTATAGAAGATAGAAAGAAGAGCTGCTAGATGATTGTGTTATGCCAAATTTATGTCGTGCTGATCCACAGATAGGCTGACGACGTGATTCTTTGTATTCGTTCATTATTTTTAATCTGATATTTTATTTTCACTCATATAAAGTGAGCGAAAAAAAATAAAAGAAAAATGAAAAATTGCGATACTATTGAGACTTATGTAATAAGTATAATCCACAGATACTAACATGCCATCCAAGCAACAGGACAAAGAAACCCCATCCCTTCACCTAGGCAGCATGCCAGCACCCACAACCACAATTACATATAGGCCTAAGACACTCAAAATTGTGATGAAATTTGTGCGCATTTAGATCACTGAATTGTACGTGAAGCTTTGTTATATTTCTAATACCCTGTAAGTCAGATACTCCATAAATAGTACTTTTGACCGGTCTTATTAGCGCAATCAGTTTCCATTTAAATTCAGCAATACATTTAGAAGCGCGTATTTCATTTTGTAGTTTCTTCCATTCATGTAACGTGTTATGAAAGTAGGAATTGGAAAAGCGATCAGTTCTAGCTCTATTTTGGGCATAGGCTTGGGAATTACGCAGATCATATGATATCTGCCGTTCAGGAGGAATTAGAGAAAAAAGATATGCTGGGTACTGTGTTAACTTTAGCTTGAAGATTTGGCATAGCCTTCTATACTATATAAGGCTATGCCAAATCTTCAATCTATACCATCATCTCTGGTACAAAGATTCCCAACCAAGTTCATCGCAAAGCTTTTGCTTACTTGTACCCAGGGAGCGCCGAAGGCGCGGGAGGGGAAACGGCCAGTGATGCGCATTGTTCCAATGTTTGATGCAAATTCGAAACGAGGCGCGCTAATTTGTGGGTGAAACCAGGAATGGAGCACATGTGAGCTTGGAGGACTAACTTTGGAGAAAGCATCATTCTTCACAGTCTTGGCTGACTTTGGTATGTAATTCCAACAATTATTTCTTCGTTGATATATTATCTTCGTTTATGAGCTTTTGTTGCAGCAATCACTCCATTGTAATAGCTGCGAGGGTATTTCTTACTGGGGAGGTGTGTATGATAAACATTGGCCTCTGTCCATTCCAACAACGGCGGCTTTTATTTTGTTCTTTCATGCAGCGTTACCCGTTGAATTTTTTGCTTGATTTCATTCAGTGAAATCTCAGTCTAACTGATGGAGTTGAAAATTTTGTTTTATTTTGTTACACTTTTCAGTTTCAAGTAGATTTATGTCGAGTGGTCACCGTCGGGCCTAAGCGTTTTCCTATTGAAATGTATAGGCCAAATCGCTGATAAGCCATGTGATGGCGGCTTTCAATTTTCTGCCAGGTTCCCGGTTACCCGTTGAATTTCTTTTTTGATTTGATTCAGTGAAATCTCAGTCTAACTGATGGAGTTGAAAATTTTGTTTTGTTTTGTCACACTTTTCAGTTTCAAGTAGATTTATGTCGAGTGGTCACCGTCGGGCCTAAGCGTTTTCCTATTGAAATGTATAGGCCGAATCACTGATAAGCCAATGTGATGGCGGCTTTCAATTTTCTGCAAGGTTCCCGGTTACCCGTTGAATTTCTTGCTTGATTTCATTCGGCAAAGCACTTATCTGCTGTAGAAGCCAAAATTTTCATTTTATTTTTGCTACAGTTTTCTGTCTAAAGCAGATTTACTTTGGGCAGTTTTGCCTATGGGTCTTTGTTGATGATCTCACTGGCTTGGCCTTATTAGGTTGATCAATGGAAATGCAATGGTGGCCTTCCATTTTCTGCAAAATACACCGTTACCTTTTGAATGTTTGGTTTGATCAATGAAGCTTGTGTCTGTTTAATAAAGCTGGTCTTTGCATTTTATTTTGTCACTTTTTCTGGTTTAAAGATGATTTGTTTGGAGTGGTTCAACTTTTGGTCTTGTGGTTTGCTATTGAAATGTTAGGCCAAAACCACAGGTCACAGCAGTGAGCTGCCTTTCTGTTTTCTAAAAAGTTCACTGCTACCCACTGAATTTGTTATTTCCTGTCACTCAAGCAAAACCCTGATCTGTCTGATGATTCTAAAAATTTTATTTTATTTTGTTACACTAAAGGAAATGCAATGTTGGTCTTTAATTTTTGAAAAAATCACTCCTACTTTCTGCATTCTGATTCCAATTTAACATTGTGAAGCAATGATAAAGACAGAGAAGGTTGAGTTACACAGCAATAACAATTTTACAATTGCATGTTTTCAACCTTTTTATTGCCAACTTAAAGGGTGTACCACATCATGGGGGCATGCAAGTTTTTTAACAGCCCTTGTTTTACATGTATCTTTATAGCAAGTGTAAAGAATCTTGATATTTTCTTGGTTGAATCTTGATTGCACCATGGTCTTTTGATTTCAAAAGACTCTGATTGCACCCACTCAGAACTCCAATATCTTGCAATATACAGTACAATGTGCTTTTTGTATCTTGGTTGCAGTATGTCCAAAGGTAGATCAATTATATAATCACTTTCCTGTGGTCATGTAATCAATGTTGTAAAAGTCAGTTTGAAATAATTCTCTTCATTTTGTTTCAGGGGAAGGATTCACTTGATAATTGAGGATTGCATATTTCTTGCAGATGGTAGGTTAATGAGATACCTAACAGCAAGAGACCGCATTCATTGTGAACAATTTAAAAGAGCTGTTAGCACAGATAAATTCCACATGGACACCCTTTGAACATGTAACATGAATTGCATAATTCCCTATGCAAGATGGAAGATTTAATGGAAGATCAAAGAGTTTAGATTTTTGAAACTGCTTAATCTTCTGCAACTAGACACACTTGTGAGCTATAAGACATCAAACCCCATGTTCAACTCAATATCATGTAGACTACTTATTGTATAGTCTTAAACCAAGAAGTTTTATGTGAATTGTTTACCATTCAGTAGCAAAATTTGTTCCTCATTAGTTTTTAACTTGGGTCAGTGATGTGCTGTTTGTTTAAAATACTTTGCATCCCATAGCCAAAAATCAAAATGAGTTTCTTAACGTTGAATTGACCCCTAATTGCTTCCAAAAGAGTTTCTTAATTTTTAGAGGAGGCTACTCAAATTGGTGTTTATTTCATATAAGCTGTTTTCATATGAAACAACTATCAGTTCAAAAATTGTTGTAGTGTATCAAATCTTTCAAGTGTATCAGTTCCAATGCACCAGTAGATGATTACGCTAAAAATGGCTGACAGGAATCTTTTACCATGATGCTTTGTATCCATTGAACTTTCACTGATTTGATTGGCGGATTTCTTCAATACCTCAAAGGATCTTGGTTCAAAATTCCTTGATGCTATCTTTAGTGCAACCATCTGTGGGGACCTTGATGAATGGATTCTTGTTATCTGTTCTACTGTATCTGCTCATGAATCTTCATCTTAAAAAACACAGTTCTTTAATACAGAACTGTGTGAATTTTTATTATCAATTTAACACTCACAATGAAAAGCAGAGTAGGTGTGGTACTTGGCAATGCAGCAACATTGTCCTTTCTTTTGAAAAAGAAGAAAGACAACAAATAGAAATAAGCAAAATGTATCTTGCTGAAAGGCAATGGAACCAATATTCTGATGTATAAAATTGTGTGCTCAAAAAGTCCTTTTGCAACCCTCTGTCAATTTTCAAAGTTTCCAAATTTTTATCATACATTCAAAATGTGAATAGAAATGTAGTCTCACAAAAACTTGCCAAATGAATTTGACTCTTACAGTGTTAGCTAGAATATGAATAAACCATATTTCTTCTGTCTTCATTTTATCAATCACAGACCAGATTATAACAATGAAAATTTACATACTATTTTATGAATGAAGAAGAGCAAATTCCATAAGCGCATGAGATGAGGGGCCAGAGGGCAGTAGCCTCCCAACTTGGAGAAATTTTCAAAAATCAGCCAAGTCAGGCAAAAGCTTGCCCTTAGTAGGGGAAAAATGTTGGTAAACAATTGGCTTTGTGTCAGGCAGCCCCCTAGACTTTTTCTTCCTGTACGCTCTTACAAATTCAAATGATAAGGAACACATTTTGGCAGTCACAGAGACTTTGCCAAAACTTTTGCCCCAAATAGTAAAAACTTATTCAGAAACTTTCAGTGGTAAATTATGAAATTATCCTTCCAATTTGGAGTGCTTTGGTACTCCAATTTGGACTACTCAAAATTTCTTGCAAAAAGATGGATACAGTCGAGGGGCAAATCACTGATTTTTTTTCATACACCTTCCTTGAAACCACAGAAAATCACATACAAAAATCACAAAAAAATCACATACAGAAAGCACCAAAAATCACAAATCACTGAAAAATTACTGAAAAATCACATCATAAAATCACTAGAAAGCACTAAAATCACAAAAAAATCACAGAAGAAAATCATGTGATTTCAAAATCACAAAAATCATGTACACTTTTTTGAGAAGTGATTTGCCCCTCAGATACAGTAGCATGGATACCACTTTTGCCTACAAAAATGGTGTCAGTTTTTCAGTACAAATTGAAACAAACACCAAGTCTTTTTATGACTGAGGGACTGTGATATCTAAAGAACTTTCACTCGGCATGTTTCATCAACAAAGAATTGTTCAACTGGAAGTTTCTCCTGATATCAAGAAGGCATAATATTTGATCAGTTCATATCAATGTGAAAATGACATTGGAGTTACAGAAGACCTAATCAAGTCTGCAACCCTTTCCATGATGCTCAAGGTGGTGCTGGGGCACTGATGTGAAGGCTATGCCAGTTGTGGATAACAATGCTGCACCATAGTGCTTTCAAGCAGGACCTCTTTGAAGAGCCGGGACTTGGGGGCAATCAATCATTGCATGGGCATGACAGCTTGAGACCAGTCAACTTCAACTTTTTGAATCAATAAATTAATGTTTTAGTTGTTGCTTGTTTGGCTTGCTCTCTCCTTTGCTTCATCGAAAACGTCTCGTCAAAAGTGCTGTATTACTCATGTCGACTTGAACTGCTATGCAATGAAACCATCTTAGTGTAAGACTCCGTATCTCCCAAAAAATTCTGTCATAAACTAGGCCTAGCCCGCATTTTTTTATAAACAAAACTAAACATGCCACAAGAATCTTCATCAAATTCTTCTTCTCCTTTGCTGCAAATACCTCAAACGACTTCTTTATTCAAGGCTACCATTCTTTGAACCCTCGATCAACAAACGATCGTGCTGTTTTCCGTTGTAAAAAAGCAGTAGCTGCAGGAAATATGGCGCTTTTCTCATTCTTCCCAACCAACGCTCTGTGGACTCTCGCAGCGCAAGTCGCCATTAACCAGAGCCTCGTTTTCAAATCCGCATCATACATCGGAAATCAATTGAATGGCCGTTTCCCCTCCCGCGCCTTCGGCGCTCCCTGCTTGTACCCCTCCATGCCCCAGTCACAGCCAAAGATGCTGCATACTGCGTTTGTTCAAGACGCTTTGTGATAACTGATGACAAGTCAGGGTCATATTTGTGGTAAATTATATCACCGTAATCTAGGTGGGGGCGCACATACAGCTTGTACATTTGATCAAGTACATCCCTTGATACGTATTGTGACAGGTTTCTTATCAACCCAATCCCCCGCCTGGCTTTCAAAATAGCTTCACTCACATGACTTTTAAAACTCAATTTGGAGTCAAGAATCATTCCTAGATAGGGCTCTGTTTTACTTGTAATTTCTTCATTTCCAAGTCTCAAAGGAGGGTGCACTGGGCGTAGCTTTTTAACGGAAAAAAGTAACTCGTCAGTCTTGTCAGCATTGAAGTGCATTTTCCATTGCCACGCCCACAGGGAAATTTTTTCTAGATCTCTATTCATATTTTGGGCAGAGACGGTTTCATTTTCAGCCACTGTAAACAGAGAAGTATCATCAGCAAATAATTTTACGTCGCACTGTAAGTTATTTGTTAAATGGTTAATATGAATAAGAAAAAGTAGTGGACCTAATACCGAGCCCTGGGGCACACCAGCAGAAACCTCCCGCTACTCAGAGGATTGCCCATTTAAAATCACGCGCTGCTGTCGATGTGAGAGAAAGCTTCTGATTAGTTTCAGAAGATTTCCCGAGAAAAAATTATTTTCAAGTTTATAGAGTAGACCTGCGTGCCACACTCTGTCAAAAGCCTTGGAAAAATCCAGAAATACAGCTCTCGTTTCCCTTCTTGGAATTTAATCAAAACCACTGTAGATTTTGTGGGTGATGGCCAACAATTGATTTACAGTTGAATCACCAGGACGAAACCAAGACTGATTCTCACTAAGAAGACGATTGGCATTAACGTGTTCATATATATCATCAAACAGGAGCTTCTCAAATATTTTCCCAAATATTGGTGACAGCGATGGTTGGCCTATAGTTTTTCTTGCTCTGTCTGCTCTCCATTTTGTGGATAGGAATAATTTTGGCTTTTTTCCATGAGCATGGGTACAGCCCTGTGCTGAGACACTTTTCAAAGATCATACAAAGTGGGTCAACAATACAACTGTCACAGATCTTAATCATAGAAACTGATATTTCGTCACAACCATGGGCTTTTTTGGTATCAAGCGTTCTGATCAATTTCAAAACTTTGTCTTTGTTTATAGTGACAACATTTTGATTACACATGCAATAAGATTGTTATCGGGTTTAAGTACGATAATTGTTACTGTTACATTTTTGTTTAAAGTCAATACTAAAACGTGGCCTTGTTGATTTCAGGCTGCAAGCATGAAGTATGCTGGATTTCAAGTTGGCTACGCTGTTTGGGGTATGGTTTGTTATGAAATATATTTCCGGCAGCATTGCCATTTGATATTCCATTCCCCTCCACCGCAGGTTGAAAATTACTATGACCATTACTGTCGAAACTATAGAAAAAGTCATCTGTTTCTATCAAAACCGAACCACTACTGCGCAGCAAAAGTGTTTATAACCCTTGCTGCTGCATCTATGATTTGTGCAGGCCAAGACTCACCTTTTGCATTAGGCCGAACATCCACTGCACAAAAGCGACATAAAGAAATTTCTCATGAACCTGAAGTTTATTCAACCACTTGCTTTTACCAAATACAAGGCGTTGCATTTGAAAGATATACCGGTTTTTGCAAAGGTACCCCTGTTTGGAAAATCACCAACATTCGATTACATGGCCAAACTTTGATTTTTTTCGGCAAGGAGATGGAAGGCCAAATTTTTTGCAGGTATACCAGGTGTCTCAGAAAAAGTACCCCCTTTTGACTAACCAAATAAACGATGGAAATATCTGGACTTTTGAGTTCATAGATACATTTGCTGATCTTCAACTAAAATGCATAAAACATTGCATTTTATAGTCTTCTACCATAAACTGGAGATAAAAGTTTACAGAGTCAAAATGTGGAGTGCACTTAAAACCGGAGATTTTGCGAAAAGGCCTAGCCATAATTTGACATCACCGGCATTTTGCAAATAGTTTCAACTTTGACCTTTAATTTTTGCTTTTCAAATGAATTATGCCTCGAAATGATTCAGTTGTTCTTGAAATGACTTTCTTTTGAGGAGTCGGTCTGTATCCCAAATTTCATTTGTATCAAAGAAAAGGAAAAGGAGGACATGCACGCTTATGTTGGAGACACGGCTTAATGTATTCGTTTAATCAGGGTGATTTCCATGAGTCTTCTTTGTTTTCAACAGCAAAAAAACTGAAAAATTCAGTTTAAAAGTGTTTTGAAAAATGACCTTGATCTAGATAATGGCTAGACTCTTTGTCGAAATCTCAGGTCTCAGGTGCACTGCAGATTTTGACTTTGCGAACTTGCATCTCCGGTGTTAGGTGGGCGATTTTTAAATGTAAAGTACGTACATTTACGTTGAAGATTGTTGATTTTAGCTGTGTACTCAGAGAGTAATGATAGCTCATCGTCTAACGACTGCCAGATAAATGCTTTTCGAATATGATGCCTCCAGGTGGGTTAAAAGTCATGAGAGAAACGCAAACTGTCGTTGTAGGCTTGAGGGATGATGACAAATCTCAAAATGACAGCTCGTGTCGCTTTGAGGTTTTAGATATGTTTGAAATTTTGCAATCTATTCTGTTGTGTGTTGTGTTGCGTCGAATTTCAGACCGATGTGAAATTAGACTAATGTCAGACTTATACACATGTTCCATGCAATTGATGCAGCTGTGATAATGGTTGCCTTTCTCGTATTTTGTATTCAGGCATAGTTTCATCATGATGCAAAGTGATCAACAACGTAAGATGCTGTTAGAGATGATAATCAACAGCATCGTGCTTAATGTTTGAACGACATTACAAATGAAACTTGTCTTTATTTTTCAAATACTGTTGCAGAACCAGAAAATGAAACATGGGAAGCTGATTGGCTCAGCCGAAATTGAAATCATTGTACTCCGTAGCTAATTGGTTTCAATTAGTCACCCTACTCCTAGAGTAAACTATGTTTTGTATCAAACTTTAAATTAATTCATTATCATTTATTATGATTCATTATATATCATTTATTATTGTCATTATGATACACTGATCTCTCTATCTTTACAGGCTACATCATGTTTGCACTCCTTGTGTGGATTATAATAAGCGTTGTGGTTTCATTGGTATTATATCCACTATTTACTGGCAAATCATCTGTTTTACTCAGCCTTATCTATGGTTATTGGTAAGCGAAATTCCTACGAATATATGAATGAATGCAGTAAGAATTCGCTGCTAGAAAGCTGCATCATCAAAATCAAGCTGTTTATCTTCTAAGAAAAGCTTTCAAGTACATTTGTCGAGGGTTTAAAGATCAAAACACTTGCAGTGAACAGAAAAATGTATCCCTTGTTTGAAGAATTCTAAACACATCCCTTCCACTTAGGGGAATTCTTAGTCCCTTATCATTTTGAGGCTTCATCTTTTTCAGTATTTGAAGCTGCCAGGAGACAATCGACAACTAGAAGCGAGAATAAACCCACCAAAAACATTATCTTCATTAGGTTTATGATGTTTGTTGAAACCTAAAAGGCGTATAGAACGTTCCTGAGCGCTACTGTATTCACTGCTCAATTTGTCCGAATTACAACGAACAAAGAGATAATGTAAACAAACTCTGGCATTCATGCCTGTCTGTACAAACAGGGTCGTGGCATGCAAAACCTGTTGCCCGCGTTTTACGCCTACCTGATCCTTTAATTCATAGCAAATTGAGAAATATGAAACAAATTACGGTACAAAGAACTGTAAATGATTCTTCCTTGTCAAAGAAAGCACAGTCTTCGTCATATTTGTTTAACCCGAGTCGAACGCGGACGAAGTGAACGAACAGTGCTTTTATATTCAGCATTAAGCATTAAGCATTAAGCACTAAGCATTAAGCATTAAGCATTAAGCATTAAGCATTAAGCATTAAGCATTAAGCATTAAGCATTAAGCATTAAGCATAGGATAGGTTGTAAATAGCTAGCACGAAAGTCTCGTTTAAAGCTGTCATTTGTTTAACCTTTCAAAGCAGTATGTAACAACTATCATACAGTTGCGACAACATAGAATTGAGGATTTTTTTATAATACATTTATATACGGTATAATACAAGGTGTAAGGCAATACTTTGGAGAGGAAAAGGCTGTGTCTAGCCTGAGACCATTGGATGAAGATGAAAAAAACTACTTAAACTGTACAACTGAAACAACGCATGACATGAACAGAGGAGTCATTTAAATTGCATAGATAAAAACAATATTTTTCTACCCACGATACAAAACAATATTTTTCTTTGTGTGTATATATAGCCTCACCTGCCATCTAACATGCAATTGGTATATTTTGTTTGTAACTAGGTTGCTTATCTATTTCTGTTAAGACCAAATGGTATTCATTGTCTGTTGCTCCTTGTGGTATCGTCCCTGTCGTGTGGTATAGTCGTTTAGTAATTAGAAAGTCTAGTAGTTTGTAACCTTGTGCTGTAACATTTTAGATGCATAATAAAAAGACTGAACTAGTCAAAAGAAAATTGTGATCGAAAGTCATACTGCATAAGCCATTCTACTGATCTTGAGGATTTTAACTTCACTGTTTGGCCGTGGCTTTCACTTAGTCGTGAACATATGCACGCATTGCACAATTCTCGTGCTGTATATTCATTCAAGTAGGTTCGTGACCATACGTCCGTACTTCTTTTTAACAGTGAAAACCAGAAATTACAGTTTGAAAGTCTTTTGGAAATTGTCTCTGATAGCAGACCATGGGAAGTCCCGTTTTCAAAATCTCTGGTTTCAAATGAGCTCTAAGTTTTGACTTTGCGAGTTTGTGTCTGTTGTCTTAGGTGCACGATTGTTCAACACAAGGTGCTTGCTCACGTAATGTAAAAAAAATCCTTTCGAAACGAGGATTTTGCTGTACTTTTGATAGACCATTGTTATTTTCCACTGCTTTTCTCAAAATGAAAGTGTTATTTTGAAGATGGATTTTTCTGCTTCATAGTGATAAAAAGCAAGCAATCATATGTTGTGTGATTGCAGAGATATTGGTGGATTTTTGGAAGTAACCTTATTATGGGTTCACCCCATTCGCCAAAATCTGCGTAGAACACAATGGCCACGTATGGCCAACAATATAGATTCTAGAGATAACAGGTTTTTTACGGTTACGTTACCCTGCCCCTTGTAGGCAGAAAATTCACAAATTCTTGTTTGCATTGGGACGCTCCGATACCATAGCGTTTCGTTCCTTTTTCGAGTCAACATGTGCACTTCCTTAAACATCCAGTACGACTGAATTTATTAGCACTTAATTCTATTTCTACTGGCGGGGGGGGGGGCGTTCTTCGCCACCGCCAATCTTTGTGACTTTTAGTCAAATTTAATAGGCAATTAAATTCTTACAACTTCGTTATTCTGACTCTTATCATGTGATCACAGTAATACCATATTTGGAGAGTAGTGGACTAAAATGCTTACAGCCTCCATAATATTGAGTCCATATTTACTAGATGAAAGGACAAGACTTGGAAATAACAGGAACGAAAATAACCATTTGGAATAAAAAGCTAATTGAAAGCTAATTGTGCTAAAAATAAAAATTGAAAATAACTCAAGAGTTTGTATTTTGAATTTGCCTCATGGTTCCTACAATTTAAAACAAATGTGGAGAAAGTAAATCAAGCAGTAAATTGATAGATTCTTTCTTAATAAGGAGGTAAAATATTGCCAATTTTCCTTTGTTTTTCGGCTGCCTAGCAACGATACTCGTGACTTATCAATTTGCATTGTTTTTTAAAGACAATTGTCTAAGGAACAATATGAGTAAGTGTCATTGTTAAATCTCATGTAGTTTCGGAGAAAAAGAATGTTTGCTTTTCGCCCCTCCCCCCAATGTAAAGTAAGTAAAAAGTCTCCCAGTGCAAATAGGGTTAGATAAAAATTGGTGTCTTTGTTGTGACATAAAAACGCAAATTGTTCATGTTGATACTTTTTTACCATCAGAGAGGCATGGACTTTCTTTCGTTAAGCAGTGACTTTCTGATCTCAAGGCAACCGTTACGTTGTAAACAACCTCTTTCATTCGACTAAAGGAATTGAGCAGTTCTTTCCTTCACTGTCTATTTATGATAAAAGGCACTTGTACCGTGTCTTACGACAAATCGATGAAGAGATTTTGCATTGATTTAAGAGAGAAAACAATATGTTTTTGCATGGAAAGATTCTGTAAGAAACCTCAAAAATCAAGTTGATAACGACTCCTCAAGACCGAACATGAATAGCTTTCTAAGCTGGTTGCGTAGTTACTGCAATATGATTTTCAAACATTTCAGATTCATTTTCTGGCTCGTTGAAACTTTGTTGATAGATTCGTAATTGAAATAATTTGTTTTCTTGTTTTAGGCCTGCCCTTCTAATTTCTGTTGTCGTCATGGTGATCCAACGTCTTACCGCTATGTTCTTCTTCCTGCAACAACGTGGCAAAATCATTTCTATTGACAACAGGTAGCCTTACTTTTGGAAAATATTTATTTGTCATGTGTACTGATGTTCATCATTTGTCAGTCAAGTTGAAAGTCTCGTCCCAGCATTTTCTGACCATTTTGAGCTGGCAATGTTATGTATTCTTTGATATGGTCATAACTTTTCAAGTAAATTTGAGTTTTATTTTAAAGATATTAACACTTGCTTCGCATATCTCAGTGGTAGTTCATCACAAAGCCCCTAAAATTTTTCCGTAGTTGATCTGTTCTTGTCGAATGGTGAAAATGTGATTTCTATTTCTCCCACCATCCAACGTCAAACTTAGATTTGAATCCTCGTCATTGCCACAGCTTAAAGACAGTCTAAGTTTAGACCCTACAAAAGGCCTAAGCATTTCAGTTGCACTGAATGTTATTAATACAAGGCCCAATTATGATGAGAGTTGCTTTTAAAGTGCACGGTTTTGTTATGAGACGACTGCAAGATTTTTAAACTGCAAATATGCAAAATTGCGAAAGTTTTCCATGCTGATAGTCAGTTCTCACGCTTATGGTATCTATGCTCTAAAATAATCTCTTGAACAAGATGCAACGAAAGATCCTCCAACATCTAGTATGCTTCACCTTGCTGAATTGATACTTGCTATCAATTGCTCCTTTTTTATAATCAATCATAAGAAAACAACTCAAAAATGCAAACTACTGTACCGATCATGGCGGGAATAGACACTAGCTCCCGCCATAGAAGGCACTTACAACTCAATAATCACAATACATCAGCAAAACAACAACTACAAAGAAAACTTTAATGTCAGTCAGTCTCGCATCTGATGTCAGGCAACGAAATCAACGAGAATTGAAGATTTGAAAGGGCGCAGGCGCATGATAATGAAGAAAAGGCACCACGCGCTGACGGACAGCCGCTGCCCAATGCCAAATGCGCCATCCCAATCGGTATAACATCGAAATCAAAGGGCACGAGCCACCCATCCACTCACTATGCCGTACCTTCACCGTAAGATAAAATTACAAAATTCTAGAAATATCACCTCACATCAAATACAAGACAGCAATATTTCTTTTTCGGTCAACAGTTTTTATTCCATGTCGATGGGTTAGCTAAGGAAACTGTAGTACGCCCAAGCTATGCTTGGTTTTTGAATACCAAGAATATGTCATTTAGCAATAATGAGAGGTTACTCTTCGTGACATTGAAAGTAATAAGCATGCGATGAAACCTGTACCCCTAAATGGGTAGATGATGCTATACTTGGTGGGTTATCATCTTAGATGGGTGGGTTACTGTCCTAAATGGGTAGGCTATTATCCTATATCGATGCTTTATAATCCTAAATGGGTGGGCACTATCCCAAATGTAATAATAACCCACCCAGGAAAGGACTATCCACCCATTTTGGTGCATAGGTTCCATAGCATGATAAGTGACGTCATGTCGTCTCTAAATTCCACCTAGTTGTCAAATTCTAAATTCCACCTAGCTCTCAAAGTCAAATTTAGAGTCACTTCTCACAAATGCCACCTCTCAAGCGACTTTGTTCAAGCAAAGCAGACTTCCCAGATCCTTATGACTCTATGTAAGTTCTTTATGGAGAGTGGCTATCCGAGAAGCTGTCTTCTTCTTGTATCAGGTGTTAGAACCCCATTTTATAACTATTTTTAAACTGCGGTGTGCTGAAGCGATTTAGGCAGCATTTACAAGGGATCAACTTCATTTTTTTTACCCATATAAAAATCTTGACAACATATCTTACTTTCTACAATACTTCCCTAATTACTTTACAACACTACAGGGACAATACCATGGGGAGCGAAAGACCATGACTACCCCATGGCCAATATATAAAAACAAGCAACTTAATGTACCTACACAGAACAGAACAAAGTACGAATGATTAGAAACTAATGGATACTGTACTAGATTCTGCCTACATTAGGTGTCAGGTTGTGGTGATTTTTTTTAAATGTCACGAGCGTAATTCGTGAGATGTTATTAGTGAAAAAAGAAATGACCGGGCACCCGATGCAAAACAGAATTTACAGAGAAAAAGAACATTACATTAGGGACTTAGTGGCTGGTTTGTACATAACTGAAATTTCAAAAGATTTCAGTCAAACCGACCAGTTTCATTTAAAACTGTACGAAAAGTGGTACGTTGATACACGTAGCCGCTGGAACCAAGCAAAACAGAATTGCTAGATTAATCAAAATGGAACGACTTACGAAGTGGATTCCGTTTGGAACCGCTCCCAGAAGATCTTGTGTAAACGAATGAAATTGTTTCAAATGGGAACGGCTGGAAAATGGCGTTGCTATTCATGACTATTCATTGCTGAAGAAAAGAATTCGTAAAAGATTGAATTCAAATTATGTCCATATTTGCTTTGAAAAACATGATTCAACAAGTTCCTTGGAATTTTTTTGAACTAATTTTGCAAACGTAGTATCGTAGGAACGATTCCTAGATGTTCCAATTAGCTCCATGCGGAATGGCTGCAGCTGTTCCCATGTGAACGCTGCCATATTCTTTGATAATATTTGTTTAAATTGTGAGTTATGTTTACCAATGCTCATAAACTCATCAGTTGATCAATCATTCATTCTTCTTTCATTGCAGAAATGCCTATCACATCACTTCTTACTTTATGTTTTACTTCAACATTTTCTTGGGACTGATTTCATGCCTTCTACGGATCATCAAAAGTGTCATTATTGGAGTCATATTTATGGAAAGAGTTCAGAAAAGTTTGCTGCCAAGGTCATTTGAGAAAATGGATCCAGGCGAATATTCCACTGTTGAATCCCAGTGAAACGAAATGAGAGCGGAACCAGACAACCGTAGCCACATAATTCAAGTCTTTAAAACAGGCGGTGTAAAGCACCTTCTCCCAATTTAATAGCTCTCGTGGAACTCAAAGTTCCTGGTTTTGATTCTATTCAAGAAATTATTTCATGTCTTGAATATTTTCAAAATGATTGTGCAGATTACTTTTGAGGCTGTGACGTAATCAATTTTTCAATCACGAACTAGAGTAGCTCCAATTTCTGCTTGCCACCATCCTATAGCACCTTACAAAAACTGCTGCTGTCAATGAGATTTTATTAGTTTTATGATTTGAAGTTTTCTAAACTTTCGATAAATTCTTTCAATAATAAGAATAACGACACCATGTTGAAAATAATTATCATTTCGAAACAACAGCATAAGTTGTCTTTGATTGACACACGAAAAGCAATTAGCGACGGAAAGCAAAGAACTTCAACGAATGACTAGTCAACGTGCAAACTGTAAGAAAGGAACTCACAAGAGACGCTCTAAAAACTGAATGGATAGCTGGGTCATTATGCAAGCAAAACGGTGAAGATGGGACAGTAGGAACTTTACATTGATAGAAATATGAACTGCATTCTTGCAATTCGCAGTTTAATTTATTTGCTCTTTAGATGCCAGGCAGTATTATTTCAGCTTACAAAACTTAACGAGCCTTGAATTGCTAATATTCAGTATCTGCGAGAACCACGCAAGATGCAGATATTTTGAAATCTCGTTGCACGTGAATGTAAATTTTTTTCCTCACTTGACAACACTTTCTTGCTATCCGCTTCGGGAAGGGTATCTCTCGTGGCTTCCTTTGTTTCAACCTTTTCTTAGTGCAAAACTACAGCGAGGGGTAACAAAATTTAATTGCAAAGACATTACTGAGGCTCGAAAAAATCAGCCTTTCTGACTAGTTTCTTGTTATTATTTTTACTCGATTCACTGTCGGTACACTTCAGAGTTTTATTTCATTATCAGGAATTTACGTGGAAAGTTGTTATGAATTGAAAAATTTTGTTGAATCAAACTTGAACTGATTTTCATTCTCAACGATCTGGCATTTACCAACATACCGGGTGTCCCACAAAAAAACTTTCCCTATTTGATTTGTTATTTTTATATAAGTGTGTTTTATTTGATAAAGATTTTAAAAGATATCCGTCATACGATGCGCAACTCAGATGTGAGTATTGTTTCATTTCTGTATCAGCACGCATTGATTGTCTATGGATCATTTTCTTGAGAAACAGAATACTTAAAATGCGCAAGAAAGAGCTAAAAACGATTCATCGATGGAGTCGTTGAACCTCCACCTAAAAATCCACAAAAATTCTGTTAATTAAATAAATTCCAACAGTACGGAACTTAACTCCATAAAGGGGGCCAAGAAAAATCATATTTGTGTGTTTTGTCCGTTGCTTGATGCTCGAAGAAAAAGTAAAGTACACAAGACAAGGTCCTCTGTTGTCCGAACTTTAGCGAATTTTTGCGTATTGCCGACTTTGAATACCAATCTAAGAAATTGACAGGCGGTTGTATGCCTTCACATCTATGATGCAAAACATGGAAGGAATGGAACGTATCTCCATCGCTAGATTTCCCACCTTTTCAAGGACTTTTTCAGCATACGATATTCGAAAAATCCATATTTTGGAAGTCTTTTGATGAGCAAAAAAATCGCGTAAAAACAATATGGATCCAAGTGAGCCTTTAAGCAAGAGATTGCGGTTTACATTGCTCAAAACGAGGCAGTGGTTGTTCTGGGACTGTTCAAACGGAGAAGTTTTCTTAGGACACCCGGTATGCTACTTATCCTTATTCAAAGATTTCCTGGAAATTTACATTTCCTAGCCTCCTGACGGGCCTTTTTTTGCGAATGGTGATACAATCGTGCCAGAATATGTACCTCTTAGGTGACAAGAAAGGGTGATTCAGACGAACGCTATCAAGCTAATAAATGTGTAACCGTCTCCATATTCTTACTTTTGGGCGACGTCAATATTTGTCAGAAATAAAGATCAAGTGAAAACCAGACAGATCTGAAACCCATCGAAAATATGAGAAAACAGCTATGTTCTGCTCGATCAGTTTCTGAACTGCTGCACAATGGCCATGCTTTAAAACGTTCGAGTAAAACTGCTATGGGTTCGTTTGCTTTTTCGTAAACCATCTGTTTCGTTTCATTCTTATTTGGATCTAACGGTATCGTCATATGAAACAATTGAAAAATTCAAAGCCTTTAGTGATCGGGGAAACATTCTCTCTTAGGGTATTATGCGTACATTGCATATGTGCTGGTTGAACATTCGCATGCAAATCCTGCCTTGTGTGTATTCTTCTATCTTCTGAATCAGCATTGCAAGAGTTCGCAACGAGCACTGGTGGATGCATCATTTTGTAAGTACGCCTTTTGTTGGTCGCAAACCACTCGTTAGTGAAAAATGAATCGAAATTTCATCATCTTTACTATTCCAAGTTTCATTTTTCATTTTCATTTCATTCATTTTTAATTCTTTATACAGGGTAAAAACTTCAATAACTAAAGTTACTGCTTTACAGCTTGCCCTGTCAACTAAACAAAAACCTATTTACAATTTTATGTCGCAGCTAGCGTATAAAAAAAATATAGAGTAAAAGTAAAAGAATATATGGAGTCAATTTTGCGTGACAGCTTTCTTAAAAGTAGAAAAGCTACTCGTAGTTTTGGCTTCGGATCCTAATTTGTTCCAAAGCTTTGCTCCCCTGAATGAAAAGCTCTTTTGTCCAAAGGATGTTTTCAACAGCGGAAGGTTCAAACCTAGTTTGGAATTGCGTAATTTCCTGACGCATTTATCAGAGACCCTAGTAAACAGACCTTGTAGATATTCAGGTACTTCATTGTGCAATGTCTTGTGAACAATCTTAGTTGTTTCAAACTCAATCATTTGTTGAATATTTAGCCAGCCAAGTTGTTTAATTAGCGGTAATGCGGAGGCGTCATAGGGACTATTTGTGACTATCCTGGCTGCTCTGTTTTGCAGCTTTTGCACTTTTTGAAGAGCCGTAGTACCACAATTACCCCAGACAGGTAAACAATACCTGAAGTAAGGCTCTACAAGACTCTTACACATTCTTTGAATGGTGGATAATGGGAGGTATTTTTTTGAGTATTTCAGCATTCCTAAACCTCGAGCAATTTTTTTGGTAATAATACTTAAATGCTCATCCCATAGTAAGTGCTGATCGATCTGAACACCTAAATATTTAGTGTGCTTAACCATAGAGATAGGCTCCTCTCCTATTTTCAGGGCTGGCTCAGGGTTTTCAGACATGCCGATCTTTTTGAGTCTAGTTCGGCTACCGATTAGCATTCTCTGTGTTTTTGATACATTTAGCGATAGCTTGTTACCCTCCAACCAGTTCTTAAGGTGATCCAAGTCTTCATTGACTGAATCATTAATATTTGTAACCGAGTCCGAGGAGTAGGAGATGCTGGTATCGTCTGCATACATATTAACTTCTCCAAACTTAAGTGAGAGGGGAAGATCATTAATATATATAAGAAATAGTAAAGGCCCAAGGCAAGAACCTTGGGGAACCCCGTACTTAATTGACTCCATGCTGGAAACGTGCCCATTGACCTTGCAACACTGCTTACGATTTTGCAAGTAAGATCTGAACCAATTCAACTCCTTCCCCGCAACTCCATAAACACATAGCTTTCTTATCAATATTTGGTGATCAACAGTGTCAAAAGCCTTCTTTAAGTCAATGAAGGTGACAGAAGTATATTGTCCCTTATCGAGGTTCAGATACCAATCGTTTGTACATCCTAACAAACAGGTAAGCACGGAATGAAATTTCCGAAATCCTGATTGTTTTGAAAACAGACGACGGTGTTCATTGAGGAAAGAATAGAATTGGTCACAGATTAGCTTCTCAAACAGGCGCGAGACTACTGGCAGTACCGAGATAGGCCGATAGTTTGAATCCACGTCAGTCGGACCATCCTTGTAAATTGGTGCAACCCTGGCAATTTTCCAGTCATTAGGGAATAAGCCTTTAGACATGGATAAGTTGAATATTTCGCTCAATGAAGGAGCTAAAATAGGCATTCCAACTTTAAGAAAATAGCTGGAAATGTTGTCTACACCAAAACTATGAGATGTTTTAAATTTGTTTATAGCTTTCAGCAAATGATCTGGTTGAAGTGACGAAAAAGTGAACCTCTCGCTCTCGGTACTACCATCAGAGGCACTGTCTAGAAAAGCATTACCAGTATCAGGAATTTCCTTGCTAAGTTTCTCTCCAATACTACAAAAAAATTTATTTATTGAGTCTGCTATCCCCTGAGGATCAGTTATGATAGAATCACCCTTTTTTATTGCCGATATGGACGTAGTCTTGGACTTCTTGTTGATTAGTTTGTTGATGGTAGCCCACGTTTCTTTAAGATTTCCTTCACAAGAATCAATCTTATTTGTGAAGTATTGCCGTTTTAAACGAGTATTTAGAGAATTAACTTTATTTCGAACTTTTCTATATGCTTGCATTAATAACTCAGATTTTGCCTTAACAGCAGCAATTTTCAGCTTATCTCTAGTCTTTTGTAGATTCTTGAGAACAGAGGTTATCCATGGACAAAGCTTTTCTGAGACACGACGCACCATAAGTGGTGCATGTTTCTCTATTATTGAACTGAGTTTATTTGTCCAGCGAGCAACAATTTCGTCGATGTCCAAGTCAGCAGTAATTAGCTGTCTCCAATCAAATGAGGCAAGGTCCATTAGAAAATGCTCTTCGTTATAGTTTTTCATTTGCCTTGTCTTGATTATTTTGTGGTTATTTTTCACCGCTCCTCTAAATTTGCGAACGGCGTACACCAAGTAATGGTCACTAAGAGCAACCCTGTGGACACCAGACTCAATGATATTCATTACATTGCTAACTGCAATGTGATCAATTATCGTAGATGAAGTAGCAGTCTCTCTAGTGGGATCGGTTCTCTAGTGGGATCAGTGGGATCGGGATCTGGTTTAAAAGAGTCTTTTAAAATCTTTCTTTATCATATTTCACTACAACTTTCAGACAATGCCGTGCTTGAAAGTTATATTCAATTTTCTAAACAATACAAAAGTAGTTTAAATCGAAAAAGTATTTCTTTCCATATATGCGATATCATGTACCGCATGTCCCAAAAAAAAGTTCCGACGTTTGATGGAACATAGAGAAAAAGTTTAGAAACCAAACGTTTTCTATTCACCCTAGTTACATGCTAGACATTTTGACTTAAAGTTTGGCATATCGTGGGAAGAAATTAGTCATCTGAAAATGGAATTATGAGCTCTAACATTTCATGTTCATGCTCAAGAGAAACCAGAAAGATTTGTACGGTCTCCTGACTCATGATGGTAAAAGGGGACTCCCTAAAAAACCAACACATACACTGAATTGACGATGCTTTCATTACCTTGACAAGGGGCAAGGTTTCTCATCACTGAGCACATTCATAGTAAAGGCTAGTTTCCAATTAGTGGACTCTGCCGAGCGTGCAGAAATTCTACTATTAGCTTTCAGCGCTTTTTCATTGCGTGAAATCACACCTGCTCGAAATCATTTTGTGTAATGTCTTGGGACAAACAGTTTGCTGCTTTTATTGTAGCATTATGCCAACTGGGAATTTCAAATGGGAGTCTTACTATTCCACAGTTTCGCAGTTCTTTTCGTTAACTAAGGTAGTTCTCAGTTCCTTGTTCGACGTGCCATACAATGCAACATTTCATTCTCCGACTTCGTGCAGCTCGAATTGAGTGGTAAAAAGTACAAACTTGGTATGTTCCCGCGAGACCTATTCCCATTGGATTCGATTTTCAGACGTTGATTTGAATGTGCTCAGTGCACAGTGATCCAGGGTTGGAAAAAATACCCAAAATTCAAATTTGAAATATGATTTTCATTTTATTTTTCTTTTGTTAAGAAGGAATTGTCCACCATTATGCAAAAATTTGAAACGAATCGAGCCATTCGTTCCGGAGAAAGAATTTTTCAAACTTTCAGGAAATTGTATTTGCATCATATCTAATCAATTTCAGGAAGAAATTGACTATTGTTTCCTAAACATAACAAACTTCAAAGAACTGCTGCATCACGCTTACTTATCCGATTTGCAAAATCTTTTTTTTATTTAAAAGCCAGCGGAGTCCATCGATATTCTCCTGGAAACCGTATTCGTTAATACATGTCATCAAGGCAAATTTTTGCGAAATTCTTCAAATGCTATTTTTCACAAATTTAGGCCTAAAATCGTTCCTTTTCAACTTTGACGCTGAAAATAAAAAATAGATGTCAAAAGATGTCTTAGCTATTGTTTTCGCTATTACATTTGAAGTATTTTGTACATGTAGACCAAAGATTCCGTGCAGAAACGTACCCAAAAAAGTTTCATAAAATTTTCAAAATGTGTACTCTTTGTTAGTACTTTCCCTCACTTTTGAGAAACTACCGAAGAATCAATAAATTAAGTTTTATGATTATTTCAAAAGGTGTCTGCGATTTCGAATTGATGTATGATGGTTTTACAAGGTACTTTAGGGAAGAATTCCAAAAATTTTGAAAGAAATCGATTACTATATTTCAGAAATTTAGGCCTAGATGTAGTTAATTTGCAACTTTAACGCTGAATATGAAAAAGATATTAAAAGATGTCTTAGATATTGGATCAGCTATTGAATTTGAAGTATTGTGTACGTATCGACCAAACTTTTTCAAAACTTCCTGACCTGTAGCCTGTTAAAGCCTTCTCCTGCGTTGTCCATCGAGGACAAGTAACCAACAGGACAACAGATATTTTTCACAAAACTCAACGATAAATCAGAAATCAACGACACATTCCAACTTCCAAATCATTTCCAGCTTCAGTAGAATGTACATTGCCTTTATAATTGACTCTTCATGACTTGCTACAGAGAAAACAACAGTTTACTTTCGCTCTTTTCTCAAAGGATGCTGCCTAGCATTTGCAATTGCTTGAGCTGAAGTTATCAGCATTCTGACAAAAATGTCCCACTGTGGTCCAGCTGAAGATAAAAAATACAAAATATCGGAAAAATCAAATTTGATCAAAACATTAATCGTTATATATGGTCTTAAATAGGATACGTAAGGATCAAAATAAAGTAAAAAGTTGACTTTTCTGACTTTTGATTCCGGAGATATTTGCTTGCAAAGTTGGATGAAATTGACTTTTTCAGATACTCATACAGATTTCAAAAAGATTTCTCAGATACTCATTACAGCAATAAATTCATTTGCTAAGATTTCTACAGAGGGTTCTTCATGTCAGCTTACAGAGGAGTCATTCACAGCCTCTTCTGGTTTGCAGTTTTTTTGTTTTCTTGTATTTATCATATGTTCACGTTTTTCCTGAAATTGACACCAAAAATGCGCAATTTGAAATTAAAAGTATAAAATAAGGAAATTAAGGAAAAAGATGTCTGTCAAACTTAGATTTTATCAAAGAAGCACAATTCAGCAGGTTGTCTGCTAAAGCAATCATTCAGGATCGTGCAGGGAACAAAGTGATGTTATTTTGAATGTGTCCACCATTTTTTTGCTACTTTTGATCCCCCATTATTTTGATTTTCACCTTCAGACAAACGCAAATCCTGCAACCAGACTTAAGATATACAATCCTGAATGGTCTTATCCTTTTAAAAAAGTGTTCTTACATAACTGAGAGAAAGTTCTATGAATTCACCGCCTCCTCCGCAGAGGACTTTTGTGGCTTTTAGTTGAACTGTCTCAAGCCATGGAAAAGCATGGTCTGAAAATGCAATTTTAGCCTTGAAAATGTACACCAGGAATATTTTGTAGGCAACCAGATTCAGGACAAAGCAATATTATGTGGAAAATGTTATTTCTGATTTTTGTGTCCTAGCTGATCATCATACTCCAGTAATTGCCATAAAATGAGTTCTCATGGTGTCAAAATGACGAAACTTCGCAGTTCCAACTCTACCGGTTTTGAGGAGCCATTGCTGATGACATCTACAACTTTTTATGAATCATTTCTATTGTAACGAGTCGAAAGAACAATAAATTTATCATTTCTACAATGTTTTTTTCAATTGTATACCGATAGGAGGCTCAAGGCTTAAAAGGGTTCAACTAAAAATATACAAAAGGCCTCTGCGGAGGAGGCGGTGAATTCAAATTTTCTCTCACTTATATCAGGACACTTTTTAAAAAGGATAAAACCATTCAGGATTGTATATTTTAAGTCTGGGTTACAGGGTTTGCGTTTGTGTGAAGATAACATCAAAAAAAATGGGGGCCCAATTCAAAATAACATAATTTTGTTCCCTGCACGGTCCTGAATGATTGCTTTGGCAGAATACTTGCTGAAATGTTCTTCTTTAATAAAATCTAGGTTTGGCAGACATCTTTTTCCTTAATTTTTTGATTTTGTACTTTTAATTTCAAATTACTCACTTTTGGTGTCAATTTCAGGAAAATAAGTGCACATACGATAAATAACAAGAAAACAAAAAATGCGTCCCAGAAGAGCCTGTGACTGACTTCTCTGTAAGCTGACATGTAGTTCTATCAATTAAAACAGAGCTAAAATCGCATAACCCTAGGCAGAGATCTTAGCAAATGAATTTGTTATTGTAATGAGCATTCAGTAGAAATCTACCAAAAATTACGTGAAAAGTAACCAATGTCAGTTTCATCCAACTTTGCAAGCAAATATATCCGGACTCAAAAGTCAGAAGAGTCTACTTTTTGATTTATTTTGATCCTTAAGGTATCCTCTTTAAGACTATATATCACCATTGATGTTTTGATTAAATTTGATTTTTCCGATATTCTATAATTTTTTCCAAAATTTGCGTGTTCTGGATCACTGTGCAGTGAGCAGAAATCTTGTTCGTCGTCTGTTGCTCATCCGGAGATTCCCCCGTCATTGCGACGATGAAGAAAGGCGTACAATCTCTCTGGTTTTGCTTTGAACATAAACATGGAATGTCAGAGGTCATAATTCCATTCTCAGATTACTAATTTCTTCTTACGATATGGCAAACTTTAAGTTGAAATATCTAGCATTCAACTATATTGATTAGAAATTGCTAGATTCAAAGTTTTTTTCTCTGCGTTTAATCAAACGCCGGATCTTTTTATTGGAACACCCGGTATACGAATAGGTAAATATGATTTCAATTGATGGATTTTATTGTAGCTTTCGTGTCACTTCCAGACACCAATTCATACAATCTCAGCAGCATGGATAAACTTGAGCTTGAAACGTACCATAAAAGAAAGGAATCAGGAGTACGTTGGCGCATTGTACGTAACAAATGGAATTTGGCTTATACGTTGATTAACAACCCTTCTCTCTGCAAATATCGAAAAGGACGGGATGTTGAAGAAGAAAAAAAAGGAATGGAGAACGAGATGGAAATTGAAGAAAAAAATCCGCCAAGTAAAGAAGAATGTTTGATGACATCAACGCCAATCATATCAATTTAATTTTGCTATCTCAACCACATTGTCATTTCGATTTGACTGATGCTTACCGTCCGTCTTGATTTGCACTGCACCAGTGCTGCATTTATGCAATGAGCCTTGGAATGTAAAGTTGCTCACTAGCAGTGTATTCTTTGACGAGTTGATGTATTCTGTGTACCAATATGTGATATTGCACAAGTAATCATGTAGATTTTAGAATCGTTGCAGGTGAAGCAAGGACGAACATAAATTTGTGTAAACTCAAACCAGTCAAAGAATAGCCCGCGTATCTCCCTTACAGCACATGAAATGTGATTCCCTCTCTTACTTTGATGGTTCGATTTTATCTTTTACTCTGAGTATATAGAATTAAGCTAGATATATATTTTCTTTAGAAGGGGTATCAGCCTTGTAAACGTGAACGATCGGGACGAGATCTGATGCGAATTTATATGATTTTATTTTTGGTAATTGTGGTATTTGTTGACCTATTTCAAGGGCCTTGATTATACGTTCTGCCAGAGTCGTTCCATGCTAAGATATTTTTGGCCTATACACTGTTGTGGTTGGTGCCATTGATTGTGTTAAAATTGGAGCGTGAAGGCTGTGTATGCTCAGAAAAGCCCTTGACATGAAGTTGAAGCTGGTCATAATGTTTTAAGTTTGTCTTATGTTGTAACCACAGCAATAGGACAAACGGATACACAGTGGCGGATTTAGGGGGGTGCAGTTGGGGGCAACTGCCCCCCCCCCCTTCATGATGAAAACTCAGCTTAGCGCCCCATTTTTGGCAAGAAGGACGCCCCCTATCCTGACCCAAATGCACTCTGTTTTCGAGTTTCGTTCTGAATGTGGGGAAACATATAAATTAAGGCGTTATCAAATTGAAAAACCAGATAATTTTTACTGAATGAAGGCCTAAAAATTTCTGAGCGCCTTCGGCGCGCTTGCATTTCGCTATGTTTTGGCGCCCACTCTGCAAATTGCCCCCCGTTCAACCTTGGGCTGGATCCGCCCCTGCGGATACATCTGGAACAGCAATGACTATGACATTTTTACTTCCTTAAGGTGCACATGTCAAGGTGAAATTCCTGCCACAAGATTTATTCAAATTTATTCGTTTGACTGCACATCATACTATACGCCAAAGAAATGAATCTCTTGCGTTGCAAATAAACAATGTGAGCGATTATTGATCGGTTTGTTTTAAAGCCTTTTAAAACCAGCAACATTGCTTCAAAACGACCTCCTTACAAATATCCTCGAGCTTTTTTGGTCATTTTTTACTGCCAAATGTGTCACTGCCTCCTAGTAAAAATTTAAAGAAAGGGTCCATTTAGTGCCAAAATACAAGTTATACGGTTAAGTACTGAGTAAAAATCATCTTCTTTTTGAAATTGCCATTAATTTTTTACTTTCCTCCCCCGTATATCAGCCACTACATATGAGATTTACTCGAACTCGGTGCCAAATTCTGAGTTGAAGGGCCCATGTACACGAGCAGCTTTCTTACATTTTTGCATGAATTAAACAAATTAACACCTACGCTTGTCGTGTACATGGTCAATTTTGTGAAATTTTCTTAAGAACGTTCTCAAGATCAGATGAAAGGAGCCGCCTAATAAAATCGAGGAACTCTCGGAGGTCCTCGATTTTTTAAGTGCTTTGTTCTTTAATTTAGTCTGTCATCGCGGATTAGCGTTTCCCTCGTGCGCCCTTTCTCCCCAGACTGATCGTGGATGTAATTCATTACTTTTAAATGTTAAATCATACACCCACAAGCAACAAAATGTCTGACGAAGAATTGTTCATGCTTTTGCTTCTTTGCGGACATTTGCTGGAACAACATCGACAACGCACGCTGCAGAGGATGCTGGCTTTTGCTTCAACATTTGTAGCAATGAGAAGTTTAGAAATGCAGAGGGCAGCCATTCAATTTTTTGTGAATGCGTACCAGAACAGACGGGCTTGGGTCTTTCACAGACAGTTTAATGAGTTTGATGTATACTACGATGCTGATTTGAACACAAGTAAAGACCTTGATCCGAACTACTGGATTGCACATTATAGAATGGGACGTGAAACTTTTGAATATGTTTGCAGAAATGTTTACGATTATATAGTGAAGGAAGAATTAAATATGCGAGAAACTATCCCTGTTCCAAAAAGAGTTGGTATTGCGATTTGGTGGCTAGCGAATGGTGGATCATATAGGTCAGTCGGACAAACTTTTGGGGTTTCTCCCTCTATTGTTGGTCGCATCACAAAAGACTTTGTTGGCGCACTAGTGCATTTGAGAAATGAATTTATCTCATGGCCTCAAACCCAAGAACAATGTATCAGATCAGTGGATACCTTTAAAGATTTGTCTCCCTTGCCAAATCTTTTCGGGGCAATTGATGGGACTCATATCGAGATAATGGCTCCAGAAAATAGTACTGTAGATTTTTTTGACAGAAAGCAGCGCTATAGTCTGGGCTGTCAAGGAATCTGTGACGGAAAATTAAAATTTCTAAGCATGTCTGCAGGTTTTCCGGGATCTGTCCATGATTCTCGTATTCTCCGTAATACTTGGATATTTCAAACGGCAAATGAAGGAAACATCATGCAAACGCCAGTTTTTCAGCTTAATGCATTGAATTCAATCAAACCTTTTCTCGTTGGAGATGCTGCTTATCCACTGACTGACTGGCTGATAAAGCCTTTCCAACATTCCAACAATATGGAACACCATCAAAGAGCTTTCAATTTAGCGTTATCTCAAGCACGAGTATGCATTGAAAGAGCATTTGGTTCTTTGAAAGGTAGATGGAGGATTTTGTTAGGCAAAGTGTGTCTCGAGCCCTCTTATGCAGCTGATGTTGTAATGGCATGCAGTGTGTTGCACAACATTTGCCAAGAACGCAATGAGCCAACTGCAGAGGTCATAGATCCATATAACGACCATGAAGATGCGAACACAAATCAGCACAACCGGGAAATATGTGGCTCTGGAGAAGAAATAAGAAATTTACTCCTTGACTATATTTTGGAACACGAAAACAGTTTCTATTAACTTATTAACTACCATATTAACCTGTGTTGATCATTATTCATAATTTCTGATTACAGATACAAAATTGATTTTAATTATTGAAACAAACTTAATGCAGCTAAATGACATAAAAGATCAAAGTGTTATTCAGACTCTTCACTGTCACTGGAATGTTCTTCTCTCGGTCTTTTCTTGCCTCTTAAACCAGCCTTTGCAAATATTTTTGCCATCCCCAACAAAAGGTCAGCAGTGTGCTTGCGGCTGTTCTCTTCTATTTCTTTCATACCTTCCAGAAATCTGTCCATGGTATTTTGCTGTTGTTGCTGCAATTGGTCTAGGCAGTCAACGAGTTGACTTGTAGCGGCAGACTTTGACGCTTTCTTCTTTTTAGTTCTCTTAGGCTGAGCTTTGGTCATAGTAGTCTTCTCTCCTGTTTCATTCCCTTCGTTGTCTTCATTCCGGTTTGTCTCAGGGGTACCAAGGGTAGCTGTGAATGGAGTTGTTTCTCTAACCTCACCAAGCTGAACGACACTTCTAGTGCCAAGTACATCGTCAAATACGTCATAATATTTTGGCATATTTCGTGCTGCCCCACTCCTCTTGTTCTTTTCCTTTGCCTCCTTGTACCGATCTTTGAGGTTGCTGAGTTTCTTTTTCACTTGTTCGAGGGTCTTTTCTTCACCCTTTTTATTGACTGCTTCTTGGATCCGCCTCCATGCGGCTGGATTTTTGTGGCTTTCTAATTCAACAAATGACTCCCTCCAAGCTTTCACCATGGCATCAGTCTGTTCTTTTGTCCACTGATTCCTCATTTTTTGTGAGCTCTGCAGAGAAGACGTAGCAGAACCAATGCGAGATCCTTCATTCAGTGTAGTGGAAGGTCTTCTTGTTTCGGGCTCATATTGATTTTCAAAAAATGAGGGTTGAAAGATATGTCTTGCACTGGGTGCAGTAAGCGGTGTTTGAAAGTCGTGTAATCCAAGTGGTATTGGGAACCGAGGTGGAAGTTGAAACTGTGCGACTGGCGTGCTTGTTCTTGGATAATGTTGTGTAAACAAAGACGGAGAATCATTTTGTGTCCTTTCAGAAAACTGCGAAGGATCCTGAGAGTCTTCATAGAATTCTCTGTTTTGAGATACTGATTCTTCACTTGCAGCGAAATTTTGATTAACAAGACGTCTAAAACCAGCCATTTTTGATAATTTTTGTGTTTCCGATGTTGTTACTTGCGTTTTTAACTGGATATTTACTGAAGACGTCCAGGCAAGGTTTATTATATATGAAAAAGTAACAAATCATCAAAGATTAACGGTTCAGTAACACGTGCAGTCAACAGGGATAACTTTAATTGGTGTCCGCTGTTTTATTGCTGGTAGAAAGATAAGACGGAAACTAAGAAATTTAGACTTCACTGGAATGCTTCCTGCTGTTTTAAGAAATTCAGAGTGCTCGTGTACATGGGCCCGAAGTCTCGTTCATTCAACAAGGTCAGATTATGTTTTCAGTAGATCGGCGGATTTGTTTACATCTGTGACATCAACCAATCGCAATGCGTTATCTAACATCACATGACGAACTGTGACTTTGCGTAGAAGCAGACGCTTTGTGAATGAATATCAAAATACGTTCCCTTGATAAATGGCGACTTGCAAGTGGATTTTCAACAAATCATTCATATTTTTAGATTTTCTGTGAGAATACAAGCTGATCTAAAATTCTTTCCGCCTCAGATTTTGATATTCAACTAAAAACACAAATTTTGGTTCATGATCCCAAATGAATGATTAGTGAGTATCTTTTTATTTACGTCCTTTTTGACTTTGACGATATTAGTGGGAGCCCGTCTGAAAGTGGTGGTATTGCTTCGGGAGAACGATTCCCCGCTGGGCATCAATAAGTCTTCTTACCCATTGCATGATGAGCAACATGGATAATTTCAAGGAGATTTATCTAGTCATGTCTTCAAATCATTATTTGTTGGCATAACGGAAAAACCAGACCCAGGACCAATGGGACCGGACCCCAACGGACCAGACCCCTATGAATGCCCATTCATTCATGTGAGTTTGTAACGGCAGTGCAGAAGTTTCATTATAAAATGACGACATGACCAATACAATCATTGCTGAAAAGAAATAACAAAACTCTGGAAACGACATAAACTGCAAAAATGCACGATCAGCAACATTGATCATCTAATCAATAGACAAAATTCCAGTTGAAAGGAACGAACACCCACGAAGATCCACGCATGATCTGGTCTAGCAAGGCCCTGTAACTTACTTCAGTTTCCCCAGGACAAGATTCACATTGACATTCAGAACAATACTCAGGTAACACACTATGCAAAAAGTTAACACATAGCAAAATTACTACAACCAACTGTCTTAGCTTTCAACACTTTAATATGATACAATTGTACACCTCCTAGAGCTTTCAAGGAACCAAGGAATAGGCTCTATGTGAAAAAGCAAGCAGCCCATTATCAATGTACTCCATCAGTTATCTGGAGACAAAGAAATGAATGGATATTTTGTCCGGGTCCGGTCTGCTAGGGTCCGGTCCTACTGGTCCTGGGTCTGGTTTTTCCGTTATGCCTTATTTGTTATCTTTGTACAGCACATGGAAGTTGCCAGTCAAGGAAATATCTCTCTGCTGGATCTAAACGGTGATTGGCATCATGATTTGAAGGCGTTATTCAAACATTAATTTCTGCTGATCGAAATTGTTTATCGTATTCTGAGGTGGTAGGATTTTGCATGAGCATAATTTGTTGAAATCCTTTCGCAAGTCGCCAGTTTTGGGGGAAAGTATTTTGTTACTTGTTCTCAAAGCTTCTGTTTTACGCAACGTCACAGCTCGTCACGTGATGTAAGATAACGCGTTGCGATTTGTTGATGTCACAGATTTAAACCATTCCGCTGATCTACTAAAAATGTTATCAGCCCCTACTCTTGCATTCATAAATCTGAAAATAGGAAAATTGGATTCATGGCAAAGAGTACTCCTAGAAACTGGTGGAAGGAGCTTGAAATACATTGCAGCCCTGCAGCTAAAACACCAAGCATAGTTACTAATAAATTGTATAGTTGCATTATACAAGGGATTGGATTAAGTCTTTGAAAAGCTGATCTTTAAAAAGGGAGGGTTCATTAAAGAGAGTATTCACTATATGGAAAGCTCACCAGACGTTTACGTTGTAGTATAATGGCACTGGTTCAATCAAAGCGTTTGATTTTCAATTACGTATGTATGCTTCAATGTAGCCTCAAGGATCAAATTGTCCTTGCGTAAGCGTGAGCCATCTGGCATAGCGTAGAGTCTGGTCCGAACATAGTTATAACACCTGAGCTGACAATTGAACTCCTATTTCCAGCAAAAGTATCATTAAAGTTGGCGCAGAGAGCCCACTTTTCCATCATATCATCAACCAAGATAAAGATAGGAATCAAATGTTTTAGGCGAAGTTTGGTCGCGGCCCATGGCCGGAAACCTTCAAAGCTTCAATTTCAAAGACCAATCAGCGAAAAAGACAGAAGAAATATGTGAAGATTTTTCTAAATTTTACTTACGTTCATAAGGCCGATTTTGTCCATCGGAAACACTATTTCTCCACCAAATCGTACTTAAACAGGCATCCAAACCTGGATACCCAAACATTTGGCTAGTAGATTCTGGTAGATACCTTCAAAAAGATTCGGGAAATTCCGGTTTCATAAAGGTAAGTAAAATTTAAACAATCTTCCCAAGTTTCTTCATGAGTGGCAAGACAACAGTTATTTGGAATATGTTGTATTTCTTTGCTTTCCTTGAAATGCCATAAAATTCTCTTCCTTGCCATTAGCAGCCATTCTCAGCCGTTCTCCCTTCGATTTCGAGACCGCTGCGAAGGTAAAGCAATGCACAGGAGATGGCAAAGGTCATTTAGACCCAAACATTTTGAAAGCACATGCGATAGAACTCTTCAGTTCAAGGCAAGGAGGAATGGCTGAGAAAGGCTTCTAATGGCAAGGAAGAGAATTTTATGACATTTCGAGGAAAGCAAAGAATTTTACACAACGTGTTCCAAATAACTGGTGTCCTGCCACTCATGGTTTTCACTTATTCGCCATCTGATTGGTCCGTGAAAATGAGGCTGTGAAGGTTTCCGACCGACCAGTTGTCACGAGCACAAATTGGTTAAAACATTTGATTCCTATCTCACCAAGATTATGTTGTTGCTTTTGTTGCAAATGGTCGTTTTTCTTTTTCTGTACTAAAATTATATTCTTCAGTTATTTTGATTATAGGAATATCTGTTGTTCATTTATTTTGATCACGAGGAATTTCTATTCTGAAGAAGCACTGTTCGTTTACTTTCATCATGAGGAATGGAACATCTATTCTGTAATTAGATAGCACTGTTCATTTATGTGGATCATGGGGAATATTTATTCTACACTGAAATTGCATGTTTTCATTTATCTTGATCTTGATGAGTATTTATTCTGCAATGAAATTGCATCGTTGTTTTATTTTCATTTTAACCCTAATCCATATGGGCTTTTTTCGAGCTACCATTAAGGGGGTTCTTTCCACCCCCTCTAAAAACAGCCTTAGCCCCTTCAGAATTCAATAAAACTTGGCACCATTATAGATCAGGTAGTTTCTAGCATGTAGCATAATTTGGGTGTGGCTACCTTATGACGTCACAGTGAGGTCATGAAGTTGAAAATCTGTGAAAATCAGGTTTCCAAGTTAAATTTGAATTTAAGGAAGGTTGTGCATGAACATTTGGCAGTTTTTGGCTCAATTTAGCCACAAATTTGATATGAAAGTATAATTTCATTGAAATTGATGATTTTGGAGTAATATTTTGGCAGAAATTAACCAATTTGAATGACGTCATTTATGCAGTTAATTTGTTCTCTGTAAAAATAGACAAAAAGAAGCTGCAAAGTGGTAATACTCCATTACAAACGTATCATTGGAGTGTTTTGAAATGAAAAATTTTTTAAATTATTCAAAAAATTTGCTAATTAGCCCAAAATGGCAGCAAAATGACGTCATTATCAAAAAATGCTGTCATCAACAAATTCCAGAAATTCCAGTATCAAATTAAAGCTCTTCCTTTACTGATTCATTTGGTGTATAAAACTTCATAATTTGAAAAAATCTTTCCATTGAAATCATCAAAGACAATGATTTGTTTGGTACCTGCTTCCAAATATGGGCATGTCACGTGACCTGTAAGCTCTATTGTTTGAAAATTTTTGGTCAAAATGTGGCGAATAGATAATTAGTAAAAGTCAGAGGGGTTTGGAGGACATAGTTGATGTCTTTAAAAACGCGGCAAGAAAAACCTCGAGGGGGTGGAGAACATCCCCCGCCCCCATGCGGATTAGGGTTAAGGAATATCTATTCTGTACTGATATTGCATTGTTCATTTATTGCAGTTATGAGGAACATTTATTCTGTAATGATATGACGAGTACAGATTTCGTTCAGAACCAATCAGCGAGTTTGTTAACATCGTTGACATTAACCAATCACGAAACGTAATGCTCTGTGATGCTCTGTGATTTTGCAGAAAGTCAGAGGCTGTGTGAAAATATCCTCCCCCAAGAACCGGCGTCGTGCAAGTGGATTTTTGACCAACCATAAACGCTTTTACATTTTCTGTTGGACCATAAGCTTGCCTACCCTGGGTACCAGAGCCAAACAATGATAAAAAGAAAACATTAAGAAGGAAAGTTTCATTTAGATTTTGAGGCTCTGGTACCCAGGGTAAAGCTTGCCAAAAATTCTATTGCCTCGCATTTCGATGTTCAACTTAGATCGAGAAAAATCTTCGTTTGAACGAAGCCGTAATTTCAGATTAACTCCTAATTCTCCATTATCTGTGATACCAATCTGCTAGTATGCTAAGTTTCAGCCTTTCAAAGTATTCCTTTATATTTTTAATGAATTTTTACTTTTTGTATAGCTCAGTATGGAAACCATGAATTTGCTCCGGCTCCTGGCAAATCTCAAAATCAGACCCTCAAAACCCATTCAAACGAAAAGTTAAATTTCAACCAAATAACCACCAAAAAATATGAAAAAATTCGCAAAAATCTGGTGAACCCTAATCTTGTTTTTAAATTTCGATATCACTTAAGGAAAAAGAGTTACGAGGGGGTGAAGTTGGCCATTGTTCTGTTATTATGGTGATGATTATGATGATGCCCTAATGATGCGAGATAAGGCGTAAATGCCAGAATTTCTTGTGTAATTTTGCGGTATACTTTGCACTAATACGGGCAGTTCTGTTTTTACCCTTACAATAAATTTAAATTTTGTTGATTCTTAATTCTGCAACCAAGTCACCAAAAATTCTGAAAAGTATATCAAAATTTAAACTAATACACTGCATTCACACTGACACAGTTAAACCAGCTTTATCTAAACCAGTTTAAATTTCAACGAATCAAATGACTGGATTTTTTGGATTGACCAATCAAAATGTCTTATTCGAAAACCTGGTTTAGTTTTAAACTGGTTTAACTTGCAGTGTGAATGGGGCAATAATTGCAGATTTTGAGAAAATAATCATTCAATTATAAATCTGAAATAGCTTGTGTTAGAATTTTTTCAATCTGTTGCGTTTCAATTGTCAGAAACAAAAAGGAAAGTCTCAAAGTACTTACTAATTCTCCATTTTCGTGATACTAGCACTAGATAAGTCGAAGAATCCACAGATTGCATGCGAACAAACAAACAAACAAAGTAAGGAAAATTTATTATTTCCACAATTTTGAGTTCCACAGTTTGCACTGCGCTTCAGTGTCGATTAAATCTCTATTCCTATCAAATTCTGAGCTAAAATGGCGCAACACTGATCATGTCTCTAAAATGGCATTAGTTTGCGTAATCAAGTCGATTTCTTATCCTTAGATAATCAATTTGCACTTTTTCGACAGAAGAGTTAGGAAACAGACAACAATGCAGGAAAATATATTGAGTTGCACTTTTCATTTGACCGGGCCCCTTCATCAGAATCTATACTGTTGTCCATTTCCAACCTTTCTCTAGTTAAACTGACAGAGAATTATCTAAGGCTAAGAGATCGACTTGTTTATGTAAAATAATGCTATTCTTTGAGACTATTTCATGGAAATGCGTTTCATGTTATCTGTGAATCAACGGTTGTTGCCCATGTGCAAATGATGGAAGTAGTCGGTGATTAAAACCTTTCTACTGAACCTGTGACATTAGGGTGTAACCTTATTTTAAGGCACTATTCAAATAAAGATTTCCATCCATATAAGTTGAATATCGAGATCTGAGGAGGTAGAATTTTTGGCAAGCTTGGAAGTCTAACACAAAATGTAAAAACGTTTACTGTTAGTCAAAAATCCGCTTGTACATCATCAGTCTTTGGGGAGGGTATTTTTGTTTTCACTTCTAGCTTCTGATTTCCCGCAAAATCACAGTGTATCACGTGATGTTAGATTACGTAGTTTTATTGGTTTAATGTCAAAGATTTAAACAAATTCGCTGATTGGCTCAAAACGAAATCTGTCCTTGTTTACCGAATTGCAGTGTTCATTTATTTTGATCGTGGGAAGTATGTATTCTGTATTGAAGTTGTGATGTTCATTTATTTTGATCATGAAGAGTATTTATTCTGCATTGAAATTACATTGTTCATTTATTTTTATTATGAGGAATATACCGGGTGCCCCAGAAAAAACTTTCCCCGTCTGAACAGTTCCAGAACAACAGCCACTGCCTCGTTTTGAGCGATGTACACGGCAATCTCTTGCTTTAAGGCTCACTTGGATCCACATTATTTCATGCAATTTTTTTGCTCATCAAAAGATTTCCAAAACATGAATTTATCGAAAATCGTATGCTGGAGAAGTCCTTGAACAGGTGGGAAATCAAGTGATGGAGGAATGTTCCACTCCTTCCATCTTTTACATCGCAGGTGTTAAGGCACACAGCCCCTTGTCAATTTCTTAGATTGGTATTCAAAGTCGGCAATACGCTGAAGCTCGGACCACAGGACCTTGTCTTGTGTACTATACTTTTTCTACGAGCATCAAGCATAATCGTGCTTTTTAACGACAAAACAGACAAATATGATTTTTCTTGGGCCCCTGTATGGAGTTAAAGTTCCGTATTGTTGGAGTTTAGTTAATTAACAGAATTTCCGTGGATCTTTAGGTGCGGGCTCAACGATTCTATCGATGGACCGTTTTTAGTTCTTTCTTGAGCATTTCAAATATTCTGTTTTTTTTCAGGGAAAAAATCATAGACAATGCGCGCAGACACAGAAATTAAACAAATACTCAAATCTAAGTTGAACATCGTACGACAGATTTCTTTTAAAATCTTTATCCTATGAAACACTCTTTTATGAAAATAACAGTTCAAAGAGGGAAAGTTGTTTGGGAAACCCGGTATAACCTTTATCTTACTCACAAGTTGTAGTTTTCTCTCGTGTTGCATCAAACTTTAATGTGGTGTACATTCGTAATCGGACTGCAACTATCGTTGTGGTACAGCAGCAGTCATGAGGAACAAATTAACTTCTGCAGTTAAAGGGGCAGGGTAACGTAATTTAAACAAACTTCTTTGGAAACGACGATTTTGCAGTAGTTTTGATAGGCCATATACCAGTGATTTTCCACTTCTTTCCTCAAAATGAAAGTGTCATTTTGAAGATGGACCCTTCTACTGCATGGAGAAACAAACGCAACACCATCCACCGAAATCTGTGCAGCACACGATGACCACTTGTGGGCAACAATATAGATTCTAGAGATAACAGGTTTGTTTATGGTCACGTGACCCTGCCCCTTTAAAGTCAATCTGTCTTTTTCATAATTGGCTGAGATTTTCATTTTGAAAGAAGATTGATAATTTGTATGGCCGGATGAACAGAATAGAATTGGAAGGTGATTGTTTCGCAAATTCATTAAATATCTCGTGGTTTCTCCTAGTTATGTAACTGGGGGAGATTTTCCTTCTTTCCTGCTCCTCTCCGTCTTCCTCCGCAGAGACAGTAGAGGCTGCACGCAGGCTACTAGTTATGGCCCTTCGAAAACTGTTGAGGCACTAAACCTCAAGGCTGATTTCCAGTCAGTGCAATTTTCCAAGCGGGCGGAAATTCTATTGTTCACGGGAGAAAATGTCGCTCTGAAATTGAATAGATAGTCACGGCTGAGCAACTTTTTAGTGTCTAAAATTCCGCCCCTCGGAAAAATTCCACTGATTGGAAATTGGGCTTTAAGGCCAATTTTCAGCGGAATTTTCCGAGCAGGCGGAAGTTTAGATAATAAAAAGTTGCTCTGCCGTAACTATCTATTCAATTTCAGTGCGAAATTTTTCCCGCAAACAATACAATGTCCACCCGCTCGGAAGATTTCGCTGACTGGAAATTGGCCTTTAAACAATACCGGGCGAGTCAACAGAAACGCCCGGCGTTTTAACGGCTACTGCTCCCTGAATAAAAAAAGCAATGATATCTTGCAATATCTGATTAAATATCTAACATGTTCAATTATTTTTAGAAATTTTTCTGACTAAAATTGGTCACTTCGCTCAGATTCTGTAGGCAATGTTCTAAAATGAATCCCTTCGAGAAATCTTAAAAAACGTGCGAAAGTTACAAGCAAATCCCTAATGTTTTTACCTCGCAGCATTCACTTTCAGCACGCTTTAGCACGTGCTTTCGTGTTGGCGGGTTGAAAAGTCTTCCCCCTAGTGTGAATAACTTATTCAGGGGGATTCCATTCTCCCATTAAGGACAACATACATGAGCACATCTAAGAGTCATTATTGCTATGAAGGAGAACAAGGGAAATTTTGCTTGCTGTTTTCGCTCGTCTTTGCAGGTTTTCAAAAGGGGCTTTCTGTAGACAATCTCCTATATCGACGGAAAAAGATTAAGGCTAATTAAAGTCAGGTAAATTACTTAACCTAATTTGACATATCGGGGATAAAACTTTACTTGTTCAAGTCTCACTTTCTTTTAATGGTCGACTGAGATAAAAACGCGGAAAGTAAGTAGCGCTGCGGGGGAATAGCGAAGTAGTTGCGGAGGAGAAGGAGAGAGGAAAGTTTCCTCTCTCCTTCTCCTTCTCCTTTTCCTTCTCCATTCCCCCGCAGCACTTTTTATCTCAGTCGACTGATAAAAGAAAGTGAGACTTGAACAAGTCCAGGATAAAACAAGACAGTTTTCAACATCATTGCTTTGAAGTTGAGGGATCAGGATTTTTTCAAACGCCGAGCGTTTTCAGTGACGCACGCGGTAGAAATTCTGGACGAGAGACAGTGGTAACAACGATAATGATTTTTGTAAGAACGATCCCATGGCGGCAAATATCTACGTTTCCAATTGACCTTGCTATTGTCCTTTCACCACAGTTTCTTTGGTTCAACATTCAATGCCCCTTCGATTTCTTAGTGAATTGACAATTTGCTAAGTGGATCAGTGTGTTAGTTCACACATTTCAAGTAAGATTGCAAAAATCTTGGGAAATTTCTATATTATACCTCGTTTTGCATTCAAGGCACGAGTTTTCATGGTGCGAAATAAGTTATGAAATTGAAAGGAGGTTTCATCAAGAGGTTTATCACCTGAGTTGAAGTGGAGTGACGTAAGCAAGGCTTGGCAAGCCTCGGCCGATTTTGCCTATCGGAAAACGTTATATTTCCACCAGACCGTGAGGCATTTTAACTGGTATCCAAATCTGGATACCCAAACGTTTGTCGTGTAGATATCTTTAAAAAAATCGGGAAATTTCCAACAGTTTTTTGTCCTGGTAGCGTTTTTTGTCCTGGTAGGCAGGTGAAATTTAGAAAAATCTTCACACTTTTCTTCTGTTTTCGTTGCTTATTCGCCGTCTGATTGGTCCGTGAAAACGAAGTTCAGCATCCATTCCGACTTTGACCCAAAGTAACAAATTGCAAGAAAGACATAAAAAATGTAAATGCCCGTATACTACGACAGGGATGAAACCAAAAACCACAGGCCGAGACACTATTCAAGACCGAGAAACCAACCGTACAATTCTATGCTGAAAACCGGAAAACCGACTCATGATGCCAAAAACCGTTCACCGAACCGAGACAATATTGAAAACCGAAAAACGGCGAATTTTTACGACCAAAACCGAAAAACCGAGCCAAAATATGGGTGAAACCGCGTAACCGTAAACCCAAACACTCATTACATGATCTTGGGAATCAGAAAACTTAAGATTGAATTTAGTAGCATGAGTTCTTGATCCCCCCCCCCCCCCACTGTAAACAGGGAATTAAAGTGTCCAGCTTTCGCTCCACACGTTGACATTTTTTTTTTTGGTAACGATTATGTCATGGATTCTCTGTGATTCAATTCAACTCAGCTCAAACCCGAAACACATTTTCAAAACAAACTGAGTAAGTGAGAATTGACTGTCTGTCACCAGCTGAAGCTGCAGAAACCGAACTGAAGCTGTCAGCTGAAGCTGTCAGGACCAAGAGCTTTGTTTGAAAGCGAGTGAAGGCTTCATGTTTGCAAGCATTTGACAGGGCAGAATACTTGAAAACAGAACACCACTATGATGTTATTACTGTAACAGTGCATGCCTTTACGACATGATTGCAGCAGCGAGCGACGCACTCGAAATCATAGTCAAGGCCTTATTCACATATAACTATATCGAGGCAACCACAAAAGCAACAGACCTCATTGGAATCGTCGGCTATATCATTGATTCTCAACAACAAGTGGAGTTCATTGCTAATGCTACCAAATTAAGTCCTCTCAGTGTGAACCACACGCTCACGGCATTATTTTCTTGTTTGAATACCACTGCCTTGATTCATCCACACACACCTGCAGATTCCTGGAAATGGTGAGGGGCTCTCCTTTATTTGATACATTAGGTATTGATAAAAGAGACTTTGGGTGAATCTTCTTTTCAACCGAATAGAAATTTAAAGGGAATAGACCGACATATCTGGTAGTCGCTATAAAATAGGCTATAGAAAACGCCTACGCGTTCATTGTTTCCTTGGCTCCACAATGAAGCCACGTGTTGAAATTATCAAATTCAATAGATTATATCTTGATTATATTTTTAACCTAGCCGGGGCCAGCTTTTAACTATGTCGATTCCCTTTAAGGCTGAATGACATTTTTGCTCTATACAATTCCACCCACTTGGAAAATTCCATTGACTCTTTGATCTTTATAAGGGGGCCTTGGGGTACTAGAACCCACAAACCTGGACCAAAATTAGCAAGGTCCCAAGATCCCACATGTAAAAAAAGCCAAACCCGAAATTGCAGTTCTGGTCAAAAATCTTCAATTTTTTGTTAGTTTTCTTTGATTGTTTCCATCATTTTAATATTCATTGACTCCCTGAGCCTTGTTTTGAGCATTCAAATGCTGGTTTTTCCATCTCAGTTATGTACATCAACTGTATTATTTCGAAAACCCAACAAGATAGGGATTTGAGTGAAATATATATTTTGATACCCCAACAAAAAATGCTGGAACCTGCAACCTGCGACAAATGTCAGAACCCAAAAACCTGCATAATGCGTGTTGTAAACAGAAATTCCAAAATCCAAGGTCCAGGGTCCAGGGTCCAGGGTCAGAGGGGGTCAAAAACCTGGGGCCCATGGCCATAAGGGCTGATGAATAATAACTCAGTTTTGCAATAATGGCTCAAATTCAAGGTCTCTCCCAGGTTCATGATCAAAAGGGGCCCCAATCCTGGGGGTACATGACTTGGGGATGGACAGGGGTCTGCTGCGTGGTTATCGGAAAGGTACCCTCTTCTGATTACCAAAACTTGCTGTCATACCCACGTTAATGATAAATTTCAGCGAATAACAGCCCATTTTTGGCCATTTTTCGCCAACTTCTGGATAACCCATCCATGTTTATGGAAAATCTACCAAAAAGGGACCCTTGTTTGGAGAATTTCGGCCCAAAAACCCACCCATATGGGCGGCACATACCTGTACCCTCAACATGTTATGTACCCCCCTGGGGCCCCAATAACTTCTCTAAATGCTACAATGTATCAAAACTCTAGAAAATTGTATCTAGAGGGTGCAAAAAGCGACCAGAGCGATTCTAACAACCTTGATTTTTAAAGTTTTCCTGGGGAAACTTACCCTCTAGCCCCCCTAGATGAGTGCTTCTTCAGTGCACCTTTCACAACTTTTGCCAGGACCCATGTTTCGTTTGAACCCACCCATGAATCCTCTCTGGGGCCCTGCTGAGGGCTAAGCTTGGTGAGATCCACAACCTGTGCATCCCCAAAGCCACCCTCCTTTCAGGCCGATTTCCTGTCAGGCAAATCTGCCAATTTTCTGGGTTGATGAAAAAAATTTTTTTGCGATGGAATATGTTGCTTTGAATTTGAATAGAATGTTTTAGGTGACAAACATGGTATTGTGTAATCTTCAATCCATTTGGAAAGTTAGTGGAAAGTTCTAGTGAATAATCAGCCTGTAGGATTCCACGCTATTACTGATTGACAGTGATCTGGCCACATATTAAACCAATTTATCCTTTATGAATTACCTGCAGAGTTCACAATTATGTAAGAGTACCAAACCCTCAAAATTTATTCTATTCACCAGGAAGTCAAGGACATTTGAAACCTCTAACCTTTACTCATCAATTTTCCCTCCTACTGTAATGTAAACAGCATTTTCCTAACTGAGAAACTGTTGGTTTAGATAGCTTATAATTCACTGGAAGATAAAGGAAAATTGAATGGAATTGTCAGATATTGTGTAGGTAGATATGTCCTATCTAAATGTTTAAAAATCCAAAAACTTGATTCGATGGAAGATTCTCTAAACTTGAGAATGTATGGTAATCTCAACAGTTTTAAATGTATCATTTTCTTACCATCAGCACTACTTCCCCCCAGCTTACCTCCATTGCAGACCTCACATATAGCGCTAAGAATGGTATATGTTTTCCACAAGTCAGGGAAGCTAGAACTTGATAATTCCAGCTAATAGCAGCTATTGGGGTTTGTCAGGCGTAGGCCCCTAGTAATTCTGAAACATTACATTATTTTCTCTTTCAGGCCTTTTGGACTGTTTTGTCTTTGGTGATTGGGTGGGGGGCCCTTGGGGCAAGTGCCGCCATGGTGTGCACAGGAGCTCATTCTCGGAAACAGTTAATGACTCTTTTAAAAAGTGTCATAGAGTTTTGCAGGGCTCATTAGATGCGCAATTGCATGCCCAATTCAGCCGTGTAAAAATCTCGAGTTTTGAGACTTTCTTGGGGGGGGGGCTGAATCTCAATTTTGTTGAATTCCAAGCAGTTGGGTACAAGAGAGATTTCTTCTCTGCAGCTTACACTGAATATTTTCAGATATTATCTGAGTCTCAATCCGACCTCTTATAGTAAGGAAATATTCTAAAGAAAAAGATGCAGCTTACGTGTGTCATTTCTCTGTGAGATATACCGTATGAAATTGCCCCAACGCACAACTTTTACCACAGCCAGACTGTACTATCAAGCGTTGAAATAGTTTTACCTTCATCTTTCTTCAAAACTTAGCAAGAAATGTTCAAGAACTTCTCCCTAACAACAGATTAGCTTAATTCAAATAAGTTAATCATTTATTGTCAATGCAAAATCTGCTTCAACCATGTTACTAGCGTTGCAGGTAACCTGAAAAAGTTTACCATACCTAGAATTATATAGAACCAAATTTTTAACTTTTCTGATCAGAAACTTTGAATCCGAATTATTCATTGTCAAAGTTGATATATAAAGCCGATACTTGATTAAGCTTTTTATATTAAGAAGGAAAACCTTTCAAATTTCACTTTGAGGATTATTTCCTTCAGTCATTTTAAATCGATCTTATTGCTTTCTTTGACTTCGCTTTCTTTTGCAAAGCATTGGTTTATCAAATACTGTCACGGGAAGTCCCCTTAGTAAAACTTGTAGCAGAACTAGATGCATTTATTTTTGCAGATGTTTTGTCTCGCTTCGTATCATCCGCAGAAGATGCATTTCGCCTGGTTTTTGCTACTCTTTGAGAGGGCTCCCTGTGAAAGAATAGACTTTATCCGTGCAACGAAGTTGAAAACTTCGTTGATCTTCCTTCAATCGGACATTGGCTGTATACTTAGTAGCCTGATGGTTTGCAATATCTCGACAGCCTGGGATTCTCAAACTCAAGTGACACTGGCTCCAATGCTGCCAAGCCGAATTGTGCTTCTCTACAATCCAATCTGAATTTGCTGATACTAGGATCACTCAGTCTCGTTGCGGTGAGTATACAGGTTTTTCTGAACAATGATTTTGGAATTAATTTCAGAATTTAAAGTGGCAGGGTCACGTAATGTAAACAGACTTCTTTCGAAACGACGATTCAGCAGCATTTTTGATAGTCCATATCACAGAGAGATTTCCCACTACGTTTCTCAAAATAAAGGTGTTATATTGAAGATGAACTTTTGAGTTTTCAAGAGAAACAAACCAAAAAATCACATGTTGTAGGATTGCGGAGATATTGATGGAAATTTAGCAGTAAGTTTGTTGTGGATTCATCCCATCTACCAAAATCTGAGCAGAATATAATGAACATGTGTTGGCAACAATGTCTATTATAGGGATAACGGGTTTGCTTACTGTTACGTGAACCTACCCCTTTAAGCATATGCATATGAAACCGTTATTACATGACGCCTTTACAGTGTCTCAAAATCTTCAACCATTTGAACGGTCATGTATGAGCTTATTCAGAATGAATTTGGTCAAAGTTTTCCGGATGGTTGTATCGCACAGAGCATTGAAATTCTCGCTTCGTATTTGCTTGCATATTCTGAAGTAAGTTGCGAAATAGTAAGCGAAATTTGAAAAATGCAACTTTTCTTTCCGTTGATTTCTTGATATAAGACTTCAGTGAAGGGACGAATGTTGAATTCACTTGTCTTTTGCGATTTAGTTTTACATGTTGTATGCTGCTATGCTCTCAAATTCTTCCAGTAGATTTGCAACTTGATACGTTTCTTGCCAGATTGCATTTTTGATTGTGATGTCAGCATTGCAACGTAGATCCAGTTACAAACTTCACTACTTAAATGGAAGACCAGGTCTCGTCGTGTAAGTATTGTGGACGTTTTATTCTGTCTTTATGGAATCTTATATAGCAATGCCGCAACTTTGTATGTAGAAAAGGCACTGATTTTCTTGTTGTCGTTGGAGCCTAATGTTTTGACATCCTTGTTAAACGTTAATTTGTTATCAACCTTAATCCCTAGCAATTTAACATGATCTGTTACAGATAATTTGTTCCCGTTAATATCAAGTCGCAGAGTCTTCCCTTGCCTTTCAAGCCTAGGAACATAAGCTGGCTTTTTTTGGTTTGCAACCAGTCCATTGCTTGTAAACCATTCCAGCAATCTACTGAGATCATTGTCCAAATCGGTAACAATTTTGTGTAGGTCTAGCTCACGTGAGTGTACAATGTTATTATCTGCAAAATTACAGATCTCAGAGTGTAGTCTCATGAGACACAGATCATTGATGAATATGTTAAAGAGCAAAGGACCTAGGACAGATCCCTTTGGCACTCAAGTTTGATTCTTTTTGCAGTAATTCTATGTAAGCCAATTTACACTTTGATCGCGGCAATCCAGATAGTTATACTTATCCTATCATCGTGACGTATTCGATTTCTTTCCCATGTCTGGCTGACCCTTTCTAGAAAGGGTGTAAAGTTTGATCCAGTACTTTGATCCAGTTAAGGTTTGAATTTATATTCGAATTTTGTGAACTTAATTCAGACTGGGGAGTCTCGATTAATCTTGTCCATTCAGCAAATTGATGTGGACATTAGCTGACAAGGTACAGCCTTGAAACAGGGATAGTTATTGTATTCGCCTCTTAATAGTGCTACGGAGTTTCAATTCCATTCTTTGTGGCAGTTCTGCTTGATTGTATTTTTTGGGGAGACGAGATTAGCTTTGTCCGAGGAAACTTATGTGTCCCCCCGTGCAGTGTTTTAAAGCTGATGTGCAAGCGTTTTGGGTTAGAGTGCTCAGAGCTCAGATCCCAAAGCGCTACTGAGTTTTAACCCACTCACGAGGGACACAGCCTATCTCGTCTCCCCAAAGTATGTAAGATCATGTCCCAGAACACACTTGGTTTTTGCATATCTATAAGTGGCTGCGTTTCATGAGCAGTCGCTCTAGTGAGTAAGGAAGAATGGAAGAAACTGCGACGGTTGTTTCCAAGGCTCTCCACAATAAGGCTCCCTATTACATAAAGGGCTATTTCATAGGCTGTCTGATACTCAAAGTAGGGTGCTACGCAATTCCAATACTAATCTTCCTATTCCTCTGTTCAAAACGTCCGCAGGAAAGAAAAGTTTTGAATTTCGAGGAGCATGTATTTGGAACAGCCTTAGCAATGAGGCAATAAGAGCAAGCATATTTTTGGCTTTCAAGTACAAATTCTGAAGATTAGTTCCAACAATGATGCCATTATGGCAGTATGTATCAGTTTCCTTTCAAATTATAATTTCTTTTTCATTAACGTATTTTGAAGGGTCTGTTTATTTATTTACTTATGTATTTAGTAGCTATTGTAATTAGGTTCATAACCGGGCAGGTTATAGTGAGGACCTGGTGACCGGCGTCTTTCCTCGCTACAAATGCCACAGTATCTTGCATTAAAGGAATTGACTCCACATAAATAGTTAAGCGTTAACGCTGTCCTGAACTTTGCTGACAAACCGCTGACGTACCTTTGTTGTTGCACAATAGTGCAAAAGTCATTAGCAGTGGAGACCAAAAACTTCTTAATCCTTGCATTATCCTAAGGAATTTCTTTGGTTTAATTTCAATAGGGATTAAATGACAAATTTTGTTTCATGATTGAAAAGTTTGACATTGGTCATGAGAGCGCTAGTTATATGGACTCAATGCCTTTAACTTTGTTGTTTTAAACTTTTGATTGATAAAAAAGTAACAGGGCAGATTGTAAATCAATTTTGTTATCGTAGACTTTACCCCGTATAAAAAGAATTTAAAATGAAATGAAATGAAGACTTTTGTCAACATTACTTCCAACTACTTCACGGATAAACAATTGTTGCATGTAATCTTGGATTAGTGCCAGTGTGTTGCATTTCAGGCCGCTGAATTTACTTGATGGCTACAAGAATCGTTTCGCATACTCATTGGCATTTGGTGTGACAACATCGTATTGCATATCGATTATCTTCTACGACTCACAGTCTGTTCTTGGCGAGAAAATTGGAAAGATAATAATTTCTTCTCCTTCCTTTGTCGGCAGTAAGTAACTGTTAAGTCTTTGAGGGAACGGGGAAAATACTTCCAAGTCTCTTCATTTTATTTCTCGGCAAGGCAATGCCCCATGTCTCGGGACATGCAGCATTTACATTCTCAGCCAGAAAAGTCGACCAACCGGTTTATTATCAAAGTGCTGGCATTTAATCATCTTTTGGCTATTTTTCCACAATTTGCAGTTATTGAATAAAAAGGTTTCGCCTTGCCGAAATTTGATCGATCAATTCGGACCCGTCCTTAAGCATCCATCCAAAAATCGTTTCTCGCCTAGACAAGACCAACAAATAAAATCAAGATGTCATTTTCAATCATTTCAATCGCCGTCAGTACGGTGGGCGTCAGTGCGGTGGGCCAATATTACCATGAAACTGTTCGTCGTGACACTTGCAATAAAATTTATATTCTGGCTACGACTTCCTAATCATAGTAGTTAATAGTGGAAATTGGCATATGGTAAAAGCCAGACCGTATGACCCATGAGACTTAACAGCGGACATGATAGGACCCAAGAATGGAACCAGTGCGGACCTCGGTCATTCCCTTCCCGAACGCACTGCGTGCAAGCGAGTTATTTCTTTCGAATTTCTTAAAGGTTGCACAATCTTTAAAGGTAATCTTCATGTTCACTTCCCTTTTGTTTATTTCAAAATTACCCATCCAAACACTGCTCAGTTGTTTCAATCTCACAAAATTCTTGTGGCATGTAATTTTAGACTGTAGTTTTACTCTCATGTCCATACGCCGTCAGTACGGTGGGCGAAATGGGCCATCGCTAAAGTTTTTCAAATTCAAGAACAAGGTTTTCAGAATACAGAAAAGATTTTCAAAATCCAGAAAAGATTTTCAAATTCAAGAAAAGTTTTCCAAAATCAAGAACTCGCAAACACGATTGAAAACACGTAAGAGCACATTCGAAAGTTTTGTTTCAAAACCAAGAAAAGTTTTTCGAAGTCAACAAAATACATACTTAATTTACGATTAAAGAACATCACAAGTCAAGGTTTTGCAACTTAATGTGCAGAGAGATTACCAAAGAGAAGACTTGAAATGCTTTATCAAAGTCCCAGGGGTTACTCATCGAGTATTTTATACATGAAGGTATACCGGGTGACCCAGCAAAAAACTTCACGAGCTAGATTGCACATAATTTCTTGGAAGCAAATGTTATGTAAACAAACAATGTATCAGCTTGTAGCTGAAAGGCTCCACTACCTTTTAAGATGTTAATTGGGCAGTTTCAGATATGCGTTCTGTCTAAAAAACAGTTTCAAAGATATGGAAAGTCATTCATTTCTCGGGCCATTCCGTCTCTTTTCAATCAATTTTTTGGAAGTGTGAAGAAAGCTGAATTCCGAATTTGCTTCGGAGCGTAAAATTTGAATGAGGAACAGATGTCAATCATTTTTCAAACAAAGAATTTCCCCAGATGACTTCTAATCCGTCTCTATGTCGTGCTTTCACAAAATATTGAATGGAAACTGACGGTGATTAATTTCACTCAAAATGAGGAATCCGGAGTTCGAAATTTTCTTTGAATCTGGTTTTTCAGATGGTAATATAATTGCTTAACCCTATCTGGACCGGGCTTTTTTGAGCATCCTCAGGCCGAGGTGGGGCTAAATTAGATTAGTCCCCCCCCCCTCAGAACTCCGAATTGATAAGGGCTAGAAAGATGGAACTTGGCTGTCCAGTGTAATTTGGTGTGAAAAGTCCGAGTATCTAATGTATTTTACTGTAATTGCTGTACTTTCCATGATGTCGTCAATTTTCTTTGTTTCTGGTCAAAAACAGTAACCTTACTGATTTAACTGTAGAAAATTATTCAGAGGGAATATTACTATTGTTTTAAGTTTAATTATCAGATAAAGAATCAAGTTATCATAAAAACATAACTTTTTGAAAAATAATGAAATTTCTTATCTTATATTTATTACCTAAATGCATTAGATATATGATGTCATGAATTACGTCATCAATGAGATTGTTAGAAAAATTGAGCATTTTCCCTATTCTCTTATAAATTGAGGGCTGCACAGAAAATTTCATTGAGTTATCTTCATTCTGTCAAGAATTTTATTAGTTTAAAGTTATAAAGGGTTTGACCGAAAAACAAACAAAAATCAAAACTATTCTCGCAAAGAATTATTGTATTTCCAGAAATAAATAAGATATCATGACAAAATTTGAGGAAAAGACGTGAAAAGGATAATTCAGCTTCCTCTGTTCGTCAGTATCGTGTCTTTGGTAGAAAAAACATTTTCGAAATGAGAAGCAACATCTCCTCATGTCTGTTTTAATATCAAAAGGCAAAACTAGTTTTCGCCATCAAACTAAACAATTGCCATTTCTTGAAAAGCAGTGTTCGAAAATATTTTCCCAACCTTAGCAAGCATTTCCATCATTCTCCAGAATAATCACTTCTTGAAATTTCTGAATAGGAACCCTTTGAAAGCTTACATCACGAATTATTATGCATGACGCTTAACTCTAAGCAAGCATAACATACTGTAATTCTATCGTTTAATTAAAAATGTAAAAACGTCTGAAGATTCTTGAAAAAAAATCTGAGATTATTGCGGCTTGGAAAATTTTGTCTAAAATTTATTTGTTCGAAACGTCTTCTGTTTAATATACGTACTTTTCGAATGAAAAATGTTCCTCTGTTGCCATAAGTCCCAATTTCAGTAGGAAAAGTAATCTTTCATAGAAAAAACGTTGCGGTTTTGTCAAGAAACTTTGTTTCTCTCCGAAAAATCTTCTCTTTATTAAAAATGCTGCTAGTGTTTCGACCAAATTTTGGGTAATCGGTGGCATTTCGCTAGCTATCAATTAGCAGTAAATAGACCAAAGGATCAATTCAAATTTTTGTATTTTCCAATAAAAGTGAAAAACTTCCTAATTTCCCGAAAAATTTTTCGCAGGGGGGCCATGAGTTTTCGCAGGGGTGCTCCCCCGGGCCACGACTCCACTGTATGGTGGCAATGGTATATGGGAACCATTCAAACCAACTCACTTTTAGAAGTATCCACAATTATTTGGAAATTTGAGCATTTTAACAGAGCAATTCTGTTTCTCGACTATTGCAGGATTAAACAGTTTGTGTTTAATTCTGCGTCGAATCATCATAATCTTGTTCGGTATATTAAGCAGAGTTTCTTAATCACTGCCTAAATGGTTACAGTAACCTTAATACGAAGTTATTTATTTGCGTTCTTTCACGAGAAACAAGTGCAATTTTCATGTATTGTAGTTGACTGTCAACTTCCTAAATTTTTATCTTTCACATTTTGCTTGACTTTATTCAGTATTTTTCAAGATGTTAGCAACAATTGTGTTGGCAACTGGAGCATATCCGTTATTTGTCTGCATTGGTACAAAACATAAAGTATATGGATCATTGTTTGGTCTTCTCTTCTGCATTACATGGTATGTAATTCACTGTATTGTAATTGCTAGACCAGGTCTCATAAAGGAACGCAACTGATTACCAGTGGCGGCCTAGCTGGGGGGCCAGGGGGCAGTGGCCCCCCAGCGGACTTTTTTGAAGGGGCGCCAAAGTTTCAGAAGGGCGCCAAAAACTTAACGAAGCTTCATGGCTCGATCACGTTTTTTCCAGCACCACGTGGCTAGTCACACGGGCTGTCCATACAGATGCATCTGATGCAAATGTATCAGTCATTATCATAGACAAATGATTTCGGGTCCATGTAAAGTTTCGTAAAACTTGGAAATGTTATTCCAGTAGCCACAGTTCATGTGAAAAGAAAACTTAGCACAGGTATGAAACTCGGAGATCACGGAGCAAGTTTTCTCCAACATTTCTTGACCCCTACTTTTTTACTTAGCCCCATGTGCTCTGCTAGATGTCGCAGATGTCTTATCTGAGAAAAATTATGATTCAATTCCAGTCTTTTTTTTAAGAAAGAAAGGTATGCATTACATCTAAAAATTAACTTCTGTCTCTTTTTTCAATGGTAAGCCATCGCTCATTTTTACTCATTATATATATTTTGCTTTATAGAAAGCCAGGTTTTGCATCCTCTTTAAAATTTGAGAACGATTAAATACCTCTCAAGTAGTAAGATACTTATGAAAAATAAAGTGAAATATGCTATGAACTGCATGAAAATTCTCTATGTTTGGTGAGCTAGCTGAGTGTTGTGTGTATCTTTTTAAAACACTTGAACTTGTACGTTTTTATCAAAATGATTTTGATCCTTGAATTGATGTTTTGCTGTATTTTGGCCAACAAAGCAGCAGAATCTTACGAAGTTTTTGCAGATCAGACATCTCCAACTTCTTCAAAAGACCTTGTGGAACCAAGTAAAATATTCGGAGTTGAGAATTGCTGGAGACGACTGAAGAGAAACATACTCGGATATCTCCGACATTTCGGAACTTTTTAACTGGCCTAGAAAACCACACTGTACTATAAAATCGTGGCTATCCTATCTTGCTAAACATTAGCGATGATTTTACCCACTGTTGCCAATGATCCTAAATAGCAACCTTGTAAACTTAAACTCTTATGCAAAAGCCATAGCCGAGAACTAGGCCCAATTTATCCAAAGGAATACTACAGTGTCCATAAGATAACTACGGTCGGAGAAGATGCTTGCTGAAGATCTTTTCATAGATCTTATCTTTAGAACATAAGGTATACAATCTTCGAAGGAAGGTCTTCGTGTACCAGAAAATGTCTGAAAGGGCAAAGCACTTGTTTTTTTAGAGTTTGAAGAACATGGTCACCAAAATTTCTTTTGAAGGCTTCGCCCCCAGACCCCCACTTACCTCAGTCATTCAAATGTATACATCCAGCCCTGGACCAGTTCAAGGTGTCAAAGAATATGAGTAGGGAAAATCGGGAAATTTACAACAAGACTGCCAATCTCTTCAGAGACTTTACAACGATGTTTGATTTGAAGGGGCGCCATTTTGCTGCTGGCCCCCCCTGACGAAAAAAGCCAGGCCGCCACTGCAGATTACAAGAACTCTTGCACAAGCTGTTTTAAATTGCGAACTACGAACGGACATTTTCCGAGAATATTGATAGGAGTCATGCACCGATCATTTTGATTATCTATCAATTCTTCTTCGAAACATTGACTTTGTTTCGAATGCCGATTTTGCTAAGAGTGTCCACAGTCTTTATGATTTGTTCTTGTCCGTGTATTCAAAAACCAAGCGGAATCAGCAGAAAGGGAATCTTGATCTTACAGTCAGATTTCGAATTTGGTTTAAGGCACTATAATTGAAAATTCTTTGAATATTCGTTTAGTTACTCTTCTCGATGAATCACGTTTGTTTAAAGCTGATCTAAGGATCCCAAAGGATTTATGCAGCAGGGAAGTCACAAGGTCTTATTCTAAAGATGTCACCCATTGTTTTGCTCCTTGTTTACTTCAGGGAGAACCTCTTGCAATTTGTGAGTAATTTTGTTTCTTTGAATTTTCGTTTTATCAATGTGGCAGTAGATCCTGTTGGAATCTTCCAATCATTTATCGTCTTGAATGGCCTCTAGACCTAGTCCTTTTCTCGAAAATGAACATTTCCCGCTTGGTAAGCAAGAGCAAGATTCATGGCATTCGATAGCCTTCATTTATTTTGATCGAAGTGAAAATTCATTGCACGTCAAGTGATATAGGGCTTTCTTGTTTCACTTTTCTGACAAAATTTGTCGCTGTCGTTTGAAAACTCAGTAGTCAGCAATCTGTCAATGGATTTATCATCATTGCTTTTCAATTTAATCAGTATCTCTTGACCACGGCCATCTTCCAGTGAAATCGCTCTCAGAGGTCTTAAAGGGGATAGATATACCTATATCTCATAGCCTCTAAGGCCCCGTTCACATTGCTATGTTTTCATTTGAAAACGGATTCTCTGATTTTGCCTTGCGATATACCTATATCTCATAGCCTCTAAGGCCCCGTTCACATTGCTATGTTTTCATTTGAAAACGGATTCTCTGATTTTGCCTTGCGATATACCTATATCTCATAGCCTCTAAGGCCCGTTCACATTGCTATGTTTTCATTTGAAAACGGATTCTCTGATTTTGCCTTGCGATATACCTATATCTCATAGCCTCTAAGGCCCCGTTCACATTGCTATGTTTTCATTTGAAAACGGATTCTCTGATTTTGCCTTGCGATATACCTATATCTCATAGCCTCTAAGGCCCGTTCACATTGCTATGTTTTCATTTGAAAACGGATTCTCTGATTTTGCCTTGCGATATACCTATATCTCATAGCCTCTAAGGCCCGTTCACATTGCTATGTTTTCATTTGAAAACGGATTCTCTGATTTTGCCTTGCGATATACCTATATCTCATAGCCTCTAAGGCCCCGTTCACATTGCTATGTTTTCATTTGAAAACGGATTCTCTGATTTTGCCTTGCGATATACCTATATCTCATAGCCTCTAAGGCCCGTTCACATTGCTATGTTTTCATTTGAAAACGGATTCTCTGATTTTGCCTTGCGATATACCTATATCTCATAGCCTCTAAGGCCCGTTCACATTGCTATGTTTTCATTTGAAAACGGATTCTCTGATTTTGCCTTGCGATATACCTATATCTCATAGCCTCTAAGGCCCCGTTCACATTGCTATGTTTTCATTTGAAAACGGATTCTCTGATTTTGCCTTGCGATATACCTATATCTCATAGCCTCTAAGGCCCCGTTCACATTGCTATGTTTTCATTTGAAAACGGATTCTCTGATTTTGCCTTGCGATATACCTATATCTCATAGCCTCTAAGGCCCCGTTCACATTGCTATGTTTTCATTTGAAAACGGATTCTCTGATTTTGCCTTGCGATATACCTATATCTCATAGCCTCTAAGGCCCCGTTCACATTGCTATGTTTTCATTTGAAAACGGATTCTCTGATTTTGCCTTGCAATCACATTGCTCCGCTGTGGAAACTGGGCTTTTCAAACCGATATGAAAACGCATAACTTTCAAAACGGTGCGTTTTGAAAACGATCCGTTTTCAGTGTGAACGCCAAAAACGGAGACATTTGAAAACGCTGCACATTCCTTTGTTGATAGACTTCTGATTACAATGGAATTCAAAGTCGCGATCGGCGCCTTGTTGACAGCTATTAACAAAAGGCTTCGTTTTAAAAAAGGGGATTAACACCACCGTTTTGCTGGAGCAATTTGAACGCCTATCGTTTTCATAGCGTATCTATTTGAATACGGAGCAGTGTGAACGGGCAGTGTTTTCATCAACAAAAACGGATAGAAATGAAAACGGAGCAGTGTGAACGTAGCCTAAAGACAGGCAAACGAAACGCCCAAAAAAATGCATTCTTTTTTAGCCACAGCGTGAAAAAGCAGGCGCCAATGTTATCAAATACAACAGGCTTTTTTTAACTTTGTCTGGGCCAGCTTTTAACAGTGTGTATTCCCTTGTGTTGTGGAGATTAGAACTCATTAGAACGCAATTAGAGTACATTGGAACATATCGCAAGTTGGCAGTAATACTTCAAGTAATGAGGTCATAAAGTCTCTATGTACACGTGCACACTGGTCATAGGCTAATAACAGATCACGCTGGATTCATGTGATAGGAAATAGAGCAATTGCCATTGCGCCATTATACCGTATAAGGACATCTTGGAAATGAGGTGTGACGTGCAGTCATGCATTTGTAGGGAATAGATCGCTTCCCTAAGTTAGTTACAGCAAAGGAATCCTAAGAGAAGGTATTATGTAGAATTGCCCTCTGGCCTAGGCCAGATGGGGTTCAAAGTGTAACTCACCACGGATTTGTCATCGTATCGTAGTATTGAATGGCCTATGAATATAGTGTTCCTGTGTTAATAAAGAGAAAGAGGAGTCTCTGTGTCAGCCCTGAGCAGCCCCTGAGATGTATCGAGAGAGAAGAAATCTTTCCAACACCTTGAAATGTAAAAGCAAATATCGCTTTAGAGACCCTGCTTTGGAATCATAATTGGAAAATACTATTGATATTCGTAACAATCGAGAAAACTAAAGACATTGCTATCTGAAGATTTCCGCTGGATTTTATTTAGCCAACCACCCCATCCAGATCCTTTTTACGCATGTTCTGTCGACACAGCTTAATAGACCCCTTTCACAGTGGCGTCAGTTCTTTTGAAATTCTTCCTGGAACATCACTTACCTCGATTTTATGGGGATCGAGATCTCAAAAGCGTGCATTGCTCTCAACAACGCATGAAATTGTTTGTTGCATGTAGTTGCAACAGAATGATACGATGTAGATTTCTCAATGCACAGGGAATCACATCTTTCACCTCGAATTTAATGTAATTGTGAAGTGGGTCTATTGCATTGGCTATGATCGAGCAATAGGCTTTCACTCTGGAATGTTGTTTACGTTCTAAGCTAGTTTGGCTTTGCCTAGATACAGAAGCAGAAAACGTGCTTTTCAAAGTGAACGCTTGTGGTTTTTAGAAGGTTGATTTTTGGTTAGAGTTTTCACCCTCTTCGCGTACTCAAAAATAGGAACGTTTAGCAACATGAATCGCACGTAAGGAGCTGACGGTAGATTCTGCCATGTTTCTTCGTCTTGGCCGAAGTAGAGCTCTAAACACCTCGCACTGTCAGACTTAGAAAATTGGCATCCACCTTGTCCGTTTTTGTTGAGGAACATGACCCCTTTGTGCCATTGCGACTGTTTTTGCGGGGATGATATCACGAGAGCAAGTCAGAATACCAAACACTTTAACTATGTTTGCAGTGAGCAAGGCCGATCTTAATTTCTGTGTCTTTAGGTTCTCATTGTTTTGCTACAAGACTTCAGTACTCTTCAGGATATGCTATTCAAAGTTTAAGGTAAGTCAACTTAAAGTAACCATGCATCAAAATGAGATAGCGCTTCTTTTTGGCATTTTGCTAATTGTATCGTTTGATGTAATTCTAAACTGTACTCTATCATTTTGCATTGTTTAAGTCATCAGAGAGTTGGATAGCAAGCAGCAAGATAGGAATAAAATGTTTTAGCCGATTTTTGCTCGTGGCCCATGGCCGGAAACCTTCAAATCCTCATTGTCACGGACCAATCAGACGGCGAATAAGCAAGGAGGACTGAAGAAATAAGGGAAATTTTTTCTCAACTTTGCCTACCTTCATAAAACGCAACCAGGACAAAAAACTGCTGGAAATTTCCCGAATTTTTTTTTAAGGAACTTACTCGCCAGATGTTTGGGTATCCAGATTTGGATGTCGGTTTAAATATCTCATGGTTTCTCGAAGTTATGGCGTTTCCAAAACCGATGAGGCACTCAACCTTAAACAATAGAAATTTTGAGTTAGAAACAATGGCAATAACAATAGTGATTGTTTTAAGAACGATCCCAGAACGGCAAATATTTAGGTTTCTAATTGTTCTTGCTATTGTCCTTACACCGCAGTTTCTTTGGTTCAAGATTCAATGCCCATTCGATTTCTATGTGAACTGAAGAAATTCGCTTCGGTTAGTTCACACATTTCAAGTCATATGGCAATACTCTTGAGAAATTTCTGTATTATACTACTTTTTGCATTCATGGCATAAGTTTCCATGGTTCGAAATTAGTAATGAAATTGAAAGGAGGGAGGTTTTCTCAAGAGGTTTTATCACCTGACTTGAAGTGGCGTAAAAAAGGCTTGGCAAGCCTCGGCCCATGTTGCCTATCGGAAAATGCTATATCTCCACCAAACTGTGAGGTATTCAAACTGGCATCCAAATCTGGATACCCAAACATCTGGTGAGTAGATATCTTCAAAAAAATTCGGGAAATTTCCAGCAGTTTTTTGTCCTGGTTGCGTTTTATGAAGGTAGGTAAAGTTGAGGAAAATTTTCACACATTTCTTCTGTCCTCCTCGCTGATTCGCCGTCTGATTGGTCCGTGAATATGAGTCTTTGAAGGTTTCCGGCCATGGGCCACGAGTAAAAATCGGCTAAAACATTTGATTCCTATCTTGCAAGCAGCAAGTTAAATAAGTGTAAACGAAGGAGATCTTCGTCAGCAAATCCCTCAGATAAGTCAAAATGTTTAGCTTTAATAATTTCTTTTGAAAAATCGAGCTGAAGCCACACCTTTTTCCGCTAAATTTCATTTTCGAAGACTTTTTATCACTAACGGTATTAATTTTGTCGCTAAATAATTAAATCATTTTAAATTGCTACTGTGCAAGCTTTTTGTGCTGATTGCAGCATCAGACAAATTAGAAGGCGTGCAGTCTCATTTAGGTACTTTCTTCTTGATTGCGAATTCCATAGAGACCTACTTTGCAAAACCTATAGGTGAAATAAAAGCTCAGGAGGCAGGCTTTCAAAAACTACTATCTCATTTATGTTAAAACTCTCGTTGCGGAGAAGTTTAAATTTGTCTACCGGTAGCCGCTTTTGATACACCTCGCAAATCTGTAAACCGTAACTTTTTCAAACCTACCGGCTGCCCCTTGTTCCGAGGTTTGATTGATGGGAGAGAAAAAATTTTTGAATCTGGCAGTTTCTATTCGTTCCCGTTGTAAGGCAGACATTTCAACTTACAGCTCAGCATATTGTGGGAAGAAATTAGTAATATGAAAATAGAGCTGTGAGCTCGAACATTTCTCTTTCATGTTGAAGGCAAAACCAGAGAGGCTCGTACGCCTTCCTGCTTCATGATGGTGAAAGGGGACTCCCTGGATGAGGAACACAGTAATTGGGTTGATAGTTCGTTCATTACCTGGATGATAAGCACGATTTCTACTCATTAACTCTACTCATTATCAAAAAGGTGTCTCGGGGAGCACAGTTTGCTAGTGCAATTGCTGTATTATACCAACTGGAAATGGCCGATGGGAACCTTACTTGTTCAAGGTTTGACGTTTTCACGTTACTAAGAATATGCACAATATGCAGAACTCTTGCTCTTCGTCAAGATAATGAATGGATATGCGAGCAACTCAGATTGGTGTCTTCCGCATCCGGAGATCCCCCTTCACTGCGATGATGAAAGATGACTTACACATCTATCTGGTTTACGTTCAACATAGAGATGATATGTTAGAGCTCATTACTCCATTTTCAGATAACCATTTTCTTTTCACGATATGCCAAATTGTTTGTTGAAATGTGGCGCATGTAACTAGGATGGATAGAAACTCCCAGATTCAATGCATTTTCCTCTGCGTTTAGTATAATGCCGGGAAGTTTTTGGGATACATGATCTGATCTGCCCCTACTAGCTAGCAAATGGTAAGTAAAGTTTCATGCGTAGCAAACTTGTGTTGATGTATCCTTTTTGTTGTAAAATCTTTGCAAAGATGCAACTTCTCAAGACTCTTTGCGGCCGTTATAGAGAATCTCGTTACAGACTTTATAAAGTGATAGCAATGCAGGGGTGGAAAAAATATTTTCATTTCTGGGACCAAACCAAGGGCCTGTTCATATGGAGACGAGCCAGCCCACTTACCGGGCTGGAGCTCTTTGCCGAGATCTCACCTCATTCCTAATTCCAATACAAAACTTGATTTTTGTTCATATGAGCTGGCGGGCTGGCCCGCTAAGCGAGATATCACTGGTGTACTGGCGAGATCTCGGTAGGCGTGATGAAAATTTTCCCATATGAACACTCCATCCCGGCTACCGAGATGAAAATGTCGCTATTGCTCATGCGCTGCTTATCTAAACAATGGGCACGTGTCTCATTTTTGACATGTGTCCAATTTCTGTCTCGGCAAGCGGGCTGGAATTTCTCCATATGAATACAAGATGAAAGCTGTCTCGCCTACCGGGCCAGCCCGGTGAGTGGGCTGGCTCGCCTCCATATGAACAGGCCCCAAGTCTTGAGAGAAAGTTCGCTTCAAAAAAGTGTTTACCTTTGACACGTCATGATATGTAACGAACTGGACAGAATGTGAAGACTGATTATCAGCCTTTAATGACAATAGTAAATGATATTTGTTAGGCAAATTTTTTTTATTTTCTGGCTGACCACCTCCAGACTTATACTGTAAACTGCATCTTTTTTTATGATACTGTGTTTGTCAACAGACTAAACTTTATTCAATAAACAGCTATCAATGACAAGAACCCATAGGATTGGCGTAAAATTAACTTCCCATTTTTAGCTTTCCTGTTTTTATCCATTTTCTTTCTTCATTTCATTCTTTCTGGAGACCAGGAAACATTTCTGTGACCATCGGTGCCATGGTCCGCTATTTTTTCCATCCCTGTAGAAATGATTGTTATCATGTATTAGAATATGTCATGGCCTCTTTTGATGAATTTATTCTCTTGCTGAAAAATCTGGCTATCTGTATTTGCTCATGTAAATTTCCATGATAACTTCTCATAAGTGTCAAAAATGATCTTTCAATACTCTCCTGAAAGAAGAGGTAATGCTGGTGGAAATCGACATTTCTAGTTATAAACACAATCTGTTTGACAAAATGAGTTGAATTATTTTAGAATAGTAATGAATAGCCAATGATTATTTTTTGATACGAGTTTGTCGGATCTTAGCAAAAGAAAAGTTCTTCTCGAGTGGATTTTATTAAAGCGTCGTGCGTAAATTGTGACGACTATCATACGGCTTGCTAGATAAGGAGAGACCATTGAAATACAAAGAATAAGAAATTCAACAGAGATTAAAAGATAATAGGGTATAGAAAATTAAGTTGAGATACAGACCATTATGAAATCTTTGGTTTTTCAGCTTACATTGAAACTTCAAATCATATTGGTAAAAAATGAGCTTCTTAATCAGTATTGACGGCCAGAGGTGAACGGGATGAAAAAATCCATCTTATAGGCATGCTTTGTTATTTGGCACCATTTCTTAAAGACCTATAACCATGAATAACAGAATACCAAATGTTTACAGTGATATGTAATATCTGTACCGGGTGTCCCAAAAAAACGCAATAGATTTAAATATTCTAACGCAAGCTGTTTCAAACTAAAACTTTAATGACTATTTTTCTCGAAATTTGCAATAATTAGATTAAATTTTGGGATACTTTTCAGAACTTTAGGTGACCTGGTTGCAGAGTTCTAAATTGACAAACGCAAAATTTGCTGTCATGGCAAAACCAGACCTCCTACAACTAGTGCAAAGCATAATGCAAAATTACAAGCGTGGCATTGTCTAAAACTTTACAGGATTACAGACAAGCGCATAATTTGATCAAGAAACTGTGACAAAGGAGATCCCTTAATGATTTACGAGTTATCTAGTTTCGAGGGAGCACTCAATGCTCGTTTCCAATTCAAAGCATAACTGTAAGAATGGCCTAGTCATTTTAGAAAAAGCAACTTCGTCATGACTGAAATCTTCATACAAGTATCTGTTCCATGTTCAATTAACTTTTGTGTTTGAGCGCTTGTCAGCAATCTTCGGTAATTGCTAAGACCTGTCATTTTTCATAATTTGACAATTTAATCAAATATTGCCAATGCAGCTGCTCTGGTTTTGACCTGGAAGCAATTTTGAACTTTGCTGATTTTTATCTTTACAACCAAAACACCAAAAATACTGGAAAATATATCAGAATTTATTCTAATAGTTGTAGATTTCAATAAAAATAATTGTTTGCTAATAAGTATGAAACAGCTTCCATTAGAATTATTCAAATCTGTTGCGGTTTTTCTGGGACACCCGGTAGTTATTTAGTTTGTTGATTTGCGCTGCAAGCAGCAAATCTTTGAAATAGGCTCGAAATCAGTGAACCAGAGTCTAATTCGAGGTTGTTGATTGGAAGATAGCTTTGTACAGGCTAGATGTAACGTACAGGTTTTATGTAGCTCGTCAGGCAATAAGTATTGCTATCATAGCCAATTAAATCGAGCCTTGTGAGCAACGGAACAAACATTGTCTACTTCAACCTGAGAGTAACTTCGTCATAGCCAATAACACCGGCAGCCTCTAAAACACGGAATCACGAAACGACGGAACGAAATGAGGAAACGACGGAATATTATGACGTAGACACAAGAGTGTAATATTTCTAGTGGTAGGCTCGTCCTAAACGTATTAACACGATACGAATGCTCCAATTTTCTTTTCTTCTAAATGGAAACCAAAACTTTCGTAACGTGGCTTTACAAAAACAAGAAAGTAGTTGAGGATTCCCGGTGCGTTCGGCACAGCTGTTGTTGTTGTTGTTGTTGTTGTGGTTGTTCATTTATTTTAATTCAATATTTACATAGCTAACAATATGTACAATATATACAAAGTTAACTAATCTAAATCGAATGAAAGTAAAGTGTTAAAAAATCTATTGTTCAGTAAAAGTAAAACTATAGCAGGCACTACATTTGCATTCTGGGCCATTCCATTGTTTTATCATAAGTTTGAAGTTTTTCAAGTTTTCTGCAGATTTCATTTTGTTTGGTAAACCATTCCATATTTGAGGTCCAACGGACTCAAGACTATTAGAACCGAAAGTTACTTGATTTGGTCTTATATGCTTTAAGTCATAAGGCTTCCTGGAGGAATAACGCGAAGATCTAAGTTTAAAGAACTTTTTCATAAATGGTGGATTTAGATCATTCATCGTTTTGTAAATTTCAATGCAAAGAGTTCTTTGACGCGAGACTTGCATAGTACATCTTCCTGATTTTAGGAGCAAGTCATTATACGAGCTCTTATGATCATTATAAAGAAACCTTAGTGCACGCTCTTGTAACTTTTCAATTTTCTGAAGCGACTTCATAGAAGAAAAATACCAAACCAATGGACAATAATTGAAGTTAGAGTAAACAAAGCTTCGTACAAGTACCTTTTTTGCTCGAATCCAATAAATGATCTTAACCTTTTCAGAACGTTTAGTTGTGCCGCAGCTTTTTTTACAAAGGTTTGATATGTGTGTATCAAAATTCAATTTATTATCCAGGGTTACTCCCAAAAGTTTCACAGTTTCTTCTGATTTGATAGCATGACTTTGAAAGCTTATATTTTGTCCAGCAGTATTTTCCCGATCTTTTCTAACCAGCAGAGCATGAAATTTATCAGGGTTTGCAATCATTTCGTTTCGGTCTAGCCAAGTTAAAGCGACATTGGTTTCATTCTCCAAAACCCTGACGAGATCGGGCATAGTTTTGGAAAAATATGACAGTGTATTATCATCAGCATAATTACGTAGGGTTGCCTGCTTTATAAAGAGAAAGAGGTCATTTATGAAGAAATTAAATAAAATTGGACCAAGTACGGAACCCTGTGGAACTCCTGATGCAACATTCTTAAAGGAACTATTTGAATTATTCATCCGGACACACTGTTTCCGACGTTTTAAATAGGAATAAATAAGAACTAACGCGTTTTCATCAAAACCGTATGCATGCAATTTCGCTATGATTAGATCATGTGGAATGCAGTCAAAAGCCTTTGAGAGATCCATGAGGATAGCACCTACCACGAAATCTTTGTCAAGTTTTTCCCTCCAGTCTTCTACCAGATTTATCAAAACATGTTGTGTGCTGTATGATTTTCTGTAAGCTGAGATAAATATAGAGAGCGTTTTATCTAGATGTGAGATGAGCTGCTGTTTTAGGGCTTTTTCGTATATTTTTGAAAAAGTATTTAGAACACTAACTGGACGGAAATTTCTTTCAGCAGTGCGATTTGATTCCCCTTTGTCCAAGGGGCATACCGCCGCTTTTTTGCATTTTCAGGAAATCCGAAATTACGTATACTGCAGTTGATAGCATTAGTTAATGGAACTGTTAGCTCATTAGCAGCAAGAGATACTAGTTTTGGTGGTATTTGATCAACACCTGTAGATTTTTTTCCATCCAAGCTTTTTAACAAAGGTGCAACATCTCGAGCTTCCACTTCGTTGACAGAAAAGGTTTCAAAATTGCGATCTGGGTTTTGTACGATGGCTAAAACACTTGGATGGTTCTTGTACTTTTCAATCTAACTATATGCCTATCATCATCAATGTCTGTTGTATCAGCAACACCACAAGGTTTCTTACCACTAGTGTTCTCTACAATATTTACATAGTATTCATTAAAAAGTTCACTCAAATCGTGATCGTCAGTTATGATTGTGCCATTCTTTACTATTGATATGTCTGATCCAACTATATTTAATTAAAAAGGTTTGACAAGATCCCAAAAAGCTTGATTTGATAACAGCCCATTTTCGGTTGCTTTTTTGAAATGATTTTTGATTGCTTTCTCCTTATTGAAACACATTTATTACGCTGCTTTTTAAACTTTGTCTTATTTTCATTTGTAGGATGTTTGTTAAACTTCTTTTTCAATCTAGATCAAGTGTAAATGGCTCTATTCAATTCTGGTGTCATAAAAGGCGCTGAATTTCCTCTCTGAATTTTTGATTTTAACGGCGCATGTTTTTCAACCAAATTTCGGAAGGTACTAGTCATGTTGTCGTAGGTTTTATCAGGATTATCCATATGGTATTCAAAAGGGGCTTTTTGACACCTTGAAGAAACTTCTTGGGGTCAAACCTTTTATAACTACGGTATCTAATTATTTTAGGCTTGAGCCTAGCAACAACTGCTTTCATGAAGGTCATGACAAGACCATGACAATCACTAAGACCGGTCTCAAATAAAGATGTTTTTAGGAAGCTCCTTAGTTTGTTTGTAAGAATAACGTCAATAGAAGAACTATGACTATTCGTTAAACATGTTTTCGTTGTGACCAAGTTTGATAATCCAAATACATCACAAAACGATGCCAGCTTATTGTATTTAAGGTGCTGCGAGTCTTGTGTGTCGATATTGATATCTCCCATCACAATAACATTATCATATCTATCTAGCGCCTGGTTCAAAGAAACCGATAAATTAGCAAAGAAACCATCTAGGTTTGAGTCAGGGGGCCTATAGACACTAAAGATGATCCACTTCTTCTTACAAACTATTAGTTCGGAACATAGCAGCTCCAATGAGGTAGTCACGGCATGAAGAAACCCCTGCCCCCATATTAGTACGCGAAGCGTTATTTGGCTTATTCATACACGCAATGACATGACTTTGATACTATCCACTCTTGAATTCGTGATCAAAAATTATATAATGCAGTTTGATACGTTGAAAATAAGGGGATCTAGACTGGAATGGGAGAGGGATAAAGCCCCCCTTTAGAGGGATAAAGAATTCAACGATTTACAAATCAGTTTTTGGTGAGGATTAAGTTTCATTGATTTTTGGGAGCAGACCAAGAGTTTATTTAAGTCGGAAGAATTTGATCACTTAGGTGTTACCCAGGGTGTTACCAAAGTTTTGGTTTTCTATTTAGGAAAAGGCAAGTTGTAGCATTCGTATGTCCTTAAAGTATAGTCAGTAGGAGCCTACGAAATAGACATCTTACAATCTTGCATTACTCCGTCATTCTATTCCGGAATTTCGTCATGTCGTTCCATCATTTCATCCTTCCGTGGTTTACAGACTGCCAATAGCTCCTGTTGTTATGTAGACTTGCTCCAAGTCTATTCCGAGATATATCAGCACTAAGGAACATAGTTACTTCTGCGGGGGCGTAAACCTTGAAGAGGACGCTGCGAAGGAAAAGCGAATGCGAAGGAAACGGAATATTCCGTTTCCTTCGCATTCGCTTTTCCTTCGCATTCGCTTTTCCTTCGCAGCCTCCTCTTCGTGGTTTACGCCCCCGCAGAAGTAACTATGTTCCTTAGTGCTGATATATCTCGGAATAGACTTGGAGCAAGTCCAGTTGTTATGCGCCTAAAAGCCAATATACTGATTTGTCACGCACTTCGATTCAATGAACGTAAACATCGGAAACACGGAACGAAAGTCCACAAAGATTATGCAACCCGTTTGCGAGTAAAGCCAGACTATCACGCATCCCATTGACTCTTGTAGCTTGATACAGTGTCTCTTAACGAATCATTGGAAGGAAATAGCGTGTAAGACATAGAACCTATTTCATCAAAATCAGCTCGCCAGCCTATAAGCATTAAACCGTAGTTTTCACTTCTAAGTGGCGATCTTTGTGCATTGATTCAAATTCATATCTAAACTTGAATTTAGATATAAGCTCGGCAGCACGACGGAGTTGGATCAATCTGACACTGCTGCGTGCGCCACATTGAAAGATCACCTCAATGGCAAATTTGGCTTCAGTATTATTTTTTGTTGTGTAAAGTTTATTTCAATTTAAAATATTCGTATAATTGTGATGTTGGGTGTGGAGGCAACTCGATAACGTTATGTTTTTTGCCTCCACCTCAACAAAATTAAATTTGAGTTTGTTTTTCGTTTTAAATTTTAGTGATATAAAAAAAAACTTGAATTTGACCAGAGCGCAAATCATCGGATAGTTATATTCCTTGTTAACACTAAAATCAAATAAGAATTTATAAGTTTGGTAAGTGTTGCAGATTTACCCCCAATCCAAACAAGTTTTCGTGACACATTTGTGTTCCAACAAAATCTGTATACGTTATTGAAAGCATCCCACTTAGAATCTTACACTACTCCTGTTAATGTCGTCAACCGACGACCTCATCACACTGCAAATTGGTAAGTGTTGCAGATTTACGCCGAATCCAAACAAGTTTTCGTGACACAGTTGTGTTCCAACAAAATCTTTATACATTGTTGAAAGCATCCCATTTAGAATCTTACACTACTCCTGTTAATGCCGTCAACCGACGACCTCATCACACTGCAAATTGGTAAGTGTTGCAGATTTATGTCGAATCCAAACAAGTTTTCGTTGACACAGTTGTGCTGTGTTCCGACAAAATCTGTATACGTTGTTGAAAGCATCCCATTTAGAATCTTACACTACTCCTGTTAATGCCGTCAACCGACGACCTCATCACACTGCAAATTGGTAAGTGTTGCAGATTTACCCCGAATCCAAACAAGTTTTCGTTGACGCAGTTGTGCTGTGTTCCGACAAACTCTGTATACGTTGTTGAAAGCATCCCATTTAGAATCTTACACTACTCCTGTTAATGCCGTCAACGGACGACCTCATCACACTGCAAATTGGTAAGTGTTGCAGATTTATGTCGAATCCAAACAAGTTTTCGTGGCACAGTTGTGTTCCAACAAAATCTGTATACATTGTTGAAAGCATCCCATTTAGAATCTTACACTACTACTGTTAATGCCGTCAACGGACGACCTCATCACACTGCAAATTGGTAAGTGTTGCAGATTTATGTCGAATCCAAACAAGTTTTCGTGACACAGTTGTGTTCCAACAAAATCTGTATACATTGTTGAAAGCATCCCATTTAGAATCTTACATTACTCCTGTTGATGCTTTCAAGCAACGACCTCATCACGCTTGAAAATTCATATTGATTACAATAATATTTAATCTTCGTAGGAGCTACTAGCATTTGATCTCATCATGGAGATGCCACAATATGCATGCTTGATCTTGCTGATGCTAAACTTTCTTCGTATGATTTTCCTTGCCTTAAGAGGTCGCTTGGTAAGTTCCTGATCTTTTGATTTTTTCGCAGTATTGTGTAATCAAGGTGATTATCGTCAAGACCTTTACTCAGAGGTGATTTTTTTGAAACATTGATAAATGACAGATATAAGAAATCATTCATATTGTTCGAGTTAATGCTAAAGCTAGGTTGTGCTCTTTTAGAGTTAGAGTCAAGGTTTTAGTAGTGTTAAGAACCAATCTTTGACAAAGCGTAGTTTAGGTAAAATTGCTATCTTAGTTCACCGAAAGTCATCATTTTGTCTGTTTTACCGTTTTGAATTTTTCAGTCTTTTTAGCTGGATTCATATCGCAATTTGTTTAATTTCAAATCAGTTTTACATCTTTTATCATTTTTGTTGATTTTACAGCTAATAGAAACATTTTGCTTATTTTCTAATCAAAAAAATATCTCAATTTTAATCATGTTAAAAATGATTTTTCAATCATCTAATTTCAGCAATGTGATAATGAAAGTGATCGCATGGACATGGCCAAAAATAAGCACATGTTTCATCATGTTAGGAATTTATTCAAGGGCAATCCAGTGGAACAGTGAGTTTGTTTTTTTAAGTCTTGAAGCACTGACAAGCGCCGCAAACTTCACTGCAATGTCTGTCACCTGCATTCCTCTATCAAGTGGCAGATTTATCATACGCCATGATATTTTACGTCGCTCCTTACCAATGCTGAAAAATTGATTTAGATTTCAATATTCCCCGTTTTTGTTCCCCATGCTTCAATTTTAGAACATGTTTTTCTTCTGCTAGAATAAGTGATTCGAGATACAGGGGCGTTTAAAACTGGGAGGCATTTTATGAGAGACGCTGTATAACTAATCAATTCTTGAATCTTCAAAGTACCAAGAGAAATGTTTTTAAATTGTCAACAGACATTCAATGTTTAGAGCATTTGGTTTTCGTTTTGATGTTTTTCTGAGTTTAGGGAAGGAAATTTTAAGAAGCTCACTTATAGCTCTATAAGTGGAAGTCACAAAACTGACATTAACCCTTTAATCTAATTCTTGGTATTCAAAAACAACATTTTGCCATAAAATGTCACGGCCTGTCCCGTGTATGGTTTATCGTGAAATGTGGATAGTTTTTTGGTTCGGTGTCGGCAGAAACTTCAGCAAAGAAAGCATGGTACCAGACAGCTATCTTCATTCTTGTATCCTCCCATTAATTGGGCGGTTGGCGAAGAAAGTAGTTTACCTCAATCAGTTGGACCGTGTGAAAGATGGCATATCATTCACATAAAACTTATCTTTGTTGTCGTTAAAGTTTATTGAGTTTTCTAATGGATTAAAGAGCGTTGTAAATTCTATCTTCTAATTAATTTTTGGTGTTTTTGACGAGCTGGTACCTCTTTTGGTACTGACATAAATTTCTAGCCTTTCCGTCCACACGAATCGGGCAAAATGCATGAAAGAACACATTTGTGGAGGTGACATCAATCCTTTATACCTGGTGACCCGACGCAATCTGTTATAGAAAAATATGTAAGAAGCCGATGGGAATGCCTCAAGCATTGTTCTGTCGCTAAAAGACTAGTCTACGCACAGTGATCCAGCAAATGTAATAAATGCCGGAAAATGAAAGTTCTCAGAATTAATCAATCTATAGTTATTTGAAAGAGCAATGATTGACAATCAACATAAAAGAAGAATTATCAAAATCGGATCGGTGAAAGCCAAGAAACTGATTTTTGAAGTTTCAAGATCTCACAAGCTTACAAATTTCACATCAAAATGGCAATGAACAGTCAATTTAGGCTAACTTCAAAATGCTATCTCTCTGCCTACACTAATCCGATTCTTGAAATTCTTTTTTCATTTTGATTGCTTACATCTCAGTATCATTTCTGATTCATACAATCGTGAAAAAAATGAGAAATCTCACGGATTTCACGAATTTCGAGATAGTACTATAGTACTATAGAATGGACCAAGTAATACAAGGACTAACTTTAGGCCAATTAGCGTTCTGCCTACAGTCTCAAAGCTCTTTAAAAGAATAATGGATAAACAAATTGTTGCTTAAATTACATCCTTTTTATCGTCACTTCTCTGTGGTTTTCGAAAAGGTTATAGTGCCCAGCATGCGCTTGTAAGGCTTTTAGAAAAATTCAAGGTTAGTCTTGATGAAGGTGGTAAGGCAGGTGCTGTAATGATGGATCTCTCCAAAGCATTTGATTGTATCAGACATGATCTATTGATTGCAAAACTGCATGCCTACGGTTTTTCTCACGAAGCATTAACACTGATTAATGATTACCTCACAAATAGACAACAAAGAGTCAAAGTAAATGGGTCATTCAGTTCTTGGAAAAGCGCTACACGTGGTGTTCCCCAGGGGTCAGTTTTAGGACCTCTATTATTTAACATCTATGTCAATGATCTTTTACTGTTTATTCAAAATGTAGATGTATGCAACTATGCAGATGATACCACAATCTATACTTGCGATAAGAACCTGAGGAATATAACTCATAGGCTTGAGCATGATTGTAGTGTAGCTTTGAAATGGTTTTCCGACAACTTCATGAAACTAAATGCAGATAAATGCCATCTTTTGTTTCTTGGGCAGAGTAGCGATGATCCAGTTACTGTTAGAATTGGAAATTCCGAAGTTGTAAATAGCTCTGAAGAGAAGCTACTCGGCGTTCAAATTGATAACAAACTTTCCTTTGACAATCATGTCTCGAAATTGTGCCAAAAGGCTAGCAATAAACTTTACGCACTTGCTCGCATATCGCCATATATGGATCAGAGCAAACTAAGAACCCTCATGAGAGCTTTTATCACTAGTCAATTTCAATATTGCCCTTTAATCTGGATGTTTCATAGCAGGCAGCTCAACAAAAAGATTAACAAAATACAGGAAAGGGCTCTGAGAATTACTTATAAGGATGCCGAATCTACTTATAGTGAACTATTAGAGAAGGACTGTGCCGTTACTATTCACACAAAGAACTTGCAATTACTTATGACAGAGATGTATAAAACTAAAAACGGGCTTAACCCTTTATTTATGCAGGAAATCTTCTGTGAAAACGCAATTCACTACAATTTACGTAATAATAACGAATTTGTACAACCCAGAGTGAAATCTGTTAACAACGGGACAGAAAGCGTCCGATTTAAAGGTCCTCAGTTGTGGCAAATGTTACCACCAACGATACGAAATTCGGATTCGCTTTGTCAGTTTAAAACAAAGATCAAAAATTGGTACGGGGAAAATTGTCCATGCAGATTATGCCGAACTTTTGTTCCGAATTTGGGCTTTTTATGATAAAACAATTTTAGATTTCTGCTTTTGTACTATATATTTTTGATGGCATGTAAATATTTTATCCACGTTTTTATTGAGTATTATTTGTATTTTAAAGGATTATTTTGTATTCTAATTTTTAGAGTTGGAATTAATTAGCTATATACTGTAGCTATCTTTTACTATCCAACAACAAATAAATGAATAATAATAACAATAATAATAATAATAATAATAATAATAATAATAATAATAATAATAATAATAATAAAAACAAGACTGTTTAAAATCACATACGTTTCGATATTCAAATCTTCATCAGTGTTTCAAACACTGAAACACTGATGAAGATTTGAATATCGAAACGTATGTGATTTTAAACAGTCTTGTTTTATTAATCTTTTTCTGTTTATTTTGATGGTGGTTCAGTTTTAATTAATAATAATAATAATAATAATAATAATAATAATAATAATAATAATAATAATAATAATAATAATAATAATAATAATAATAATAATAATAATTTTAATAATACAAGATAAAAGTCGATATTTTGATAAAAACAGTTGAAAATCTAAAAGACGGGGTCACACGGTGTCTTAGCAAAAAATGCAATAATTAACTAAAGCATGTCTCGAGCGCATCTGCCAAAGGATAAGTTCAGGAACCTTCTGCGAAAAATTTTATGACCGTTTTAGAATGTGTGATCATTTTTTTGAAAACGACATGTGATCGCATGTGAAACCAGCATTGTTTATGTTGACTGAATTGCCGATTTAAATAATGCCTTAAACTCATTTCAGATCAAAGCAAAGTCAATCAACTGAGTTGTAAAAATTCGCAATAGGCGGAAAAATTGAAAATCAAGATACTCTAACGTACAGTGGATTGAAGGAACAACACTTCTTTTTTCTTGTTATAATGTCTGAATTGAATATTTCATCAAGTCAAATCAGCAAATTCTGTTTCATACCACAAAGTTCTTTCTCGTCACTATTCAGAGTGTGAAAATTTGACTTATTGCTTGCTCTTGAGCTTTAGTAGCCTAGTTGACTGTTGTTGGCGGTTCTCTTTTCAGCACAAGAACAGATGGTCATTGATCTGATGACGAGTTTAAGGACCAGGCAAAATCTTTTAGTCTGTTGTGCTACTTTGATGTTTGCCTCACAGTTCCGAAAATGTACACAATACTTGCATGTCAACGTTGATGAACTGAAGCAATTCACATGCTTTATGATGCACTTGGTACTCAATTTTCCCTGCATAAAGATTTTCGTCTGTACACGGGCTGTACACCAAATGCTCGCCCATAATTAGGAGCAGTTTTGAGTTCTCATTAAGCTCTCAAAAGGCTCTCCGATAGCTGATTGGTTTGAAATAGTCGAGACGCCTGAAACTAAAATTTTTGGAGCTTGCTTAGCATGAAGAGCAAGTCAAACGTCTGTACAACATGATTTATATGACTCGTCGTCAGAATGGTCATAGCGTCTGCCCAGTTGTAGCAAGAGCGAGCCACATTCTGAAAAAGTGCTGCTCAATTTAGACAATAATGACACTAAAACTCAAGAGGAAGTATTAAGTCAAGCTTTTATTGTCTTGATAGTGATAAGACAGAACGTTGTGTTACAGAACAGAATTTTTGATACGACTTGATGAAATATTCAATTCAGATATTGTAACAAGAAGAAAGAAGTGTTGTTCCTTCAATCCACTGTACATTAAAATATATTGATTTTCAATTTTTCCGACTATTGCGAATTTTTACAACTCAGTTGACTGACTTTGCTTTAATTTGAAATGAGTTTAAGGCGTTCTTTAAATCAGTAATTCAGTCAACAGAAACAATACTTGTTTCACTTGCGACCACATTTCGTTTTCAAGAAAATGACCACACATTGTAAAACGGTCATAAATTTTTCGCAGAAGGTTCCTGAACATATCCTTTGGCAGATGCGCTCGAGACATACTCCAGTTAATTATTGTATTTTTTTGCTAAGACACCGTTTGACCCCGTCTTTTAGATTTTTAACTGTTTTTATCAAAATATCGATTTTTATCTTGTAGTATAGTACTATCTCGTAATTCGCGAAATCCGTGAAATTTCTCTCTTTTTTGCGATTGTATAAATCAGAAATGGTGTTGAGGTGTATACAATCAAAATGAAAAAAGAATTTTAAGAATCGAATTGGTGCAGGCAGAGAAACTGAATTTTTAAGTTAACCTAAATTGACTGTTCATTGCCTTATTGATGTGGAATTTGTAAGCTTGTGAGATCTTGAAACTTCAAAAATCAGTTTCTTGGCTCTCACCGATCCGATTTTGATAATTCTTCTTTTATGTTGATTGTCAATCATTGCTCTTTCAAATGAGCTATAGTTTGATTAATTCTGAGAACTTTCATTTCTCGACATCTATTGCATCATTTTGCCCTTCTGGATCACTGTGCTACGTTATGAGTATTTTGCAATTTTTTCGGCTCGCTGAATTTTGCAAATTAAGGATTTTGAGAAAAAGGGCATGCGCGAAATCCTCAAAAAATTCATCAAAAACCGGGGGTCGATTTACAGCCATTTCAGATCTTCAAAACACGAAACAGCAACAACAACAACAGCAACAACAACAACAACAACAACAACAACAACAAACAACACGAAATCTCCGTGATAAGTTGCTTTTTGATAGGACTAAAACGAGCTCCAAATGGGGAGACTTTTAGAAAAACCTTGAAAGAATCGAAACTACAAGAATATTCTTCTTAAAAAATGATATTTATTCAATACTCACAGCTACTACCTACAGGAAAAAAATATGTCAACCAAACTCCATCAAAGTGCTTTTTGCCATATATTTTGCATTCTTCTCTTGTTTTTAGATAGCTCTTCTCCACTGTTGCATTGAAAGCTGATTGTGATTTGTAATTTAGTTTTAGTTAGATTTATAGCTGCTTTGTATCATCGCAATGTTTTCCATTTCCATTCTTATAACCTCGTCAATTTACAGTAGTTAAATGTTTTGTTATGTTGTTGTTGTTGTTTTATGTAAGGGCCCTAGACTGGTTAAGCACTGCTTTTTCTAGGGCATACAAATCAAATCAGTAAGTATTTAGTTTTAACTGATTTGTGAATAAATATCATCATCATCAAAACGATGTGGAGCGTGTTTTTTTTCGTGCTTGGAATAGGCAACTCAGTCGAAAGTTTTCAGAGAAAGTTTATAATCCCCAGGTACCTGAGAATCGGGAATAAATCCCTTTAAACTCGGTGAATTTAAAAGGAATTCAACTTTCCATGCCATTCAAAAATAATTTACAGAAAAGCAGCAGTATCCTTGTTCCTTGAGAATAGAACGTTTAGGTATCTAGGGACCATAAACTTTATCTAGGGACGATAAACTTGATTTGGAAATTTTCAGCTGAGCTGCTTTTTCCCAGCCTGAAATAGAAGCCGCTTCACTATGTTTTGAAGATCTGAAATGGCTGTAGATCAATCCCCCGTTTTTAAGGACTTTTTGAGGATTTCTGGCATGCCCCCTTCCTCAGAATCCTTAATTTGCAGAATTTACTGAGCTGAAAGAGTTGCAAAAATACTCATGATGTTGGGTAGTCTTTTAGCGACAGAGCAACGTTTCTCGCATTCCCATCTGCTTCTTACTTAATTTTCTATAACAGATTGCGTCGGGTCACTCTTTTATGGGTCACTAGGCAGTTCAATAATTGTTGGAATTACTTGGTGTGCCTTTTTTATAGAAAGACACCTTCTGATGTCAGTTTCAAACAGACGATCAAAGCAAAATTGAAGAAGTATACGTATCAATGGAGAAAAGGTGACAAAATTCATATTATCAAATTTAAGGCCTAATTGTCAGCAAGGCTCACGTGTTTCCAGTGTTTCTGTGTAATACTTTGAAAAGAGCAGACTCTGTACCGAATGAGTAAAAAAATACTACGGTTGCAAGGCTGTATTTGTCTATGTCTTCAGTAGATTTATTTGCAGCTAACATGTTAACTTAGATAATAAAATTTAGTTGGTTAAGATTGGTTTAATCATGTTCACATTACAGTAAATTTATTGCTGTCGCATTTTAGGCTTCTTCAAGGCAATGATGCTAACTTTGCTGTCATTTAAAACTGACATTGCATCGATTCCAGTGACGCTCAGTCGGGTTATTTTACTGCCATGTTGACCTGTTATGCAGAATCAGATCATAACCATGTCTTTTTCACATAGGAATTTTGACACTAACATTTGCTGCATGTCAGTACCTTCGTTTTGCGTTAGAAGAAAAGCAAGTATTTAGTTTTCATTTCAAGGCCATTGTTCAAAGTTTCTGTGCCAAAAGTTGCCTATGAGCCTGCTTTCAAAATCAAGAAGAGATGTAAATCATTTAAAGGGAGTGAAAGCTCCTTCGTTGTTTCAGGTCTATAATCCAGAGACTTGGAGGAAAAGAAACCTTTGGCCTTCAGTCCTTTGTAGTCTCATTTCGCTCAGAATTGACTTCTTCTCTCACTCAAGACGCCAATTAAAGCCTCCTTTTATGCTGTCTGTCGAGCCTAAGATATCTTAGCTGGGAAAAGAGAGTGATCTAAATAAGTCAGCCCACTCTTGTTAGCCTTTTCGTCAAATGAAGTGACTGGGGGTACTATATGCTCTAACATGCTGGTAGTTCGGCAATGAGGATATGTGTAAAGATCATTCCTTGACAGTAGAATCTTGGAATAAATTGCAAGTACCCCAACGTCCATACAGTAAAAAGGCCTAAAAAGCCACGTATAAGAATCTACAATCAGCCTATCCAATCAATTTTGAAAATCAGCCTGATTAGGTTCATATATATTTAGTATTTAATGGGAAATTAGGCTGTTCAGGTTCCTAAATTGGTTCTCATTTCATTCTGGGCTTTCAGGTATTTCTTTTGTTCAGATTGAAACTGAAAGCCCATTATTTACCGTCAGTTCAGAGGCGCCTGAGTTCATGAGGCCTTATCCACAACAGCAGATCGTGGAAGAATCAGAAATTTTACAGAATACCGGGTAAGTCAAAACACACGCCCGGCGTTTGAGAGACTACTGCTCCCTGAGTATATAAGCAGTGATATTTTGCAATACCTGATTAGGAGAACAAAGGGAAAATTTGCTTCCTGAGTTCGCTCGTTCTAGCAGGTTTTCGAAAGGGTATTTCTACAGAAAATCTCCTATTTGGACTGGAAGGAATGGCCGATTAAACCGGGTAAATTACAGGACCTAATTTGACATATCGAGGATAAAATAAGACAGTTGTTAATTTCATTGCTTCGATATTTAGGGACCAGGATCTTTCAAACGCCGGGCGTTTTTATTGACTCACCCGGTACAATGAAATCTTCAAAACATCTTTAGAGTTCTTTGCAATATGCACATATGGCAGTATCAGTCTGTGTAGGTTCAATGACAACGCAACTGGAATTTTGATCTAATTTGATGATCTCTACGAATAACATCCTATTTCAAATTTCAGGCTGAATGGGTTCTTATATATTGGGGGTCTAATTTCAGAATTTCAACCCGTAGATTCTGAATCACTAGGTTCTTATACGCGGGTTTTTACTGTACGGTAAATCCCCGCATATAAGAACCTACTTTTTTGAGAGCCAGGCTGAAATTGGTTCTTATTTCAAAGATACTAAGATTTATTTCAAGGTATAAAGGTTCTTATTTGAAGTGTACCTCATGTTGTCCCCGTGAGAGTCTCACAAAGATGTTCAGCCATATTATTTGTTTTAGAAGCGTTCTTATGGACATGATAATTAATTGGGGAGGAGAATAAATCTTTCAAACCCAACTGGGACCACAATGACCTTGATAACAGCAATCAAATATCAATTTTGCAACCTCTGCAATAAGAATCAATGTTTCATCAGACTGAAACAGGTTCTTAATTGCAAGGTACATAATTTAGGAAAAACAGCCTCTAGGTTCTTATTTTGGTAGGTTCTTATATGCGGGGATTTACTGTATTGCAGGCCAAGAAAGAAAGCCATTCGTATCCACTTCAGACTTCAGAAATAGTTGGAAGGTTCCTTTCCGTGGGAGAGACACGGTTTTCTACTCATGCTTTAACTGTACTGAGAGGGGAAACAACTGGAAGACTAAGGGTTTCGGGTCATACCTATGACGCACCTTAGTATTTAAGGTGTTAGGTCCGTTTTGAAGGATTCGGAACGAAATTATTTTCTTGAATCTCTCGCACCTCGAAATATAGCTGAGCTACGAAATTTAATGATCTTAGCTGGCATGTCACTTACACAACAAGAGTGAATTTGGAGGACTCTGGTGAAGTGATGATTAACTAGCATACTGCATATTTTTATATTTGGTCTATACTACCTGACATATATGCTGCAGTACGATCTTTTGCATATTTGGTAAATAATGGCAAAGGCTAGTGTTTTCTTTGGAATATTTTTTCATGGTCACCATACTGATTTTTAGAAATTGATGGAAAATTGAGGAAATGGGCGAGTAGCAGTGTGAATCATTACAGAAAATATCATGTTAGTCAGTCATTGTGGATGATTGTTGGAGCTCAAATTTCATCCGCGTACATCTAGAAGTTCAACCTGTAGTGTCTAGCATTTCACACGTTTTTGTAGAATTGTATTTTGTTTTTCTAGAGTTCAAATATTCGACGAGAGTGATGTGCACATTTGTGGTCTGCTTTCTTGCAATCTATATGGTAAGGTTTATAGCATGTAAATAAGACCAGTATATACATTGTTTGAAAAATCGTGCCACAAAGACTATAAGCTCACTTAGAAACATTGTAGCCTTGCTGTGTGGCTGACAATTTTACATATTTCGAGAATTTATTCAAATTCTCTTTAATTCCTTGATTTCAAAGCAATTTGTTCTGCCAATTAGCTTCCATAGGCTTTTGGCTAACACTTTAGGAACACCATAAATAAATGTTCAATGGAATCCACTTTTCACCTTTCAAATGGCAAAATAATGTTTTTCTTAGCTCATACACTGCCTCCCAGTGTTTCGAATTTGTTGAGAAGTAATTATGCTTTTTCGTCAATGCTAAAAGGTTAACAGTCAAATTCTACATGACAAATGAATAGCCCTTGTTGGTTGAGGGGCAAACTGAGAAATAGGAATATTTTGCTAAGTTATGATTCTAGAATGAGGCAATGCACCTAAGATTGTAAGAAAACATCTCGAAGTTCAAGTTGGAGCCTGGGAAAGATGACGAAATAAAATTTTTGCAAAATGATTTTATTGCTTTTTCTGCTTGATTTTTCAAAAAGTAGATATATTTTTGACTCACCCACTACATATTTTGAAGTGTATGATTCCTTTTACCCAGCAACAGCAACAGGTTAAGCTTTCTGTCGTCACATGACTACGTCGTTTTGCGATGTTTGATTTTCACTTCAGACCGTGTGTGATTGATTTGAGCCCAAGCCAAATGTTCAGAAATAAGTAAATATCTAATATTTATTTTCGATTTGCTACTCAAAATGATCACAGTGAAGTCCATTTCGTCAACGGTGAACAAAAGTCAGTTGCATATCGTGGGGGCGACCGTTTGCAATTGTCTAGACCGCCAAATCAAACTGTCTCCCTTGATATCAAATTGCAAATTAAAACTAAATGAAGAGTTATAGCGAAATTCTATTGATGTTCCTGATTGTAGCAATGTCATTTCCTTTTTCTTTTCGATAGAACTTATTAGAAATTATGTCTTCTTTTGAAATTTCATCTCACAGTGTTAGGAATTTATTGGTTGGTTCTGTTATGGTATTATTTTTTTCTATTTTAGCAGGGCATACTGTAAAGCAGTTTTTTCTTAACAATTGAATTTTTTCTCCTTGTATAAATAATCTAGAATGAAATGAACGAATGCAGTACATCGTTTCACTCCAAGCCTTTATAGTGCGTCTGTTAAAAAATCCGAATTCACCCGCGTTTAACGACAATGTCTCCAGTGTTTGATGAAATCCGCCAATGAATTAGAGGTTGCAGAAAAGGGCTTTACGTCAAAGTGACATCACTTGACTTTGAAAATTCTTCTCCTAAGACCCAAATGATGCCATTCAGAACTCATATGGCTGATATGATGCTGCTGCGCGAGTCCTCCGGCAAGATCCTTTTCTGGGACACCCGGTAAATACTATTTGCCCTGCTCCCACCTACAAGTGGGTCTATAAGGCCTTACAGATTTGTCCTTAAGACAGGTTTGATGATCATTATTTTTGCATTCACATTGTTCAGTTTCAGTTCAGTTCATTTTCATTTAATTATCAATCCATTCTATATAGAATTCTATGCATTTACAATACACATAATTAAGATACAATACTGCAATTAACTACATGAAAAGGTTACAAACTACAAACCCAAAGGAGGGAATGACATTACATGCTTGTATATAAGATGGACTGATTCAGAAGGAGCTCACTATACAGGTAAACTAATCAAAAGAGAGCTCCCCCCTCTTCGATCTTTGCACAATAGAAGGCAAATTTCGTGTTTTTAATACTAAAATATAACTGTAATGAAATTTTTGGAGTCGAGCGTCGCTCAGTTCTTTTCGTAAAAGTTTTCATTTTATTTGGATGGTCATAATATCCTTAAAATTTATCCAATTGACCTTAGACTTGCCTCATACACCCGTTCCCATTTGATCACCAAAGTTAGGCATCGTCGAGCTAGGCCATTACCAGGATGGGTGACTACCTTGAACCACCTGGTATCGTAGGTACAGCACCTCACCAATTGTTACTATGGTGATGACAGCAATAAAGAAATCAGAAGGCCAACCGTAAGGGTGCATGCTGTGTCAGTTAATGTGCCCCATTGGATGACATGATTCCCCAGCTGAAGAATCAATGGAGTTGTAAAACGCCTTTGAATATTGAGTTATAGTGAAAGCTCTATATGAAAAGAAAACTTTACTCTACCTTACTTGAAAACTAAGGGCGTATTCGCAGGAGATTTCCCAACCATGATCAAGCCTTTACCTAAGTTTGCCTGTCATTTTTCAGCTTTCGTTCATCGTCTTTGTCAATAAAGCTGTTGTAATATTGTTTTATCAACGAAAATTATATGCCAGATTACACTCACCATATTTATCAATTCTGTCTCTCCATGGTCTTATCAAAGTAGCGCTTTGGAACCTTTTTTTAATGAATTGTTAAGTTCACTTAGTTTAGCAGTGAAGTCGACATTTAGAGTCAGAGATTTTTCTTTCAGTTGACAGTGTATCTTATTGAAGTGGCATGGATTCTTCTTGACAACAACTTGGTAGCATGGGTCGGCTCTAAAAGCTTCAATGAAAGCATTGGTCCAGCCTTGAACTACAATGAGCGTTTGATGCACAAAGTTCAAGCTCATGTGCAAATTTGGACATGTAAGCGTCCTTTTTAGCAGCAACAATTCATTGTCTCACTTAATTGATATGTAAATGCTTTACTTTGCTGTTGATTTTACTGGGAATTAGATTAGTGGCTTAGCTAAATTAAAATCGTGGCTTTAGAACCAAGCGCTTGGACCGCAACTAGTTGCATATCGAGTTAATGACCCTTTTTCATGTGGCCAAAGATGTGATTTAGTTTCAATTTTCTTATACGAATGTCGATGCACTGCTGTCAAAACTTTTATGACTTTAAGTCAGAGGACCTTTCTGGATGTTATGGCTGTGTAGAATATGAAAAAGCTAGCCTCTGCTATTTATCAACAGTCTGAGCCTAGCCAAAGTGAGATTCCCAATCTTAGGTCACATCCAAGACATGCATCGGTTGTCCCAAAATGATGTTTTAGTGTTTGCCAGAATGTACAGGACATCCAAAAACATGTGCGCTGTTTGAGCAGCTACTGTGAAGGAGCTATAAATCCAATTTTCCTATTTTGGAGATAATGAACAGAAGAGACTGCAACGTAGTGTTTGGCGCCGAGTTTGAGTAAATCTGACACGTAGTTGCGATTTATTGAGCAAGAAAGTCAAAATTAATGGTTGCCGCAAAAGCAGAGGATTTGATATCCCCATCAATGTGGAATGCTTTCTATCTTCAATAAGTGAATCGTAGAGTCATAGATTAGATCTTGTGAAAACCAATAAAAAACATATCTAGGGTATCTACGGTTACTGGAAATTGTTATGAGTGGCAAGGGTGCTGCAGGCCATGGTATGAGTCTGTCAGTCATCTTTTCTTCTCCAAAGTCATAAAGTCGATCTAAACCAACAATTTTGTTTCCATAGGCAGGGATCGTATCGATGAATCTCTCCAAAACATTTGATTGTGTTAGACATGATCTTTTGATTGCAAAATCGTATGCTTGTGGTTTTTCTCATGAAGCATTAGCAATCATTAATGATTACCTCACAGACAGGCAACAACGAGTTAAGGTAAATCGTTTATTTAGTTCCTGGAAAGGTCTAACATATGGCGTTCCCCAGGTGTCATTTTTAGGCCTTGCTGGTTAAAATATACATTAATGATCTTTTATATTTCATTCAAAACTCAGACATCTGCAATTATGTGGATGATATTACCATCTCCTGCGATAAGAACCAAGATAATAAAACTCATAAGCAAGGAGGAAAATCTTTTGACTTTTGCGTGTTTGTTTACATTTTATGCGTGCTTGTTTATATTTCGTGCGTGTTTGTGTATGTTTTATTTGGGAGCCAATCATAAGGCTCTTACATTTCACGTGACTTTGTGGTGGATTTGTAGCTAATGGCGTCGTATGAACGCAGAGGCTGTGGGGCATTTGGAGCAAAACCATACTCCATATCTAGGCCCGGAAGCACATTAATTTTTCGAGAGTATTCAAGAACTTTGAATCCGACAAGGAAGACTAATATTTTTCTAAAATTTTTACCAAAGCCTGAAATGATGAAATTTGAAAGGTCTAGAATATCGCAATTAGCTTTCTAACGATTTTTACTGCCCTCCATTCCGCTTAACAAGGCCTACGTGACAGATGATGGTGTTCTTGTTTCTTCATTTAACAACACAGCCCAGTTGTACTGGAAGGCTAAAATTTTCCTTACCTGATGTTAGATTCTAAATCACAGATCTTTGTTGAAATACGTGAGATTGCCTACGTGATTCTTCCTCGTTTTGAGTTTTATTTTGCAGTTTGCTACATTAGAAACAATCCGATGGAAAAGAAACGAAGGGAATAAACAAGCCTCAAGGCCCTCAAGGCACGAGGGATAAATGTGGAACGTAGAGCTTTCTCTACTCTACTCGCAAGTATCTCTAAAATCAAATGCATCCAGAAATTACTGTATCACTTTGCAAGGCGTTCAAAATTCTGCTTGACCTCTGGTTAACCTCATCCTCTCATCAGATTGGCCTTAGTCAGAAAACCGAAAGCCAAAGCAATTTGCAGAGTTTAATACGTAATAACTTACCCTGTTTTCATTCACTGAAACCAAGCAATACTGAATTGAAATGCACAAATTTATTTGAATAAAAAGTTCTGGCTTTATAAAAAACCAAACCCTCAGATTACACAAAAAATGATAAACTTGAATGCTTGAATATTGACTAAGGAGCAGCTTTCGTATGGGGGGATGTTTTCCACAATTGAATTGATTCAATGCTGACTATATTCTCGAAAAATCAGTCCCTTTTCAAGAAGACGCAAGATCATTTGCCAGAAACAATTCCGTTGCTTGTAAAGATACATCTTTTTATAAGAAATTGCTTATGATTAGAAACTCAACTCTCACATCGCCAAAAAATTAAGAAACTCAGGTACAGGCAACATGTAAATTAAGGAAGTATCTATTTTTGACAAAGGAAATCCTTGACATATTTTGCTTCCTTTCCGGTTGTTTGCTGTATCATTTTACAGTACCTGAGTTAATACCTAAACATTGAAAAAGCATAAAAGACATTGTTTGAACTCTTCACCAGAGCACAGGTAGTATAAATGAAAATTGATGGCCGAAGTTTGGAGATGTCAAGAGCTTATCTATTTTGATTAGAAAAGCTTCCAATTTACTTCAGCAATGTCATGTCTAATCATAACATCGACAATCAAATACATTTACTCGTCAGTTCCTAGTTATGAACTGAAAATGACTGCGATAAAAAAGATACAATGAAGCTTGTTATGGAAACATCTTCTATTTTAAGGAGATTGTTTTCGCGCCATTTCTTCTCAGATTTTGGAATCGATGTATGCGTTGGTCAAACGTGGCAAGTGAAAACAGTTTCATTTTATCGATAGGAATTTGCTCTGTTCAGGATTAAGCAAGTGGAACTTTGTTTATTCAGTATTGCTTAGTTTCAGTGAATGAAAATAGGGTAAGTTATTACTTATTTACCTCTTCAAATTGCTTCGGCTTTCGGTTTTCTGACCAAGGCCAATCTGATGGGAGGATGAGGTCAACCAGAGGTCAAGCAGAATTTCAAACGCCTTGCAAAGTAATTCAGTAATTTCTGGATACATTTGATTTTAAGAGATATTTTCGAGTAGAGTAGAGAAAGCTCTACTTTTCACAGCCATCCCTCGTGCCTTGAGGCTTTTTCATTCACTTCATTTTTTTTCCATCGGATTGTTTCTAATGTAGCAAATTGCAAAATAGAACTCCAACGATAAAGAATCACATAGGCATTCACACGTATTTCAACAACGATCTGTGATTTAGAAACATTAGGTAAAGAAACTTTGGGCCTTTCAGTCCAATTGTGATTGTACTGTTAAATGAGGTAAAAGTAGTTGAAAAGTTTTTTCACAATATTTGTTTTTGTTACATCGAAAACTGTGCCGTAGAAACAAATCTTTATCAAGGAAACACGGCGTCATCTGTCAATTAGGCCTCGTTAGGCGGAATGGAAGGCTGCAAAAACTGTTAAAAAACCAATTGCGATATTTTCGAGCTTTCAAGAGTTATCATTTTAGGCTTTGACAAAAATGTTAGAAAAATTACTAGTCTTTCTTGTCTGATTCAAAGCTTTTGAGAATTCTCGAAAATTAAAATGCCTTTTGGCCTAAATATGGAGAAGGTTTTGCTCCAAATGCCCCACAGCTTCTGTGTTCGTACGATGCCATTAGCTACAAATCCACCACAAAGTCACGTTTAATATAAGAGCCTTATGATTGGTCCCTCTAAAAACGTAAACAAACACGCAAAAATGTAAACAAACACACAAAAAGATTTTTCCTCCTTGCTTAACTCATAAGCTTGAAAACAACTATAACGTGGCTTTAAAATAGTTTACTGACAACTTTGTGAGATTAAACGCAGATAAATTTCATCTTCTTGTTCTTGGGCAAAGATGTGATGATCCAGTTACTGTTAAGATTGGAAATGCTGAAGTCGTTAATAGTTTCGAAGAGAAATTTGCCAGAGTGAGTTCATATTGATAGTAAACTCTCCTTTAACCATCACGTCTCGGATCTTTGCTTAAAAGCTAGCAATAAACTTTATGTATCTGCCCACATGTCCCCGTAAATGGATCAGAATAAACTAATTTCCAATTTATTACCATTACATGTATTACCAATCAGTTTCACTAGTGTCCTGTATTCTGGATGTTTCACTGCTGGCAGCTTAACCCAAAATCAACAAAATACAGGAAAGGGATTTGAGAATTACTTATAAGGACACCGAATCTACTTTTAGTGAGCTATTACAGAAGGACTGTGCAGTTACTATTCATACAAAGAACTTGCAAATACTTTTGACTGAGATGTAGCAAACTAAAACTGAGCTAAACCGTTCATTTATGCAGGAAATCTTCTGTTAAAAAACAACTCGCTACGATTTGCGAAATAATAACGAATTTACTCAACCCAAAGTGAGATCCGTCAACAACGGGACAGAAAGCATCCGATTTAAAGGTCCTCAGCTATTGCAGACGCTACCACCAACAATACGTAATTCAGAGACTCTTTCAATTTCAAAAAATAATTAGATATTGGTACGGGAGAAAACTGTCCTTTCAAATTATGCCGCATCTTCATTACAAACTTGGGCTATTTATAATGATTGTTTTTAGATATCTGTTTTAATTTGTACCGGGTGAGCCAGAAAAAGTTCCCACTTTAAATACTCATGACATCAAGAGTGCTTTACATATTTGAGTGATTCAACTTATATTTAAAAGCCAAAAGATCAAAGTATCTTTGTGACTTTTCTCGCTGTCTTACGAGCTTTATAATATATTTAGACTCAACTTCATGAAAATTTCATGATTGCAAAAAGAAAATACCATTGCTCATGGGTGACAGATATCCACTGCACATTTATTGCCATGGGACTGAAAATCTTAGGTATTTAATAGAAAATTATGTCTCATAACTCTTGAGGGAGATGAAACGCCCATCGCGTATTGTTCTCTGTAAGGGGAGTCCTTACAATTTGATCAATGTTTTCGGCCCTTTTTCAGTCATTTTGCAACCATGGAATTTTCATAAAGTTGAATTTACCGATACTTCTATCGCTGGAAAGAGTGAGAAAAACCACATGACTAATTCAATCTTTCAGTTTCTAACTGGAAGTTGAATCATCCATATCTGTGAAACACTTTTGATGCTAAGAATTTTCATGGCGGGAACTTTTTTCTGGCTCACCCGGTATATCTTTATGACTTGTAAATGATCTATCTACCAATTTCTTATGTAATATTGTGTACACATCTTTTAACGTTCGAATATATTAGGTGCTTTTTTATTTTAGCTACCTTATTGCGTTCGAATACAGCTTTTTTATTTCAGCTACCAGGTTTTGAGACAACCACTAATTTTGAATTCATTGTTCCATAAATCAGCAACTTCTTGTCAGATTCACTCAGACTCGGTGCCACACTCTAAGTTAAATTATCTTATGTTCATAAATCTGAAAAATCACAATTGGATTTATTGCTCCTTCACAGAAGCCGCTCAAACAACGCGCATATTTTTTGGAACGCATCTTACGTTGATAGAATTTTCAATAATTTGAATGAACTACCGACCGTGCCATAGCAGGGAATCTAACTTAGATTTTGAAATCTATTGCACTGCAATTGGTCGGCCAATTCCTTAGATACAGGCTGTCTTTCTCCAAAGCTAATTTTGAAATGTTTTGAGCAAATCTAAAAATTACAACAAATTCCCTCCTGTATCTAGTTTAAGTAACATGAAAACTGCATTGGTTATCTTCTTGGAACATGCTTAAACAGTCCATCTCTATTTACATTGTCATTTTATATCCATGTCTGCCATTGGGTTGGCTTCTTGGAGAATTAAATGTAAGACGCCCAAAATTTAGGAAAACTTTGCGGTGTGTTTAAAGACAAATGACGGCGATATAAGGTGACTTAAATCAGGGGCCTGGGCAATCTAAATATAGTCTATTGTATTCAATTATATTTGATGATCTCGAGAGATTATCAAAACAATTGGACAAATGATGGCAGGAGCCCATCTTTTGTTCTATTGTTAAACTAGACGCTATATATCCGTCATTTGTCTTATAATAGCTACCAACTGACATAACCCGTAGCTCTAGATTGGCATAACTGATTTGAATGAAACACATGTCTACATGGAATTTAGACTTTCTGCTACAAAGTTATTGGTACTTTATTCAAGTCGGTGCATAATGCATAATGATGCGTTTTGGCAAAAAGACGCGATACATCTTTTGGGGCAGCCGTTATGGTGTCAACAGACATGACTGTATGACCAGTTATTCTATCAAGCAACTTGCACTGTGGAAAGATTGATTTCTTTCCACCAACTTCTCCTTCTAAGCAAGTTGGAATCTTTCATATTGTTTCAGTGAAACATGTTTCTGGATTTTAAGATAGCAAAACTTACATCTCCAAGCTAATGATAAGATTGGGCATACTGGTATTTTCCTTCCTTAGATTAGTTACTTAGGAAGTTGGTCTCGTTTTTTCTCTCAGTGGAACATGACATTCCTATTCAATAAGATATCTTCATGGTTTTCACAATAAAAGCGCTCCAAAATTGTGACTTAAAAATACCCTAATGGACTTTGCAAAGATAATAACAGTTGCAGCTAGCAAAAATAACAGTTGATACCAGATACCTCGTTTCTTATTTCTCTTGAGATATGCGTTCGAAATCCGTTCTTCCGTTTCATCTCTTTTGAGTTCATTTTTCAATATATCACTTGATGAACAAACTTGTGATAAAGAATAAATGCTGGAGTAGGAAAAGATCAAGTGAAGCGTCTGCTTACACTTATGCTGTTCTCTCTTGCCTGTGAACTTGTCCATACAATGTGCTGAGGGTAAATTTCAGTCTGGACAGAATCAGTTCTTAAAAGTATTACAAACATTAGGGGAATGATTCTGAGATCAAATGTTGAGTTTTTTTTCATTTTAGCTTGCTGCTACCTTGCCATAGTCTTATCGACAGTAAAAACATGGCTGGTTTTCTTGAACATGTTAACATGGTACAGGTATGAATAAAGAATATCTTTCCGGCCGATCGCTGTGAAGCTTGATGCCATTGATCATTGATCTTAGATGCATAATCTAATTTACCGCACAGCTTTGTCTCTGTTACTATGCGTTTCACAAAATGTCACAAGACCTTTCATTCTTTAAACAGCGAAAAGGTATTACTATTTAGTACCGTGGTTTCTGTTCTCAAAGCAATTTCAGCTCTTTTGCAATTAGAGCGCCACGTATTATTTGCGAACAGAAGGATCGATCGAAACATCTTAGCCCTGGTTCCTGTTTACAGATGATATAGAATTTTCATTTATATGCAAAGTGTCTGCAAACAGACTTTTTAAATTGCAAGTAGGGGCTATATAACATGACAATTTCAAATAGAAAGTTAACTTGAAAAAGCATTAATTTCTACGGAAAACTCTCTTGTCTCGAAGTCCTATGATAAGATTTTCTCCTTAATTCTGTTATAATATGCCAGCCAGATACATCCAAAACTGGATTGGAAGATTAAAGAATAGAATGGAAGGAATTAAAATGCCTGGAGATATTCTCAAGCTTGCTACATCCTTACCAACTTATATTAGATGATTCGTGCTTTGAATGATGCTCTTACATGGATATTTTATAGGGAGCATTTGCTAAGGTTACGTCGTGGTGATCATACGTGGCTACCAAAGTCTATACAAATCATGAGCGATTCCCCTGCAAGCTTGACGGTAATAAACTCTTATAATGTTGGTCATAGAATGTTTTGTGCGATGTAAGATTCTGTTAGCATCCTGTATCTGTAACTCTCAGAGAAATAGACAAGTACGTTAAATTTCATTGCCACACAGTAGACGGTAATTTAAAGCTTCCTGATGGTCACCTAATGACGTAAAAATCTTGATCTGCCATTTTTACTTTCAAGGTGCGATAAATTCTGGAACAAGGAATCAATGTAATATAATTTCACAATTTTGCAATTCAAAAATGAATCTATAATTGATGTGAGTGCATCTCACAGTATTTAGTGAGATGTCCTCACTAGGGAATAGAAATTCGTTCGAAAAAGCGAACTTTTGAGATGACGAGGAATTAAAGAGTACATCATTTGTGTTAAATGTAGTCCGAGTTCCTTCGAGGACCATAGAAGGAGATCAATTTATTGTTCTATCAATTACGATGTGTTACAAGAAGAGGACCTCAATGTTTTCATTCTGACCTTCATGAAGGAATCATTTTTTGACAGTGAAAGCTTCTAACAATTTTTGTTGGGAAATTTCTAATAGTCATGCCGTCGTTCTAGAGGTAAAAGGTAGTTTTTACTGTAAGTAGATGAACAGATAGAGGGTCGCAAGCCCCATTGTGTTTGCATCTTGTCAGATCAAACGTTTTCGGCAAATTACGGAAGTGCCATAGGCCACTTTCACCCTCATTCATTCTCATTTGTTGTTGTAAATTTATTTTAATTCGATATATATACAATAGTTAACAATATATACATTATTTCAATATATACAAGTTAACTAATCAAAATCGAATAGTTTCGTTGAGAAAGGATAATGAACTATGATGTTCATTATGCAGAAAGCAGGCAGCTTTAGGTAAATTCTTCTGTCTAGAGATATCCAGCCAAAAGTCACCATATTTTTTATTTTCCTAGGCTGCTAGTATGAAATATGCTGGTTTTCAAGTTGCTTACGCGGCTTGGGGTATGAATGATGTTCTTCTTTCTAGTGCAATGGTAGAAAACAATTAACTTCTCGTGATCATTGTCCTACCGGGTGAGCCAGAAAAAGTTCCCACTTTTTAAAATTCATAACACCGAGACCACTTAATGGATCTGAATCATTCAAATTCTAGTTAAAAGTCGAAAGATCAAAGTATTTTTATGATTTTTCTCGCTGTTCTACTATCACTGGAAATATTTTCAAATTAAACTTTATGAAAATTTCATGGTTGGAAAATGACGGAAATAGGGTTTAAACATTGATCAAATCGTAAGGACTCTATTCAAACCAAACAATAGGCCATGGTTATAGGTGTTTCATCTCCCTCAAGAGTTATAAGACATCGATTTTCAAACAAATGCGAAAGATTTTCAATCCTAAGGCGATTAATGCCTAGAGGATATCTCTCACCCATGACAAGTTGCATTTTCTCCATAATTCTGTGCAAGAAGTCATTTATGAATTGATCGATGTTTGGGTCATTTTTCAGTCATTTTGCAACCATGAAATTTTATAAAGTTGATTTTACCTATATTTTTAATACTGGTAGGAGAGCGAGGAAAATCACAAAAATACTTTCATCTTCTGGCTTTAACTAGACATAGAATGATTCAAATCCATGAAGTAGTCCTGTTGTTATGAATTTTCAAAAGTGGGAAGTTTTTTCTGGCTCACCTGGTACATGATAACAAATCTAAAACATGATCCTAGGAGGAAAACTAGGTAATCCTATTTTCCAGGAGCAGCTAATGAAAAATTAAAGTTATGTTATATATTCATATAGCATGAAAGAGAGAATCAGCATTCACTTATTTTCAGCGTTCATAGCATTCATGACGACATAAAAGGGGGTCAAAGAAGAAATTCTCAAATTTTGCGACCTGTGGTTGCGTTTCAGTTCGATATTTGAGGGTTTCTACGCCAATTTCAAAACAGGGATAGGTTGCAAGAGACAACTCATCTGCCAGTATTATATTACAATTTTAGGGCTTGATACCGCCACCTGGGGCTCCGCGTGGGTGCTTTGGAAACTGGGTTAAAGTGTTAGCTGGCTTGACTTTGCTTGGTAAATTTGCTTTGCGCGGAGTAAGCGGCCGCAGCATTTCCAAGGTCTACGTAATACCACATTCATTACATATTCCGACCATTTTTTTTGCCATTTTTTTCCAAAATTCGATGAAAAGCAAGCCGTCTCATTTTTGATGCTATGACGTAAGTTTTGGCCCATTTTTGTTTCAAGAAATCGTCCTTAGTGTCACCTTAAAAGCGCTTGCTAACTCGAAAATAAAGTTTCAAACCCTTCAACAGGTCCTGATAAAGGTCCCTTTAGAATTTCTTCTTTGTTCCTCGCGCAATCTACTGCATTTAAGCCTTTTTAGGCTATGATATTGCTGTGTTTTGTGTAAACGAGTTTTTCGACAATCACGGCAACATAGGCACGTGATATGCTCCTTCGGAGTTATGAAATCGTAATCCCGGACGAACAAATTAAAGGCTGGCTTGATATAAAAAGGGACATATTTTTTTAGACCAAGAAATTAGAAAAAATGCTGTTAGGGAGTTTACATGGGAAGGAGAATCCTACGGTCGATATAAATGCCAATAAGATTTCAATTCTATTGCTGAAACTGACGATGGTATTGAATTTGAATGCAGTGGCAAGTCAATCATGGACTGGACGCGAATGCAGACTTCTTGGTCCGATTCAAGTCTCTTGGAGGCAGCTTTTCTAAGTTCAGGGTCTAAAATATGAGTAGTTTTATCAAACAAAATTTTCAGATCTACGTTAGTCTTTGAATGATTGACTGGGTGACTGATCGAAATAACTATAATCACAAAAATGTTATGAATTTACAGGGTATTGGATATTTGCAATTGTTCTGTGGATTGTCCTTGGCATTATCGCTTCCTTCATTGTTTACCCAATTGCAGTTGGAGAGTCATCCTTCCTTCTAAGATTTATTTACAAAATATGGTAAGTTTTACAATTTATTGCAGTTAGAAAATATGACTTGAGAATTATGCGTGTGCAGGGTGTTTCATGCTGGCCAACGTTGCAAGGACCCAATTCTAATAACTGCTTTTATGCCTGCTTATGATTGCGAACAAGTTTTGATCTGTCAACTAGCAGCGATTACGTAGCCTGCGTGCATTCCCTACTGTTCCTGTGGAGTTGAAACTTCCCGTTGAATTGAATTCATTTTCTGACGCCAGTAGGGTCTGCAAACCAGCGAATTAAAGCATGTTCCGAGTCACCAGCTGGTTCCGCAAAAACACGGAACTATTTTCATTGATTAATAAACAATCCATTGTCTTGCGAGACCATTTTGCTCTTCGACAATGCCACTTTGCAATTAGGATGAAGTAAAACCCACATGAAGTACTTCACAAGACAATGAATTGTTTATCAATCAATGAAAATAGTTCCGTGTTTTTGCGGAACCAGCACGTGACTCAGAACAGGCTTTCATTCGCTGGTTCGCAGACCCTACTGGCGTCAGAAAATGAATTCAGTTCAACTGGAAATTTCAACTCTACGGAAACAGTAGGGGATGCACGCAGGCTACGATTATGAGGTTGGGCCTAATTTGAATATTTATCTACGTTACCATCTGCAGAATATCATTATTTAGGTAATAGGTTTCAGTTTTTCTTCTCTCGTCTCACAACGACTAGGAATGTTTCGTCTTTGCTCATTTTTACAGTTGGTTATCTGCTTTGAAGTAATTTGAGCTTTTTTCGAATTCATTTTAAACAACACAGCGCTGCAATGAAGCAAGTAGTAATAAAATCCTATAAAGCTGATTGCCAATGCTATACAGGTAGCCATTTCTTTAACGTAAAAAAGAATCAGTTTGGATAACGAAATTTGTTAAGTGAAAAGTTAGAAAAATTGCAGAATCTTTTCATACCATGCAGAACAAGGATCATAACAACTGCTTTTCACACAAAATGTCCTCGTTTTTACATCATGTATTTTAAACAAATCCAACCATCAGCATGGAAACCATCAACACCACCAGCCACAAGAGTGCCAAACAGTCAAGTTTAGACCTTAAATTTGACTCATCAATCAATGGGTGTGAATATGGCCATTTTCTGAAACTGCAGATAGGGGAGGCATCTCTCGAACATCCATTCACAACAAATATTGTTCTTAGCGCCAATCTTAGCAATTATATCTTACGACGTATACATAATATACCATGCTAAATATGGCTTGAAGAAGTCAAGATGCTCCTTTAAGGGGAGGTGGAAGATTAACCATTAAAGAGCATTTGTCACCAAGGCTCCTTTGCGGGCATGGTATGACTTCAGATTATCTGAACATCACGTTAGACTAAAGCGGACTGTATGAATCTGCACTGCAGCAGTCAATGGTTGTATCTGTCTGTCACTTGATTTGTTTATATCAAATGGAGAAGACAGAGGATGTACCTAACCCAGTTGTTTCTATGAATGCGATATGAAGCATGGATGCAAATACTCCACTATAGTTTAAATGAATGTTGTGATGTTATATCTGGATCTTTACCCTCATTTTCATTTCAATTTCCAGTGATCCATGAATGTTGGTCCCCACTTATTTTCACTCTTTTGTGGAAGCAAGTAAGCGGGCTATCTGCAAGCAAGCAACCTCTGTTGTGTTATGTTTTCTTCACCGCGGTGCGCAAAGGGTCTTAGGTGACAATGTCAACTTTTCTGGCGAAATTCTCTGAAATGGTTCATTGCACGCATGCCAAAGAATAATTCTCATTTTCTAATCTTACCTGATTTGTTCAAGGTGGCCTGAATTGATATGTTTTAGTGATGCGAATGAATAAATAGCACTGTTGTATGACGGGAAGTCATGTTTTAGTTTTTTATCTATCTCGTTTCGTTTTCAAGTTATCCACTGATTTTGAGCGGTAGATGCGAGAACCCAGAGGGGTCTCCCTAACTTTCAATGCGTGCCAATATTTGGGGTCCAAAATTTTACGCTAAATCAACATCTAGGGTCTGAATTACAGCATGGATTAAAATTGGATATTTTTGGGGTCCAAAAATCTGAAAAATTGAAGAATTGTGGAATTTGGTGTGATTCGTTAGTGATCCATCCAGTGACAAAAAGCTGTCTTTTAAATAAAAGACACCGCTTTCAAGCGTTCTCCATTATTATTTTGATATAAATTCCTCTCTTCAATTGCTACCAAATCCATATAGACTTTGGTCTACGTCTAGACTAGATCTTTATATCTAATCTAGAAGTAGACTAAAGTCTATAGACTTTGTAGCATCTTTAGACTCTAGATCTTCAGACTATAGTCTATTTCTACTCTGGTGTAGCTCAACAAATCAACCCAGCCCGGCAGCAATTTTGTGTCCGTTAGCCTCACGACATAGTCCCAGATATCGCAACAACAACGACAACAATAATAACAACAATGACAACATTTTTTTATTTTTGCTCAATCTGGGCCTTATCGACTTTGATATAAAATTTTGAGACGGAGATGAACACGTTTACGTGTGCCCTTTGGAATGAGGCTGCTGTGTAGTCTCAGAAGCGAGGCAAGCGACCTTCGACAGTTGGGAATTCTCAATGCTGCGGTGAAGTTCATGGAAGCAAATTGGCCTTGAAAATGAGGAACCCCTGGTTAACAGTGAAAGGTTTGTTGATTCTTGGATTGAGGAAACATTTGTATGGATACTTGTGGCTTTTGTTCACGGCTAATATCACTGAAAGCTTGAAATCTGAGCTGCTTTGACATTAGAGTTTCGAGCCGGCACCTTAGGCCCATCCACCATTGCCTGGAGTTCGTACAGTGTTGCTATGGTTTCCACATCAAGTTATGAAATCGATAGGGGAAAACTTTATCCCAAATTTCAGTGTCAAAGTCCATGAGGCGTAGTTGGAGCGTCCATCAGCCTATCAATAGCGATCACTACGAACATGTCATCAGGTTATTGTGTCCGTAACAAAGTGTAACGAATCAGCCTCCCGTTTACACTGTTCTTGAATCTTGCTAATAGATGATTGCGCTAAAGATGCGCTAGACACAATTGATTAAAGACAACAACAACAATTTTATGAAACAGCCTATTCTATGTATTTGATACGTGTTTAAAAAAACAAAGCAACAATGGACACTATAGCGTGCCTAGGTTTAATTTGTCTTGTGTACAGCATCGCATGATATAGGCCAGGTCATTCACCTTAATCCACATTAAACATACCTATAAAGTGTGACTTTTACCATCACAAATACGTCTCAGTTAACTTAAGTTTACACCGAGTTCCTGTTTTGCCAAATCAACATTTTTAATTTTTGATGCTGACAAATAGTGATCGTTGCCTTCCTCGTAAATATGAATGCTTCGCGGGATGAATCAGTTTCTTGAGTGAAAGTTTCTTAAAGTGTTCAGATTTCGAATATTCAGTCTTTCTTACGATTTCCTTAAAGGTTCCCTTAAAAATCTTTATCTTCACAATCGTTTTTCACGAAGGTCTGAAAGCAATGTTTTTAAGCGTTTCCAATGTTCAGACATACCTTACTCACTTTTGCGTCCCACCTTTGCGTCCCACCTTTGCGTTCCGGGTCCCGGTTTTCCGGTATGCCCTCTTGTCATGGGTTGATTGTCTAACAAGTGTACTCCTATTATCCTTTAAACCTCCTTTCAACAGGCCTGCCCTTGTCATCACCCTTGCGTTGTACTTTGCTCAATGGCTGACGTCAAAGTATTGCTTTCTCTTGCAACGAGGACGAGCAATCGGAATAAACAACAGGTAACTATGTTATTCAGTAAAATGAAAAAAAAGATAAGCAAAGAAAACTGTTTTTTTCAGGCTGATCATACGGACCGATGTAATGAGCGAATCTTGTACAATGGGGGATCTAATGAGGAAATCATGGCAAATGACTCCGTCACGAGTTGGGAAGCAATCAAAAATTTGTTGGATCAATCTTACAAACGTTTGATAGAATATTGGTCTGGATGCTTTTGATCAGCTCATCAAATTTCATTCCTAATCAGTATAAGTTCTATGATTTTCAAATCCAGTGAGCGAGAAATTTTGACATGTAAAATTTATTTAGTTCCTTAATGTAATCTTTCTGGCAGTCTAAATTTTATCTTTGTGTCCTTTAGTCAAACAGTTTGACTGATATTATGGTGTATGGCACGTTTCGATGCCTGGGCTAGCCTTTCTACTGTATAATTTTGCGCAATTTACTGAAAGTGATGAATATTTTACGATAGTATGTCTTGATAAAAATCAAAAATTTCATGTGAAATGAAATTTTTATTGAATTCATCTCGACTTTATCTCTCCACTGAATGTATTCCTAAAGTTTAGAAATGTCATCTGTTAACTTGAATCTATATCTTAATTCTGATTTTTCATCGCAGGAAAGCGTTCAATATCACTTCATACTATTTGTTCTTCTTCAACATATTTCTTGGTATCATTTCTTGCCTATTGCGAATTTTCAAGAGCATGTTTGTTGGTGTCATTTTCCTGGAAAGAGTTCAGAAAAGTGTTCTTCCAAGTTCATTTGAAAGAATAGATCCAGGTAATTACTGCGTTTTGCGTGTTCTTTTGCAATTATATCATGATATTTGTAACGCTTCTATCTAATCTAATGCAGTCCATGACAGCCAGGTTAGAAAGTCTGTTTTTAACTGTCTTCTGATGCTGCTGTTCCTAGAAATCATTGAGCTTGTACGTTATAGCGAAAGATTCAGAACGACTGGACCGTTCTACTTTTTTTAGCAACCGGTGACTACCGGGTGAGCCAGAAAAAAGTTCCCACTTTTAAAGATTCTTTGCACCAAGATACTTAGCAGATTTGAATAATTCAAATTTTGGTTCAAAGCCGAAAGTCCGAAGTATTTTTGTGATTTTTCTCGCTGTCTTACCAGCACTTGATGTATCGGTAAATTTAACTTGGTGAAAAATTTATGACTACAAAGTGGCTGAAAAGGAGCCTAAAACATTGACCAAATTGTAAGGACTCTCTGTATAAAGAACAATGCGCAATGGGCTTTTCGCCTGTTTCAAGAGTTATATGACATCAATTTAAAAAAAAATACGAAAGATTTTCAGTTCCATCACAGGGAGACCAGGATATGATTGTCGCTAAAAATAGGAATTTTCCTTCGAAATAAAATAGAAATTTTCTTTCGAAATAATAATTGCTGCTCAATTGTTGCTAAGAATAAAATTGTTTTCCTTTGCTCCATCCCCCCCATTATACTTTTGTCCCCTGTGTTGTAGTTGCGCAGCTCATTGCAACATGCTACGCAACTACAACACAGGGGACAAAAGTATAATGGGGGGGATGGAGCAAAGGAAAACAATTTTATTCTTAGCAACAATTGAGCAGCAATTATTATTTCGAAAGAAAATTTCTATTTTATTTCGAAAGAAAATTTCTATTTTTAGCGACCATCATATCCTGGTCTCCCTGTGGTTCCATGGCAATAAATGTGGAGTGAATAGCTCTCACCTAAGAACAATCACATTTTCTCTATTGATCTGTGCGAGGAGTCCTTTATGATTTGATCAATGTTTTAGGCCATTTTTCAGTCATTCTGCAACCATGAAATTTTTTAAAGTTCAACTTACCTATATTTCTAGTGCTCGGGAGACAACGGGAAAAATCAAAAAAATTTTAGTATCTTTTCAATTTTAAGTAAACTTTGAATCATTCAGATCTGTGCTGTACTCTTGATGCCATGAATTTTCATCAAAGGTGGGAACTTCTTTCTGGCTCATTTGGTACATTATTAAGTAAAAAATGAAACTAAAGTAAGCAAAGAAAATCACATTTCCAGGTCGATTATACAAACCGGGGTAATGAGCAAATATCATATATTCTTTGAACTGCAAAATATTGTAACTCTTTTCAGTCTATGCAGGACGTAGAGTGTGACTCATTTATCCATCATTTTACAAAAAAATCGTAAGGTGCAAAGTCCGCTGCAAACAGCCCATTTTGTATCAAAAACGTGCCATTTTTGAAGTTTTCTTCACAATGCTGAATTGATTCAAATTTTTCATCTAATGTTAGGCCGAAGACAAATCTAGCACGGAATTACACTGAATTTTACTTGAAGCAGTCTTGTATAGGCATTTGAATCCCTAGCATAAAATACGCGTTGCTAGAAGGACAGGGAAATTCTGTTCATCCGACAGGGTCCATTTGACAGACCAACTGCATGCACTTCATGTACGCACTTGCTATGTGAGTAATCATCTAAGGTATAAAGCTGTAGCGAAATACAATCATGAAGGGTTAAATCATATTGAAGCATGTTTTTTTAAGTACTCAGTAATAAACAAATAACAGCAAATAAAACGGTTTTTCTTATTACACTTTCGCCACGGTGGAGTATGTATTGTTTGCTCCTCGGCCATTATCATGGGCGACGTGTAGTGAAAATGCCGTTTTTATCTCCAATCTTCAAAACCTTTAGAACTCCCCATGTATAGTTGATAGATCTGATTTAATCTTTCACACATTTTTCTCAATTATAGTTAATGATATTAACATTTCATTCTGTTTTTTTATTAAAAGCTCGTTGATGATCTAATTCAAATATTTGCGACGACATAGGCATAATGGATGACACACACCACTCTAGATACCTGTCTTTTGTTGATATTGATGCTTTTAGAGCAGCATTATTAACCTTGAAAGCTGAAATTTGCGTCTACCTCACATCAAAACCAGAGCTTTGGTATTTACCTAAAGAAACCCTTGAAGCACAGTGAATAAATCAGTGATACCCTTGCGCTCCAGGGATGGCGCGGACGGGGGGGCTGAATTGAGCAGGAACCCCCCACAAATTCACTGAGGCCGCCGTCAGCACATGGATCTTTGAAAATTCCTATGCACTGTCAGCACTTCCGTAACTTGCTTGTTATGTTTTTAGAGACTGTAGTCGCATTCCAAGCCATTCTGAAAGTTGTGGTCCGTAAAAATCGTTCTTGCTTCGCTCGCTGTCGGCACTTGGACAGTTTTTCCCCCAGCATTTCTTCCCTGGCATCATCTCAGTTGTGCTTAAGTAATTTGCTTCGGGCAATAGACCGAAGCTCTGGTTTCGAGGCAGAAGCAAGTTTGAGCTATCTGATTGATGCTTCTATTCTGAAAGCACCAATATCAACAAAGAAGTTCTTATGTTCAAGTTAACTATCGAGAAACTTTTTGATAGTGACACTGATGATCGAGCCAATTCAGTATAAATCTTTCTAGGACGTCTGATATCTTCTGAAATTTATCGTATGCTTTTACTATGTTGATATTGGTGATTGTAAATGAATTTGAATTTAATTTTGTAAGCCTGTCAATTGCATGTATTCTTTTGTAGATCACTTTTTTATTTCCCCCTTTAGGTTAGTATACCAAAATCGGCTACATCTTCCTTGATTTTCTCCGTTAGGCTATTATGCGTATATGGGATACATCCTCCTGGAGCACACACATGCAAATCCGGTTTTGAATGTATTTTTTTATCTGCTAAGTGAGGAAGTCAAACGCAAGCATAATTGCAGTTTAAGATCAAGTAAGTTTGTGTCACTTCTGTAATGTACCTACTTGTTTAGACAACAAAGTTTTTTGTACTTGATCATTTAGTTGCAGAGGAAAAATCTCACAGCTCTGCTGAATAACTCTTTGCAGCATGGTAAAGGCCCGGTGGAGAGGCGTAGGAAGGAAGACGAAGCGGTGGAGGCAGCCATCCAAACAGTTCATTCCAAAAATGGGGAACTGATACACCTTCCATAAATGTTAAACTTATAGTTGGTGCGCCATAGCAGCTCGCAAAGATAACTCTAGATGGTATTAAAGTTGGAAGAGATAGCAATATACCAGCGACTGCAGCTAGAAACGTTGGCCTGAATCAAGATAATAACCTAAAGATGGACAAACATATTTCATTATTATGTTCTAAGTCTTTTTACTAGAGGTATACGGGGTGTCCCAGAAAAAAGGTAACAGATTTGATCATGGCTAAGGATTTAGCTTGAATCAATCGGAAATAATCTTTAAACTATTCCTCGATAATTTACTTGAAGTTAGATACCTTGTTTACTGAAATAGGAGCATTGAGAGAAAAAGTTTTCATCATGAAAGTCCAGATTTGCCTCCACCTCTAAGCAAGAGCTTTTGGGTTTTGGCCGAGGTTGTTGACGCGCTTGCTGTGGAATCTCCTGAATCACAGCGAAGTACAAGCAAGAGGCCTCTGCTTCGGAAAAATTCTTGACGGAAATCCAAATCGAATTTGAAGTCAAATTCACGAAGTTTTTTCCCAAAGAGACATCTCCTTTCAATCAACGAAACCTTTGAATTACACATGCCGAATAAAAGTTACTCATCAGCGAAATAATTCCCTTGAGTGTGAAAAGATCTTCCTTGTTTGAATAAATGTATTTTTTGTTATCATCGGAATTATTACGAAACAAAAAATCACATATGCCCAAAGGATAAAAATTCACAAGAATAAGATCTTTGAAAGTGCTCCTCACGCTTAAATTAATTCTACCTTCTAAATTCATCTTGACTGAAGAAAAATATTCCTTAGTGATTATATTCATTGATAATTTTGTCAGTTTTTAGTTTTTACATTGCCATTCAAATGTGTTCCAAACCACACTGGTCCTCTTTCAGAATGTCTGTCCATGAGGAGATTCTCCATAACAGCGTATTGTAGTTTAGGCCAAAACCTAAAAGCTCTGGTTTCGAGAAGGAGGCAAATCTGAACTTTAAAGATAAAAATGTCTACTCTCAATGTTCCAATATCAACAAACAAGGTATCTTTCTTCAAGTTAACTATCGATGAATAATTCAAAGATGATTTCCCATTGATTCCAGCTCAATTCTTTACGCTAGCCTTGATTAAATCTGTTACCTTTTCTCCGGGACACCCGGTAGCTTGCATAGAGTTCGCGTACTCCTCAAGATTCTCAAACACTTGTACAACATGCGGGTTTCTTTAGGCATTTCTTTCGCAAAGGTCATCAGGGTGCATTCTCGGTTAGCATAAAAATAATTGATCGGGCTCCAGATGTTTACTCACTTCGCAGAACGGAATTATTTTGGCTAAACAAATTGGGAAGCTTTACACCCAACGGTCTCAATGAAAGAGCGCCTGATGTTGAACTGGATATGTTCGCGTGTGGAACCGGTCACAGCTTTTGAATGAGCCTTGCGCTTTATCTGGGGGAAGGGGGGCATGCTTCTCTTTGCATTTCTTGTCAGTGTGCACGTGGTGTCAGGGTTGAATTACCTGTCTTGGCGTCTAAGGATTTAGCAACTAAAGCAAGTTTCAAGAGGGTCGTTTGGAGGCGTGCCTCTTCTTCTGCTTGGGACTGTTTATACAAAGAGCCTCCATTCCAATGTCAAAATCCATTGTCGGTTGATATTTCTCAATTCTTCTTTCGTCCATTTAATTATTACAGCTCCATATCTTATTATCGTGACAACACGTGTGTTTATTGCATTGATAACGTTACCCCCATTCAACTTCAATTTCAGTATCTTTCTCACCCTTCTATAGTGATTCTTTGTAACATTTTCTTCATCGCCATATGCTTCACTCTATCTGCATCTAAGATCCCAGGATACTTGCGCCCCTCTCCTTCCCCTAAACTGTTAACAACCCTGTCGTTGGTCATCTCTATTCCTTCACATCGTACCACTATTCCCTTTTTCAAGACAAGAACTGCACAGTTGTCGATGCTTAACTGTTGTCGATGCTTAACTGCATCCAAATATCCTGACCGATAACCCTTCCAGTATTGAGAAGCGTGTACACCTGTTTCTCACTCTTTAAAGACCCTGTGCTCCCCATGATCCTCTCTGGTCTGACAATGAATTTCTAACTGCATGAAAAAGATTATGGCCTAGCAATCGCAAGGCTGCGCATTGTCGTTTCAACTTTCAAATGAACGTTACGAAGTCATCGCTTTGAACTCAAACAAAAGACATTCCCAAAAGTAATTGAAGGATTAGGGAAGCTTTTCTCCTGAGAGCTATTCATTTCCCCCATATTCTGTAGTCGAAGGGCGTTGTTTACAGTAACTGTGATGTTTTGTAGGTTTGTGCGCATGCAAAGGATCTTGGGGAGCACAGGGTCTTTAAATCGAGTTTCAGATCATCCATAAACAAGAAATGATTCACAACTCCCCTTCGCCCTGCCAGATCATGTCCTCCTCTCACCTTCCTTAGAAAGAACGTTAAGGGAATTAAAGCCATCATTATCATTATTTTTGTTATCATTGTTATCATTGTTGTTATCATTGTTTACATTTATTATCATTGTTTTTATTTCCTACGTTTTGCTAGAGTTTGAAGGGCATGGCCACGTAAATTTTTACAGGGGTTTCACACAGACCCTCATGTCCCTTCAATTGTCCTTCCCAGATTGCAATACTACTTACGATACGAAAGATACCGGGTGAGTAAAAAAAAGCCCGGCGTTGGAAAATATCCTGATCCCTCAATATCAAAGCAATGATGTTGAAACCGTCTTGTTTTATCCCCGATATGTCAAATTAGGTTCAATAATTTACCCGGCGTTAATCGGTCATTCCTTCCCGTTGAAATAGGAGATTTCCTGCAGAAAGCCCCTTTCGAAAACCTGCAAAAACGAGCGAAAACAGCAAGCAAAATTTCCCTTTGTTCTCCCTCCTAGCAATAATGACTCTTTGATGTGCTCATGTATTTTGTCCTCACCTCATGGGAGACTGGAATCCCCCAGAATAAGTTATTCACACTAGGGGGAAGACTTTTCAACCCGCCAAAACGATAGCACGTGCTAAAGCGTGCTGAAAGTCATCGCCGTGAGGTAAAGATATTAGGGACTTTTGCTTGTAATATTAGCACGTTTTTTAAGGTTTCTCGAATGGACTCAATTTAGAAAATTGCCTACTGAATCTCAACGGAGTGACTGATTTTAGCCAGAAAAAGTTCTAAAAATAATTGAACATGTTAGCCATTTAATCAAATATTGCAAAATATCATTGCTCTTATATTCAGGGAGCAGTATAGCCTTTCAAACGCCGGGCGTTTTTTGAATCACCCGGCATAGAAATTTGATATTTGAAAAAAAAGGAGTACAATTGAAATGGTTTGTTGGTGTCTGACTCGAAACCCGCCCTATGGCATCGGTAATTTTCAAACTTGTATACGGTTTTTTTGACGCCCAGAACTGACTTAAATGTTTCTTAGTTGCAGCTGTGGAAAATGATGACAACATCGCGTCAAATCTACGGCAATATGATTATCATGAGAAAACATTTGATTCATTCTTGGAACAGCAATTGCATGCTGAAGTAAGGGATGAACGAAGAAGCAGGACTATCAAGAACCGATGGCAAGTCCTCTATACGTTGATCAAGAACCCAACGTTAGTAAAATTCCGCAAAGGCCAAAGAGCTGATAACGAAGAGCGGAGAAATTCATTTGAAAGATCAAACATTGAAGGAGTTCAAGGAGAGATGGCAGATTGCACCATATAATTTCAAGCTACACATAGTACTAAACAGCTTCCATGCAGGTTGAATATCTGGCATGCAGACTGCACTCGCTGCTTTTCTGGCATACAGACTGCACTCGCTGCTTTTCATGATTATCCGCTTGCAAAAATGATTGAGTAGAATCTAGTTGTCAATTATTCAATCGGATCCTTGCATCAGCAATGAAAAGCGATTTTGCTGATACCTGGAGAGAAGTACTTTGATTTAAGTTGCTCGTGCACAGTCGAAGCTAGCCATTGATCGTAAGTCATATGTCAATATCACGTGTTCGGTATGCGCTTACATTTGTAAAATTTTTATCAATTTAGCTACAGAAGGACAACGGATATCCCTTTTAGTCCATGAAATCTGTTTTCTTTGGGCTGGAAACCATCTGCGGCATCAAATTACTTTATGCCAATGATGCCTAGGCTCTACCGGAGGTTGACTTGCAAAATTTCTTTACCATTTATACCGGGTGACTAAAAGCAGGATGCATAGACCTTTTAGCTATTCTGAAAAAGAATGTTGATCGAACGATACTTCATCACATTTTGTAGAATTTTCGAATGTGTACAATTGCGATCGAAGCTCTAACGCCACTCAATCGAACATTGCGTATAAAATTGTATACAAATTTCGCTCGATCCAGGCTCTTTCGTAGAGTAGCTAAAAGGTCTATCGCATTTGGAAATAGGCTGCTCCCTGAATACCAAGGCAATAACACCGAGAAATCGTACTATAAAGCCAATATGTTCAATCAGATATACCGGATGAGTAAAAAAACGTTTATATTTTTGGGGGGCTGTGAAATAAAAAGTATGAGACCGATATTCAAAAATGAATTTTCAATCTATATTTCAAAGGATCTATATTTCAAAGGCTAACTTAGTAGACAAAATTTTGTTTGGTAAAATCACTAATCATTTAGACCCAGAAATTAGGAAAATGCTAGTAAGGGGCATTTTTGGGAACGAGGATTCCACATTCCATTTTCCATGATTTACTGGCTATTGAAATTAACATTCCATTTCTGAGATTGACAGTGTAAACTTCGGTGCCACATAAATCATGGATCAGAATGGAACGTGGAATTCTCGATTCCTATACGAACCCCTTACAGGCATTTTTCTAACTGCTGGGTCTTAAAGATGTGTGATTTTATCAAACCAAATTTTCTCATCTATGTTAGCCTTAGACCGATAGATTAAAAATTTAGCTTTGAATTTCGGGTACACACCTTTCCTTCCATAGCCCGTCAAATGCATAAACCTTTTTTGACTCATCCGGTAGAAATATGAGGGATTTTCTGCAGAAGCGCCCTTCAAAACCTGCAAAAACGGGTGGAAACAATCGCCAAACGTTTGTCCGCTTTTAAGCATAACAACAATGAACTTCATGCTCAAGAAATTTCTGACTCTCAAAGTAAGAATCGAAATACTACTTTCAAGAACAAAATATCTCGAAACAAGCATATTTATACTTGTTCGTGTGGTAAGCAAAAAATTCTAGGCAAGAATCCTCGATTAGGACATTTTTACTTGATAAGTAATTGTTTGTTTAACATGAATTGTCCGTGTGGTAAGCAAAAGATTCTTTGCGAGGATTCTTAACTGGAATATTTTTACTTGGTCAGTAAGTTATCTCAAAATGGGCAGATTCAAATACTTATTTTAATTAAAGTGACGCTTGGTTGGAGAGCAATAAGTATTCTTGAAACAAGCAGTTGTTGCGAAGCACCGTAAAATACTTCTGCTACAGCTTCGCTTCAGATTTTACGTTTTGTAAACTTTACAGACTTTATTGTGGCAGTCAAATGATATCAAATGATATCAAATGCGTGACAGACTGCCTTCAAGAGATGAATTGGTGAAAACAAGGTATTTTGCACATCTGTCACACTATTGATCAAAGTTTCATGGTTACCAGCTTCAGTTGGCATAACAATTGTGAATTTTGATCAGTTCACTTATATTGCAAAGTTAGGCCTAATGATACAGTTGCCTAACGTATATGCTTCAAGTCTAAAGATTTAAGGCCTAATGTGGTTCATTATATAGCCATACTGTCGCTATGGAGTCGAATGCCTCTTCTTCTAACAGTTCTTGTAGATCCTTCAGTGCTGTCAAAGCCCACCTATGATCTGCCCCCGTAAATTAGCTGCATTTTGAATTTTTCATTTCACTTTCATTTTAAAATCATTTACCCAGGGTACAATTCAGTCTATATACTGTTTTACAATTAGCCCTGCAAAAGCTACTTACAAAATAAAGAGTTATATAATACAAAATTTACAATGAAAATAAGAAATGATGTATAAGATTATTTTTCCTTGAGTTTGGACTTGAAGGCATTGATTGAGGAAGCCATCTTTGTTTCCAAATCAAGACTGTTCCAGAGACTGGCCCCGCGATACGCAAAGGATCTTGCAAAGGATTTCTGAATCTCAGTTGGATACTCTAGGAAAAAATCCTAATGAATACAGAAAACTCTTGGTTCTGCATCCAGCAAATATATTGTATATATCCTTGGGAAAAGTCGAGCACTGACCTTTTTTTGCAAAAGCTGACCCTACCACATTGGTGTAGTGCTTGTAACTTTTTAATTCATTTACCAATCTTCCTTTTCATTGCTGCCCCAATGATGCTCCCTCTTGTATAAAATCTTGAAAAAACTGCTTGCAAGATCTTATGTTTTAGTTTAAAAAGTAAGTTACCCCACTTACTCGTGATCCAACTGGCAGTTAAATCAATTTTAATCAACATAAAGATCCAAGATGGACTTTCTCAGTTTTGTTCATTGCCCATTCAGTCAGTCTAATTCAAATTTTCTACAAGGCAGTCTTAGGACTTTCACTCTCCTTTATGAGTAATATAGTAATATAGCTCTGAATCCAGTTGCGTAAGGCATTATTGATGACCTGAGACCAATCGTAATCATGCAACCAATTCAGCAGAGGACAGCAAGGGGAATGACTGGGAATAATGTAACGAAGATGCGATACTTTTCTGAGATGTGATATTTTTGCGCACTGGATGGTCTGTAACATTCATCATTTTCTGAGTCCTTTTTGCATCATGTAAAAAGAGCCCCAACAGCCCTGAAGAAATCCTGCATGGCAGGACGAAATATTGGCAAAACATATATAATCAAATAAATACGCGTTAAATCGACTCATTCTTTGCTGTTGTTCTTCGTCGTGTTGCGGTGTTACTACCTACAATGTAAAAAGAGCCCCTGTTATCAGAGTGAAGTAGGGAAAAACACGATTTAGACACAGGATTTTACGGTAAAATGTACAGATCTTTGTTTATCCCACGTACCAGTGAAGTTCATGTGACTATGCCCTTTTTGTCATCTCAGCGGGGCAATTGGTATATTTCAAAGTTGCTTTGAGAAATCCAGCAAGACTGGACGAACTTTGCAAAGGCACCTCCTCATCGTCTTAACATTCAAAAAGCCCATCTCCCCATGTGGACGTGATGCTGTGAGCTGGTTGACTGGAAGTTATAATCGAACATAGATCAACAAGTTTTCTGCTTTGTATACCTCAAAACGTGCAAACAAAGTTATCTATTTGCTACCCATTTGCTACTGAATTACCATAAAATGTTTGGTTCTATGAAGAATTCCTCTTAGCAGTGACAAGGACAAGGCAGTTAAGAATCATTAATTACTGAATTTGCTAACTTAGATTCAAATTCGGAGGAGTTTACGAGCTATTCGTTGAAAATTTGTAGCTTAAAATGCCATCAGGAATCAGCAATGCTACGCTTTGGTTAGAACAGAAAATGAAAAGATGTAATTGTTAGCAATTATCCTAAAGATATGGGCATTGTGAAAACAAAATAACAATCAGTTTCAGATCCGATGTTGTTTTAGAAAACTTAAAGAGCATTATGTGTCCATGTATGTTTTCAGGCACCATGTTTTTTGAGGTACATAGACCTGTATTGGAATGTTTTCAATTGAAATATTTAAAAACAAATTCAAAATTTTGCAAATTAGCCCAAACTGGTGGCCAAAATGATGTCATTATAAAAAAATGCTCAATTCATCAAATTCCAAAAATTCCCGTATCAAATTAATGTCTTTCGCTATTGATTCATATGGTATAGAACACTTCATAATTTAAGACCCCTCCTCTCGGAGCTAAGAGCACGTATTTCTTTTGATAGGAAACTAAAGAAAGTAAGAATTTTGGCTAGCACTGAGAGCTCCTTAGACCCATAAGGTCTTCATTACTCAGGGTTATTTACGAGTTCCTTATACCGAAGAAGCTCTATTGAGCCTTCTTTCCACAAAGCCCTTCTCTAATAAGCCCTCCCCCTCTAAGCCCAAATCTTGAATAAACCCTCCCATCTATTAAGGTAACTCTGCTTTCCGCTCCACTGAGCAGCGAGAAAGCCGTTTTACATAACCACTCTTCTCAGAAAACGGTTAATTTCTCCAATACTATCGATCTGGCGAAAAGCCGTAAAAAGGGCGATATTCTACACAGTCTTGGCAATCGAAAGATATGCAAATCGTAATGTTTATGTTGAGGCTCGCTTTGCGAATTATTTTTCAAAATTCTTTGTTGATTTCAGAAAAGTGGATTTATCTCCAAAACTACTCCAAAAAGTTTTGGTTTTCTTTCGCTATATCTTTAGCTAGGTTTTTTTCGGATTATCTATAGCATTTATCGTACCCCTAACCCAGAGATTTAGACTCATTTTGCTCTGCCCTGTCCATCTTCTTTAATTGAGCTTTAGACAAATATGATAATGTGATATTGATTGGAGATATCGACGTTAATACCTTTGACAAAGAAGATGGTCCAAATCAGAAGCTTGTAAACTTTTATGATGTTTTTGGGCCTTCAAATCTAGTGACGTCTAAAACCTGTTTCGCCAAAACTAGTAGCTCTTCGATTGATGTTATCCTCACAAACAGATTGAGAAGCTTCCAGAAATCTTTAGTCTTTGAGACCGGTCTTAGCGATTATCATGGTCTTGTTGTCACGGTCCTAAAATCACATATAGGGTGTCGGCGGGGGTAATCGGACGGCGGTGGTAATCGACCATTTTTGAATAAACCTAAGAAACTGAGGGGTAATTCATATTCTCAATAACTTTTAACAGGTGAAGATGGTTGTTTGCACAATATTCTACCAGTTTACATAGTAAGCATCCCCGGGAAGCCCTCTTGAATGCAAAACGCGATCATACAAGTCATTATTTTTAACTTCTCGGCATGATTGCTGTCAAGAAATTGTTGTTCAGAAAGTTGCACCTTCCTAAGAAGCTCTGAATTCGTGGCAGAAAGAGTCAAGAATTTTAGATAAACTAAAGAAATAGAATGTCCAACATGAGACCGAAATGTAGGAAGGTGGCTGAAACTTAAAAAAACCCCACTAAAGGAGGCAGCGTTTTTTTTCGATTGCCCTGAAAAGGTTAAGGCGGTGGTTTTCGGACAACCAGCAAATTATCCCTGGAAGAGAATGGTTAGTCGAGCTCGAAGATGCCTTTCGAGTCCTTTGCCCACAGCGATTGTTTTCGCGAACAAAAAGGAAGCCTTTTGTGCGAAAAAGCAAATTAACATGAATATTATGCTTGGCCATCTGATACTTTTAATCAGAGTTTTGTCTGCTATTTGATAAAGTATATATTAGCGCTAGCTGGGGCAAGGTCATTGACCTCTTCGGGTAACTTGTCCATTTCTTTCTTTCAGAAGAATACAATTTTACACAGAAATCTAATTATTCTCAAATTTTATAAATTAGCGTAAAATGATTCTTCAAACAAACATCTTCCAAGAAATTTTCAAATTAGAGTATAACTGAATTTGATTTAAAAACCAACGCATTCCCAGTGAAAAGTAATGGTGAACTCACTCAGCTGATAAGAAACTGTTTTCATTGTACTTTAAACATGTAGGAATCCTACAGGTAGGAATCCTGAGATGAACCTGCTTTTGTCGATGCAGTTCACTTTTTATGATATTACTGAAGAGCTCTGCAAGTGATACTAATATCTCAATTTGGAAAACCCAAGAGTTTTTCTCTGTTAAATTGTGTTGTTTTGTGTGTCCTGTAGGTTTTCTTGTAAACAAAAGCAAAGACAAGCGGTTGTAGTTTTTCAGAGAGCATCAAGTTAAGCAGATAAGTCCATAGTATGAATAATTCCACAGTATAAATCAAAAGAAGCAATTTCTTGGCATACTCTGTAATTTTAACTTACCGTCCGAAAACCACCGCCGGTGTCCGAGAACCACCGCCGAACTCAGCAGGAGAAACATCGACCCCAAAGGCGAATCAGGAAAAGTCGAAACCAAAAGTCTTTAGTTTTTGTCTGCGATGTACTTTTCTTGTCTAAAAATTCAGTTTCCCTTAAGTGTCCGGTTACCACCGCCGGCACCCTACCTCGTCTTAAACCCAAGGTGATAAAGTATAGAAATTATAAAAATTTCGATCCAGTTAAGTTTATCGCAGATGTTCGCAGAACTAATTTTGGTGCCTTGGAGGACCCCGAAGACTGTTATAATAATCTTACCAACAACTTCCGAAATCTAGTGGATGAACATGTTAAGTAAGTAAGTCAGTAGTAGTTTTATAGTCTTATCTAGCCAAAGGCTACTCAAACAACTTTACACCTTACCCCCTGGTCACTGTGCTTAGTAGCATATAGCAGGGTGCAGCCACAGACGGCGCTCATAACTACGGACCAGGCACCCATTTATACTCCTGGGTGGAGAGAGGCACAATTTGTGTTAACACCTTGCTCAAGGATGCTATCCTAAAATATGGCCAGTGTCGGTTTCGAACATACGACCCTTGGATCGTGAGCCCGACGCCTTACCACTGTGCCACCGAGGCCACAATTCCTCTGAACATTAAGTTTGCGCGAGGAAATAATGCACTTGCGTAACTCATGAACTAAAAAAGGCAACCTATACCAGAACGCGGTTGAAAAACAAATTCAACAAATTTCTTACAGATCTAAACGAATGACACCATAAAAGCAACGCAACAAATGCGTTTCCATACGAAAGAAAGCAACCAAACAACATTTCAAAAAAGCGACTGCAGGACGTTTAATTTCTAATTCATATTTCTGGAATCTGGTTAAACTTTTTCTTTCTGATAAAGGTGATTTGGTCGGTGATGATATTTCCTTGGTACATAACAACCAAATTGCAACTGATGGTAGTGAGTTGACTGAGATTTTTGATAACCATTACATTGATATAGTTGAGAAAACAAGTGGACAAACACCTTGTAAGATTGCTGATAAAGTTAAATATGATGATGATCGACTACTCGTTAGGCTTATTCTAGAAAAAAATAAAGATCAACCCAGTGTTCTTGCCGTAGGGAAAAGTAGTGATGCTTCAAATTTTTCTCAGTTCACAAGGTGCAACATCACGAGGTCTGGGTTTTACTGATATCCTTGAACGGTAAAAAATCTACCGGCGAAGATCAAATTCTGCCAAAACTAGTGCATCTGGCTGCAGATGAACTTATTGCTCCCTTAACCTTTGCAATAAACAGCTGCTTACAAAACCAGAGGTTTCCAGATCAAAGGAAAGCGTGCAGCAATATGCCCTTTAGATAAGGGTGAAGCAAGTCGCACCGTTGAGAAAAATTTTCGTCATGTCAGTGTTCTGAATACGTTCTCTAAAATAAATGAAAAAGTCATGAAACAGCAATTAGTTGTCCATCTTGTGTTCTCAGTTTTCATAGGTGCATATAGAAAAGTATACGGCACGCAGCACGTTTTGATAAAGCTCCTCGAAGACTGGAAGCCCAGACTTGACAATAATTACATTAAAGGTGCTTTATTGATGGACTTACCAAAAGCGTTTGATTGCATCCCACATGATCTGCTGCATTGCGAAGCTGAATGCTAACGGTGCGAATGAAAATGCTTGGGACTAATCTATTTATATCTTAAAAGGCGTAAGCAGTCTGTGAGGATAAACGATACATACAGTTCCTTTCAAACAATCTTATCTGATGTCCCCCAAGGTTTGGTGCTAGGCCCTATTCTTTTTAATGTATATATTAATGATCTTTTTTTTATCAAACTGGCAACACTATATAATTATGTTGATGATAACGCACTTTCTTGTTTCTCTCGGACTCTACCGAATCTGGTGCGAGCCCTAGATGAAGAAGCAGGTGTTACACTAGAAGGGCTGAAAGACAACCACATGATTGCGAATCCATCAAAGTTTCATGCACTGCTAATTGAAAAAGACCAGACAAATACAACTGGCGAGAAAATAAGCATCAGAGGAAAGACTATTGGGTCTGAAGATTCAGTCAGGCTTCTCGGAATTCAGTTAGACTATAAACTAAATTTTGATTCACACATTTCAGAGCTTTGTAGAAAAGCTGCAACTCAACTAAATGTTCTAAAGAGGCTTCCATATCTTACATTGGTTTCGAAGAGAGAAAAGTCCTTGTTCAGAGCTTTGTTTATTCAAATTTTGATTGCTGTCCTTTAGTGTGGCTTTTCTGTTCAGTAAAATCCACGAATAAGATCGAAAATATACAAGAACGAGCACTTAGATTGCTTCAAAATGATCATGTCACTTCGTATAATGATCTGCTACTGAAGTCGCAACTATGTACAATGCATCTTTCCCGACTGAGATCCCTTTTCTTTGGAGATTTTTAAAACTTTGAATGATCTGAATCCATCCTTCACATGAAAGATATTCTTAAAGGCAGAACCTCTAACTATTCATCGCGAAATCCTAATAATCTTAATAGGCCAAATCAGGCTACTTTCGGCACAAACAGTCTGAAATTCTTAGGACCACGGATTTGGAACTGCTTACCAGAGGATCTAAAATCGGCGGATAACCTTAACACTTTTAAAAGCTTGATAACTCAATGTCCTCAATGGGATGGTCCCACGTGCAACTGCAATGCTTGTCGATTTATTGTAAATATTGTATAAACAAAAAAAATGATAATTTCATTTGCTTTTTAATTAATTACATATATTCATCGATTTGATTAATTTTCTTGTACAGTTAATTGCATATAACAGACTAGTTTTTTTTGTATTCAAATATAAAAATTTATAATGAGTTTACGTTTAACTATACTTATCTAATTACTCTACAACACTACAGGTACGATACCATGGGGAGCGAAAGACAATGACTACCCCATGGCCTACGTAAAGAGACACGTAACATTAAACTAACTACAACTACGCTACAATCTACTAAAACTATTGGATCACGTACTAGGATTCTTTTCCACACCAGATGTCAGGTCAGGGTTTCGATGACTTGGATGATGTTCAACTCATGCACGTGCACGTGCAACTCATTCAGTAGTAAGGGTAAAATACCTGAAGTCTGATGTGAAAAAGAATTTACAAGGAAAAATAACATTTACTTTAAAGGACTTGGTGGTTGCATAGGTTGCAATAGATCTCAATCAAACCGACTAGTTTCATGGATAAAACGTAAGGTCAATTCGAGTATGTTTCTATTCAAGTCATTGGAAAGGTCTTGATTACCATATAATAAAAGCTGGGTCAAAGCATCATTTGAAAGATCGGTGATTTGTACAAATGATCGTAATAATTCAGCAACTCTAGCGAGAAGATCCTGTCGTTGAACATCAAATGAAGGGCAGAACTACAAATAGTGCTCCGTATCCTAAATCCCATCACTTGTTGGGCACATTGGGTTTATGGTATCCCTAAAATTGTGCTTGAATTTATGGAAATTTAATTTGCTGAGACCAACTCTCAGTTGAGTAAGATAGGATAATCCTTTTGGATCGTGAATTCCAAACACAGATTTTGCAGGGGGACGGATTATCGACAAGAGCTTCTTCTTGAAAACAGCAACAGAAGGTGCATGTCTCAATCCAGGCTGAAGCTTATTCCATTCGGATAAACAGTTGGGATAGAAGCTAGACTTGAATTTTTCTGTCCTTGCCTTTAATTGGCCAATGACATCCTGGTTACAAAGACAGTACTGTGACTGATGAAGAGGGGGAATTGGATCTACTGTATACTCGGGGCTAAGATTATTTACAAACTTGTAGAACAAGGTGAGGCGTCTACTCCATCTTCGGGAACTTAATGATTCCCAGCCTAGATCTGTGTACAGCTTCTCCCGAGATGTCCCCCTCCATGTTCTTGTTACAGCCAAAGCAGCGGAATACTGAACAGACTCTAGCTTATCCATTAAATTTGGCAAAACAATGTTTTGACTTAAATCACATACTTTAGCAGGGATATGACATCACCATAGTCCAAGTGGGGACGAACGTAGAGTTTATATAATTCGTTTAGAGTATGCCTGGGCAGATAGTTGGAGAGATATTTCAGCAAACCAATGCCCTTCCTTGTTTTGGAGATAGCTGATTTGATATGAGCTGAGAAAGATAGCTTTGAGTCCAGTGAACTGACTTGTAAAATAATCTTTTCGGACATGTTTGATTTCCAAGAAATTCGTGGTCATTGTTTGAAAATATTCGAAAACGGCAAATCCGTGGCACAAAAAGAAAGAGGGGTTTTAGCCCTTTTTTGAGGCTTGGTTTGTTTACAGCGAGCCGCCATCTTTATGCATAGCGTGATCTGATTGGTCAATCTCGAAATCAAAACAAACTCAGCGGTCTATTGAAAGCGAAATGTTGCCCTGTTAGTTCCGCTTGGCTTCTTCAATCAGTCTCGCACCTTCAGAAATCATCTTTTGTATACCTTCGAGTTTGTTATCTGGCCTACCATTCCTCACGAAGCTGTTATATGCACGATTTTTTTTCCTAAGAAAGTTTTTGATTGTTTGCGTTATCCAGGGTGCTTGGCGAGCCCTAATTGTTGTAACTTTATTAGGAATGAAATTAGAATAAATGTTCAAAAGGACTTCGTTTAGTAGTGCAATCTGTTCATTAGGGCATGTCATATTGTCAAGTTGCTCCGGCCAAGCAAACATTTCAATGCTTCTCCTAATCGCTACAAAGTCTGCTTTGTCGTAGTGCCAGATCTTGCGGGTGTATGGAGGTAGTGCTATGTTTAAAACAGACAATTTACCGTAAACAATTTGATGGTGGCACTGCTCATGCAGCGACGGATGAACACCACACTCAATAATAAGGTTAGGTTGATCAATAAATATCAAATCAATACAGGATTTTGAATCACCTATCAAATGGGTTGGTTCAGATATTAACTGGTGAAGACCATTGTCAGCTGTTATTGGCTCGAATAGTTTTCCTTCGTTATTTTCGATATCATTTTCCCACCACTGAGTTGATCTACAGTTGAAATCACCAGTAATGATAATACAGAAAGGATTTTCGGCATGCATTTTGGATAACATCAACTAAAAGTTTATTGTAAAGTTATCAAACTCCTCAGGACCCTGACTTGGACTTCTATAAATTACGGCATAGAAGTACTTTTTCCTATTTAATTGAATTTCATACACAATACATTCGGGAAGAGTCACCAGGTCAGGACGATTTTTTGAAGGAACGGAATCTTTGATATATGACCCGACACCACCCCTTTTCATGTTTTGAGGATGATTGTTTTTAATAAAAGTGTAGCCATTTAGTGACAGCTTTTCTTCATCAACGGTGCTGTCAAGGTGGGTTTCAACTATGCCAATTAGGTCATAATTGTAAACCGAGTTGTAAGCTTCCATGAGAGAGACTCGTAAGAAATCATACGCGGTAATACTATTTAGATTCCAGGTACAGAAGTCAAGTGTTTCAGGACCGGGGTTCGTTTCTACATCACCACTCAGCAAAACTGTCCTAAAAACCAACCACTGTGTATGAAGAATGTAACTTGTCATACACCCGATGTAAAAATATGCATACAGGAAAAGAAATTGCCTCACAGTTACATTCTTATACCGAACAAGACCAATGACACCGAGAGGGATTCGTTTGAACAGTTCAATAGTCATGTAAAGTACCGTCTTCGCAATGTGATGCACGCGGGCGAACAAAGGCAAAAAACGAGATTGTGTTGTGACACAGTGCACTGTAAGAAACTGTATTGTTAATGTAAAGGGCAGAGCAAGGATTGCAATTGCGATGAAACAATAACAAAACCAAAATAACTTAAGAATTTCGAAAAAAACTGAAAAAGGCTTGACACTTTTCTTCAGTGGGGACAATTTTTGTATGGTTACACGGAAACACCCTGTTGTTGCTCGCCATCGATTGATTTCAACTTGCATCATCGAAGTGAAATCTTCTCGCTAGTCCTATGGGGCAGCAGGTACCAATGACCATCAATGATAAGTCCAAAAGACGTTAACAAAATACATAACAAACAAAGACGTTCCAAAATAGAGAGGTTATTACAACAAACAGAAAATTTAACACAACGTACATAAAGTAATCGACTAAGAATCATTGTAGAGTCAAGTGCGATGCACAATGGCACTAGCTCTTGGGATTTTCCTGGGTACGCTCTTGGGGCTAGGGAATTTGATCAAATAAATTAAAATTGTTGTGCATATGTATTCTGTTTCCATAACATGTATGAGATCCACTTGGGAAAAGATCTATAGAATTTCATCCTTTGTTTACAGACAAACAGAATTGACTTAAAGGCAGTCTGTCATGCATTTGATTGGGTGATAATGGCAATACAAAGAATAGGAAATTTGAATGGCTGATGATCCTCTGACTTTCTACGGCTATAAAAAGTCAAGAAGATTAGCCCTCCTTTGTTTCAAATACACAGATTCACAAAGAAATCCGTTTTGTTGATCTCTGATTGTAGCGGCCAATCAGATACGTGACAGACTGCCTTTAAACACTGTTTTCGTGCTACTTACTCGTTAGAGTGTATTTTGATTTGAGGCTGTTTTATTTTCCGTTGGGCAACAAACGCCGCGCGACGCAACGAACGTACACACTAGTTTATTCAATCTATGTAAAATAAATGTACAACAACAACGACGATATTGATCTACTATTTTACCAAGTCTGATTGAAAAGTCTAGGCTAGATTTGTCGCAATCGAATTTTATATTTCTGTATACTTCTCGACAGCGAAGGGTATAAACCTTGGTCAATAGATTACCATGTTACGAATTACGCGTTCAAACACTCAGCCTTCTTAGAATAACTCTCTTAGATGTTCCAATGGCAAGGAGATCTGTTTGGAATGCTATATTCAAGTCTCAATAGACCTTTAGCTATTCTGAAAACGAATGTGGATCGAACGATATTTCATCACAATTTATAGAATTTTCGAATGTGCACAATTGCGATCGAAGTTCTAACGCCACTCTATCGAGCCTCGCGTATAAAATTGTATAAAAATATCATTCGATCCAGGCTCTTTTGTAGAATAGTTAAAAGGTCTATAGACTCATTCTAAAATTCTCTTGTTTCGCTCCCCCTGCAGATTTGTCGCTACAACAGAGACTTATGGACTTACGGTTCTGAAATCGGCAACTTGCCGCAACCCGAAAGGGTATATATAAAAGCCGGACCAGATAAAAAGTTGTTGTTGCTGTTGCTAATGCCTGTAATTAGGTAGAGCATTGAAGCAAAAAAAATACACAGTTAGATCATGAGTCGTAGTTGTAGCGGTATATCAGCTAGGCAAATAGCGAAACTACGACTCAGGATAAGTCTATAGACAGCCTTGGAGCGCTTGTGAAAGTATCATTTCTTGAATGTTACCAGCAAAACCGGCAATTTCACAACCTTCCGTTTCGTGTCCTTTGAGACTTATTTCATGAGCATTCACAAAATATCGATTTTTCTAAGAGCCCACAATGAACAGAGATCTGAAATTTAACTTTTTACAAAAGTTACAAAAGGGTTCAACTCTTTCCTATGTCCTAATCAGTTGAACACGGTTTCTACCCTTCGCTGTCGAAAAGTATAAAATTCGATTGCAACAAATCTAGCTTAGCTTTTTCAATTAGACTAGGCAAAGTTGTAGATCAACAATCTAGCTAAAGATATATCGAAAGAAGACCAAAAATTTTTCAAGTAGTTTTGGAGATAAATCCACTTTTCTGAAACCAACAAAAAGTTTTGAAAAATAATTTGCAAAGCCAACCTTAATGGAAGCATTGCGATTTGCATGTTTCGATTGCAATGTCCATGTAGAACGACGTCCTTTTTACCAATTTTCAATCGACCGAATATTATTGGAGAAATTAACTCTTTTCTGAGGAGAGTGGTGTTGCAAAGTGGCAACTCGCTGCTCACTGGAGCGGAAAACAGATTTACCTCAAGCTCCCATTTTATATCAAAGTCCAGAAATTATCAACGATTGTTCAGTTATTCAACTAAAAAGCATGCTTGTTAGTTTTGATATTGATGTGGATGAAGGATGTGTCGAATTTATGTATTTAGGTCGTAAAATTGTACGTTGAATCCGCAAAATATGGGGTAGAAGAACCGAAAAGCTATCATATTGGACTTGCCCGAGTCTCTCCCATGTTTATTTCTACAAAACTACCACTGTAAAAGTTTTCCATGCGCAGCAGCTGGCTTTTGTGATGATCAAATAATCTTTAGCATTTCGACTTGCTTATGATCATTGCTGATGGTATGTTTGTTGGATTTTGTGAATCTCAGTTGCACAGCAAGGAGGAGCGTTTCACCATCGACGTGTTTTCACTCATTCGAGAAACCGTTCGAGAATTTTTCAGAACAAGCGTTTTTTTACAGATTTCTGATAGATTTTTTCTTTAATTTAAAAGCAAACAGGCTTTTTTAGAGTGACCCAGCGGATGGCGCGCTGAATAATGTCAGCATATAAGTGGGTGTACATGGGGTCAAAAAATTAACCCCTCCTCGCAACCTCGCATTTAACGCCTTTAGGGATCCTTGCAGCTACATTTTTCTAAGATTGTTTCCTCCTCGTATTTCAAAAATTACTAAGTTGACTCCTCGCTCCTCGGTTTCACAAAGAAAAAAATAAATGGTTGGTGTAGACTGGGCAGTTTTCAAAATAAGACACAAAGACCTTTTTTGTGCTGCTGACAAAAAGATCAAACATAATTTTGCAGCCAATGTATAGATGTTGTGTAAACACAAACAGGAGTGTCAAAATGCAGCTTTTTTTGGAAAGAACTGTCCGTCGGATGTAAGAAACATAACCTCAGACTAAAGGCTGCTCTCCATAGCCAGCATTTTGAGCGCGCAGGCGCTGCAACCAAACAGGAGCATGCACACAGGCGCGGATTTAGTGGGGGGCCGGGGGGCCATGGCCCCCCCAAAGTGCACGAATTCTCGCAAAAACCATTTTCTTTTATAGATAAAAGAGTAAGTTTTAAAACTTTACTTCCTAAAGCAACCCACAAATAACCATAGCACAGCTGCACGGTAATTCGGCTAACAACAAGCCCGTCAAACTGACCATTTATTGTTGATCCAGAGGTTTGAAAATATACGGATTTGAATTCTAACCGAAATTTCATTGCCTGAGGTGGAAACTGAGAATCATTTGTTTCATTCACTGTGTCAAGGTGTCGGTGATTCAGGATCTTCCAGTGAACTTTGCTGTTGAAGTTTATTTAATGATAAATTTCGTTCTGATAAAGACTTTGATAAAGATTCGTGCCTTCTGTTGTGATAGTTATAAAATGTTGATAAGTCACTTTGATATCACTGGAAGGAGAACACACTTTCGAATACAAGTGAAGCTTTATTATTATTATTATTATTATTATTATTTTTATTATTATTATTATCTATTTATTTAAAGTAGGCGTATAATGGCTAGCTATAAAATAAAACCTAATTCAAGCCTACTACAAAGTAAAATTGTTTCAAAATAAAAGAAAAATACAATAAAAGAAGCTTCTGGAAGGTGACTAAGCGAAGAGTATTTTGATTGCCAACTCCGATGAGGGAACTTACCATAGGAAATTTCACGGGATTTTCACGTAACTTTGAAATGTTTTTGAATCGTGGATTTGACAACAACTTCATTTTTTATGCCAAATTTTCATTTCCATGGTGGTGGAGCTTATTTCCGCGATACACATTCCCGAAACGGTGCTTATGATAAACATTTTTTTGATGGTCTCTTACTTTCCTAACTGATCGCCCATTACGTTTTGCACATAAATTCCAGTTTGTATGTCAGGAAGAATGAAGATTGAGTGATAAGCTTCATGATCTAAAATGAAGTAAAAGGGGCGTTTCCCACGTTTTCCGAGAGTCTGAAGGGCGTAGCCCCGAAATATTTTCCTGGGGTCTACGCCCCCAGACCCCCATGTTTCCTTCTTAGTGGCCCTCCCCAAACTCCAAGCCTGGATCCGCCCCTGCATGCACAGTTGATAAAACTTAGCGATCGATCGATCGCAAGCGACCGATTTTATGCGCTTTGGGAGTAGGAAAAGGTTCATCTCCAATCGCGGGCGTTTACGATCGCTACCGAAGGAATCAATCTTGGTTGCAGCTCCCGCGCGCTCGCTCAAAACGCTGGATATGGAGAGCAGCCTTAACGGGTACCTATTTGTTATGGTGATTTTCAAATTCTAGCGTCTTTTAGAGCGTCTATATAGAAGCCCCGCATCAACAAGCACAGGATTGGTGCAATGAAAAATTTCCCCTGTATTATGACCCTTGCTGCGTGGCTGTTGAGTACATTAAATTCGAAAACTTTCGTACGGAAGAGTTTCGGAAAAACAACTTCCAATAATAAACTTTCGGACGCTTTTTCGGGAATTTCGCACAAGAAAACTTTCGGACAAGCACGACATCGGAAAAAAACATATATGTTAAAAACAATTGTGATCCTATGGTAAATTAACTTACAGTAGGTACATGGTGATCATCAAATCTACAAGGACATTTGAGTGTGATTTTGTTAGACTGAACAATGGTAAAACGAGCTATGAAACAACTTAAAAGGTGCTGCCATAAGTGAAACATTTTCAATAAACGAATCAAGGCTCCAACCTGTCAGATAAAAAGTTCAAGAAGCCTTAGCATTACCGGCAAAACATTGTTTAATTGACATTTCATGTTGTGTTTTCTTTGTGATTTTCAACTTGCGGCGAGTTTAAACTTTAGGACCAAAAAACTTTTGGACATCATTAGACTTCGGACAACTGCACTTTCGACAACATTTTGTCCCAAAGTTTGTTTGTCCGAAAGTTTTCGATTTTAACCCTATCAGGCCTAGGGTATTGGATACTTTAGGAAGACTAGGGGGGCTGAATCCCCTAATTCATTTCTGTTCTGGAAGTGTTCTGGACAACCTAGAGCCTTGAAACTTTGCATGTGTATAGAACATCATTTGGTGAACCAAAAAATGAGTGTCACGTGACCTTCCCATGACGTCAGATTGTTCAATTTTCAAAGTCCATAGGGTTCATTACTAGAAATTTTCAATCGTTGATTGTGAGAAAACGAGACATCAGTTTAATTTCATTGTATTCTATGTCTAAATAGTATTGGCTCAATGAAGAAAACATTAATAAAAAGTGATGACGTCTCCACACAGGAATGCAAAGAATGTGCACATGCGTAGTGCCAAAATCCGCAAAACCATACGCTGAAATTAAAAAAATAGTTAATTCGTTGGATAGAGCATCAAAAGTAGTACGTATTCCCTTCTTTTCATCATTTTGTCACATTAGCTGTAGATTTTATTAAGAATTATTCAAAATTTTACACATACATCTCTCGAAAACTGACCGCGTTTACCCCCTGGAATGAAATTGATTTTTCCATAAAATTAACTTTTGATCGAGACAAGGATAAAAACTAAGAGTCAGCAAGTTTCGGCTTTGTAAGTGCACTTGGTAAAACTCTACAGACAAAAAACCGCTAGGCCTAGGGGGGGGGGCTGATTCAGCCCCCCAGGCTTGATAGCGTTAATGTATATGTGAGTCCCTCAAATGCAGTGGCGAATACAACTAAATTAGCCCAATAACCAGAGCCTATAACAAAACTGCATTTCACGGAGTATGATGTAAATTCTTCGCAAAAGGCTAAAGTGGAAGTTCGAGTTGGAAAAGGGGAACACCCCCTAGGTTTCTAAAGTTTTTACGGAAAATAAGGACGGCAGTCCCTGTCAACAGCTGGACGGCTAGTGTCTCAGACCTCCTGCATCAACTGGAATGGCCGCCTCTTCATCAACGAAGACTGTATGCACGGCTTATAATAATGTTTAAGATAAAAAAATAATGATATTGCAATCACAATTGCATCCTACGTTATGATGCCAACAATACGAACAACGAGATCCCTATCTTCTGGAGCATGGAGACCCATCCAGATGTCCACAACATGTGACAACTACAAATTCAGTTTTTTTCCAAGTGCGAATTGTCGATTGGAACCGACTCACAAATGAAATCATAATGATAGAAGACATGGAACGATTCAAAGCCGCAGTAGCAGACCAAGTACTTACATACTGAAATGTTTACAATTGTTTTTAGGTATATATAAATACAGAAGATTAAAATAACATATTTCAAAAATTAATTTAAATAAAATGTTTTCATATAAAAGAGTAAAGTAATGTATTTAAAAATTTTCCCTTGGTTTACTGCACAATGTGACGATGTGGATTCGGAGAACTTTGAAATTTAGCTTGCCTTGGGTGGAGAATTCTGGCATGACAAGTCGCTTGCTGTGTTGGAATTCTTCACTGGTCGTGGTGGATGGAGTGTTACTGGTTTTAGAGTGAGTTTACTGGTTATCCTTGCTGACATCTCTCCCATCTTCACATTTTGTAGTGGCCAATTTACAGCTTTCTTTATTTATTTGAGCAAAATGCTTTATGCGATGCTCAGTATTGGCGTTAAAGTAAAGTTAAAGTCAACGGGTCAATTTTTCTTGCTTATGTTTCGATTTATTCATATAAACAACTATTTCGTACTTCAAATAGACATGTTTCGAAAAAAATGTATGTCGTTTCGCTGTTTGTGTATTTCGTTCCGTGATTTCGTGGTTTCGTGGTTTACAAACAGCCATTTAGGGTCGTCTTCCTAGAAATCTCCAAGTTGCCTAGAGACCGCCATTCTTTTGTGTTCCATGAATGGGTTTCAATTATTCAATCATGAATGGGAATGTAAAGTCACTGTTTGCTTGGTCCCTCTCTTTTGTGGCTTGGTGTCTCTGCAACGTGCACGTGCATTGCTCAATCAGGCTCGGTAAGCAGTTTCATAATTGATTTCATCTCATCATACGTTCTGCAATATTAACAAATTACTCGATATATTCTGCAACTTTTCCTGGAGCGAATCGGTAGGGTAAGGTGGGGGTCATTTTTGGGTCTACGGGGTAATTTGGGTCTATTTGCTTTTTCGCTTTAAACCGATCGCAAGTTGAACATTTCGATTCATGGCTCCGTGGGTGTTAAAAGTCATGCTTTTAGGAGTTAGTTTAAGTGGTGTCGTAGAATTATTTGATAATTTCTAGTGCTGCAATTTTCAGATTTCCCACGGCCTAAACTTTTATTTCACATTTCACATTTATTTCCCACGGCCTAAACTATTGATCCCTGATCATGATCTAAAACCGTAAGGAACTTTCGATTGATGTCAACTTGCGACTTTTCGTTAAAAAATCTTTATTAGTCTCATGTTCAATCATTTGGAAAGGTGCTAAAAGTTTTTCAGAATAGTTTTGAGATGGTAGATTTTATCAGATTATTTTGCAAGGTGTCGGTAATGTGGGTCTACGTAGGATTTTGCTGTGAATTGCGTTCTGCGAGAATTGGCCATGGCTCACAAATCAAAGCGAAAATGGAAATCATATTGCAAGAAACTTGAGGTATTTATCGAAAAACAACACGAGGTACATTTTTGTTTATGTTCTAGTGACATTTTATCAGCGCAAGACGCAAGGATTCACTTCTTTTGACTTTGTTTCGAAGGAAACTTTGTTTACAGTTCCGTTTTCAAGAATGGGCCTAGACTTTGCAATGTGCGCTGATGGTGGTATGATTTATTTTTGTTTCTTTCTGTGCAAGGTTTCAACTCTTTGGCAGGGAAATTGAAGGTTCAATCACACCCTAAAATTTTATTTCATTGAATTTAGCATACTTCTGATGAAATAGATACTGCTTTTCTCGAATACACCCACCGGCAACAGGTTGAAATTGCACGCGAAAGTGAGGATGCTACAAATTGTAGAAAAATATTCAGACTTCAAATTAAAGAACGGGAAAAACTTTCCAGGATCGACTAACGATTCAATGTAGGTAAAACGAAAAGAGACTTTCAATATGTCTAACACGTTTGTGAGGGTGCTCTATTTCCAAGGCGTTTGACTGCTTGAATCATGATCTGCTAATTGCAAAATTAGAAGCATATGGCTTTAGCAGAGGAGCATTGCAGCTTATCCACAGCTACTTGAATAGGCGAAAGCGTTTTCATTTTTCATTTTTCATTTTTTAATTCTTTATACACAAAATCCCTTCAGCTTACAACTCAATACCAAATAAGAAAATAAATACCTAATTACATCAATACAATCTATATACAGTTAAAGCTGAATTATGTACAATAATCTATTTAATAGCAGCTGCTCTTCCAGGGAGTCGTGTTTTATGTTGTGTTCAGCTCGTAAGATAATTTTTCAATTGCTTTTTGAATCTATTAAGTGAAGGGAGCTCTCTGATATTGATGGGAATATCGTTCCAAGCTTTCAGAGCTGAATAGTGAAAGCCTTTCTTGACATATTCAAGGTTGTTTCTTGGGATTTGTAGGTCCCTGCAATTCCTTGTTCTGTAGTTGGAGTGCTGGGTCCTATGATGATATTTATCCCAAAGGCTTTCGGGACATTGCCTGCTGATTATCTTGTATGTCATAACTGATCGATCAAACTTTGTTAGTTGCTCAACGGTCAACCAGTTATGAGACCAATTGTCTTTTAGTCTGGACTGATCAATAATCGAGCGGGCTCTGTCCTGCAGACGTTGGAGAGTATTCAATTTTGATTTAGGAAGACTCCCCCAGATAACATTAGCGTATCTCAGATGGCTTTCGACAAGTGCACGGTACACATGATCAAGTTGGGATTGTGAAATAAGATTTTTCAGTTTTTTCATTGATTTTAGACCGCCACTAATCTTTCCTTTCACTTTCCTGAATTGGTCATCCCAGTTTAACCCTTCATCCACCATAACCCCTAATGATTTGGTCTTTGCGACTCGCTTTATTTCTGAATCATTAAGGTTCAGTGGCTCTGAGATTTCAACTTTGTTTGTCCTCCGTGGATGGCCAATAATCATGTATTCAGTTTTTTTCGGGTTTGCGCTTAGTTTGTTTATCCGCATCCATTCAGAGATGTTTCTTAATTCTTTGTGGGCATTTGTAAGTAGACCATCAGTGTTACTAGATGTTAATGTAACATGTGTGTCATCTGCATACATGCTAGCCCTGGAGAAGTCTAAGCATTTTTCAAAGTCATTTAGGTAGATTATGAATAGGAGTGGTCCTAAGCATGACCCTTGAGGTATGCCACATGTTACCAATCTAGCTTCTGACTTCTGTCCATTAACTGAACAGAATTGTTTTCTACTAGTTAGGAAAGATGTGAGCCATCCACCCGAGATTCCTCTGATACCGTATGCACCTAACTTTTTTATCAACATTCTATGATCAACGGTATCAAATGCCTTTTTAAGATCAAGAAATATAGCTAAGTTGAGTTGCTTTTTATCCATGTTGTCATACCAGTAATCAGTACTATTTATCAGGGATGTTACGGTGGAATATAATTTTCGAAAAGCAGATTGATTTGGCGTCAATACTTTGTTAGTTATGAGATATTCAATAAGCTGATCGTGAACTATTTTTTCCAACATCCTTGAAAAGACTGAGATGACAGAGATGGGTCTATAATTATTTGCATCTTTTTTTGAGCCCGTCTTAAAAATTGGTGTGACTCTTGCTAATTTCCAGATATCTGGGAAGACGCCATACTTCAACGATGAGTTGAAAACCATGGTTAGTGGCTTCCAAATGAAGTCAGCTGCATCTTTAATTAGCTTAGTGGAGATCTTATCTGGTCCTGGTGCTTTGCCATTTTTTAGTTGCTTAATGGCATTTAGCACATATGTTTCATCGACAGGTACAAACATCATTTTGTTTTGCTGAGCATTGATATGTTTGAGAGGATCATCATCAGACCTGGACTCTAACTTGCTAGCAAGTTTTGGTCCTATGGTAGTAAAGTGATGATTAAGTGCTTCAGCTATATCTTTTTCTTTTGTAATTGTTTTCCCTTCAACATCTATGCTCGAAATTTCTGTTGAGGGTGTTGCCTTGTCTAGTACCTTATTGATAACCTGCCACATTCTTTTAGGATCTCCCTTGTTTTCTTCAATTAATCCAAGATAATGTGATTGAATTGCATCTCGAATTTTTTGCGTTACCTTATTACGGAGATGCTTATATGTGTTCCACCTCTCAGGAGATATTTTCGTCGCTTTCTTAGCTGCATCCCTCTCTTTCATTAGTTTTCTAATGTCTGGGGTTATCCAGGGAGCAGAAGTATTGCATACCCTCCTTTTTTTCAGGGGTGCATGGATATCTAAAACCGACTCAAAGATCTCCTGAAAAGTGGTAGCCATATTATCAGGATTATCAGCGTGAGAGCTAAGGATGGTTTCCCAATCTATTTGCTGCAGGTCGTTACGAAACAATGCCCTGTCATAATTGCTCATGCAACGAGTCTCCAGAACTTTTGGTTTCTTGTTCTTGACTCGCCAGGCATTCACTTTTCTTATTCCGTACACCAAATAGTGGTCAACCATCCCTAACTCCAGAACGTCTGCCTTCAATATGTATTTCGGGCTAGTTGTTGAGAAATGGTCTATTAGCGTTTTACTGATATTCTGTTCGTTGCGCTCATTCGTTGTTACAGCTACTCGAGTGTAGCTTTTAATCAATTGTTCAAGCTGGTACTCCGAGTAAATTGCTTTCAGCTTATTTGCATTTGAGCTTTGGTTACTTTTGAGATCGCAGTTTGTATCCCCAACAAGGATAATTTCATTGCCATCTCTATCTAGATTTTTCAAAACTTCCCTAAGGTTTTCGAATGCGTCATCTGCTGTTGGAGGTCTATACCAACAAACAACGAGAAAAGGTTTTGCATGCTGAGGTGCAATTTCAAGTGAGATCAATTCCAAATTTTCATTTTTAATTTTCACTGTTGGTTCAGGTAAACTTGCCTTGACATAAATTGCAACACCTCCACCATTTACATCACGGTCGTTTCTAAAGATGTTGTAGCCATTGATGCTGACTTCAGAGTCACTTATTGTTTCGTCAAGCCGCGTCTCACTCAGACCAATAATATCTATATCATGGTCATTAAGCAAAATTTCTAGCTCATGTCTATGTTTTCTCAGGGAGACTATATTCAGAAACGCTATTTTTAGACCATTTCTCTTCCTTGGTTGCTCTGGTCTACACTTTAAATTCTCGTTATCAGAACTGTGACATCCCTAACAATATTTTACGAAGCTACTAATGTTTCCAGAAAACTTTCTGATACCTCCATCATTAATATGGAGGCTGTCGTCCCATAAATTACTGAACATAATGTTAGAATTGTCAATCATATCTAGGCCGTTAAGAGCTAGTTCAGTTTCGAGAAATTCATTTACCTTTTTCACTTTGTTATTCAGGGCCATGTTATCCTTCCTCTTGAAAATCGACGAAAATACCACTTTAGCTTTGGGATTGTTCGCTTGTATTTTCTTCAATGTTCTTACAGTTTCCTCGCAAAGCTTTTCCGGCGTGCTTGAAGCCACATTATTTGTTGCTGCGTGTACAATGATGACATCACTGTTGCTTTTGCCGGCCTTCTCGACTGCCTGCCCTATCCTCATCCCGGGTTGAAATCTTTTCTCCACATCGCGGTGGCTATTTGAAAGCTTTGATTCGTCTACGCGACGGAGTTGAGAGTCACCGATGATGAGAACTTTGAATTTCTTCTTATTGCTGTTAGATTCGCTTGGATGTTGCTCGTCTCCTGCTTTGTTTGTACCTTGGTTGCTGGTTCTATTACGGGTTTGTTTACCTCGAGAGAAATCTTGTTTTTGTTGCTGCTCGGACCTGTTCTTGCCTTTGGTGTTGTTTTTGTTTTTACCCGGTGCAAATTGTATCTGATTTCTATCTTTTTCAGCAGGTCTTGACTTTTTGTTTGTTTCGACTTCTGTTGCAATCTGGGTTTCTTTGTTTGGATTTGTACTATGCTCATTGTTGCATGTTTCAATAGCAGACTGGATAGCATTGATTTCGTCTCTATGGAATCTTTCTGCATCACTTATTAAACTTGTGCGGATTTCCATAGCCTTTCTGGTCGCTGTGAAATCATTTCCTTTGGGACTCTTGCCGGATTCTGCATTATTTTCAATGCACGATTGCAACTCTAAATTCTTTGTTTTCAATGTGAAATTTTCACAAAGAAGCCTTTCACTTTTCTCCCTTTCTTTCTGTAATAATTGATTTAACTTAGTAACTGAATCTGCAAAGAGTAAAAGTGAATGGGTCTTTCAGCACATGGATAGAGACTAGTGTAGGCGTACCACAGGGATCTGTGCTGGGGCCTCTCTTGTTTAACATCTACCTGAATGACTGAATGACCTGTTTATGTTTGTGACAAACTGCAAAATATGCAACTATACTGATGATACAACGATCTATGTCTGCGATGGCAATCATGAAAACGTAATCAATAAGTTAGAAACCGAAACCCTACTTATTTCATCAATATTTTTGTACCAAGTTTCTGTGATATTTAGCATCGAAGTTATCGTGCTGTGTAATTTCCGAAAGGCAAACTGATTTTTTCGAGAACGAATCATTTGTCCTACAAAAAGCATAGAGCTGGTCATGCGCCAACTTCTCAAGTAGCCGAGAGAGAACAGAGAGAACTGATATCAGCTTGTAATTTGAGAGGTCGCACTCCTGGCCAGACATATTGGGGTAATACGTGCTAGTTTCCACATGTCAGGCAAAATCCCTTTTTCGAGAGATGCGTTGAATATCATTGCCAATGGTTGGCAAATGCATTAAATTGCATCTTTAAAAAGTTTCGTAGGGATTTTGTCTGGCCCAGGCGATTTCGAATTTTTTAATCCCATGGCAGCCTTCTTAAAGCCTGGTTTCCATTAAATCGCAATGTGTCGCAAAGTGTCGCAGAGTGTCGCAGAATTTTGGTTTGCTGTATTCTGTAAGTCTCTGCGACAGGACGTTTCCATTGGTCGCAGAGTGTTGCAGAATTTTGGTTCCATGATTCAATGACAATAACATCACGTGCGCACAGCTTGAATGATATCAAATGACTCTATTGTTCTAGGATCGCAATTGGTCGCAGAATATTGGGATAAGTGCTTCCATTGATCGCAGAGTGTTGCAGAGTGTCGCAGTATTTTAGTACAGGAGTTTCCATTCATCGCAAAGTGTCGTAGAACCAAAATTCTGCGACACTCTGCGACACTTGCAACATTTTGCGACACTTTGCGATTTAATGGAAACCAGGCTTAACATATCTAGCGTCAACCTGCTTGAAATTGAATTTAGGTGAATTTTCGTTAATTTCTCCGAGATATTTCAAAGGGTTGTCATATCACAGTGATCCAGGGTTGGAGAAAATATCCGAAAATTCAGATTTGAAATATGATTCCTATTTTATTTTTCTGTTGTTAAGAAGAAATTTTCCACCATTATGCAAAAAATTTGAAACGAATCGAGCCATTCGTTCCGGAGAAAGAATTTGTCAAACTTTCAGGAAATTGTATTGCATCATATCTAAGCAACTTCAGGAAGAAATTGACCATTGTTTACTAAACATAACAAACTTCAAAATGCTGCTGCATCGCACTTACTTACCCAATTTGCAAAATCTTTTTATCTAAAAGCTAGCAGTGCCCATCAATACTCTCCTGGAAAACGTATTCGTTAATACATGTCATCAAGGCAAATTTTTGCAAAATTCAGACCATACTATTTTTCACAAATTTAGGCCTAAAAATCGTTCTTTTCAACTTTGATGCTGAAAATGAAAAATAGATGTCAAAAGATGTCTTAGCTCTTGGTTTAGCTTTTACATTTGAAGTATTTTGTACATATTGACCAAAGATTCCGTGCAGAAACGTACCCAAAAAATTTTCATAAAATTTTCAAAATGTGTACTCTTTGCCAATACTTTCTCTCAATTTTGAGAAACTACCAAAGAATCGATAAATCAAGTTTTGTGATTATTTCAAAAGGTGTCTACGATTTCAAATTGATGTATGATGATTTTACAAGGTACACTAGGGAAGAATTCCAAAAATTTTGAAAGAAATCGATTACTATTTTTCAGAAATTTAGGCCTAGAAGTAGTTAATTTGCAACTTTAACGCTGAATATGAAAAGAGATATCAAAAGATGTCTTAGATATTCGGTCAGCTATTGAATTTTAAGTATTGTGTTCATATCGATCAAAATTTTTCAGCACTTCCTGACCTGCAGCCTGTTAAAGCCTTCTCCGGCGTTGTCCATCGAGGACGAGTAACCAACAGGCGACAGATATTTTTCACAAAACTCAACGATAAGTCAGAAATCAAAGACACATTTCAATTTCCAAATCATTTCCTGCTTCAGTCAAATGTACATTGCCTTTATCATTGACTCTTCATGACTTGCTACGGAGAAAACTACTGTTTACTTTTGCTCTTTTATCAAAACATGTTGCCTAGCATTTGCAATTGCTGGAGCTGAAGTTATCAGCATGGTGACAAAAATGTCCCACTGTGGTACAGCTGAAGGTAGAAAATACAAACTATCGGAAAAAATCAAACTTAATCAAAACATTAATCGTGAAATATGGTCTTAAAAGGGATACCTTAAGGATGAAGATAAAGCAAAAATTGGACTTTTCTGACTTTTGAGTCCGGAGATATTTTTTGCTTGCAAAGTTAGATGAAATTGACACTGTTTACTTTTCATGTAATTTTTCGTAGATCTCTCAGAATGCTCTTTACAGCAATAAATTCATTTGCTAAGATTATCTTAGCAAATGAATTTATTACTGTAAAGAGCATTCTGAGAGATCTAAAGATTTCTACCTAGGGTTATCCGATTTTATCTCTGCTTGTTTTAATTGATAGAACTACATGTCAGCTTGCAGAGGAGTCATTCACAACCTCTTCTGGTTCGCGTGTTTCTGTTTTCTTGTTATTTATCATATGTTCACTTTTTTCCTGAAATTGACACCAAAATGCGTAATTTGAAATTAAAAGTATAAAATAGAGAAATCAAGGAAAAAGATGTCTGTAAAACCTTGATTTTATCAAAGAAGCACATTTTAGCAGGTTTTCTGCCAAAGCAATCATTCAGGATCGTGCAGGGAACGAAGTTGTGTTATTTTGAATGTGTCCACTACCACTTTTTTGCTACTTTTGACCCCTCATTATTTTGATTTTCACCTTCAGACAAACACAAATCCTGCAACCAGACTTAAGATATACAATCCTGAATGGTCTTATACTTTTAAAAAAGTGTTCTGACATAACTGAGAGAAAGTTTTATGGATTCACCGCCTCCTCCGCAGAGGACTTTTGTGGCTTTTAGTTGAACTGGCTCAAGCTCTGGGAAAGCATGGTCTGAAAATGCAATTCTAGCCTTGACTTTAAAATGTACATCAGGAACATTTTGTAGGCAACTAGCTTCAGGACAAAGCAATCTTATGTGGAAAATGTTATTTGTGATGTTTGTGTGCCAGCTGATCGTCATACTTCAGTAATTGCCATAAAATGAGTTTTTATGGTGTCAAAGTCATGAAATTTCGCAGTTCCAACTCTATCAGTTTTAAGGAGCCCATTGCTGATGACATCTACAATTTTGTATGGATCATTTCCATTAGTGCGAGTTGAAAAAACAATAAGAATAACATTTATACAGTGTTTTGTCAATTGCATACAGATAGGATTCTCAATGCGTATGACAGTTCAACTAAAAAACCACAAAAGGCCTCTGCGGAGGAGATGGTGAATTCAAACGTTCTCTCAGTTATGTCAGACTACTTGCATAAAAGGATAAAACCAGTCAGTATTGCATATCTTAAGTCTGGGTGGCAGAATTCGCGTTTGTCTCAAGGTGAACATCAAAATAGTGGGGGGGGGTCCAGTGTCGTAAAATAGTCGTAGTGGACACATTCAAAATAACAATTTTGTCCCCTGCACGATCCTGAATGATTGCTTTGGGCCCCCCATATTTTTGCGTGATGCGTTATTGGCCATATTTTCGTGCGTGAAATCGTGTTATGCGTGATTTCGGTGTTTAAGATTCCTAGGTGAAGCGTGAAACATGAATTTTCCTTGCGTTATGTCCTGAAAGGGCTTTAACTATCCGTGAAGTCGTGAATAAAAGTTTGAATAATACTTTTAAAAATTATCTCAATTTGGTGTGTAATAAACCAATAATAGTTAAATTTCAATTAGCATCGGTATTTTCTTGAGTTATAACACACACGAGTCTCTATTTCACTGCGATGGGTTCTAGCAGTTTGTTCCAGACCACGGACGGCGCACCTCTCGCGCCTTTTTGATAATAGCTACGATCACTGACTTCACACACACGACACCGGTCGGCTTGTGTTCGTTGTTTCATCGTGATGGATGATGGATCTGCAGTTGCAGCAGAGAAAATAATTGAATGTGTGGCAATTTTTTATGCAAAAGGAAAGTCAAAAATTACGGTGGCCCAGAAGTGTCACGGCAAACTCTTTCTCTCACGGCAAACTCACTATGTTTCACGGCAAACTCACTATCTCTCACGGCAAACTCGCTGTCTCTCACGGCAAACTCTCTATGTTTCACGGCAAACTCATTATTATAAACTACTTGGTGAAGACGGACGACTGATAAAAGAACGCGTATGCTTAGGCCATGTGCCTTCGGAACCATAACATAAACAAGAATAACGGTTACACACAGCGATAATCAAAGCATGAAAGTACGAGAGTCTGGGCTCTAGTCTTGATAAGTCACTTTATTACAATTATCTCTCACAGCAAACTCACTATGTGTCACGGCAAACTCATTATCTCTCGCGGCAAATTCACTTTCTCTCACGGCAAACTTACTCTCTTTCACGGCAAACTCCATGCCACCCACGTGAGAATGAGCATGGAGCAGCACATGGGCCAGGTATACACCATCAAAAAGTTAGACGAATGCTCGTCCAGATACAGAATGACAATCCTGATAGAGGGTTCAGTGATAGATACGAATTCATTAGTAAAATTAAATTTTTAGTGAAGCGAGGGGGCCTTCAGCAAAAAAACTGGTTCTTTGTAAGAAGAGACCAACACTACTTTGGTATAGCCTTTAGTATCCGTATTGTTAAAGATCTTTCAGGGTAGCAATGCCTATGTTCCCAATGTTATCGTGCTTGCAAAATTGTACATTTTTGGATTGTGTGCATACAAGAACATGATTTGCTATAGTTTGCTTCCTTGTTAGTTGAAAAAGGCTCTGAAAACGAATCTTATGGAAAAGAAGACTTAAATACATAAGGAGGTTGTCGAAGTTATCAATCCATGTCATTTATATTTCATGCAATTGGGTACTAGTTGATTTCAAGCTGATTTTAGGGGCACTTATCCAAGGATCTACAGGGCCTGGTCTCAACATTTTCCTGCGCGACTGGTTCCAGTGCCCCCATTATTACTCTGGATAAGAACATGTTTTAGTATTTTTAAAAAGTCTGAAAATGTATAAAATTAAAAGGAAATTTTGTAACCTTTTAAAATCTTAAAAAATATTTTTCAAATTCTAAAAGTACTCTGATCCAAGGTAACCCACTATGAATTTTCTTCCGCATCGATTGTCCTGTTGTGGGCCTGCATATTCATAAAAGACATTGGTGTCCAACAGCCGCATGGCCAGACAAAAATTAGTGGGAGGGTAAAACTTAAAAAATTTTCAGACTGGGGGGGGGCAAAAAGGTATACTCAGACATTTTTATTGCATTTTTCAATTACAATTTTTGCAAATTTTTTAAAAGTGGGAAGGCAATTGCCCCCGCATACCCTCCCTTGGCCACGCCACTGGTGTCCAAACGTGGATGCCTGACATAACATATACAATTGCAATGACAATTTGCCTTGATAAGAGAAACGCTCATTTGCCCTTTCCTTTCCTATCCTTACTGCCTTTCTGGGATTTTGGGAAGTGAATTTGCCGTGAGAGATAATGAGTTTGCCGTGACACATAGCGAGTTTGCCGTGAGAGACAATGAGTTTGCCGTGAATCATAGAGAGTTTGCCGTGAGAGATAGTGAGTTTTCCGTGAGAGATAATGAGTTTGCCGTGAAACATAGTGAGTTTGCCGTGAGAGATAGTGAGTTTGCCGTGAAACACAGTGAGTTTGCCGTGAGAGATAATGAGTTTGCCGTGAAACATAGTGAGTTTGCCGTGAGAGATAGTGAGTTTGTTGTGAAACATAGTGAGTTTGCCGTGAGAGATAATGAGTTTGCCCTGACACTTCTGGGCCACGGTAAAAAATAGACTATGCACGGAAGGAAAAGTTTAGATGCAAAATTCCGGAAAACGTAAGAAGTGTTGAGAAACTAAGGACTTTATATGGTAGGCCTTACCTAGGCCTATCATCTTTACACTTATTTTGCGTGACTTGGGAAAACCCATGGAATTAAAATCCAAACTACAAAATTTTCTTGGCTTTCTTATTTGCTTAAACTAATAGTTGTTGCTTTGTTGTAAATTTAAAACTTGCATGCTGCTTAAACTCTGTCAGAGTGAACTGCTGATGCGGGGCCAGGGAAGGGGTATGAGGGGGTAAATTCCCATCCCCACTTTAAATATCTGACTAAAATTGTAATTGAAAAATGAAATGAAAATGCCTTGGTATACCCTTTTACCCCTCCCCCAAGTCGGAAAAGTTTGGAATTTACCCCGTTACCATTTTTTGTCTGGCTCCGCCACTGGTGAATGACTGATCTTGGTCAATACGTATCTACAAATGGCAGGTTAATTCCAGCTATTATTCCAGCAGGTGCTTGACAATCTATGTCTTTCAAATATTTTGAAATTCACTCTATCTAAAGGCACTTTTAAGATGTGGTGTCACAATTTCATAAACCAATTCAGCTCATTATCTCATTTGGTTTCCATTCGTGAATAGTACATAGTCATATTCACTTGGAGGAGTTTTTCAAAAATCCCTAGAAATTGCATTTTTAAGGGGTTAAAGCTTTTTAAGATAATCCTCTTTGCCAAAATCAGGCTAATTCTTTCTTGCTGCGTTCATGGAACACAGTGGTATTCATAATGGTAAAAAACTGAGTTTGGCCTATCTTTGGACTGAACCCAGAAATTACGGCCAACTTTCCATGAAAAAAATCGAGCTCACATGTACTCAAACCTTCCAAGCGTATCTGTGGGTCCACACGGATGGCTATGTTTTCTTTATTTTGATGAAACAAAGAAAAATTCAAAGATATTCAAGGCAAAGCTTCACAATCAGAATCCAGTGAGTGAAATTCAACTTGTCGCTGATAACGTGGTAGGGCGTCACATCTCCGATAATGTTGGTATGGTTTTTTGCTGGGAGAAAGCCTCTGCAATATCATTATATTCAATAGATAGCGCCGTGATCCAAGAAGATAAAGGCAATGAAAGATTTGGATAAAGTAATGGATGAATTGCAATTAAGTAAGGATGGTTCTACCAAGGAATGTAAGAAGCGCCTGTCTACATTTCAGAAAGGAATCAGCAATTTCTACAACGAGAAGAACCTGAAAAGGAATGTGATTCATTTCGATGGTGCAGAAGCTTTAACTTTCGAAGGCGTAGCCCTTGTTGATGAGAGACTGATGTATGCTGCATGCCAATCAAAAGATGAGTAGTGCAAATCCCCACACGACGAAACGCAATTGGCTTACAAGGTGAAGCAAGTGTCATTATGGATTATCTTGATGAGTGGAGAAATGTCTCTTTAGTTCTCTTGATCCACAGTGGTGATCTTGTCATCTGTCATAATGACGGTGCTTCACTTCTGCGCTTAGAAACATGGGCCTGTATAGCTATTTTAGCGGAGATGTCTCCAAGATATGCTTGCCGATGTAAAGATAGATTTTTGTTTACCTGCAAAATTGACCAAAGAGTTTATTATGGCAAGAGGATGGTGTTCAAACATTTGCAGGTGCAGAAGAAGAAGGAAGTAGGAAGTATGGGACAACGGAAAATGCGCGTTTTTACTCTCCAACTGGAATCTGGAATGTGTCGTTTAAATTAATATCGAAAACTTTCAGGCGGAAAATTTTCGGTAAAACAACTTCAGACAATAAACTTTCGGACGCTTTTTCGGAAATTTGGGACAAAAAACTTTCGGACAATCACGATTCCGAAAAGCAAGCATGATACCAAAATATATGTTAAAAATGATTGTGATTCTATCATAAATATCAACTTTCAGTAGGTACATGATGATCACCACATCTACAAGGACATTTGAATGTAATTTTCGTTAGACTGAACAATGGTACAACGAGCTGTGAACCAACTTAGAAAGTGCTACCATACATGAAATATTTTCAAGAAACGAATCAAGGAACCAAGTTGTTAGATAAAAAGTTCAAGAAACCTTAGTACTACCGGCAAAACATTGGTTAATTGACATTTTATGTTATGTTTCTTTATGATTTTCAATTTGCGACGAGTTGAAAACTTTCGGACGAAAAAACTGTCGGACATCATTAGATTTCGGACAAATAAACTTTCGGACAAATTTTATGGTCCAAAAATTTTCGATTTCAATGTATGTATGTGATTACAAGACAGGCTCCATTCGCCAGATCACTACCATGAAGGAAACAGCATCATCTTTAAAGGCCATAAGGAACCTCTTTGATGCCTTCTCAGTGCACGAAAAGCACAAGAAGTATGAGACCAAGTTGCTTCAGGATGCGATTGTACTGGTTTCAGAGTGCTTAGATGTCATGCAGAATAACATCCATCAGATCAACGAATCCCATGAGAATCTTCCAAAGAAGGTGAAAGGCCCAGAAGGCAGCATTGCCGCAAAGACTTTAGATTCTATCAAGATCTTAGACTGGGGTTTGTTTGTTTGTTTGTTTTCAATTTGTTTTGAGTGGGCTTGTCAGGATTTGTAGCTACTGAAAGTTAATTTAGGCCCACTGTGCATGCCGCATCCAGGCACGGGACCCCTAGTTTAACGTCCCTTCTGAAGGACGGCGAGGTGAGTTGGAGGTCAGGCCTCAGTGGTCACCCATCCGAAATCTGACCTCACTCGACCAAGCTTAACTTCAGTCACCTGACGAAGACTGTATAAGCCACTCGGCCACTCACCCCACTCACCTCACTTTAAAGCAACTCGAAAGAAACATGCAGATGTTTGAGTACACAGACGTCAACCTTCTAAGCTGTATGACCCTTGAAATCGAGCATTTACACTCCATGGTCAACAGAAAGCATGGCGAGCGGACCATGTTGCAGTATGCCAGGTCCTTCTCGACCAGCATAAAGGAAAGCGTGAAGTTGCAAGTGGCATGGAGTTCGTATTATCTTACAGGATCTACAACTTGGTACCCATTACCTGTGAACACCTTACAGTTAAAAGACGTAAAATTCCCAGTACCCATTCAACCTGCAAACATGTCCAATGAGGATATATCATTGATGAGGGAATGGGTCTCCTCTAATGGCAGAGTGGTTCGCCAAAGAAATGTTCGCCAAGAAACAACTATGGCAAAGGCTGGAACGCTTCCAGAGTCAGCTTACCATATGGAATTACAACCAACGAGCGATCAATCAGATGATATTGATGATGAAATTGAAAGAAAACAGGATGAACTGAATGAATACGAGACCGAAGATGATGAATTGAGTGAAGATGATGCTGTCTCAGAATTCCAGACTGGTGAAGTTGGAAGAGAGGCTAATTTCCTCATTGGACAACGCGCCCGGTATGGAAGAGTTGTGAGACTGAATAATAGGTTGATCCATTGATTTTTATGAAATGAAAGAAAGGTGATGCACTACGTTTCTGCTGCTTCGTAGAGCTAGCAAACATTCAAAGTATGAAAGTAGTGTTGTGGTCCTTCAGGCAGGGCTCTTGTGAGCAGTAGCTGATATTACATTTATTGTTTGCGTGAACGTGAAAATCCAATTTTGCAGTGCGTGATTGCGTGAAACGTCAAAAAATTGTGCGTGAATGCGTGAATCACAACCACTATGGGGGGGGGGGCGCCCCTGCTTTAACAGAATACCTGCTGAAATATTTTTCTTTAATAAAATCTAGGTTTGGCAGACATCTTTTTCCTTAATTTTTTTATTTTATAATTTTAATTTCAAATTACGCATTTTTGGTGTTAATTTCAGGAAAATAAGTGCTCATAGGATAAATAACAAGAAAACAAAAAAATGCGTACCATAAAAAGCTGTGACTGACTTCTTCATGAGCTGACATGTAGTTCTATCAATTAAAACAAACAGCTAAAATCGGATAACCCTAGGCGGTGATCTTAGCAAATGAATTTGTTGTTGTAATGAGCTTTCTGTAGAGATCTACCAAAAATTACTTGAAAAGTAAACAATGTCAATTTCATACAACTTTGCAAGCAAATATCTCCGGACCCAAAAGAAAGAAAAGTCTACTTTTTGCCTTATTTTGATCCTTAAGGTATCCTCTTGTTATCCTCTTTAAGACCATATGTCACCATTGATGTTTTGATTAAGTTTGATTTTTCCAATATTCTGTAATTTCTTCCGAAATTTGCACGTTCTGGATCACTGTGCATATGGCCTTGTTCTATACTACTTGCACGCTTTGGACCTATAGTTACAAAATACTCATTAAATGCCTCAGCTATTTCGTTTAGACGGTCCAGTCTTTGGCCTTGGAAATTCACAGCAGTGAAGAAAGTAGATGGAGCGTCCTTATTAAATACTTTGTTCATTGTCCTCCAAATCTCCTTGGGGTCATTGGAGTTTTCTTCAATGATTGTGTGATAATATTTCTGGACACAATTGGGAAGTTCATTCGTTACTTTATTACGTAATACCTTATATTGAGGCCAAAGAGTGCTATCGTTTGTAGCTCTTGTTTTGAGTTGGTCACGCTCCCTCATCAGCCGCTTTACTTGTGGTTTAATCCAAGGAGTAGACTTCTTAGAAATTCTCCTGCGCTTCAAGGGAGCGTGAACTTCCAGAACAGAACTGAAAATACGAGAAAAGGTATCCGCCATGCGAGCAAGGTCATTGGTGCAGCCATCAGAAACATCTGTCCAGTCGATTGACTGCAAATCAGCCAAGAACAGGTCTTTGTCATAATTCAACAAGGTCCTTGTTTCGACAAATCTGACCTTTTCATTCAGCCGAGACCTGGCATCAATCTTCCTTCTGGCAAAAACAAGGTAATGATCAGTAAAACTGGTTTCTAATGTCCCAGCTTCAATGAGATAGTTATGGCGGTTAGTTGCAAAATGGTCCATGAAGCTTTTCGTCGTTTCATTTGCCCCAAGATCATTCGTTGTTGGTGCGATTCTTGTGTAATATTTGATTTGTTGCTCAAATTGAAATTCACTGCATATTGATTAGAGCTTGCTTGTTAGGCCATACTGTTGCTGGGTCTTTTGATAAAATTAGTTGGAACGCCGATAGAGTTTATATTTTCTGTACTCTTCATTTCAGTATTAAGAATTGCTAAATTATACTTGTTTGGACATTCCAGAGAGCGAGGCTGAGTTGACAGATGTCTTGCTAAAAAACTTTATCGTTGTAATCGTTGCTCGTTGCCGGGTTGGAATTCTGCGATTTACAGATGTGGAGAACTCCCCTCATCAGCAATCTTTCAGGAACTAAACTTCGCTTTAAAGACGCATATCATGAAAGCATTTCACTTGTCGCTTGCTAAAAACTTTGGGTATTTGAAGCTGTTCTTAAGATGATGAAACTGATATATCTTGGCATAATGCTAAGCGCATATATTTCATTTGCATCAAAAACGTTGTAAAAACATTCTGCTTAGTTAAATTTCTGATAAATGCATGAGAAACAGTACTGTTGGCTATACAGACACTCGCAAATAAAGGTGTTAACAATTTGATAAAGCAAATGTCGATATTTAATCATAAAAACAAAATTTGTTGAAAGCTAAAACTTATCCCTTGAAAATTATTGGGGGGCTAAAGCCTCCCAGCCCCCACGGATCCGCGGTCCCCGTATTTTGCAATATCTGATTGAAATGTTAAAGTAATTGATTTTATGGCTAAGATTGCTCTTTTCTTTCCGATTCTGGAAGCAATTTTCCAAAAAATTTGCTTTGAGAAATCTTAAAAAGCAAGCTAAAATTGCAGGCAAGTTTCCATAATTTGTTTACTTCACAGCGATGATTTTCTGCACGCTTTAGCATGTGCTTCCTCTTGTCGGGCTGAAAAGTCTTCCCCCTTGTATGAATAATATATTCCTGGGGCCTGGGGTTTCCATTCTCTCAAGAGCACAAAATACATGAACACATCCAAGTGTCATTCTTGCTAGGAAGGAGAACAAAGAGAAATGCTGCTTTGTGTTTTCGCTCGTTTTTGCAAGTTTTCGAAAGGAGCTTTCCCATTCTGATGGCAAGGAATGGCCAATTAAAGCCGGGTAAATTACTGAACCTAATTGACTTACCGGGAATAAAACAAGATGGTTTTCAATATCATTACTACTATTTTCAGGGAGCAAAATTTTTTCAAACGGTGGGCCTTTTTTTGACTCCCCCGGTATTTTAATCATTTAGAAATTGGTGGATGTCTCCCATCTAGGTTAAGCCTCACCTGAACAGACAGGGAAGTAGAAATGACGGGAAAGAGGGGTATTAGGGAGGCTCTAAGTTGCTGCAATATTTTGGAAGTTGCTACATCTTTCTTTTATCACTCACAACGCCCACCAAAATTTTCACTTTAAACTCGTGTGTTCATTTCTCTGACATGGAGGCACCCATTTTCAGGGGTATCGTTTCACCTCATTTTTCCAATGCTAGGCATAAGAAGACTAAGCATCTTTTCTGGAGCCACTTATCAAGAGCTACCAAAGGAGGATCTTTTGTCAGAGAGGGTTGTTGCTCAGTTCATTTATTAGTTATTGGAGTAGAAGCTGCATGAGTTTTTCTTGTAATGGCTATCATTTCGATAGACAACTGTTGGAGATGGGAAAAGTCATATTTGTGCTGTCTCCCATCCTCGGTACTTAATCTTCTGTTTATACTGTTTTCTTTCTTTCAGGCTAAATTTGAAACGGAAAAGCAAGTTCGAATCTTTCAGTGGATACTTATTCACGAGCTGCAATTGTTAATGACCCTCTGTGGAAAGCTATGGCCAATTTGATCACCTGCTCAAATGCATTCATGAATGACAATGCCCTGGAACTCTTGGTCATGTTCATTATATCGGTAAGTTGCAGCTTCTTAAATCTAACTGAAAGTCCCAATTCTTCTCTTCTCTTTCCAAACGGTAGAAAGGAATTTGTAGATGATGTAATGCTGTATTTCGAAACAGTAAAAAGAGAATATCGTGGAGATGTGCCTCCATCGTGAAGTTGCATCTTGGAAATTCTGTTGTTGAGTAGTAAACGTAATTTTCTTTAGCAGGCGGGGCATCTTTTTGGGATCATATCTAGGTTAAAACTATTGAGGTGGACGAGCCATGAAAGGTTAAAGAAGGGAATGAAGATAGCCAACCAGGCCAAGGCAATCGTAACTCACGGTTATGATAGAGCCATTGCGGCGTATACTGACTGATGGCCTGGTTTTGGTGTAATTTCTATTCCAATCAAGCAGCGTGCATGCACATGGTTTGAGATCAGCAAATTATAAGCTATTCTTTGTATCGAGTCGATTGATTGTTATTTGAAGCAGTTATTGAAAGGTGCAAAAACCAGAGGTTCCAAATCTTTAACTTGGTGTAAGAAGGCGGGTGTAAAATTGAATGAAGTATTTGTTTAAACTGGATGACTTGAAAGGAACTTTAGCCACTTTTCTATGATTCTACCTTTGGATTTTCAGAAATATTGAATATTTGTTTAGATTACGGACTATTTTGTGTTTCTGCTCATTTTATGTTATGACGTCATCAAATTTCTAAATCACAAACCAGAAAAATGAAAGAGTTCTGCTTGACGTCATATTGTAGACATCCATAAACTATGGTTTTCTTGAAAGTCATTTGATCTTTCGTCAACAGGTTTTGAAATTACGAAAGTTTTAAGTTTTACGAAAGTTTCAAACATTTCTTGAATTCTTAAAAAAGAAGAAAAACACTGTAACTCTGAAAGTATTGAAGATTTCTGAAAACTCCAATGGAAAATTTACTGTAACATATTTCGAGTTCCTTTGAAGCCGTTCAGTTCAAAGAAATAGATCAGAGTTTTACACCCAGCTTTTAAAAGATTTGAAACCTACGCTGGTGCAAAGGGGGTGCAAAGAAACAGCAAGTTTTGAGATAGACTGATTGCATATTCGAAGTTATCGCTATTGACAAACTGATGGACGTTCAAACTATGACTCGCAGACTTTCACAGTGAACACTGGGACAAAGTTTTACTGAGGGCCACGTTCCCTCAGTAAATGAACCTAATGACAAGAACCTATGCTGGGCTGAGCATATCAATAATGTTCGTACTAAAGTTTCTCGTGGCATAGGGTTTTTGAAGTATTCCAGAAAGTTTTTACCCCAAAATACCCTGAGTAAGATGTATCGAGGAATCGTAGAGCCTCACTTTAGATATTGCTGTTCCGTGTGGGGGTGCTGTGGGGTGGCCAGACTGCAGACCCTTCAAAAGCTGCAGAATCGGGCAGCTAGGATTGTTACAAGAAGCAATTTTGATTCATCTGCTGGGCCATTGATACACAATCTAAAATGGCCAACTATAAGTGAGATTATCAAAAGTGAAACTGCCACAACCATGTACAAATCGTTAAATGGTCTTGCTCCAGAATATCTTTCTAAAATTTTCGTCAAAAATTCTACTCGAAATATCAGACAACTGCGAAATACAGAAACTGATCTTCTGTTACTCATGAGGAAAACAAGCAATGGACAAAAAGGTATATCTTTTCGTGGTTCTAAACTATGGAATCAGCTTGACTATGATATAAAACAGGCACCCTCCCTTGCCACTTTCAAACGAAGATTGAAAGGTAATTTGTGAACAATAGTGATAATTTATTGTCATTATTGTTCACAAATTATCATTATTATTTGTGAATTCGGGTTTTCCCCTATTTTTCAAACCAATTCTCGGTTTTTTTTTTCACTGTTTGCCACGGCCCCCTGAAAAGCAGTTCTTCACGACTGACGGGGCTACCGTGCCTAAAGAAATGAAAATAGAAATAAAAATAGAAATAGAAATAGAAAAAGTCGTAACAATAGGAAAACTCGAAATAACTCATGTATCTTCCTTTTTTCACTGAAATTCATCTCGGCATAGAAGTAATGTGCTGCTTAATAGTGTACGTAGATAGATGGATAGATAGGTTTTCACTACAACAAAGTACAAATGAAGACAGTAAGTAAGTTAGCGAAAAAACAACGAAAAAAACGAGAAAACGAAGGAATAAGCGAATTAATCTACTTACAAATATTGTCCATTGTTGTCCTTTTCGAAAATATCACGTACAGGCCTATCGCCATTGCAAACTAAAAACAACACGAAGTAAACAAACTGTCCTGCAGTCCCTCAGGGAGCGACTCCACGCTCCGATTCGAGCTTAACAGTCATACAGGCTCTATTGTCCAAACAACAAAAGGGTTCGAACTGAAAACAATTCCAATTAATCGCAATTCAATTCACGCTCAATTCAATTCAATGAAAATAGCTGTTCATTATGGTACGAAACGGTCCGAGGGGCGCATAAAATCGTCCCTTTCCAGTCAAGTAAAAGTCAACATGCGATGAGAGACCCTAACATTTACCCCTAAATTCTATGACTAGATATGGAAACCATAGCAACACTGTACGAACTCCTTGCAATGGCAGATTGGCTGAGTTGGCAGCTGGAACCTCCGATGCTGGAAAACTTCAAAACAACAACCTTTGACTGTAAACTAGGAGCTCCTCATTCTAAAGACCATGTAGCTTCTATGCATTGTTTGCCTCGCTTATGAGACTACAACGTAGCCTCGTTTGAGAGGGCACAGATAAATCTGTTCATTTCCGTCTCAGTTTCTATTATGAAATTCCATAAGTCCCAGTTTAAGCAAAATTCAAAATTTTGTTCTTGTTGTTGTCCATATTGTTGCTGTTGTGATAACGGGGACTATGTCGTGACTCTAGCTTTGAGATATGAAGTATGCATTAAAATGTTCAGTCAAGACAACAAAGGTCACCTGTCTTTTGCAACAACAAGTGCCAACTCGTTGAGTTGTTGATTCCATATTCACAGTTCTCGAGGAAAAATAGGGATGATAAAATAATTTCATTGCCTTAATCGCTCCTACCTTTGAAGCCAAAACAAGCCAAAAAATCTTGGATATTAAATCTTGGATATTAAAACTTTATGCGCCAGTCAGAACTTTAAATCAAAAAGTACTTCTGAATAATGGAATAACGCAAAAAACACTGTAATTTGTGCCAAGAAATCTTTTGAATCCTTCAAGGGAAAACGAATTAATCTTAATCCCTGTAGGGAAAGAAATAAATTAGTAAATGCAATAAAGAGCAACGTTGGCTAAACAAAAACGCGCTTTGTCACATCCTCATCACTTCAGTTCTTGCGAAGAACGAATTAACGATATGAATAGGCAGCTTCTACGCCAGAAAAACAAGGTAAAGTTCAAAACTGCATGACGGTAATACCCAGATTCAAATGTAATTCCCTAAACAATTCACCTTTTCGTATATCGTTTTGGAGCAAAGAATGTGTTAAAGAAGATTATGCCATATTTCAAATGTGTCTTTTAGTAGCCAATGAATATTCTGCTACCCAAAATTCATGCATTTTGTGGAGAGAAACAGACAGAGTCGTGCAATGATTCTCTGTAATGATTCTACAGAATTGGAGAGTTGCCCCAACCGTGTTGCAAGGGGAAATTGTAACACTTGACGAATGGTTTAAAACTTTAACAACAACACAGAAATTGGTTCTACATCACTGAAACTAAGGTGTATTTCATTGCAAGAGCTGAAGCTTCAAGACTATCCAAGAACGCAAGAACGCAATCGACCAGCATTTCGATGATACAGCAAATTTCCCAACATGGGTTACAATCGTCCTATTCTCCTTTACGAGGTGCCGCAATAAGAGCGTAACAGATTTGATCGGGGCTAGCAATGAAAGTTCAAGTCGAAGCGATCCCCAATAAATTCGAAGTAGTCTTCGATTGTCAACTTGATGATTTATGGTTTACTCGTGGATATGGATGCATCAGTTGTTTCAATATTAATCTTGAAAGTTCAAATTTGATCCCACCTCAAAGTTAGAGGGTAGGGCTTTAACATGTTCTGTTAATGCACTCTGTGTTGTGAAATCTCCTATTTTTTAAATGCAAGGTATGTGAATCTAGATTGAAGATCGATAAACAAGGACAGATTTTGTAAGACAATAGCAGCAGTTCCTTTTATTGACACCTAAATTCAAAGAGATTTGCGATTGCGGACAAAGGAAATTCCCGCAAGCGGAAATTCAAAACAAACGAAGGCGTAAAGTTCATCTGAAACCCAGGTAGCTATCTCGCTTGTTGTGCATTCCAGAAATAGTTTTTTAGAGCAAACATGAGCGGACATTGGAAGAAGGAACATATATCTAAACATCTACCGCTGGCATTTTATTTTTGCTATTCGGAAGCTGAGAAGTAAGTGCTTTGATTGCACCCAAAAAATGCGAGAATTGAATCGCCTCCAAATCGGTTCCTTTACCAAACAAGTAAAATGTCCGTGGTAGATATCTAGATATATCCTCCTTCTTTCAATATACGCTCATGTTTGCTCTTAAAAACCATTTCTGGAATGCACAACAAGCGAGGTAGCTACCTGGGTTTCAGAGAAACTTTGCGCCTTCATTTGTTTTGAATTTTCCCTTGAGGGAATTTCCTTTGTCTGCAATCGCAAATCTCTTTGAATTTAAGTGTCAATAAAAGAAACTGATTCTATTGTCTTACAAAATTTGTCCTTATTAGATCGATAAGTTTTGCTGTCTTCTTGGAGAGTGATAATATCTGATCGTTTCGTTCCTATTTCCAGTCAAAAGGGGGTATTTTTTGAGACACCCGGTCTATGTCACAATCGACTTCTGAAGTTATGGAGATATCCAAATTAACTATAGGCCGAATGATATTACATAATCAAGAAAAAACACTAACATGTGGGACTGATACCATTAAAAAAATCGGTTTCGGAAGTTTTACCCCGCAAATACAAAGTTTCATGTTGCTGAATTCTGATATTTGTTACATCGATGACTCGTATGAAGCAATTCAGTTAAAGTTTTGAGATACATTCGTTATTTCATACTTTGCAACGCTATGTCCTTACTACAAAATTCTCTCGAGCATACTAACCGAACCACATGTGACAACGTCTAATGTTTGAAGTGATGGAAAGTACATTTAATCTATTAGTTGTTCAAATAAACACAATGGAAGATGTGGCAAATATCACTAGGAATGCTACGAGCGTATCTTTCCATACTACCCATCTGAGTTTGTTGAATGTGGAGATCAAAGGTTTTTATGACGTTACTCTTTTACCGCAACTTAAAGACAGATGGGAAGCCAAAAAATATTTGTAATGATATACGGTAACTTGCTTTGGAATGCATCTCAAAAATAACTGTCTAGGACAAATGTTTTGTAAACATTTCAAGCAAAATCAAGGCTCTTGGTGGGGGGGGGGGATCTGGACCTATCATCTGACGGGGAATTGCCATTTTGCCCGAAATATTGGTGCCCATAATTCTGTAGACTGTAGATAACTTTTCTGCTATAATTACCCAATCTAATGAGTATCAGGATCATAATTCTAGAAATTATGAAGCATTCTCTATGATTCCCATACATTCGAAAAAATTTCCCCAGAAAAGAGCCGTAACTCTGCAAAATCTCTGAAATAGATACTTATCATCTCGTGAGATGTCTGGACATTGTGAAAATGATACCCAAAATTCCGTGACACTTTGAAAGTTTAGCCCTATGGGATGGCGCATCTCAATACCACGAGAATTACCAAGATACTCTCACCCCAAGAAACATGTCCATCTCTTCAGTATTGTTTGTGCAGCTGGAGGCCCAATTTTTTGGGCCCCCTTAGTTGCGTGTCTTAAAAGTTACTACCATCAGCTTCGCCACTGGAATTGTAGAACTTGTAAGCTTGGGATTCATGATATATAACTTCTTAAACAAGTTTTGAAGGGTATTTTTCAGTGATTCAAGGGGTGCAATCTCAAAATTTCTTCCGGGGCAAGCCCCCAAACTCCCACTTTCTTCTCTCTTTGGTTCACTTAACCCAATTGCTTCCTAGACTGGTTCCACAATCTCTGTATGCTCCTTAGAACTGATTTGTCGCTAATACAGAGACTTGTTGCCAAAAAGCATTTGAAACCGGATTGATTTGATAACCTCGTTTTCACAAGCACTATGAGCCTAAAATTCGGACTACGGAATCAATGTTTTAGTTGTTCCTGTTACTGTGCTCAGTGATAATCAAAGGAGTCGAAAAATGCCTAATACCTGTTGAATATTTCAGGATATAACACACTGACACAGAATTTAATGCGACTTTAAAGAATGGCAGAAATTTGTGACTGTGACAGAACTAACGATGGCTGGTGAACATGAATTGTAGTTTCAGAGAAGTTCACAGTGACTATGATCAAGGAATCAAAGAGTTGTCAGGATTATAATTCATATCATCATTATACATTTTCATTATTAGCAATCAGTTAAGCAATATCTGAAGTACAAGGATTTTTCAAAGGAAATATTCTTTAAATTTTTGTCCAAATGCTTTTCTTCATCAGAAAGACTCTCCCCAAGATAAGTGCATACTGATGACATATCTGATGATGAGGCAAATATCTTCAATTCGTTAAAGGCATGTGGATCAAAATCATTGATATCAGTTCAAAATAAAGAGTAAATCTCAAATGAAATCACAAGCAAGGCATTGCATCACCTCTTGTTTTTCTTTGTACAATCCAACATCAGACAAGGCAAAATATTTAGGGTCTACTGGGGGTAAATGGGTGATTTGGGGGTTAGAAGGGTCAAACAAGGGGTAAGATGGGTAGGGTCAAAATTTGAATTAAATTTGCTGCTAAGATCATTTGCTCAGAGTTTCCTCTGGCTAGAACTGCCCAAACTACCCTCCTTAACATGGTGCATATTGATTTTTCAGATCTTGGCTTGGTCTACTCTTTCCAACAATAAATGCTACTCATTTTACGCCAATAGACCTTTTTGCATCCATGCACCTATGTGCACCTTATAAATCCTTAAAAGACTAAGTCTACTGAAGCTTTTGCGTGGCAATTGCATTTAAATCAAAACCCTTGAGAGCAAACAATCAACAAATTATTGATTGGCACATTTATGGCCCAACAGAAAGGCAAGAAATCTATGACTCATTTGACAAAAGGAGAGATAGAAAAGCTAGAAAAAATGCAGAAAAAATTACTAAGAAAACTCTTAGGTATGCCCAAAACAGCACCATACTGGGGGATGTTGGCAGAAACGGGAAGTTGGCCAATGAAAAATAGGATAGAGTATAAAAAATTAATACTTTGCCAGCATCTGTTAAAAGCAGAAGACAAAAGATTGGCAAAAAGAGTGCTAAGGAAGCAGATGATAAATCATCAAGGAAGAGGTGCTGGTATAGTGAAATAGTTGAAATTATGGACAAACATAACATAGAAAATATCAGCACAGATGTTGCATGTTGAGAGAATGAAAAAGTCAAAATGGAAAAAGATAATAAGAGACAAAATTCGGAGAAGTGCAGAGGAAGCATTCAAACAAGAAGTGGAAATAAAAACAAAATTGAGATTTTTAAGAGACAAAACAGTTGAAAAGAAAGAATGTATAAAATTTGTACGTTTGGAGTTAGCCACAAATTTGGACTTTAATCATCAATGTTGCAATTTCCGATACACCAGTATCTACAAGTAATAACAATAGTCATAATGATAATACCATTTATTTACAGTTGATTAGAGGAATAGCTGATAACTGAATAGCTGATTCAAATAAAGGATAAATTGATTGGAAGGAAGGAGCTGATTCATGTCCTGAATAAAGGCCAACTCTCCCCTATTTTCAATGTTTCAATTTAAAAGCTATTAATCTTCAAGCTAATTGTCGAGGAGTACTACAAAGCTCATTAGGGATCGACGCGACTTAAATTCTCATTAGCTCAATTAAATCTGTTACCTTTTTTGAGACACCCAAAATTTAAATAAAAATTTTGCCATGCAAAAATGATACAACACAGTTTTAAGAAGAAACATGTTAAGATTGCAAGTATAACATTGAATTTTCAATGCAACCTTGCTTCCACAAAGGTCCCTCCGTAAGGCTGTACTGAAATAGACGTTCTTTGGACTGAAAAATACAGATTTCAAGGAAACATTTTCTTTGCAATATAAGATTTTATTATTATTTAGAAAGGCTATCCTCTTCAGCTTGGTGATCTGTAAAGACTTTGTCTTTGCTCACGTTGATGTTTACAACCTTCGATGCTCAAAGCAATTTTGTATGTCTGAGTGGGGACTATTCCAGATTTTGACCAGTTTTATTCCTTCAAAAACGATTCTTCAATTTAATTTCTGATCTTTTTCTTGTTCAGTTCTAGGCAAATGGTAGTTTTTACCAATCGCGAGTTATCATGTCTGTTTGTTACCAGGTTGTTTTCCTTCTGGCTATCTCTGCAGTGAAGAGAAGAAAGAGGTTTCATAGAGAAGTTTGCCACGCGAGACCAGGCCCGATTGTGTAAGAATATCTTCAATTTCTATCGATGAAATAAGGCTGGATTTATACGTCGCATAATAGTCGTGTCGAATTAAATTGCTGGTCAAAAAAATGACTAAGTATGAATTAAATGCGACTATTATGCGACGTATAAAGCCAATTTTGTATTCCATTCGACTCAGAGTCGAATATGCGACTCATCCAGTCGAATATGCGACTATTATGCGACTTGGCTTTAGACGTTGCATTAAATTCAATTTGAGTCGACTTAAATGCAAATGTTTGCTGTGTGTTTGGTATTGTTCTTTGCACGTTTCCATTGTTTTATTAGTCGAAGATGAAAGATTGTGCGCCAATATTTATCATAAAGAGAGGTAAGGATGGCTGCGTATCAAACAGTGGTAGTGAGTAAAGCTCTGGAATTTATTACAGCAATAGTTTAGACAGGTCTGGTAGATGAATTTGTTGAAAGAAGTGCAGGTACAATTAGCATGGTTGAGATGGCGAAGAGAGTGCAAACAGCGAGGAGACTAACTTGGCAGTGGATCCAGACGAAGAAATCTTAAGAAGAAGTTAGTGACACGAAATGCTGCTGTAAAATTTGAACCACATGTTTTCTTGTAGCCATCTTGGGATGTTGCTTTTATTTCCTGTGACTAGAGTCTCAATCAAGCATGCGCACTGAATTATGTTCGACTGAAAAATGAATTAAATGCAACGTCTAAAGTCAAGTCGCATAATGGTCGCATTTAATAGCATTTTTAGTCGACTCAAATTGAATTTTATTCGACGCGACTATTATGCGACGTATAAATCCAGCCTAAGAGTTAGATATTAGAATTGATATTCAACATGTTCGAGCGGCAAGTTTACAACAATTAAAGTCCAATGTTAAACTTTGAAGAGTTCGAAGTGATGTTGTTGATGAGGCCTACAAGTCAAATCAAAGAGATCTTATTCAAGTCGTTGCCATGATTGGGTCATTTTAATGGCATCGATCAATAATAGTTTACTACTGACGTAGCTGAAGTCTTTTTACACGTTTTTCTTTTGAGTTTCTCTGTCTGGCTCCAATTCCTACAGCTTGTTATGCCTATCCAGACAAGGGGGGGGGGCATTATGCTCTCCCTGGCATACTGGATAGTTTGCAACAGAATTACCAACTTTTCAATATTTGTAGTTGGTCGCATGACCTTTACATGCTCCTTATACGGAGACCCGTCAAAACTCATCTAACCTCTATAAATCTCCTGTCAGTAGGTGACCAAATGTAACAGTAGATACCGGCTGACCTAAGAATTGACCTTGCTCAATCTGTTGTAGTGAGTAAGAGGAATGAGTAAGAGGCCGATTGAAATGCATCAAGTGTTGTCCTGTCGCTAAAAAATACTACCATACTTTATTAAAATTTTTCATATTCTTTTTCAGCATGGTAAACTCCCAAATTATGGATTTCCAGGAAAAGGGCTTGGTTGCAGTCGTCAGAAAGTTGTCTAAACATGGGATCGACTTAAAGCCATTTCAGATCTTCAAAGCAATGACGAAAGTGTTTTATTTTAGGCTGGGGGAATACACAACCCGGTAGAAGTTTCCAGAAAAATTCCATGGTCCATAGACCTGAGCCTTTGGAATAAACGTTCCAGTGAACTCATGGAATTTCAAAGGAAATCAAATTTTCATGAAATTTGAAATCGTGAAGAACTGCGCACAGGAAAGAAGATTGTCCCTTCAGACTAGGATATCGTAGGTATCCAGGCTTTACGAATTTGCTCTGAAAGGACATGACTGAGTTGTCTTATCCTAGCCTGGAATAAAGCATGCTCCTTATTGTTTTCAGGAACTTAAATGGATGTAAGCCGATCCTTTCTTTTTGACGACTTTCCGAGGATTAAAATCGATGCACTTTTCTCTGAAATTCTTGACTCAGGAATATTTCTGTGCCGAAGAAAATGCCAAAATACTCATGATGTAAGGTAGTCGCTTAGAAAAAGAACAGCATTTGAAGCATTTTAATCAGCCTTTTATTTATTTTTCAATAACAGATTGGGTCAGGTCATTTCTAATGGATCACCCGGTATATCATTCGACTTTTCTTGAAACACCGGAAACCCTCTATTAAGCCCCCCCGGGGGGCTTATTTAATTTCAGACCTTCCAGAGGGGGCCTAATAGAGAGGGGACTTATTAGGGTGGGGGGTTTATTCACAAAATCAAGTGACAAGGATATATTTGATAGCTTTTCAGTTCTTTTATCCCATATTTTGCAGAATCAACATACAACATTACGGCTCAAATACATACATTTGACACAGTCTATATCCAAAACTATAACATGCAAGGTTGTGTAGCTAAATAAATAGAAAATACTGTAGCTCTTTTACGGTCTAAAGAGAGCTTTTACGGTAGCTCTCTTTTGATATATATGTTTCTGATAGTTGCTTCATCAGCAAATTTAAGGCCACCCACTTCATTCAAATCTATGACGATAAGAAAAGACTGGAATATCATTCATAAAGATTTGCTTGAAATAGTGTCATCATTGATCAAGGTGTCCAAGTTCGTTTATTGGCGGCCAAAAAGCACAATAAATTGACAGTAGCTATTACCTCAGTTCTATGCAAAGTCTTTGAAGACTTTGTTAGCCTTAATTGGCAGAAGTAATTTTGAAAATTGAAATCATCTGCTAGAATGTTTTGCAGAGTCATGGCCACCAATTTGTGCAGTACGGTTCATATCTCAGAGAAATGAGTAAATGTCCGGTTTAAGAAAAGTCGTTTGTGTTCCCAGAAATTGCTATGTATTTGGTTGCCCACGAGCGAATCATGTAATGTATTGCTAATAGCGGCTATATCTGCATTGGTCTCTACAGTCTGCTAAATGTTTCTTTCATACTATTTCCAATTTCTGAAGTAAACAGGTTAGCCAGAATGGTTCCGTTCGGACCAAAGTACCGAGAATTTTCCCAGTTTGAATAGGGTTGATATTTGATGGGCCAGATCAACTCAGTTGGTTGGCTCCCTTAGATGAGATCTCAGTTTCCTGACTATTTCAATTTCCCCACCTTACATGAAATAAACCTGCAACTCTGGCAAGGCTAAGATTTTCAAGGGCTTGGTTAAAGACTTCGTGAGTTTGCAAGGCTTCGATACATCTTCTTAACGAATATATTTAGTAACTGTTTCCGATGATGTAAAAGTTTATGATCTAAGTTAGGCTTTTGTTAGCACAGAAAATTTAGGTCAGGAAGATCGGGTGTCTACAAATGAGGTCACGGTCCGCTAAACTGCCCAGGTATTCTCTAACTCACCAGGCCAGTTTGAAAGGTCACATAAATTTTTTTCTCACCAATGCACAATAGCTACAGCTATACGGCTAAAATAACATAATATATCTAAAACTACGAAAAACAAAATATATAAACAACAACAGCAACTAAACGAAAGCAAAATAAGAAAGATAGAACTAAATTACGCGAAATTTAAAAAAACATGAATAATCGTGCAATGCTATTTCTGAGGCTCGATAGTTGCTTTTCTTTTAGTAAAATTTTCTCTTATCATCTCTAAAGTAGCAAATATTATATCTTCATCTTCACAAATGAAAATGTTATATCTTCATCTTCATCTTCATAAACAGATTTTCTTGAGAAACCATGTCAATATATATACCTGCTAAGAATCACGGAATCACGATAAAACCGTCTAACTTCTGCCTGATAGCAAGGACTCCTAAATGAATTACTGTTTTATCCTTTTAGATAAGATATTATCCTTAGTAGCATGAAAACACAATTAATTTGATGCTAGCAAGAGGATAACTCGTGCGCAGAGACGGATATTGGAAAATTAATTGTGATTCTGGTCCTACTTGAAATTTGACGAAAGGGCTTCCTCAAGGACATCTGTTAGAATTTTGGAAGAAGTCACTCATTTCTGTCAGGAATGTTGAAAGCTTTATTTGAACAAGTCCACCTTTAATCAAGTTTAGAAGTCAATCACTGTACGTCATACTACGTATTACTTTCATTATTTCAGGCCCTTGAATATGTTGGGTGACTTCAGAAACCGATTTGGCTATGCTCTGGCATTTGGTGTGATAGCCTCGCATTGCATAATTTTCTTGTTGAATAACAGAGATACAGTCTTCATATTTGGAACAAGAATTGGTTCATCATTCAAGAAATCACCACCCTATGCCAAAGGTATCGTTTCTAAAGTAATGATAGCGCGTAAAATCAAAGAAACTAAGCTTTGAAACTGACTATAGTGTGAGTCAGTAAAAAGACTGGGTGATTAAACGAATGCTGCTCCAGAAATGTCAAAGTAATGTTATGGAAAACCGTCTTGTTTTATTTCACATATGTCCAATTAGCTCCAGTAATTTATTTAACTTCAATCGACTCTTCCTTCCCATGGAAATGAGAGATTTTCTGCTGAAAGCCCCTTTTGAAAACCTGCAAAAACGAGTTAAATCCGAGTTAAATCAACGAGCAAGATTTTCCTTTGTTCTCCTCGCAGCAACAACAAAATTTGGATACGTTCATATCTTTTGTCATCTTTGAAGAGTGGAATCCCCCTGAATAACTCATTCATACAAGCCCAGGAGGGGCACTCAGCACATACGCATACGGGGAAGGCCCACGTATAAGAACTAAGTGATTTTTATTTTCACCTTTTATTTCATTTCAAACTTCTTTACCCAGGGCTACAATTCAATTTAAAATAAGTGTTTTTAAATGGAACCTGCAATTAAAAATAAGAAGGCCTAGTCACAAATTGTTTCTTAAACCTATGAATTTACCATATAAACATTCATCAAAACTAAAATGGAAAAGAAAAAAGAAACTGCAAAACCACCTTTCCTTGAATCTTATGCGCTTGAGCTTGGCTTTTAAATGAGTGGATAGAGGGGGCTAATTATATCACAATGGAGTCGAATTCCATGCATCAGCTCTGTGAAAAAAGTACTTTTGACAATAGGCTGTTCTCATTCGAGATGTAGCTAGATCCCACTTAGTGTTACGTAAGATGCGATTGTGAACATCCGAGGATCGGGAGAAAATCTGATCGAGGCGACTATGAAGCTATCAGGAATCAGCTAAGAAGCATCGACTGGAAAAAGGAATTCACTAACGTGAATGCAAATGAAATGATGACACATCTGACATCAAAACTCGATTCGGCAGTTGATGAACACATTCCATTCCATTCTCTAAACCAAAATAACCATAGCAATAAACAGCCTGCTTGGATGAACAACAAGGCATTGAGAGTCCTAAAGAAAAAGAACTAGGCATACAAAAGGTGGTTCCAAACCAGACGTGGCCAAGACTACGGAAGATACAAAATACATCGCAATACTGCAAAGTCAACCATGGGTGGTAGGAGACTACTTTGTTAGCCTAAAAGTGCTTAAGCACCTTTAGGCTAACACAGTAGTTTCCTGTCGCCCATGAGTCAACCATCACAAAAGTTATTAAAGCGTTCGAGAAAAACACGCCGAAAATTTAAAAACCAATAACAATAGGTACTGGAAATATGTAAATTCAAAATTATAAACAAGGTCAAAAGTTCCTGATTTGAAATTAAACGAAACGGTGTATACCAAATCAGAGAAGGAGAAAGTCGATCTTTTGAACCACTTCTTTACATCAGTTTTTACCTTGGAAGACTTATCTTCAGTTCCTCAAATAGAAAAACAGGTAAATGAACCGTTCTTAACAAGCATAGATATTACCAAAGAAATGACCTTAGAGATCCTGAAGTCATTAAATCCATCCAAATCCATTGGTCCTGATGGAATACACCCAAGAATTCTTAGAGAAACGTCCGATATCCTAGCCTGTCCTTCCTTTACATTTGATTTTCAGATCTAGCTTACAACATGGTATGATTCTGAATGAATGGAAGATAGCACAAGTCACGCCCATTCATAAAAGGGTTCCAAACATTCAAAAGAGAACTATAGACCAATGAGTCTTACTTCAATAGTTTTTGGGGTCACGCAAATGAATCACAGCTACTGGACTTGCCAACAAACGAACAGTTAAAGGTTTTTGGCAAGCATGTATCCCTTCCCAACACGATGAAAGGAGGCTTCAGAGATTTATGACCAAAGAGATCATAGACATTGTAGTTTTAAAGAGACAAAAGAGATCTCCTGATTATTATGAATTATGCAAAAGAATCAAACAACTGTGTTAAAGAAAAGGAAAGCTGGTACAGCAATATGTGTAAAAAGATTAAGCATGAGTATCTAGAAGCAGTAGTAGTAGCAATTTGTTTTGAGTGGGCCTGTCAGGATTTCTAGCTTCTTAAAGCTCATTTAGGCCCACCATCCATGCCGAAATGAGGCATGAGACCCCTAATTTTAGGTCCCTCCCAAAGGACGGGAAGATGAGCTGCGAGGTCAGGCCTTTGAGGCCACCCATTTGCCCATCCGGAGTTAGACCTCAACTCTACCGAGCTAGCTTTCGAAGACTTTATAAGCCGCTCGGCCACTCACCCCACAAATCACTTAATGAGAGAAATGCATGAGTGTGTAAAGAAACTTACAGAAAAGAAAAAAGCACACGAAACGTGACTGCATCTAAGATAAAAACGGCAAAATCCTGTTTGAAGAAGAAAATGTAGCAGAGCGATGGGAAGAGTACATAAAAGAATTTTATGGAATGTGAACAGAAGTGAGCCAATAGAAATTGAAAATGATGACGGGCCAGAACACCTAAAAATTAAAGTTAAACACGCAATAAGGGTGATGAAAGGCGATAAAGTTCCATGTACAGGTACCGGGTGAGCCAGAAAAAAAAGTTTGAAAATTTATAACACCAAGACTACTTCACCGATTTGAATCATTCAAATGCAAGTCAAAAGCCGAAAGAATAAAGTATTTTTGTGATTTTTCTCGCTGGCATACCAGCACTACAAATATAGGTTGATTCAACTTTACAAAGATTTCATGATTGCCAAATAACTGAAAAATGGTCTAAAACAGCGATCAATGCATAAATAACTTCTCGCACAGAATAATGAAGGAAATGCAACTTATCATGAGTGAGAGATATCCTCTCTACATTAATTGCCATGGGATTTAAAATCTTTTGTATTTGTTTGAAAATCGATGTCTTAGAACTATTGAGGGAGGTGAAACGCCCATGGCCTATTGTTCGATTTGAATAGAGTCCTTACGATTTTATCAATGTTTTAGGCCCTTTTTCCGTCATTTTGCAACCATGAATGCTCATAAAGTTGAATTTACCAATACTTCTAGTGCTGGTAGGACAGCGAGAAAAATCACAAAAAATACTTTAATCTTTTGAACTTTGATTAGAATTAGAATGATTCAAATCTGTGTAGTAGCCTTGGTGTTATGAATTTTCAAAAGTGGGGACTTTTTTCTGGCTCACCTGGTAGAATTATGATAGAGCACATGGAGGCATTGAATGAAAAAGAGCTAGACATTCTGCTTTACTTACAGGAAATCTGCACATATAAGAACCTATTAAAATAAGAACCTGGAGCCTGTTTGTCCTAAATTATGCACCTTGCAATTAAGAACCTGTTTCAGTTTGATTAGACATGGTTTTTACTGCAGGGCTAGTAAAGTTGATTTATGATTGCTGCTATTAAGTTCATTTTGGTCCCACTTGGCTTTTAAAGTTTGATTCTCCCTCCCCCATTAGTTATTAGGTCCACAAGGACGCTTCCAAAACAAATAATAGGACTGAACATCTTTGTAAGACTCTGAAAGGGCTAGATGAGGCACCCTTCCAATAACAATCTTTATACCTTGAAATTAGTCTTAGTACCTCCTTGAAATGATAGACTATTTCAGCCTGGCTCTCAATAAAGTAGGTTCTTATATACGGGGATTTACTGTGTGTAGCAGCTCTATGGCAGATGCATTATATCAAGACCTATGGCGATCTCTCATCATAAGAATAGCTACAAAAGAGTAAAGCCATGACATTTACAGAATACCGTACAATTAGCTTAATTAGCCACATTATTAAGATAATGTTAGAATTTATATTGACTGGGACTGAGGAGAAGATTAATAATGATACAGGGAGAATGCAGGGACCATTATGGAATGCAGGGACCATTATGGAAACAAGGTTGCATTGACCTTTTAATGCTATCCCTGCCATCGTTTACCATGGGGTGTTTTTAAATTAGATTATTAATAAGATATGTAATTTTTGCCTGTAATTATTTTAAATTGTAGATATTGTAGTTAGATTTCTCTTTCTTTTTAAATAGTTGTATTTTACTTTGATGGCAAAATTATACATACATACATACATACATACATACATACATACATACATACATACATACATACATACATACATACATACATACATACATACATACATACATACATACATACATACATACATACATACATACATACATACATACATACATACATACATACATACATACATGCATACATACATACATACATACATACATACATACATTTCGCTAGTATTTCGCTCCCTTACGTAAGTTTGGTTGAGCACTATGTCTGGGACCTTGTGGGGACCTGTTGATGCACTATGCAACGCTCACTGTGCATGCGCAGTTTGAGCACTCTGACAGGATTCCGCAATTAACTCTTTAAACTGCTATGGTGCCCCGACATCATGGCTAGGGTTAATCTCAGGCAACTCTGTGCTGCACTGATGAGCCCACAAAGGGCGAAACAGTACTGTCTGCAGATTGAGTACATACATACATGCATACATGCAATATGGATTCAAGGCATCAGTTGGAACGAGAAAAGGAATATTCAGTTTTCAGAGAAGTATTCGATAAATATCTGGGAATCACGAAAAATGTATACATACGCCAATTATCAAAGAGCTTTTGACTGTGTCTACCACAAGCAACTAAGTAAAACAGTGAAACGCATAGCAGGTATGGAAAAGATATGAGATTCATTCAAAATCTGTACTGGAACCAATATGGTACCATGAAGCTGAGGGAGGACGAATCAAACAAGCTACGTACCAAAAGGAGCGTTCGGCAAGGCTGTATTTTGTCACCATTCGATTTATGCATGGAAGAGATTCTCAGGAAAGCAGATAAGTTGCCGGGTGTAACAGGAGCAGATTTTGTAACGATAGAATCTCAGGTTTGTTTACATATGACGTAATCTTAGTTGACTAGCCAATCAGAGAGCTCTATTTCTATGGCGTCATCTGATGATAATGGCGAAGGGAGGGGTTTGCTATGGAGAAAACCACACCCTCGTTTTTTCCTCCCGACGAAAAAATACTTCGCAAAAACTCATAATTTTTTGCACCTGCATACATAAAGACATTTTACATGCTTGGTTGCTTGCACTAAGCTCTGCGCCTTCTGCTCTTTGCGCGATCGTTCGCTGTTTGACTCCCCTTTCTGCACGCCCTCCACGACCCGCCCCGATGGCTAGGCCCTAGCTGTCAAAAAATCATTGCAGAACATAAACCTTCCCTCAACTTGAAAGTATCGTTAAAAAATCAAATGTATTCAGGAATTACAGGCTTGGAATTTAGAATTTAGCCTCCTGATTTGGTTGACCTCATCGTCATAATCAGACTGGCCTTAGTCAGAAGAACCGAAAGCGAAGATGCGTAATTAAAAGTATTGGACTTACCCAACTTTCAGTTACTTAGACCAAGCGATGCTGAATAAATAACAGTCCACTTGTTTCATCCACAACAAAATTAATTCCCAACGATAAAATGAAACTGTTATCACAACACAAGTTTCTCCAACACAGGCTTAATCGCACTCTCACAATAACGGGGTAGGGTAGCTAGGGTAGGGTAGCTAGGGTGGCGGGGTAGCTTTCTATATTAGAGACTCTTTGGAGGTCGATATCCGCGAGGACCTTCCTGTCTCCTCTTTAGAGCTAAGATGTATTGAAGTTAAACCTGTCAGAGCAAAAGCGTTTTTCGTTGTCTCCTGGTATCGGCCTCCTTCCGATCGAACAGAAACTTTCGACAAACTCGAAGAAGTTCTAAAATGTTTGGAATCGGAGGGAAAGGAGATTATTCTGCTTGGCGACACGAACTGCGATGTAAGTTCTATTAAAAGCCCTCAAACTGACTCAAATCAAAGTTTACCTAACAACACTAAGCGCCTTTTAGATTTCTACAACTCTTTTGGTCTGAAGCAGTTAATCTCAGAGCCCACTAGAGAGACAATCGATACCTCTTCTATAATTGATCACATTGCAGTCAGCAACCACTTTAATGTTGTTGAATCTGGAGTCCTTAAGACCTGTATTAGCGATCACTACTTGGTATACGTTTGTAGAAAATTTCGAGGCTCTTTGAGCGCAAAGCATAAGGTAATAACGTCTAGGCAGATGAAAAACTTTGAGGAGGACCTTTTCCATAGTGACTTAGCATCCGTTGATTGGTCTGCAATTGTTTATAACTCTGATGATTTGGACAATGCTGTTGGTCAATGGTCTCGCACCCTGTCAGATATAATTGAGAAGCATGCCCCTCTTAGAGAGCGTAGAGTTACTGAGCGCTTCAGTCCTTGGATTACTCCGGAACTGAAACAGCTTCTTAGGGCAAGGGACAAGCTGAGAACTAGAGCTGTAAAGGCGAAGTCACAGCTTCTCATGAATGCCTACAAACAAATGCGCTGCAAAGCAAATAATTTGAACCGGAAGTTGAAAAGGGAACATTTCTCCTCAAAAATTGAGTCAAACAAAGGCAACACCAAAGAAACCTGGAAAACCATCAACCAGTTGGTAAATAAGAGGTCTAAGACAACGGAAATCTTGACGATCAGGGATGGTGATCAGGTCATTTCTGATCCAACCGAAATAGCTGACTCTATGAATGAATTTTTCTGTAATGTGGGAAAGGACTTAAGTGATAAAATTCCTAACAAAGAGAACCCTCTTTTAACAGGCAAATATGGTGAGCGTAAGAAAGACGTTGAAAAATTTGCATTTGTACCTGTGAACCCCGAAAATGTGATTAAAGCATGCAAAGAATTTAAGACATCCAATGGCTATGGTACAGATTTTATCTCTGTCTTCTTTCTCAAGGTTGGCATCGAAATACTCGCTCCTTTGCTTGCGCAGCTCTTCAACTTGTCTCTTTCCACCGGTCGCTTTCCAGACAGCTGGAAAATCGCCAGAGTAGCCCCTATCCATAAAAAAGGTCCCAAGGATGACAGATCGAATTATAGACCCATATCAGTTCTTTCGGTCATTCCCGTTTGTTTGAAAAGCTCGTTTTTGGCCAGGTATACTCCTATTTCGATAGAAATAAACTGATATTCTGTAAGCAGTCTGGTTTTCGGAGCCTTCACTCGGTCTTAACATGTCTTCTTAGATGCACGAATGATTGGTACATGAACATTGATAGGGGTGAATATACGGCTGCCATTTTTATCGATCTCAAGAAAGCTTTTGATACCGTAGATCACGAAATTTTGTTGGCAAAACTAGATTTTTACGGTCTAGAGGGGAAGGAACTTAACTGGTTTAAGTCTTATCTCGAAAATAGGCGTCAATACTGCAAGGTCAATGGTAAGGTTTCTAAAACAGAGGTCGTAAACTGTGGGGTACCACAAGGGCCATGCCTAGGGCCACTTCTCTTTTTGGTGTACATCAACGATCTTCCAAATTGTCTTGAAAAATCAAACGTGTCAATGTACGCCGATGACACTTGTTTATATTATTCTTCTGATTCTGCTGATGCAATGAATCATGCCATTAATGCTGAATTAACAGCTTTGAAGGGTTGGCTTGAAGGCAACAAATTGTCTTTAAACGTTGCTAAGACAGAAGCAATGGTAATTGGAAGCAACAAAAAGCTACGCAAGATAGATACGCCTGACGCTCCTAAGCCGCAGTTTAAAATTGGTTCTGAAGATGTTAAGCTTGTAAGTGATGTAAAATACCTCGGAGTTCAAGTGGATCAAGAACTCAAATGGACCAATCATTTGAGTGTTGTCACGAAAAAGATCTCCAGGGGTATTGGCATTCTTCGTTATGCAAAACAATATCTTCCGCCCGCTACCATTGAAACCATGTATAGAAGCCTGGTAGAGCCCTATTTCAGATACTGCTGCCCCGTTTGGGGCAATGCTGGCGTATCGATTATAGGAAAACTTCAAAAACTGCAAAATCGAGCGGCAAAATTAATCACTAACAGCCCATTCGATGCTTCGCCACTCCCAGTCATTCGTGCACTTGGATGGTCCACAGTAAGGGAAATAATTGATCTTGAATCTGCTAGGATTGTTTACAAATCCCTGAATGGTGATGCACCGTCCTACATGAGTGACATGTTTACCAAAGTCAACGTCTCTACAACACGGTCTCTTAGAAATTCGGATTGTGACCTAAGAGTCCCTTTTCTCCGAACGACCACAGGACAGAGATGCTTCTCTTACCAGGGTGCGAAACTTTGGAATGGTTTTTCTAAAACGACTAAAAATGCGTCCACTTTAAAGAAGTTTATGAAAGCCATAAAATGATTATCAGAGACCTTCTTTTTCGTTTATTTTTAATGTATTTATATAAAATTTATTTTAGCGATTGTAATTAGATTATTGATTCGGTTTTTCACGTTACTTTGATTAAATATATTTTTTTTCTTTTTTTTTGTATATTTTAGCATGGCCCCCTGTAAAGCAGTCCTCGACTGAGGGGCTACCATGGGTAAAAAAGATAAAATAGAAAATAAATAAATAAATAAAGTTGACGAAGGTGAAATGTACATCCATTCCAAAATCTATGAAGATCGGCGCGAAAACAATCTTGCCTCCAGTCTCCAAAAATAGAATGTGTTTCCATAACAAACTTCAACTTTTTTGTGGAGCAGTCATTTTCAGTTTATTGTGAGGAAATTAACTGGGTACAGACTTCAAGCATAGTTAAATTGATTACACTTATTTTCTAAATGAAAGTAAGAAAATCTGGATTCATCAGAAACCTAATTCTCAGATAAAAATTGAGAAATTTGAATGTTGAAACATTATCCAAAGAACATCTTACTGAGGGGGCGGATTCAAACAATTAATTGATTCAAGGATAACTAAGTTCACAAAAGTCAGCTTCACTTAAAAAAGTTACTCGTTGTGAAATTCTATATCAGATAAAGGTCCGGGGTTTCGAGGTACTTTCCAATTTTTCGAACAGTGCGAAGTTTGGAGCTGTGTGGAGTCCCTGGAGCTGATCTATTTTAATTAGAAGAGCGGTGCAATTTCAAAAATCTCTTGAGTGACCCAGGAAAATCAAGCTGCAGATTACAAAGTTTTTTATTTTCCAAGTACTGAGCTTACAGTTATGGCTGGTTTCTTATTTAGAAAAAATGAGTGCACTTTGTCTGATTCGAAGGTCAAAATACATTTTCTGATCAATTTCCTCACAATAAACTGAAAATGATTACCCTAAAAATCAAGTTTGTTATGGAGACATTTTTCTATTTTTGGAGACTGGAGGCAAGATTGTTTTCGCGCCATTCTGAATGGATGTACATTTCACGTTCGTCAACTTATTGTGAGAGTGCGATTAAGGCTGTGTTAGAGAAACTTGTGTTGTGATAACAGTTTCATTTTATCGTTGGGAATTAGTTTTGTTGTGGATGAAACAAGTGGACTGTTATTTATTCAGCATTGCTTGGTTTCAGTGAATGAAATTTGGGTGAGTCCAATACTTTTAATTACGCATCTTCGCTTTCGGTTCTTCTGACTAAGGCCAGTCTGATTATGACGATGAGGTCGACCAAGTCAGGAGGCTGAATTATAAACGCCAAGCCTGTAATTCCTGAATACATTTGATTTTTTTAACGATACTTTTAAGTTGAGGGAAGGTTTATGTTCTGCAATGATGTTTTGACAGCTAGGGCCTAGCCATCGGCGGGTCGTGGAGGGCGTGCAGAAAGGGGAGTCAAACAGCGAATGATCGCGCAAAGAACAGAAGGCGCAGAGCTTAGTGCAAGCAACCAAGCATGTAAAATGTCTTTATGTATGCAGGTGCAAAAAATTATGAGTTTTTGAGAAAGTATTTTTTCGTCGCGAGGAAGAAACGAGGGTGTGGTTTTCTCCACAGCAAACCCCTCCCTTCGCAAATAACATCAGATGACGCAATGGAAATAGAGCTCTCTGATTGGCTAGTCAACTAAGATTACGTCATATGTAAACAAACCTGAGATTCTATTGTTACAAAATCTGCTCCTGTTGCCGGGTGTTAATGTCGGTAGAAAAATTTTACGAATTTAGCTGACTTGGTGAATGAGGAAAGTGCAAAGAAAGGTCTTAAAATGAATGTGAAGAAGAAGAATGCTAGGGTTTTTTGTAGAAGTATGGAAACACCTCAAATAAAAATTAATGTTCATAGTGAATGAGCGGTGAGTGGGGTGAGTGGCGAGTAAATAGAGGGGTGAGTGGCCGAGTGGCTTATACAGTCTTCGCCAGGTGACTGAAGTTAAGCTTGGTCGAGTGAAGTCATATTTCGGATGGGTGACCACTGAGGCCTGACCTCGCAACTCACCTCACCGTCCTTCAGAAGGGACGTTAAACTAGGGGTCCCGTGCCTGGATGTGGCATACTTAGTGGGCCTAAATTAGCTTTCAGTAGCTAGAAATCCTGACAAGCCCACTCAAAACAAATCGAAAACAAAGAAACAAACATAGTACCAGCCTGGAGCAAGTGAAGCAGTTCAAATACTTTGGTCAGCTAATTACTGAAGATGGAAAAACAGATATTGAAATGCGAAGGAGGATGGAGATAGCATGCCAGAATTTTATGAATATGATGGGTACGTTGAGAGCAGTGGTGACATCCATCCGCAAATCTACTAGAGGTATTCGTTACCAGCAGGTAACAGGTAGCAAGCGTGTAGCATCTTGAGGGGAACATGCGAACATCACCTAATACATTATACAACCATATCAAGTTAAATCAGATCGTATTCCTAAATTTGCTTCCATTCAGCAAAAAGTACGACAAATGAAATTGTGCTCATTGTTTCCTTTCTCTTCTTCTCAGTGTTCGTTACGCCAGTGGTCACAGTTTACATTGGTTTAATTACGTATCCGATATTTTATTGTCTGAGAACGAAGCACAGAGTTCTTGGAAGTGTTTCTGGAGCGATTTATTGCTGTATTTGGTAAGTAAATTTTTCTATAGACAGTGTTTAGCTTAATTTCACCTTTCTTAGTTTTGTCATCTGAGAATTTTGTATAATCCACTGATCAATTATATGACATGTAACTCGTTGCACTACTTACAAAGTCATTCTGCCAGTTACACCACTTACAGTTATATTCTGCCAGTTACACAACTTAAAAATTACTCTACCACACAAACAAAACGATACTGCAAGGAGCACAAGGCTGTTCCTACCCTGCGTCCATTTAACATAAAGATAAATGTTACGAGCAAGTATGTAGGGAAGGAAAAAGAACAGAAAACGAAAAATACACATAAATCCCTCAACTGGTTCAAGCAGCTAAGTTTTAGAAGCATCATTTTATTCAAAACGTTTAATTAAAGTTGCTTTAAGGATTCTGGATTTCTTAATGTCACTTGGAGACGTATCACCATTTTCTGCCTGTCATCCATTTTACGCCGATATTTATGCCAAGATAAAGGCTGATTTCTAATCAGTGGAATTTTCAGAGCGTTAGGAAATTTTATTTTATTTTAGAGAAAATGTTCCTCTGAAAATGATTAGATAGTCCCGGCTGAGCAATCTTTTATTGTCTAGGATTTCGCCCGCTTGGAAAATTGCGCTGACTTGTTGGGGAGGCAGGATACGCTTGACTGAGGAAATTAATATATCCCTACGTGCAGTGGGTCAAAGCTCATGCGCGCGTCAGAGCTTCAACCCCAAAACGCTACTGCGCATGAGCTATAACCTACTGCACGGGGGGAAACCTAAGATTCCTCGGACAAAGCATATCTCGTCTCCCCAACAATGACTGGAATTTAGCCTTAGCAAATTTTTGCTTGTGACACAGCCATATATTTGGAAGTTTTTCACTACTACCGGGTGTCCCAAAAAAGCTCCGACATTTGATGAGAAACAACAGAGAAACAGTTTTTGAGCCTAACGCTTTCTATTTTACTCTAGCTACACCCTAAACATCTCAATTTAAAGTTTGGCATATCGTTTAAAGAAATTAGTCATCTGAAAGTGGAATCATGAGCTCTAACTTGTCATGTTCATGCTCAAGACAAACAAGAGGGATTTGTACGGCGCACTGTGATCCAGAGCATCGAATATAACCAAAATTTGAAGTTTTAGATTCTTGCTTGATTTTGCGCTTAAGACATGCACCATAACCTACCTGCTCGTGTGCTGCAAAAATTTACAAGATCAGTTAACCGAAAGCGAAGATATTGATTTTTTAAGTTGGACCTAAATCAGATCTTCGTTTACATGACCGGCAGAGGCATGCCACTGTGTTTTGATATCAAATTACAATTCCCTGTATCTAGGCCCAGACTTCACCGGTCTTTTTTCATTTTAGTCTCATCCTGATCCTCTAAATGAATTCTTTAAGGCAATGTAAAGCATGCTAAAATATTTCGCCGTTTTAGTACCGTTTTATACCTTTTCACAATGATACTTTTCTAAAAACTTCTTGCCTTCAAAACTCAATTGTAAAATTAAAAGCTAAAGACAACAAAGTATGTTTCGCTAAGCTCTTCAAAATGATTTCAACCATTAGAATCATCTTTCTAACAAGTTTCTACCAAGGGGCTGGTGTCAATTTTCCGGTCACACCCTTTTTCAGCAGATCCACTGCAATTTTCAGAGAATTTAATTGTGAAGCCACAACAAAATAGCGCAGAAGTTCAATAAGAACATCGAAATTCGGAATCTAAATGGAAAATTGATCTGAACAAACCCTAAGAGAGTAAAATAAGAAACCTTGTTGACAAGATTGTGGTCTTAAACTTTTGGCTGCGACTGAAGATCCTTTCAACTACGTCCTTCGTATGACAGTTTCCATCAAGACATTATTCATATCAAGGATATTCTGTTTAAAATCGTTTTCCTAAGATCTTGATTGATCGTATCATTAAGTCCCTCCATGACATAAAGTACGAGGCAAAAGAAGAAGTATCCAGAAAATGAGAGGGATTTTGTTATAATTTGTATGCTGTATTTAGGTAATTATAGCCTACAGGAACAAGGACAGATTTTGTAAGACAATAGTAGCAGTTCCTTTTATTGACACCTAAATTCAAGAAGATTTGCGATTGCAGACAAAGGAAATTCACTCAAGCAGAAGTTCAAAACAAACAAAGGCGCAAAGTTTCTCTGAAACACAGGTAGCTATCTCACTTTTTGTGCATCCGACAAATGGTTTCAAGAGCTAAAATGAGCGCATATTGAAAGAAGGAACATATATCTAAACATCTACCGCGGGCACTTTATTTTTGCTGTTCAGGAGCTGAGAAGTAAGTGCTTTTATTGCACCCCAAAGATACGAGAATTGAATCGCCTCCAAATCGGTTCCTGTACCAAACAAGTAAAATGCCCGTGGTAGATATCTAGATATATCCTTCTTCTTTCGATATATGTTCATGTTTGCTCTAAAAAACCATTTCTGGAATGCACAACAAGCGAGATGGCTACCTGGGTTCCAGAGAAACTTTGTGCCTTCGTTTGTTTTGAATTTCCACTGGAGAGAATCTCCTTTGTCTGCAATCGCAAATCTCTTTGAATTTAGGTGTCAATAAAAGCAACTGATGCTATTGTCTCACAAAATCTGTCCTTGTTGCCTACAGCTGAAAATAATCTAATAAACTCATTAAACTATGTTACCCGAATATTTACATTTTTCACTCTCCTAAACGTAGTATGACTTATTCTCCATTCAAAGATCGCTTGTCTATGCTCATGTGTAATGTATAAAGTGAAGTTTATTTCCAAAAACGGTGGTTAAAAGCTAGATTCTCTCTCAAAAATCTCTCACTTTCTTGATAAAGAAGTAACTACTAAAGCGAAGTATGAAGGCACTATTCTTGTCCCAGTTCAACTATGGTCGTCTTTTTAGGATGTTCTGCGATAGGACACTGAACAATAAAATTAATCGTATTCACGAACGGGCATTGCGGATAACTCACAAAGATATGATCATTCCTCTTTAGAGTTTAAAACTGGTGTAGTTTCATTGATAGAATCTGAGATATTAATTGATTAAGGTCGCACACGAAATGAAACAGAAATCGGATCGAAGAATCAATTCAAGCATTCTGTGAAGAGGTCTCAGGGATGAGGCGAAATCTCCTGCCAAAACCAGAAGTGTAATGGAGTGTAAAAGAAAATAACGGCGCTTAGATCTGATTTAATTGACAAAAAGTCATCCAGAGCAAAGCTGCCCTATTGTTTGATATTTATCCTGTCATCACAAACTTCCTTGTAAGTCATGGCTAGCTTCCTGGTCGTGTAGCCTCATAAAACTGCGACCATTAGTGAAACAGTGCCAGCTTAGCGAAGTTATGAATGATCTGTAGGCAAAGATTGCAGTCAAGACCTGATGAAAGATGTTAAACATTTGCTCGAAGGGTGCGTTTGTTTTATGATATGATGAATTTGTCAGAAATCAGGATCTGTATTTTAAAGACGATTGGATACATTTAGACATTTAGATTTTAATCAATATGGAATATTTTGATTGTTTTAGGCTGGCCTTGTCGATTAGCAAGTTTGTTACTTACAAAGGCTGTGCGGGTGAAGTAAGTAAATATTGGCATTTGCAAGTATGTATAAGTACTGCTTTAGATGGTGGAGTCAGGCCGGGAGAAGAAGAAAGAGGGGTCCTAATCGTAGCCCCAACAAAGCATGACAACATTGTCCAAACTCAAGGAAAATATAGGTAACGCCCATTTAGTTACAGTTTCATTAGATTTTGTCGTATAATGTCTAACTGATAGTTGCATCACGCGGAAAGCAACCTTATTGTTCCTTATTCTTCTCTCTTCATTTGGTATTAATTTCTCTTCCATTCGTCGTTGGATCTCGGCGGGCGGATCTAAGAATTCTGGGGTCTGGACCTCCCCATGCTCCCTTGGCTCTGCCATATGATTCCTTTATGGAATGTGAAGAAACAGAAAAAATAACGTGCTTAAAATGTTAAAAGAAATGATTCCATTTTGGACTATCAAGCCATGGTTTAGGTCAGCTTCTTGTATACGTAGTAAGTACATATTCGATGCTAGGTGCTTTCCAGAACGTAAGTAAAACGTCATTAAAAGTCTTCACGATATACCTTCAGTGAAAAATTGTCGAAACATCATAAAAATTGCATCAAAATCGAAAATCAAGATGTTTTATAGAACTAAAAGTATAAAAAAATCATGTCATCTATATGATCTGTGCACTGCACATAAACCTCTGAAACTACATTGTCTCATAATCTTTAACTCCAGTATTAAGAATTATTTCCAGGAATTATTGCACAGGTCTGACAGATGTTTTCTGCATGTTCCTTGCTTACGTAGCTTTTGTTTTGAAATCTATCAGATAATGAAGCAATTAAATCATCTTCTTTCATGCAACTTTTACTTCAGTTTAATCTTCTATGAATATGAATCGCTTAACGGGAAATATGAATGAGCTGCAAAATTATAGGTCGAATCAAATAAGCTTCGGCTCTTATGGTCCTTAAGGCCACTCTCAAAACTTTTAAACAGATCATAAACAGTGAAATCGCATACAATGCACACGCAATGTAGGCCAGCACAATAGATCTGAGAGGTCTTAGATAGGATGGGTTTTGTTTGTTTGATACCTAACGAATAACTGTAGATGTGTATGTACCTTTGTTCAATTTATTTCACGATTTAGTTTATTGCAAATATTCGAATTTGATTAGTTTCTTTCATTTTATATCTATGAAGCTATGTTAGTATTAGTATTCGAATTAAGATGACTTGACACACATCATCCTTCGCCATGGTAAGGTCAGTGCTCAATGATAATTATTAAAGAATTTTACTGCCTTGCCTCTTGCAGCAATCCCAACCCCAAACTGACTATCAAAAGTCTCCTGGCTCCTATTATGTTGGCTCCTATTTTGTTGGACAGGGACTTTTTGCCCCATATCACTGATGAGACTTGTTCGTTGAAGGAGTCAAAACTATTCTTGATACCAGGTGTCCTAGAAAAAAGTATACAGATTTGGTTCTCTTAAATGATGTGAAAATGAATCTAATCAATGGCTAATCACTCCCAAAATAATTTTCGATGGCTGGTTTTGCCATAGATACATCGTTTGTTGGTATTGGCTGTCTGAGAGCAGAGGTATCAATATTGAAAGGTCGAGCGTGTACATGTCTCCAAACCAGAACCGTGAAGTTTTGGCCTAAGAAAACTTTTGAATCATTGTGGATAAATCAAAAATATCCTTAACAAAGCAAGAGGAAACTTAGATCATACTATATTCTGTGGGCTAGAGATCACCTATTGTGCAATTTTTCATTTTTCTTTCATTTCAGTCTTAAATCCCGCTGTCATTCAAGCTTCTTCTGAGGCCAAAAGGTCAAAGTTCTGCTTTGAAGATTGAGATGAATTTGAGCTTTCAAGATTAATATCGTTGCTCTCAGTGCATCAGTAGTAGCAAATGATGTGAAGATGCTAAATTTAACTATCCAAGAACATTTTGAGGATGATTAGCCATTGATTAAACACGCCTGACAACAGCAAGCCTAAAATCTGACGTCACTTCTGGACTCTTTTGCAAGAAAGCTGTGGCGCGAAAGTAAAATTTTGCGATAAATGGCGTCAGCGGGCGTCGCAAGTGGCACAAAGTGAAATATCGAGATATAACGTAATAGCTATATCCTTGCTCTTTCAACTTCTTTAAGAGTTTTTGACTCGAAGTTTCTTGGTTTTGCAAACTTTTCAAAGGCCGTCAACAACTCTGTTTACAAACGTCGGATGCAGCACAGCAGGTGAGCAAACTTTTTTCCAAATTTAACGTTTGTCCTTAGTTTCATGGTAATTTCGTTAAAAGTTTTGGGTTCCTTGATATTTTTTTGACTTAGGTTTTGCCACGCTTTATGAAATGTTGACCAAATAAAGTTACAATTTTCTCCTCTTGAACTTGGCCTGGCTGTTTCAAGAAAATCAACTTTTCTTGGGCTAATTTTGCCCAAAAATTTTTCAGCTTACAATATTTTCTAAATTAAAGCAGAAATCCTCAATATGGAGATATAACGCAATAGCTGTACGCATCTACTCTCGGGTCCCTAATACAAAGGGGGTATTAATAAACGGGGGTGGGGGTGGTGGTGGGAACCCCTCAAGGAAACTAATAAACGGGGGGGGGGTCTCAATAAATGGGGGTCTGAAATGTGCAAAAAACGGGTTTTTACGTTATCTACTGGACACAAGTGCATCTTACGAGTACACTGCAATGACTTCTTTTTCTAAAAGAAGACATTCGAATTAGCTTACGAAATGCACTGCAATTACTTCTTTTCTAAAAGAAAAAATTTGAATTAGTTTATGAGTACGTACACTGCAATGGTTTATTTTTCGAACAAAATTTCGTATAAAAATCATATTGAGCATCGAACATTTTTTTGCCAAAATTAATAAATTAAAATAAGGGCCAGGGGGTGGATAAAATTTTTGAAAATCAATAAGCATCCCCCCTTGTATTAGGCACCCGAGAGTAGTTTCTAAAAATATTCGCGGTTTTGCAGTAGCCTTTGCCATTTTCCCATGACCGTTTATTCTTCATAACTTTACGGGCTTCCTTTCACAAACTTGTTTGTTTTTTAGTCGCAAAACAAACGTTTACTCTTACTAAATTTATTGCATTCAAAGTTTATTTGAAGTTCATGGAAATGGAATCATTTTGGAGTACTTTGCTAGCGGTTTCGGCACAAAGGCAAGAAGAACAATTACAACATTTTGATTTCACGTTCTGAGAACTTTCCTTTGGTTCGGCCTAAATGTAAATAAGCGTGAAGTTTCATCGTTGTATTGAAGAACTTCTCACAAATTGAAGGGTTCTGGCTTAGAAATGGAGGTTTACATATGAAATAATTTTTATGAAGACTGTTTTGTACGAAAAACTCAATAGCTTTTATCATCTTGCCTATAAATGCGACGCTTACTGCAACTAGACTCGTGTTATTGTTCTTGATCAGTTTCTTTTGCACATGAAATTCCATATGAGACTGGATACGATTTGTTGTGCAGCACAGACATTTGTAGGACATTTCCGCCTGTTCCACTTTAGGAGTCTTAAAGAGAGCAAGTGTATCTTTATCAAGCACGGCCCTGATGTAGCAAAATTTGATGTAGCATAAATGACACCGACGAAGACGGGAATGCTTGTTGTCACAACGCCTGAAGACTGATGCAATTCCGATGGAACATCACTGTTCCAAATTAATCATTGAACGAAGAAACCATTACACGAAGGGGGGTGACAGGGATGGTACCTGGTACAATATTGTGCAAATGTGGTGGAACTTGGTACCAAAGGTAGGCGTACAAGTACCAACCGTATTTGAGTAGGTACCAATAAAAATTTCGTCCATGGATGTTTTTGGAATTCCTAGAGCAAATATTAGCCTTTAACAGTGCAGATAGTGACGCAGATGCCACGGTGACGTGGTCAGGAGTGATTTGGTCTTGCCTATTGGTCTCACGAGGAACTGACGTAGACCTCCTTTCAGAATTCGTCATATACATGATTAACTGTACAATATTGATTATCAGTTATTAGTTCCTTCCCCCAAAGTTGGTGGTACCAATACCTTCAATTTGGGTAGAACCTTGTACCTTATGAGTTGGTACCGGTACCAAAGACTCCCCCTGTCACCCCCCTCTTACAACGTACAAGAAGAAACTTTTACTGTGCTGTTGTAATTGATACTGATGATTTTGTTTGTGATGCGAAGATGTTAACATAACAGCAATTGAATAATAACAATATTCAAATTTTGATTCTTTTGAATTCTGAGGCAAGCTGAAACTGCTTATGAATTTAATCTACAAAGGTTGAAGTTAGGAAACGTGGAGGATGCATGAAAATGAACAAGAATAAGTACACGCCTAACCACCAGAAATTTTCTTTGCCCAAAGCTGCTTGATATCTCTTTCTAGTAATTTTGAAAGTTGATGTCAAATGATGCCATTTCTAATGACATCAAATAATAAAGCTGCATCTCATGAAGAATATGTTTAAATCAATAAAGCTTTATTGTGCCTTCCAAATTAGCAGAAATGAATATTGATAATACATCGTGTTGCACTGCAGCAGGGGTAAAATGGGTAAGCAAGGGGTGAAACAGTTAAATTTTGACACCTGGAAACCATTGAATTTTTACCTGTTCAGAAAAAAGTATGCGAATCAACATTTTGTCATCCCATTCTACCACAAGTGTGCCCATTTCACCTTGCGGACCCTATGTCTATGCTTGTTTATGAGTTGCTGAAAATCATCAAAATAGCAGTCATTGCAGTTGTCCATCGGAAGTGATCATTTCAATTGCTATAGACAGCATCCACCCCGCACTTGTCTGCCGTTTTAGAGCCAATATTTTCAAAACGAAAAGAAGTTTCTAGAAAAGTTTCAGAAGTTTAAAAATTCTCTTCGTTTGGTTGCTAATCCATAGATTTAACAAGTGGAACTCACTGTCCAGTACAAATAAGATATTTTCTATCATGTCTTCTCCATTCGTCCATGAAAGACTTCTGACTTCATAAACGAAATTTATTTCTTGATCCATAAACATGCGAAATTTTTCCCTTCGAAGCCGTGGCCTAAACAAGCGGCTGTTTGCTTCTTTCGAGTCTTTCTTTCTGGCTGCTTTGTTGCAAAAACATGAACGCATCTCGAACAAAAAACCCAGATACTGTCCTTCACTAGTGGTAAAATGGATCATTAGTGATCTGCTTGGTGATTTATTGCTTCGTTCAAAATTAAAAGTTTCTTCGAGCCAGCAGCACGAAGATCACGCCGTTTTCAAAACAATCTCTTCATTCTACTGTATTTTCTAAATTTCATGGTCTTGAAGGGTGCTGCCTCCATCATGAGGGACAATGGGTTCGAATGATTATGCTCAAAGACAATGGAAATTCTCTCAAAATAAGACCACCACTCTTGTCCAAATATTTGGAGCTTACCGAGGAGCTTAAATCAAAATAAATTTTACTTTCAATGTTTCTTAGACTATCTGTTAGAATTGAACTGACAATGAGAAGTAACATCTCGCTTGCGCAACAAACGTTCAAAGTCGTCAAATATATTCACTTCCGGTCATTTTATACATACATTATACATTGGTACAAGGGCGTCAAAACGAGGCAAAACTCTTCGAGAAAGGTGTTTTTGGGCGTGGTTAAAGCTAAATTCACATTGCTGGAGCCAACCAAATCTGTACACTTTTTTCTTGGGCACCCGGTGTATACTTTTGATTCCTTGACATTTGACATTTTTCTAATTGATACCATTTATGCCATTTCTGGAAAGTTGTGGCAAAGAGTCTTCTAGTGGTGGAACAATTGAGCCTTAGTGGTGGTCTTCAGCACAGTTTCTGTATTTTGGCATTCAGGCCCAGGTTTATTATTGTTGACTTGACAGAGAACAATTGAATTGTCTTTTGTCTTCAATTTCAACATGCCCGTTAGTTTTCGACAAATATCCTTAAGGAAAGTTTTTCTCATAGGCTTCTTCCAAGAACCTATCTAAATATTTCGATGCATTTGTTTCCTCATACCTGCCGCAGTTCATTTGCTTGGCTCTCCTACTCTTCAAATTTATCATGGACCTTTTTAAGGTAAGATGCTTTTACATATTTGTGGATATCTGACGACATATGGCGTAACTGTCCATGATCCAACATGAGATCAGCCTTGTGGGTTGTGTATCTGAAATGCCTTATTGTTGTCGGAAGAGTTGTGATAACAGCTACCTACTACGCCCTTGACTGACGAGATGAGATCAATCAAATCAATTTGCTAATTCCTCTTGACATTGAAGATTTAAACATAAAACAATGAAGAAAGTAAAACTTTGCTGCTAATATTTGCTACGGCAGCCTTATGTGTGTTCTACTTTAAAGTGGCATTAGTTACCGAAATAAGCGAAGTACGCTAAATCATTTCGTATTTTTAATTGATTTAATCTAATTGCACTGTTATGAAGAAGAAGTTTGCAGAGATTTGGATGTAGCCAAAGTAGCATCTAATCGTGTTCAGTCAAAGAATCAGCACTCGCTGGGGGTAGCAATGTAGCAAGCTGTTTGCTAATGCTGCGGCTATCTTGTAACCTGACAGCAGTTGCTTTATCTGCCGTAAGCAGCCTTTTTCTGTCACAAAATCGTGAAACTTGAAAGGCAGTAGGAAATATTTTCAATTCATCTCTTGTTTTGTAGGCTATTATGTACTTGCCTGATCTCAGTTGTGCTCGCAAAAATGCTTCGTGGGTGATATAAAAGAGATTTGATTTACAGAACATTTCTAGCTGCGCTGACATTTTAAGAAAATATACGAATGAACCAAATGTAGATCGCTTTAAACAGTCATCAATATTTCATTATGTTATTGATGCTGATGACTTCAAGGGAACCATTATCCAATACAAAATCAATCTTAGACATCTTGCATGTCTTGAAATTGTACCTTATTCTTTTGGAATGAGTACTGGTAAAGCTGCAAAGCTGTGAAACATATTCAGAATTCACGCGAAGTTTTTGACGCAGTGTTATGTTTTTGAGTTGCGAAAAGTTGAGGAGGCATGAAGTTATTGACTTTTCATACCATCAGCTTTCTTTGAGAAATAGATAGTTGATTGACTTCATAAATACTTTTTTGCTTGAGTATCTTATTTTGAATAGTACTTTGATTGAAAAGCATGAAAATATGAGAAATTTGGAAGAGAAAACATAGAGGAGCATCATCCTAAATGGTCTGCTTACGTTTTTCATAATATCTGACCATGCTGCCAAAATTTTGTTTCAAAAGAAGTTCAGGCCTGGGTTCTGCAGGAAAGTGCTTGAAAAACATCTGCTGATGCCAATTTTGAGGTTCTCCTTTGTTGTTTTTGTTTCGTAGCGCCTATCCTTTTAAGAACACTTACGTGAAACGGAAAAGGGTGAAAGCAGTTAATGTCCTTGCTCAGCCCAATATTTTTTTCTCGGTGTTGAAAACTACAAGAAAACTAAATTGTGACTACGAGCATCTCTAACCCTCAACGTGGTATTTTGGAGAGAAATGGCCTACTTTCGCCCCTATTGGTCAGTGTGTGGATTCTAAACATTCTCTCACTGACTCCCCTTCCGACCTGTCAGAAATCATAGGGTTAGAAGTCATGAACCTCTAGACAATGGTAAAACTGTAAATCTTGAATTTATTTTCAGTTACTACATTTGTTATTTCATTTGTGCACGGTTTATTTTAGCCCTGTCGACAAGTTGCTCGGCAACTTTTGGGCAACTTGCAGTCTTTTGGGCAACTTTTGGGAATTTTGGCAACTTTTGCAACATTGAGCAACTTGTCCTTGTTTTAGCAATATTACAAGAATTTCAATGATGGTTTGTTTATTCTTTGTAACAGTAATGAAAATTAGACATGTAAAGCATCTGTTTCTGGTTAGGCTGGTATTCAACGCCTTGATTTGTGAAGAGCTGGTCTTTGAAAATAGCGACTTCTGACTATGAGGACGATAATGGTGATGATGATGATGATGATGATGATGATAATGATGATGATGATGATGATGATGATGATGATGATGATGATGATGATGATGATGACTATGATGACAATGATAATGATTATGGTTATGATGATGATGATTATTATTATTATTTGTTGTTGTTGTTGTTGTTATTGTTGCTTATGATCAAAAATGATTCTTTCAAAAATTCGGAGGATGTGTCAGATGCCCCCCCCCCAACTATTGGCGTGAAAAGGCTCAAACTTCCAAGAAACAGCTGTAGTTTATGAAATTGTTGAACTAAAGAGCATCCTTTTGGCACTAATTTTATGCATATATCTCAGTTATTCATATATTTGTAGCATATGACCTTAAAACACGACAAGAAATGAGCAACCTTTGGGAAACTTTTTGAAAATGTGGCAACTTTTTGAACAACTTTTCAGGAAATTTTGAGCTTGTGGACAGGGCTAGTTTCTTTCAACGACGAGCTTCCCTCTATAGTCCATTTCATCATTTCATCCATCAATATTATGAAATGTGTCCATATCATTTGATGCTCCTACGCTAATCCCTTTTCCACTTGCTAGATTTTGTTAAATATCCCGTTGACCTCCTTATTCCTTTGCGTGGAACTCACAGTTTGAAAATCCTGCACAGGTTTGCTGTGGCAAGATCAGTTCAACAAGGTAATTGTAACTGGGGAGGAATCGTTCTGAATCTTGGGTACGTCCAAATTAGATGCCACGCCGAAAATTAGGCCGTTCACACCGACTTGCGTTTAAGACGAAAATTTACCAAGACGAGCAAGTGGGCAGTCGTTGTATTATATTTCAGCTTTTGAACATTCTCATTGTGGTTTGCCTGGTCCTTGCTCGTTTCCTTATTGTTTGTTAAATTGATTTTGTTTGAAAACCCGACCACTTAAGGCAATGCCCCTCTGGTATCATGAAAATTCTGTTGATTGTTCTTTTTGAGTAAGGTGATTCTTTATACGAGGTGTGATGCAATGTTGAAATCTCAAAAAGATGTTAATGCATTTCAACTCTTACCTGATTCTTGTTGAACAAGCCGTTAGTATCGTCATGTGATGATATTACGAAGCTAGAGTTCAAACATATAAAACAGATCAAATTCGCATCTAATCTAATCACAACATCTCAGGAGACTGATATAAGGATTCTTTTTTATACTTTGGTTTCCCATCCTTTATTTTCTTCAAAGACAGCTTAGAATGAACCCAATCAGCGAAATTTTTATCCAAGCAATATGAGGCCCTGGCATAGTCTCCATTTTTTCTCTCTTGCACTTTCTGAAACTCAAAATAAAATCACTACCGGGTGAGAAAAAAATTGCCCTGCGCTCGAAAGGCTACTGAGCCCAGGGTATACAGGGAATGATATGTTGCAATACCTGATTGAATAGCTAACATGTTCAGTAATTTTTAGAAATTTTTCACGCTAAGTTTGGTCGCTCTGTAAGCGCTAAGATTCTGTAAGCGATTTTCTAAAATGAACCCCTTTGAGAAACCTTAAAAAACATGCTAAAATTACGAGCAAACATCTCTGATGTGCTAACCTCACAGTGATGACTGTCAGGACGCTTTAATAAGTGCTTTCCTTCAGACCGATTGAAAAGTTTTCCCCCTAGTGTGAATAGCTCATTGAGGGAATTCCATTCTCCCATGAGGACAAAATATATGAACACGTCCAAGAGTCATTATTCCTAGGAAGGAGGACAAAGGGAAATCTTGCTTGGTGTTTTCACTCGTCTTTGCTGTCCTTTGAAAGGGGGCTTCCTGCAGAAAATCTCCTATTTTGACGGGAAGGAATGGCCGATTAAAGACTGGTAAGTTACTGGTAAGTTACTGGTAAGTTACTGGTAAGTTACTGGTAAGTTACTGGTAAGTTTTTCAAACACTGGACATTTTTATTGACTCACCCGGTAGATTGAAGGCATTGCTCAATATTCATCAGCCGTTTCTTGCAGACTTGTTCCTTTGATTTTGAAAAGAGATGGTAAAATGAGAAATATTTCCCTGCCTTAGGTATTTAATTGAGGTCTTGGTCGGAGACAAAGTCTCATTTTTCCCCAGGCTCGTTGGGGCCGTAGAGCTTTTCTGCAGCCACACTTTAAGGCCATCATTGTAATAATTTGTACCCTCCAAGCATATCCCTTTGGAGCAAATTGTAAGATTCTTTGTTAACTTTGAGATAGTTTCCTACTTCCATCAGCTTGCTCTGGCCAACAGGGTGGAACTTGGTTCTGAGCCAATCAGCGAATTTGTTTTTATCGGAAACAACCAATCATATTGCTTCGTTAAGCGATAGGAACAATAGAGGTATGGACGTCACAGATGACGAACACAGGTGTAAAGACATCTCTTCGCAGCAAACCACTGACTCTAAAATCGATAGGATGCGCTACATTTTTGGGTACTACAAAGAGTATCATGACTCCTTCGCATTATTTATCAGTTAATCCAAGTTCTTGGCGAGAACATACTTGTTGTCTGCCCCAAATGCAGTGAAAAAGTGAACACTAAGATAGGCATTTTCTACAGTATTTGATTACTAAGGCCCATGGTCGTGCCTCTGGTGGTTATGGTCATTTTGAAATGTGCTCCTCTGACATATCTCCGTAAAAGTTTCCGTCTTAAACACCATTCAAAGGGAAGAGCATTCCCTTTGAAACAGAGCATGGTATTGCACTCCTAAGCAGCACAATTACACTTAAAACAGAGACATTTGTGGAGGCAAACTCGTTGAGAAGCCCAACGCCCTAATGTCACAAATTAGGTCGTAAATATTAGAAGGAACTCACCAGTCGTCCATTTGGGATGATTAGCCAAAAGTGGAGAAGTCTACAAACCTACACGTTCCACGTGAAGTTGAGGAATTTAGCAAGAATGGATTAAACTATTTCCGCAAGTTTTACCAATGTAGTCTTTACTGCACCATCGTATTGATCTAAGGTCATTATCATAAAAGAACCTGAAGTGATTGACTGGAATTTGATTACGTCTGCGAAAATAGTATTTGTTTGCAAACAAGTCGATTTCTAAACTTGAGATAATTATTTTCAATTTTTGGTCGTAAAAGTTAGAAAATAGACGACTGGGTAACTTCTAAAGAGGGGGTCAATTCAGATATAATCGAGGAGTCTGCAGCTGTTGAAATGTTTAAGCTTGTTACATCTTGTTTGTTTGATCTTTGCGAGTAATATTAATCTGAATATTGTGGCAAGGCCTCTTAAATTTGGCTGGGTGCACTTTTTATTGTTAAAGTTTCTTGCAAAGTTTTTTCGTTTTCATAAACTGAATTTATCAATTTATCAAATGCCATATCTTCAGCTCATATCAATGAAGAAGCAAATCATTGCATTCTTAAGCAGCACAATTAATAGAGCATTTTCTCCTGCACTGCCCTCTATACAACATATTGCGCCAAGATCTCTTTGACCAGCTCTCAGATGCCGATGGTTTCAATGTTGCCAATGTTAAATCCGAAAGAAATTTGTTCTTTACTCTTGTTTGGTGATCAAAATTTGGGTACAGTTGCAAACAGCATCATATTAGAAGCAGCCATCTCCTTCGTCAAAAACTTTGACTTAAAACGAAGACTCCATCCACACGATGTCGGCTTATTTTGAAAACGGTAAAAAATGTGACGGAGAAGCCTCCCGTTAACACGAAAACGGCACATTTTTTGCCGGCAGATTTCGAAAACGATAGATTTTGAAATCGGAACTCTAACCGGCACATTTTCGAAACAGCATCGTGTGAGCACTCAAAAAATGATCAAAAAGAACATTTTTCAATGCTTTTGGAACGAGACTGATCGATTCTTAGAGTTTAGGTACATTTCTTTTGCATTAAAGTCTTGCAACGAGTTTTTACCGTCAGATTTCCTACCGTTTTCATATTGTTCCGATATCGTGTGAACGCTAGGTCAAAAATGAAGCAATACGATTGGTTGTTTCTGACTTAAACAAAGTTGCTGATTTGCTCAGAACCAAATTCCACCCTGTTTCTCTTGTTGCTGTGGCCAAGTTGAAAATAAAGTCTATTGCTCTATTTTGTTTGGCGGCTTTTACACGTGCCGTTACATTGTCTAGCTAAGTATAGAATAGGTGTGTTCACGTTTCTTTGGTCCACTCGTAATGGCTACTCAATATCTATACCTCGTTCCCCTTTTAAGTCCACATAATAGCTTTGCGCTATGCAGTTACCTGAGCTTAAAGTTTTTGTCAGCAGTGCATGTCGCTCCAATCGTGCCGATATATGGAGCTATGTTTAGCCCACGAGACTTCAACAAATCAAATGCTACTTAAGTAAAATTGTCTCAGCATTTGTTAAAAGAGCGAAGGTAACCAAGCAATGGTTTTAACTGAAAATCCGAAGAAGAGAGTCTTTTCTAAAAGCATCTTGGTTCAATTACTTTCGCTTTTCTCAATTTCATGCTTTTTAAGGGATATCTGGTAGGTACGCGAAAGTTTTCGAAAGGAAAACTGCTTGGAGAAAGACTGATATTTTCTCTACTTTGAAGCTCATTTTGTCAAGCCAGATTCAAATGAAACTCTTTGTTCTATCATAGCTAGCTTAGATTTAGAGAAGTTGTCGGCTTTTCAGCAGGGCAGAGCGATGAACAATTTAAACTTTTCCAACCCAATAGGATGATTGCAAAAAACTTCAAGAGCTAGATCGAAATAACTTCCTGAAAGCTCATATTATGAAACAAGACAAGGTATCTGCATGTAACGAAGGGTGTAAAATAGCAGACAAAACTCGTTGGGACTGACGAGTTTGTGTCAAGAGGCCTTTCCTGCATCTAAAATGCTGCCTTTTACTGCTAATGTTGCCTGCCCCCCTCCCCATTGTAATGTTGGTCGCTTGAAGAAGACATGCTTGTCCACTCATCTATTTTCATCAGCGTTCAACCTTACAAGGGCAAACCATTAATGGGTATAGAATGCAATGCAAGTCAGTGGAGACACAAAAATCTAATGTAAACACTGAAGAAAGTTAATCAATATTTGAAAACTTTGAAAGACAATCTTAATTTTGTTTTGATGAAGAAAATAGTAATTTCTTATAGCTACTAAGAATCCCTTACAAAAGAACCAGAAAAGTTGAATAAAAAGAAACTTGAAGGAGAAACATATTGTGCAAGTTATAGATCTTTCTTTCTAGTTTTTCTAGATTCTTTTGGATCACGAAGTACCTTCACAAGATTTACAAGCCCGATCCTGGTCAGTATCACTGCTTTATTAGGAGCAATTTTGATTTTAATTTCTTATTGTATATCTGATATCTAAGTTGCCAGCTGCATCATGCGGCAAAAGATACGATGTAAGATGAAAAATAAGCCATAATTCTCTTAAACTAGTCAAGCTCCAGCTGGGAGTCAGAAAACTAACAAAACAAACTGAGAGAAAAGGATAGCCATTTTAGAACACTTCTAAAGCCCTTTGAAAATCACGGAAGCCATCTTTATCAGGAAAATCTGTTGAACATTATGCTGGGGGTTTTCCTTTCTTTGTCCTGATAATAAGGATATGATTGAAAGTGGAACAATCTATATCTGTTGGCCAAGATTCCACCTCCAGCCAATTTTTTGCTTTCAAATACTGAAATATTGGGCGCAGCATTCTTCGACGCTCATTCATTCCATCTTAGGTTCTTTACCCCGTCAATCAAACAAAATCGCCAATTCAGACTTTTCGTCGAAGCACCAACAGAAGAATCATGACTGCTGTTGGTAACAATTCTACCTGACAGTTTCAACTCTTCGACTTGTTGGAAAACTTTGATCAAAAGTCTAGAAAGAGCAACAGTACTTCAGCAGTGGAAGGGTAGAATGCTAGCGAAGCGAGCCGAAAATTTTTGAGAAGCAGGCCACTGGTATATGTACCTAAAACACACAAAGAATTTACTTTTGACATACCTAGAATTTTACGGAAGACATATTTTGTCAAATTTTTGTTTTACAGCATTCTTGTAAGAATTAAAATATCTCCCCAAGGGGCTGAAATTTTGTAAGATATATTATCCTGCCGTAGTGCATTGTTGAATTTTCTATTTTATTTCAATGTGTACCTCAAAACATACATATTAGCCAATAATTTAGAAACGATAACTTTTAGAGCCCTAATATTTTTGGCGTTTTTGTTACGCCCTAAATTGTCTTCGTAGCATTACATAAAATGAGCATACAGCTCAAATCCTTACTGGTTGCTGAAGCACGTGGAAATCATCCAAGTTCACGGTATTCAGCCAATCAAATAGCCTCTTTCCAACCACGTGATACCAAAATGGCCGTTCGAAGTGATTTCTTGAGTACCCCTCACGAAAGTTGAAATGGCTACTAAGTTAAAATAATGACATGGAATTTTGTTTGAATTATTCAGTAGAAGGGGTGCCCCTCCACAGTTTGTAGTGTGCTTGGAAAAATTTCTCATTTGGAGCCGATATTACATTCATTTTCTGGTCGAAGAATATTGACATTCATTCAAACATCGTTGAAAGTCGCTGCAAATGAGATATGAAGATAAAAATCTCAGCGATCATGGATATTGCCTTAATTAATAACCCAAGCACTGCCCTTTCAATTACATCTCAAAGTCACTGGTGATTTTCAGCGATTTCTGCCAGGAACGTTATCTGGGTCTAAACTTCTTACCGATTAGAACTCATTCGTTGCCCCAAATGGGCTTGCATTGTGTTATTTAGCTAAATGATTCATTTACCAACGACTCAAGAATGAATCTGACTTCATTTTCCATTTAGATGTCTCCAAATTTCGTTTGAAATATCCAGTCTTGAGCAATTTTTTTGCAAATTTGTCTCGTTCCCGATGTACATTTAGCTTTGCTAAGTGATCTAATCATCCACAAAGAATCTGACTGCTTTTGAAAGTCAATAAAGAGCGTCCGTGGAAGAAAGTTAAAATCTGCTCCTTTTGATTTTCAGATTTCAGATATTCTTGTCAAATAATATCGTCATTCGTTGTTTCTGCTGTTGCCGTGTATACCGTAAGTCTACTGATGAATTTTCTCTCATGTTTTCGAATATTTCAATATTTCTGTTTCTTACGCGTTAAAGACCACTGCAGCTTCATATTCTCTATGAATTTAGAGAAATAGCTATGAAAGGTCGCATTTAAAGACTAAGAAATAGTGTGCTGGAAGTGGTGACCTTTCACTTTTGAAAACAGAATGCATACATAAGAAGGGGAAACCCTTGCCAAAGAGCAAAATCGCTAGCTTTTTAGTACCTATGCTCTCAATTAAGGAATTTTAGCTAGCCACAAGATGCTGTCTTTGGCTTGGTTTTTTTGTTTGGTTTGGATTGGTTTGGTTTGGTTTGGTTTTGCCTCGACTGGATTAATTTGGCTTTTTTTGTTTGGTTTGGGTACGTCGAAGCATTGGGGAAGATAGGGACTTTGATGATTTTGGTAAACCATGAATCAAAATACTTTTTATCAGTTGATTCTGAAGACGGCATTGATCTGATACGTCAGACAGTTTGACATCACTACCTTATCAATGTAGAACATGTGTTTGGATCATCCATTGCCCAAGCTCATGCTGATGTTCTTTCCTGATTCTTGATTTGAGATCTTCTGCAAACGGAACAGTACCGTGTGTCCGAAAAAATTATACAGATTTGGTCGACCCTAGTGATAAGAATATAGCGTGAATCAATCCAAAATTACTTTTATAGATACCTCGATAGTTAACGTGAACATAGATACCATGTTTGTTAACATCGGTGCGTTGAGAGCGAATATATTAATCTTCGAAGGACAGATTCGCCGCCATCTCTAAACAAAAGCAACTGTTTTTAGTGACTTTTAGTTTCTGCGATTCCTTCCCGTCGAAATAGGAGATTTGCTGCAGAACGCCCCTTTCAAAAACCTGCAAAAACGAGTGAAAACAACAAAATTTCCATTTCTTCTCCTTCCTAGCAATAATGACTCTTGGATGTGTTCATGTATTTTGTCCTCACGGGAGAATGGAATCCCCCTGAATGTGTTATGGACACTAAGGGAAGCACGTGCTAATGAGCGCTAAAAGTCATCTCTGTGAGGTTAACACATTAGGGTTTTTTGCTTGTAATCTTAGCATGTTTTTAAGGCTTCTCAGAGGGATTCATATTAGAAAATCGCTTACAGAATCTGAACGGAGTGACCGATTTTAGTCAGAAAAATTTCTAAAAATAATTGAACATGTTAGCCATTCAATAAGGTATTGCAAAATATCATTGCTTATATACCTAGGAAGAAAGTAGCCTTTCAATCACCGGGCGTTTTTTTACTCACCCGGTATGAGACATCCTTCTGTTCCGTGTCCATTTCAAAATTTCGAACCTGATTTAGGCGGTCAACTCATAATTCTAATTGAGTGCTCAGTGAAAAAATTCCTTTTCAGTCATAACTTTAGAATCGTCGGCTTTACAACAACAAAAAAAACATCAATGGACTTGTCTTGAAACAGGCTTTCATTTGATACAATATAGTTTCTTGGTTTTTGATGACGTTATCAATAATTGGCTTTTGCGCATGCGTACTAACGAAAAACTATGTTAGACTTCACTTTTCAAAAAAAGAACAACATATGATTCATCAGGTCTTTTTATGAACATTTAGCATTTTTTCCTATTTCTATAGCCAATTTGTAACAAATTTTAGACAAATTTCCTTTTCTTGCGGACTAAACAAATAAATGCTGACATCACCAAAAGATTAGCGGCACGAGGCACAAGCATCAAAATAGGAATTAAAAGGTTAATCCTTCTATGTGTTAATTTTCATACTAGTTTGTCTTATCAATTTGGAAATGCAACACGACAAAGTCCATGTGGTTTTGCACCAAATTTAGCAACATTTGGTGACGTTACAAGTAGTAACGTGACATAAACACAAACAAATGACATCATCTTGTTTGCCTGATTATTTTTGTTCCTTGTACCAAGTTTCAAGCCTCTAGCTTTAATGGTTTTGAGAAAACAGAGGGAGGGGGGCACTTAGAGTTTTTCTTACTAAAGTGCAAATGATGCAATTTTACAAGCTCTTTCTTGCGATGAACTTTGAATAAATCAGTCATGCATCGGTGTTGAAGCCATGCTGCTATTGTTGGGGAGATATGATATGCTTTGTCCGAGGAATCTTTTGTTTCCCCCCGTGCAGTAGGTTATAGCTCATGCGCAGTAGCGTTTTGGGTTTGAAGCTCTGACGGGCGCATGAGCTTTGACCCACTGCACGGGGGGATTTATTAATTTCCTCAGTAAAGCGTATCTTGTCTCCCCAACAAGCTAGGTAAACAATGGTCTAATGGTTGCTAAATGGTGATTGGTGGTCACACATGTTTTCGGTTTTGAAAATAGCTGGGTTGTGATCCTTTCTAATCGCCTATGCTACTTTGCTAGGTCACACTGCTGCTTTTTGGAAGATTTGCATTCCTGGGTGAGTGAGATCTAATAGCCTTTTTAGATTTCCACACAAAGTATGATTTCATCCATTCTGCTATCCGTTATTCTGTTAGAAATTTACTCGGTCTAAACAATCATACCCAGACCGCTCTCAAGATATTATCAATCTTTTGTAATTATCGCTTTTTTGGTAACAACCAGTATGCAACTTTGTGTATATAAGGATTTGGCATTCCATGTTTTTACCAAGTTTACGATACATGTACCTACTTACTGAGTAGCGGTTCTCTCCTCTCTAGGAATTACTGATGGACTGTCTTACATAGCAGTCATCTTTGCTGCAATTCAGTCTCTTATTATCTGCTTCCAACTCTTTGCATTATACAGGTAAACACTTGTAACTATATCATAGAAGAAGCACAATAATTGAGCAAAATACAAATTTGATTTCTTTGAATAGTAAATATTCTTGGAGGTAAAAGACAGAGCTATAATAGACCATTTGCCAATTAGGAAAAGGAATTGAGGCGAGCGCGGCCAATTCCGACAGCCCTAGTAACGGTCAGAAATCTGGGGAATCCTCTCCACTTCAGTATACACGGCAAGCTGTACTGTGCGGTCTAGTACGGTCTACTATCTATTTATTCTATTTACAAATTCCAAGAGTTATTTGGTTCTTATTTAGTAAGGTAAGTGTTGTCCCTCGATTTTCAAGCCATTTGCTCATCCTTTCACTCATTTTGGAGTGTGCTTTGGGGACAATTTTTTAATTCAAAAATCTGTCGGATGGACATTTGATACTTTGGAGCTACCGACTGCCTAAACCGTAATGTGCATGGCTGCTTGAGCTGTAACCCTATTTAAGACATCTGGTGGTCTACAAAATAAACCTTACGGACCTGCATTCTACCTTATCTGTCCTGTGAAAATCCAGGTTTTGCTCGTCTGTCGGACAGACTAGATAGAAAGCGAATTTTTAGTGCTTGTTTTTCAGTTGCATGTCTTTGCTGCTAAACAGTATTTTCTTGTGAAGTTTTGGTATCTATGTATAGCTCAACTCTTCGGGATTGCATTTCGCTCCATCTCTTTTCTTAAAATGATTATTTACATAGCATGATCATACAGTATGTGCATGCAGTCCGTCTGTCGGACGGACACTGTCGGACCGAAAAAATTTTCCTATCCTTTTGGCAGCGCCTACTTCGTACTAGAGACTCATATGCCTATGTAGGGCTACTTCAAGTAAAATTCAGCATAATTCCATGTTAGAATTGGTTCTCAGCTCCATATCAGCTGAAAATTTCGTTGCCATTCAGCACTATGAAAACAAGTTCAATAATGGCACATTTTTTATCAAAAATGAGTTTTTACGCAGCAGAAATTACACCTTACGATTTTTTCGTGAAAACAATAATAAAATGAGTTACTTTCTGCCGCCTGCAAATACTGAAAACAGTTAAATTACTCTGCAACTCACAGAAAATCTGTTATTAGCAAAAATACGATTTTCTCTGAGTGTGACCAATTTCAAAATAGGCCCTTCGAGGCACTTTAATTCGAGGTATTTCCCAACGATCGGAAGGCTGCTCAGCGTCTAGGCCATGTCCGCCGGAAACTTCTACCTCTTCAATGGCCTTCAACGGGTACCGTCCCGACTGTTGTTTCTTGTAAAATGCGCTCAAATGGTAGGAGGCTTTATTATGTATGGAATCCTTGAAGAACTTCGTCCTTCGTTCACCTAAATGGCAGAATATCTTTTCTAATCTTCCGGTTAGCTCAACTTCAAGATAGAGTTAACAACAAAGTGCAGTCCAAGGATTTTTAACTTTTGAAGGAAGATTCGAAAGACAATTTGGATAAATCAGTGAGGAAACCTAAATGTGCTTCGAGCAAGTAAGTGACGATCTTTTCGTCTCCCAAGTCCAATTGATCTTTTCAAATATTTTCACCTGAAATCAATCGTTTAAATTTCCGAAAGATGAAGGAATTCAACATTCATTATTTGCACCGTTGATTTTTAGACGAGAAGGCAACAAAATCTTCACAAGAAGATTGTGAGGCAAAAAGTACAAATGAAAAGTGAAACCTGATTGAAGCATAGGTTTCCTGGTTTATCTATGAATTTCTTAAATTTCCTTTGAAGATTCTTTCATAAATTAAACACAAAATTGAATAAAAATACGTCGAATTCAAGAGCCTCGAAGTACTTTCCAAAATGATTGAAAAAGGGAGAAAACGGCTCGAAAATCTAGGGCAAACACTTAACATAGCATTGTTGGGGAGATGAGATATGCTTTGTCGGAGAAAACTAATGTGTCCTCCCGTGCAGTGGGTTAAAGCTCATGCGCCCGTCAGAGCTTCAACTCCAAAACGTTACTGCGCATGAGCTTTAACCCACTGCACGGGGGGGGGGGAATAAGTTTCCTAGCATATCTTGTCTCCCCAACAAAATGGGAAAGTAACAAACAGCTCTTAGAAGGGGAAATAAACAGCAAATATTCAAGTTTGCTCAGCGACGTAGACCGCTCAGCGTGGTTTACTTGTTTCACTGAAATGGAGAGGATTCCCGGGTTTCCGACTGTTACTAGGGCTGTCGGAATTGGCCGCGCTCGTCTCAGTCCCTTTTTCCTAATTGGCAAATGGTCTATTTGCGAAATTTGCTGCTATTTTACAGGATCATTTACTTTTGAATTTGTTAAATGCTATCGATGTAGAAATGCATCAAAAACGGCATGATACTTATCGCCAAGTCATGCCCACTCTCCTTTCATAAAGCAATACGCAAATATCCTGAAGTTGTCAGGAAGTACTCTAACGATGTAAAAAATTTACATGTACGTAACCACGGCATGGAATGCTGAAGCAACAACATGAGGCAGAATGGTCTTCTTATTGAACAGATGGTTCCCACTTCAGAAAAAGGGCTTATTTGTCAATTTGCGATATCTGTCAAGTTCGATGAGACTTGGGAGGAAAATCGATAATCTGTTTACCAAACGCGAGAAACATCGTAATTATGAAGTGATCAATAAAACCATCTACGAAAAATTTGGCAAGGTCACTGGAATTCAAGGAATCACGACTTGATTTTTTGGAAAAGTATAAGTATGCTAATGACAACTTTTTTGATTTCTCATTTTCTTCACGTAATTCAGACAACATGTGATGAAGCTGCGAAAAGGTGACAGATCATGGATTCTTGTACCCAAAGACAGACAATCGCCAGTCACTTTTATGGTAAGGCTTTTTGCATTAAAAGACCGTTTTATGTACGAAGTAAAACAAAGTACATGTGGGAGTGGGGTCGCTTCACGCACACACCAACGAACTAACTAACCAAGTTACAGTGACCAAGTCACTAAGAAACCAAGAACGCATCTCTTTGAACTACCGACGAATGCAGAGAATGACCAAAAATGCAATGGCTGCCAACTGCTAACCTACTACTGCGCCTTTGCGTGATTGCTGCACCGCGGTTACCGAAGGTTTTTGGGACAGCACCACGCAAACAAGCTTTCTGCATTAATTGTTTAGGATACGATTTGCGTCCAATTTGACTAGAAAGCTAATCATTCCGGATTTAACTGCAATTCATGTACAAACGGCCAGTTAATTTTATAGCTTTTGTAGATTCTCAAATAAAAGACGCTGACCTTTGCTCCATTTATTCAAAATTTTCCTGTCTCTGTGCAATCGTTTGTGGTTAACGAGGCTTCTAGAAGAACCGACGTGACACAGTATCTTCCAGGTAAATAAACCATCCGAGCCAAGTTAATTGTTGCTAACTGCGGCTCCACACCATAGCAGACTCATTCGTCAAGTGATTGACGAAAATTCTAGAACTGAGAACTGATGAGACACAGTATCTGCCTTAAAAATTAATCTTGGAAGTAAATTGTTGTCGTTGTTGTTTTAATTTGATCACAAACGATCCATTAAGGACATTATTGCTTCACCGCTCAAGAAACGGTCTGTTGACTTAGCTATGTTGGTCAACTCATAAATCTAAGGTACTTGCAGACCAGTGGTGACGTGCTGCACGAACATTTTAGAAAATTCGATGGATGTGGAGTAATGTGTGGCAGTGCTGAACTTTCTGCAATGAAATCAAAATTGTTCAGCCTGACTGCGTTTTCACCAATGGGCATTTCATCCTCAAAAAGTCTTGTTACCTATAAAACTTTGATAGAAACTAGAGAATTTTTTATTTCGCTCCCTCGTGTTGATTTTGTACATTAACAATGTATACTAGAAATAACGATTGTCAGTATATTACATGTCGGTATATTGGCTTTGAATCAATTAAACAACAGGAGAACAGAGTTGTGACGTAAATGTTCTTTTGCTTCCATCCATATGCCATTTCAAAGTCGCTGACCGAAGTCACCTTGCAAAATTGTTGAAAACAGACAGAAAAACATTCAAGCATCGAAAATCGATCACGCCTAGCGAAGCCACTGTGAAGGAATGGGTGGCTGCTTCACAGCAATAAATATCTCAAATGCTTTCTTGATTGTTTCGATTGTGTGCATAAAGAATGCTTCTTGTTAAAAATTATTTATTCCTATCTACTAATACTGGATTCACAATGACACAGTTGAACCAGCTTTATCTAAACCAGTTTAAATTTTAACCAATCAAATGGCTGGATTTGTTTGATTGACCAATCAGAAGGCCTCATTTAGAACTCTGGTTTAATTGCCCCGCGCCGAAGCGGGGCTTACTTAGAACAACTCACGTAAAGAGAACAAAAGGTGCTGTGTGTTCAGGAGACGTTATGGGACACAGTTGATTTTTTCTTATTAATTGGAACAATACTTGTTTTTCCAATAACTTGTTTACGCAGTTCGAAACAATAGTTGTTTACGCAAAGTTGTTTTTGATTAAGTTGTTTACGCCTAATCGAACAAAAGGTGTTTTTGCCATGCAAGTTGTTTTGCGTTAAGTTGGACAGTTTAAAAGTGCTAACTATTCCTTTGAGGACATTTCTGATTAACGCCTTTCGTATTGGACAATAAAGTGAGTGGCAATATTTCATAGTTGTTTACGTCGTTACAATAGTATAAATAGGGTTCGTATTCTTAGTTTGATAGTTGGTGTTTAGCCTTCGGGCTCATAGGTTCGAAACTCCGGGACGGTCTTCCAAACATTTGGTAGCAGAGGGTAGTTTTGCCGCAGACAAACTTGGATAAAGGAAGGCCAACTGACGAGAAATATGACTTCAAACACTGGCGAAGACGCAAGGACAGAAGATGGAATCGGGAGAAGAGAAGAAGTGGAAGATTTGGAGGAAAGTTTGGAAAGCTTGAAGCAAGAATGGGCGAAGGCAAAATCGGCGTCTTCACACGAGCAAGAAAGCAGTTGTTGGAACTGGTTGAAGAAATAGATTTACCGTTCGATATGGGCAAGCGAAATTGGACAGCACACAAGAAAGGGCACTGAAGATCATGGTCGCACTGTCAGAGCACTATCAATGGCAGAAGAATGGAAGGGCAAGACAGAAAGTCACTCAGGAAATGGAGCAACTGGTGCAAGAATTCGAAGAGGCACACAACAGATTACAAGAGTATCTGGATGAACGAAGAGAAGAAGAATCGAGCACGACAGCGGGATCTTACAACCCATGAGAGTTTCGAAAGGAAGCAAGATGTGATTCTTCCAACTTTCACAACGATGCTGAGCGACAAGAAGAGCTACAGCACAAGGCTTTCGATGCTGGTGGTGGCACGAGAAGAAGTAAGTTTCCAATGACCCCAGAGGAACATTCACGGCAACTGCAACAGTCAGTCAGATTTGGCGGTGATCACAGAAGATTTGAGCGATGTTCATACGAAGAGTTACTTGGTCAAGACATGTGGAGACAACTGCAGCGTGTTGCAATCCCTGTTTTCTCTGGTGATAAGCGAAAGTTCGAGAACTGGAAAGCTGCATTTCTGGCCTGCATTGACAGAGCTCCTGCGACTCCTAAATACAAGCTGCTGCAGTTGTGGCAGTATCTATCTGGCGTTGCTCTGGAAGCGATCGAGAATCGTGGCTTTTCTGGAGCTGCATATGAAGCTGCAAAGGACAGGTTGGAGTGAAAATTTGGTGGAAGAGGAGGGAAATCGCAATCCATTTGGAGGACTTGGACAACTTCAAACCAGTGAGAGATGGATGTTCAAAAGACATGGAGAAGTTTGCAGATCGACTTGATGTCTTGGTGGTGAATCTACTGGAGAGTGGACGTCATGACGAATTGGAAAATGGATCTCTGTACGTCAAGCTACTGAAGAAACTTCCAGAAACACTGCTGACCCAATACAATCGATGGATCTTTGAGAATCGAAGAAGAGAATGCGTTGAAACACTGAAGACATGGGTGATTCAAGAAGCTGAATTTTACACAGTTGCAAGAGAGACAGTGCATGTCGTATCAAGTGATAGAAGAAGTAGTGGATCAAGAGGCATTGCGGGAGAGAAGAAAACCACATTCTTTGGTGCCACTGAAGACAGAGAACAAGTGAATCACTTTCAATGGGGTAAATCAGGCGTCACTCTTGGGAAGTATGGTAAGCAGCGACTGTGCAAAGTGTGCGATGGTAGACATGGTGTTTGGGCATGTGATGTTTTTCGAGACATGGACATTCGACAGCGATGGAATGTGGCAAAGCAATTCAAACTGTGTTTTCGATGCCTTGGTGATGACCACAGTGGCAATCAGTGTACTCGAACTAGAGTGTGTGATGTTCATGGATGTCAGGAAACACATAGCAAGTTGCTACATAGCATGGGAAACAGGAATACTGGAAAGCAAGCCAGCAATGAAACAAAGAAACCAGAAGCTTCCACTCAACAAGCAATGAACAGCAGCAGTCAGCAACAGTCGTCATCATCAGCCACGGAGGGGGAGCATTTGCAGAGGAATTTTGCAACACAAACAACAATGGTGTGTTCAAAATCAGAAGTCAGAGGAGGAACTGCATTGAGAACAATTCCAGTGATTTTGAAGAATGGCTGTCGAAGATTGACAGTGAACGCACTTCTAGATGATGCAAGTACTCAAACGTATGTGAACGAAGATGTTACAGCAGAACTTGGTCTCAATGGTACCTTTGAAACAATAAAGGTCAATGTTTTGAATGGCGATTGCAAATCTTTTCAAACCATGCCCGTTGAGTTTGGACTGGAAAGTGTAAATGGCGATGTTGACATCAGAGTAAAAGCACTTACAGCGAAGAAAGTAACTGGCAACATGAAGGTCATCCAATGGTCACAACATGCAGACAAATGGCCTCATTTGAAGCACATCCATTTTTCAGACACAGGCTTGAGACCTATCATGGATTTGCTGATTGGTATAGACTACCTTGACCTGCACTGTTCCTACAAAGAAGTCAGAGGACAAGAAGGGAAGCATAGGTTCCAAATCTTTAAATCTACGAAAAAAGGCGGGTGTAAAATTCATTAACGTATTCCTTTGATCTGAATGACTTGAAGGAAACTTTAGCCACTTTCCTAAGATTCTACCGTTGGACTTTTCAGAAATCTTCATTATTTGTCGAAATTACAGCCTATTTTATATTTCAGCCCATTGTATGATGTGACGTCATCAAATTTCTAAATCACAAACCCGAAGAGTGAGAGAGTTTTGCTTGATACCATATCGTAGGCATCCAAAAACTATGGTTTTCTTCAAAATTATTTGATCTTTCGTCAAGGGGCTTAGAAATTACGATAGTTTAATGTTTTTTTTCGAAAATTTTATTGAATTCTTAACAAAGAAGAAAAACACTGTAATTCTGAAAATGTTGAAGATTTCAGAAAATTCCAACGGCAGATTTACTGTAAAATAGTTCAAGTTTCTTTGAAGCCGTTCAGTTCATAGAAATAGATCATTGAATTTTACACCCAGCTTTTTGAAGATTTGAAACCTATGCTAAGAAGGGAAGCCCATTGCCCGAAGAACACCATTGGAATGGACATGCGTAGGACGTCCAGAAGGAGAGAACATTCCTGATGCTGATACCAATTTCAGCATGATGACTCTGTTCACAACAAGCGGATGTGATGTTGATGAAATCAACTCAACAATGAAGAAGTTTTGGGATATCGATTCAGCTGGAACGTTCACTCAGACAACGGTGTTGGATACTGATGAGAAGGCTGCACTGCAGAAAGCTGAAAGTTCTTTTAGATTCATTGATGGTCGATACAAAGTTGGAGTGCAATGGAAAGAAGACAGTCATGGAATGGTGAACAATCATAAAATGGCGATGAAAAGATTTCAGAACACCGAGAAACGTTTGCTCAAGAATCCAGATGTGTTGAAGGCATCTGATGAAGTCATTGATCAATATTTGGACAAAGGATACATACGAAAAGTTCCAGTCTCTGAAAAGCAGCCTGACAGCAAGTGGTATCTTCCTCATTTTACTATCTTGAAGCCCGACAAAGCAACCACCAAGATCAGAATTGTCTTTGATGCGTCAGCAAAGTATGAAGGGAGATCCTTGAATGATATGATATATTCAGGCCCAAAGCTGCAACTTGAATTGTTTGATGTTTTGCTACGCTTCAGATGTCATCCAATTGCCATAGTCTGTGACATTGCTGAGATGTATTTGAGAATTCAGATTCCAGAAGCTGACCGTGCGTATCATCGATTTCTTTGGAGAGGATGTGACCAGAGCAGAGAGCCAAGATTATGAATTGAGTCGAGTGGTATTTGGTATAACAAGTTCATCGTTTCAAGCACAGTTTGTGATTCAAAAGCATGCTCAGTTGCACAAATCAGAATATCCGATGGCTTCAGAAACTGCACTCAAGTCAACCTACATGGATGACATTATTATTATTATTATTATTATTATTATTATTATCATTATTATTATTATTATTATTATAACATTATTTACAGTTGGTTTGAAATATAATAGTTCTAATTTGAACTAATTAAGACCAACTATTTACACAGAAAGAAAAAAACTGATTACAATCAGGCGATAATTATATACAAATACACTTCTGGTGAAATTCCCACGGACTCTTTATCTACATATTTTGCATGAGCAATTGTCCCCCTTCCACTCTTTAATTGATCTCTTAAAGCTAGCACTGGTTGCCAGACTTTTTATTGAGTCAGACAAAGTGTTCCAAAGGATGGCACCCCTGAAGGATAATGAATCATTCCCATATGATAATGTATTGGTGCTCGGTAACTGTAGAAGATTTTTTGTCCTTAGGTTATAGGCCACATCTTTTGTCTGGAAGATATTCCACATAAAAGATGGATTTTCCGAATTGAGGCATTTATATATTTCCAGCATTAATTTTTGCAAATTTCGAATGTGAATTGTGCATTCGCTACCCCTAGCTAAGAGTTCAGCAAAGGGGGCTGCGATATCCTGCCACATTATTCTCAGTGCCCTTTTGTGGACTCTGTTTATTGATACATTGGCATCTTTGCCACAGAACATCCATATTAAAGGACAATAATTGAAATTTGACATGATAAATGTATTGTACAGAATACGTCTCTTGTCCTGATCTAAATATTCTGCTACTCGCGAAAACGCGCTAGTCTTATTGTTGGCTTTTTTACATAGAGTATTCACATGTTCGGAAAATTTTAACCGGCAGTCAATAGTAATACCTAAGAGTTTGACGGTGCTGGTTGCAGGAATGGGTTTCTCATCAATTTCAAACACATACTCCTGGTCTGATTTCAGTCCAAGAAACATGAGTTGAAATTTTGAGGGATTTGCAACCATTCCATTGTCCCGAAACCAACACAACGCACTGTGAGTATCATCCTTGAGACAGGATACAACGTGCTCTAGGTTTTGACTGCATGCATATATTGTATTGTCATCCGCAAAATTACAAAACTCTGATTTAGTAATGGTATATGTGAAGTCATTTATAAAAAAGTTAAACAAAAATGGACCTAGCACTGAGCCTTGGGGGATGCCTGATTCTATGTTTTGCCATTCGCTAAATGAGTTACCGTACTTGACGCGTTGCTTCCTGTTTGAGAGGTAACTTGAAAATAGTTTCAGGCTTTCCAGACCGAAACCATAGGCAGCCAGCTTAGCTATTAAGAGATCATGTGGAAGGCAGTCGTAAACTTTTGACAAATCCATTAGTACCATTCCCACATAGCCCTTTTTGTCCAGTGTACTGCGACAAGCTTCAATAAGACGGAACAATGCGTGTTGTGTACTGTAACCGTCGCGGAAGCCACACAGTAAACTAGAAAGTCTTGCATTTGCAAAAGGCGTCATTTGCTTCGCCATGATTCGCTCAAGGACTTTGGATAGGGCCGGCAGGACACTTATAGGCCTGAAGTTAAATTTCAACGTAGAATCGTCAGCTTTGAAGATAGGTGATACATCAGCCAGTTTTAATTTGTCCGGAAATTCGCTACATTCGAACATCTTATTAATATAGAATGTGATCTGATCAATGCACAAACCTGAGAGTAATTTTAGGATGTCCATAGGTATCTCAGCATGGATTCAGTGCAAGGTGAAGAAAAGGGATTCCAACTCTATCATTAGCTTGCAGCTCTATGGATCAAGGCTGGCATGCATGCACGTAAGTGGCTCTCAAACTCTCCAGAAGTTCTCTCTGCAATCCCACTAGAAGACAGAGCATCTGAAATTAATTTGGACAGTGGAGAGCTTCCAGCTGTAAAGACACTTGGGATTCTTTGGTGAGCAAAGAAGGACATTTTCAGTTTTCACTCAAGCCCACCTGAAGAAAATCAAATCATAAAGAAAAGATCGTTTCTCAGAAAAATTGCTGCATTGTTTGACCCTCTTGGTTTCTTGGCACCATTCATCGTAAGAGCGAAAGTGGTAATGCAGGAAATCTGGCGAAAAGGCTTTGACTGGGATGAAGAGCTGGATGGCGAAGTCAAGTCAAAGGTTGAGATTTGGTACAGTGACCTTCACGAGTTGTCAAACCTTTCAGTGCCAAGATGTCTTCACATTGGCAAGCATGAAGATGTCCAGTCAATGCAATTACATGTTTTCAGTGATGCATCAGAAGAAGCATAAGGAGCTGTTGCTTATGCGAGGTATGTCTATGTCAATCATGCAGTCACCATCAGTATTGTTGCAGCAAAGTCACGTGTAGCACCACTGGCAGCCATGAGCATTCCGAGGATGGAACTGATGGGAGCAGTGACAGGACTAAGATTGGCGATATCTGTAGCAAATGCATTGCAAGTGTCAGTGAAGCAAGTCAAATTCTGGTGTGACAGCATGAACACGCTTTTGTGGATCATAGGACACAGCAGAAGTTTCAGGTCATTTGTTGCAAATCGTGTTGGTGAGATTCAAAGCATGACAAGCCCTGAACAATGGAGATATGTTTCCACAAAGGATAATCCTGCTGATCACCTGACAAGAGGGGTGGCATCATCTGCGTTGGCATGCAATGAGCAATGGTGGAATGGACCAGAATTCTTGCAAATGGATGAAGAAGAATGGCCTCAGAATCAATTTGAGATGTCAAAAGATGCAGTAACAGAACAGAAGCAGTATGGTCGCCCAAAGGTGAAGTCTGCTGCAGAAAATCACGAAGAGAATCAATCATTGTTTGCTGATGCAGTAAGTACGAAGGAATCTACGATTGAAGAACCAATGGAGAATAAACCGATGAAAGCAGATGAAGACGATTCTTGGTATTTGGATCCGTCTCATTTTTCAAGCTGGCTTCGACTTACAAGACTTGTAGTATGGGTTTGCCGTTTCTTGCACAACTGTCGAACATCGAAAGAAGGAAGAATTGAAGGAGAATTGAAACATGAAGAAATCAGAGATGCAGAAATTCACATCGTCAAAGAAGTGCAGCAAGATGCATTTGAAACTGAATACCAGCAACTATTGAAGGGAAAGCAAATGAAGAGTGACACTAAGTTGGTTGCTCTACAGCCACGTATCGATGAAGATGGACTTCTACGGTGTAATGGAAGATTGAGGTATGCTGACATCCTGCCATACGATGCAAGACATCCTATCATTCTACCAAGGAAGAACTGGGTTACAAAGCTGATTGTGAAATTCTACCATGAAAAAGATCATCATGCAGGTGGTACAAATCAGACACTGGCAGCTATCTCAGCTCGTTTTTGGATCATTTCAGCGAGAGCATGCAGTCAGATTATGACACCCCTACCAAGCATTAGATTGGCGATGTCATTAAGAGCCCTTGAGAAAGTAGCTGTGGATTATGGAGGGCCATTCATCACCATCCAAGGGAGAGGTAAGCGAAGACAAAAGTGATATCTATGTCTTTTCACATGCTTAGCTACCAGAGCAGTACACTAGGAAATGGTAGTTGCCCTGGATACGAATTCATTCTTGAATGCCTTTTATCGAATGGTGAGTCGTCGTGGGAAGCCTGAAGGAGTTGTTTCTGACAATGGTGGCAATTTTGTAGCAGCTGACAAGGAGTTACAAGAGCTCGTTAGAAGTCTGGACCAGGATCGCATCATCAAGAGTGCTGCAAATCGTGGTATCAAATGGCATTATCTCAACCCTCCTTTGTCACCACATTTTGGTGGAGCTCATGACATTATGATCAAGGCAGCAAAACGTGCGTTGAAAGCAATCTTGACGAATGCAAATGTGTCCGATGAAGAGTTGATGACTGCCATCACAGGAGCAGAATCGTTACTGAATTCAAGACCGCTGACATATCAGACAGTAAATGTGGATGACGATTTGCCTTTGACCCCAAATCACTTTCTCCATGGCCAAATGGGAGGCAGTTTTGCACCAGAGACAGTGGACCAGACAACGTTCAGTCCAAGGAAACGATGGCGACTTGTTCAAGAATTAGTGAAGCACTTCAGGCAGCGTTGGCTTAAAGAATGGCTAACAGGTCTAAACCCAACAACAAAATGGCATAAAGAGAAGAGAAACTTAAAGGTAAGAGATATTGTTATTGTGATGTCACCTGGTAGCCCCAGGGCTCATTGGCTCCTTGCAAAAGTCATGCAGGTATTTCCTGGAAAAGATGGAAAAGTGAGAGTGGCACAAATACAAATGGGACAAAAGTTATTAAAGAGACCAGTGAACAAACTATGCCTTTTGGAAGATTGTTGAATGGTTGCTGGTGACATTATCGTGGTGGATGTGTATTTGACATGGTGTTAGAGACATCACAGGATGAAGAGTATCAATTGACATGCGTAGCTGTCAAGGAGGGGGAGGATGTTCAGGAGACATTATGGGACACAGTTGATTTTTTTTATTAATTGGAACAATACTTGTTTTTCCAAAAACTTGTTTACGCAGTTCGAAACAATAGTTGTTTACGCAAAGTTGTTTTTGTTTAAGTTGTTTACGCCTAATCGAACAAAAGGTGTTTTTGCCATGCAGGTTGTTTTGCGTTAAGTTGGACAGTTTAAAAGTGCTAACTATTCCTTTGAGGACATTTCTAATTAACGCCTTTCGTATTGGACAATAAAGTGAGTGGCAATATTTCATAGTTGTTTACGTCGTTACAATAGTATAAATAGGGTTCGTATTCTTAGTTTGATAGTTGGCCTTTAGCCTTCGGGCTGATAGGGTCGAAACTCCGGGACGGTCTTCCAAACACTGTGGACTCAAAATCTCGAGAAATTTCAGCCGGTTTGCCATCAAAAGTTAGGTCCAAAAGGCCAGTTTTTCTTGGATTTTCAAATACATTGCTCAACTGGCCAATCATGCCTTAGTTAGTACAATGATAGCTCTGGAAACTGGTCAGACCAGTTCCTAAAGGAAAGAGGAGCAATTGTGAGGGGGCAGTGTCTCTTCGATCATGAAATAAAGGCTGTCACACAACAGGTACATCTAAGAAATTAGCTGATAAGAAAACTCTTTCTACTTTTTTGCCACTGGCGACACCACTATCTTGAGATGGAAGGAAGTTGTTGTGGTTCGCGATCTTTAAAATACGGAACAGGGAACGGGGAATGAAACCGCAATCGGGCCGGGGAATCAAGTCCAGGGAGCTGTTTGGATAGTTCTCTCTTGAAACAGAAGTAGCGGAAAAGTGGAAAAAGAGCAGTTTTATCTCTCTTAACTCATTCAAGACTTTGCTCTGATCAAGTCGAATATTAGGGAAGGCAAGGGGCACTATAGTATTTGCTATTGCTAGTTTAAGCTGGTTTAAATTGCAGTGTGAATGGGGCATAATCTACAAGGTATAATCCTTCCAGAATGTTTTAATTCTTCAATATGAAATTCAAATATGTATTATAGCTAAGAAAGTATTTATTTTTGACAAAGAAAATCCCTAACATACTTTTACTGTATTTTTACTTCAGAAAGTACTAAATGTGTCAAAACTTGAAAGGCTTCAAAATCATTCGATGTAGTGAAAAAGTGATAGTGGAGACTAAGGCCGAACTTTTACTTTAGCCAAACACCAGCTGCTACCTAGTCGGTGCAAAATATGTTTCTCGATAGCATAGTATGAGTCGCTTGCCCCTTGACATCAGTCTTCCACGTTGAAGATTTCAAACAGTAAGGCAACTTTGCCAGGCCACGGAGGTCAGACTTTGTTCATTAGCAGCCAGAGTTTGGCTGCTCACCTAAGTTTGATTTTTGGACCTAAAATATCTCTTAATTGCTTCGATCCTGTAAATTAACAATGTTTATGAATAATTCAAATGCTTCATCGATTGTTTGGATTGTGTGCATAAATAATGGCGATTGTTACAAAATTCCTGATTTCTCTCTCTATAGGTAGGCGTATTTCTTTCAGGCAATTTGCATAGACGCTAAGTTTGGATATTCCTGTCTTTGATTTATTTGCTCAATGAAATCCTGACTGCGAAATGTAACAACTTTGATTCTTATGCAACAGTTTTGGTAATTAAGTCTGTTTTATGTTTTCTGTCTTATACTCTCTCTGCTTTATTGATTTTTGGAGCTACTGTCAAACGATACCACTACAACCATCGTCTTTCTTTATCAATATAATATCAAGACTAGATATAACAGCAGTCAGGGAGTGCTGCCGATTGGTATTTGTCTCGTATTTGTACCAAATGCGAAGAAACCAATTCATTCATTCAAGCCGGGGACATTGTGCAAGGATATTAAAGTAAAATATAGCAACAGTCAGCGAGTGCTGCTGATTAATAATTGTACCACATATGAAGGAGAAAGAAATTTGAGAGATCAATACCTTAAAGTGCTAATGCAACGAAATTTTCGAACCTCGTTTTTTCGCTTTAAAAGAAACTTCAATCTCTGCTGAGCAATATGGTATAAAGATAGGCAACAGGGAACAATCAAATTGTCCTGAAATAGCCCCCTAAAGTTGCGAGGTCAGGGCGAATTTTCATATCGCGCGTGACGTAGTAAGTAGAAGGCATTGAATTTATCATTGGCATTGCGCAACAACAACAAAGCGCACTCCGGTCAGAAACCAGTGGCAGTCTCTTGCTATTTCACGAAGGCAGATTCATTTTGATTTAAGTTTTGCCAAATCGACGTGGGATTTCAGCGAATACAGCAGCAATGAGAGTTTTCCACGATAATCATTCTGCGACATCCTGTGACGACGATCATTGACTTGTGAGCCAACACAAGCTCACTCGCCTTATCAAGAAGAAGGTCAGGCAGGCCAAGGCCAAGGGCAAAGGTGATGTACGAGGAAAGTGTGGCCCAGATCTGAGAAGAACGTTGCCGTTAGTGAGTGGTATGTGATATTAAGTGAATATGAAGGTTTTGGTAACTTCTTATCTGAGCAGTTCTATCACATTTAGGGCCTAAATAGCCTGTGGGCCGTTTCAACCAAGGGGAAGGCCTAAGAAGGTATTGTCAGGCCCCAAACAGTGACTGAATCTTTCATCCCGAAAGAACCCCCTTTTCCACGAAACATTCAGGCGTAATTTGTGTAATTTTTGCAAGGCAAATCGCATTTGTAATCATGATTCACTCATATAGTCATATCTCGTTCTCCCTTCTTCACTAAAAATATGAAAACTTCACCAAAAATACAAACTGAAAAAGGTAAAAAGGTGCTCTTCTCCACAGAGCAATGATGAACTGTTGGGTGGTTCACTCAGGCACAGATGCTACTGTGCACTGCACAATTGAATGTTTTATGCCCAGGGGGGACACTCAGCACATACAGATATGGGGGGAGTCGGTCCAAGAAATTTTCAGGCAACCCAAAAATATCACTTCAGCTTCCCTGCAACCCAAAAATATCAGCTCATTTTATACTTAGAAAAAATTCAAATAGAAGTCAGAATTGCCTATAGCAAGCCCAGAAATATCATTTTAACGATGTTTGGTATAAAAAAATATCATGAACATTGTTTCAGTTTTCTTTGGACCCGAAAATATCACTTGTGGCAATGTTCTGACCCAACAATATCAGACTTACCTCCCTGTGTGCATATGCTGAGTGCCCCTAGGGGTTTTATGGCACTTTTGATCAAATAACTTACAATACTCACTACGAAAGTCCAATGACTTACAGCATTATAGACCAAATCAAGTCACCTTTGGTTCAAATAGCCTTCGATCTTTGGGACCTCAAATCTGGAATGGACTGCCAAATGAAATAAAATCGGCAGAAAATCTAAATAGCTTTAAAAACATGATAAAAAAGTGGGATGGCCAAAACTGTAAATGTAGTGCTTGTAAATATGTACCTCCAAATTTGTTTATTTTATTTAGTTAGTTTATTAAAAGATTGTAAAAATATTTATTCATTTATTTATGTTAATATATTCATCGATTTAGATTAGTTTACTTTGTACATTTGTATATAGTAAGCTAGCTTTTATGTACATAAATCGATGTAAAATAAGTTGACAAACAAACAAACAAATACTCAGTATCAAGATTACAATGCATTGATAAACAGAGGTCCTAAAAATTGGTTTGACCCCTAATGGATGACTTGCAAGTGTGAGTGTACCCCACCCAGCAAAAGCAGAGCAAGGCAGAAATGAGCAAGACCACTGTTTGCAAAAAAATTTTGATGACTTTTTTTGTCAAGTCCTCCAAGATCTGAGAAAAGATCAAATTTGTTTGAATATTCAATTTGTTGTTTTGTTGACAATAGCTGATCATATCTCAACTCAGAGCAATACGCAGCTGAAATGCCTGAACCAGTGGTGGACACTTGGGGGATGATGGGGTACAATCACTCCACTGTTGGCTAGAACAAAGAACTTTTTGTAAAATAATGCAAACAATGGTTTTGACTGAAAAGTAGCATTGCCCCCAATAATATCTTGCAGTGTACACCAATTGGCCCTGAACCAGCAAGTCAAAGACAAAAAAATGAGAATATTCAATTTCACTTTGAAGAATGGTATCTTCTTCCTTTACATCACACAATAAGTTGATTTAACACTTTCCAACCCCAATATTAGCCATTTCACAATATGTAAAATGCAATATAAGCAATGGGCATCTGAGATAACTCAGAAACAGCTCATTTGCATCCTTGTGGTTAGTTGCTAATTAGTGTATATGACAACCATGCTGCTGTGTGAAATGAATAGAAATGGATTTTGCCTTAGCCATCACAAAGGAATATTACTTCTGTTAATTGATACACTTTCTTTGCTCAGGAGCTGTGGAGCAGAATTGTCAATGGATGGCTGGTTTTTTGGTCCTGTGGCTACACTGGTTGGAACAACAGACAATCACTACCAGCCTGCAAATACCACCAGATAAGGACATAGTGCAATATAGCACCTGATACTTGCTATACAAATAATGAATAAGGCTGTAAACATTACAATATTTGAGAGCAAATGTTTTCGCCAGAGTTCTTGCAAGAAAGAGCAGCCTTGCAAGAAATTGGAGCATGCAGCAAAACATGAAAAGGCGAGTCCTATAAAAGATTTGCAAAAATAATTGGCTGAGTTTTGATTTCCTTTTCCAATTCAAGTAAACTAGCAATGTTTCCAAAACATATGCTCTCAAACCATCCATACATGTTCAGAAGTATTTTCAATTTTTCAAAGTTCTTAGCTTGTAAGTATTGAAATGAAGGCATTTGTCAATTATAGCAACTGTCAGTGCTCTGCAAAAAATATTTGTCTCTCAATGTATGTGCCTCTTCTTTGTTTGTGCACAGCAGTGGCATTCATCCTTTTCCCTCCTTGTACTTGATCCAGCCTGTTCCATTGGGTCTACAGCATTCTGGTTCATTTTCTGTGGAAAAAGTAGATCCATGTGAGACCTCAGTGAGGCAAAGAAAATGTATCACGAAATATCTTTTTATTTTGATTGAAAGATAATCTAGCTTGAAGAAGCAGCAGATATTGAAAGAAGCCACAGTAGAAAAGGAGTATCATTTCATTTCTATTTTGGAATAACAGCTGACAATAATGGGAAAATAAATATAAGATTAACAATCTGTTGGTGTCTGCATAGAGCTCTTCTGTTCTTTCTTTTTCAAAAGCCTCACTGGTATATGGAGCTGGATGATCTCATAAGCTTTACATGACAGAAAATTCTCCCAATCACCATTGTAACTGTCGTTGGCCTTCTTACTGGCAATTTATAGCTATGTTAATCTTTGTCAGTTTTGTGCTGTCAACAGATAATACTTATTCTTTACAGAACGTAAAAAGGTGAAATTATGTTCTGTTTAGTTGCAAACAAAAATGTGAAATTCGTAAATATCATATGACTCCTGTACGTCGACATCGATCTGAAGGGAAAAGAACAACAAATACCTACGTAATGGCCTAAGTGGCCTAAAGTGGCGCTCACCTGTCCATGTCTTGCTTTATCTTTTACTTCATCGAAAAATAAATGAACTGATATGTAATTGGTGTACTCACTATTTCCACGGCTTATCAAGTTAGGGCCGACACTAGCAACACAGCCCTTTCCTCCACTCAGAGACTGTTCCCATAGAATGCTGTTCCTGCACTCGGTCATCGCTCATGTGAAGTTGTGGTGTTGTGAAGGTACAGAAAGGGCGTGCTATTGTTCTATTCAAATTGGCGTTCTACTTCATACGTCATCGGCTCACGAGAAAAATTCGCCCGCAACCTGCCAAAATCTCGAACTTTGAGTTGCAATAAAAAAACATTCGCGCATCCGATTTTAAATCGGTTTTCTGGATGATAATCAGTGTATTAAGATGTCTCAGAATCGGCTGAAAAAAGAGATTCGAAAATTTCGTTGCATTAGCACTTTAAAATTTCATCAATAAAACAGAGCAATTGTTTGAAATCATTTTCTTTCTGGTAAAAGGACCACCCCATGTGGCCATAAGTTTTGGGACATTAGGACAGAACTGTTAACAACTATCTCCATTATGATACCATTCACCTAGCAAGGAGCATTTCCGAAAACTCTATTTTTGACCGTAGTATTCCCCAAAGGGTCCGGTCAACATGGGTTCTGGTCCTGTGATCCTTGGGCCCTGGCCGTGGCAGACAAGGGTCTGGTTAATAGATCACACCTTGTTAGTATCGTTCCAAAGGACTGGATTTATTGCTTGGCAATTCTAATCAAGCGAACAAAGGCTATTTAATTAACATGATATCAGCACGACAAGCAATATCCTTTCCCATGTAAAAATAAACCTTTATTTGAATGATGCATTCTTTGCCAACATTGTGGCAGCATCCTTCTAAATTAGATAGGAAAGAGGTATTGCTGTTTGGTTGCCATGCCACTCAATTGCATCGAATTGTCTTTCTCTCCCTCAGTCCAGCGCCAAGCATTCTTTCGCCATCTCTTATCAACCTTGTTGCCGATTGATATCAGTCAGCTTGCATTGAATTGAATTGTTATTGAACAGAATTGAAATTCGTCGCCCATCCACCAATCCACCCATCCGTCAATCCAGGACATTTCAAGCCAGCGACATTGTGCAAGATTATTAATGCTGTCCTTCGGGCAGCAAAAAACTACAATGCCATGATCTGAGCCAATCATAGCGGGAAAAGACACATGGTCATCTAGTCCCCACTATTAATGGCTCTCACAATTAATTGGAGCAAAAATCTAAAAATCAGCTGACAAAAGTACCCAAAGTAACACTACAACACTCTTTACCGATAACACTACGGCGCTGGTAAGGTAAAAAGAAACTTTTTTCATCGTCATCACAGACATAAGTGCATGCGTAGCATAGAAAGAAAAGTATTCATATTTATATTTTCATATTCAATTCTTTTAAGGAGGGTTACCCTTCAACAAGTTGATTTTCAAGGGGCCCTCCAATAAAAGCATTAATTGCCATCTAAAATACAAAGTAAAGAGATATTAATTAAGTTAAACTATACAACCTTATTTACAAAACCCAAAACCTATTTGCATTAATGTTTGAAATTTATAATCAAAACGAAGGAAAACAGTTTCTATATGGTTTTTGAAGCTATACAGAGAGGTTGCCTGCTTTGTCTCGGCGGACAGGTTATTCCATTGTTTTGCACCTCTATAAGAGAAACATCTCTGGCCATTTGCTGACCTTTCCGTCGGTAACCTCAGGTCGGTCCCCGTATCACGAAGGACGTGGTGAAAAGGTCACACAAGTATCGTGGAGCCAGCTCATTCAGGGACTTGAAGACCATTGTCTTACATTCGCCAGCAGCAAGTTCCTCGGCGGTCTTCCATCCCAGTCCCTTAATGAGAGGTCTGCTTGGGGCGTCAAAGCTGCTGTTCGTTATAATCCTAGCAGCACGGTTTTAAGTTTTTGCAACTGATTAATTTCAGTTAAACCGGCGCAACCCCAGACAGAACAGCAGTGTCGAAAGTGGTTCTTCACGATACCTGTGTAGAGAGTTTGCAAGGTTTCTTTCCGGAGAAAAGACTTGGTATATCTTAAAAAGCCAACTGCTCTCGAGACCTTGCTAGATACTGCCAAGATTAAAACGTCATTTGCTACCTGGCAAAAGCAACTTTGCATGTATGTCTTTTTTGCATGTATAGAAAGGAATTTAAACTGCTGAGCAGTGCCATAATTTCTTTTTAAAATTAACGACTTTGAAGCAACATAATAAAAGTTTGTTCCTACTTCTGATGACGCTCCTTGAAAACGATGTTACTGTAATTCTTAACGTGGGCACCGTGGATATGATTTTTCTGGATTGAGTCTGCAATGTCGAGCCCAAATATTCTAGAATCAATAATCTTTGCAATCTGGCTATTTACTTGCTTTTCGCCTGTATGCCCTAAATTGCAAACTGAAGATACTGCGCCTCGAAGTCTGTGGCTTGAGAACAAGTTTTCAACATTACTCAGCCTTGTAACGACTTCAGTTATTAATAATATTAATAATGTTGACTCATTTCACATTAACAATCAATTCGAGGCAAAAGATGTGATTCCCTATGCAGCGAGAAATCTACATCGTATCATTATTTTGTAACCACACGTACAAAACAATTTCTTGCTTTGCTGAGAGCAATGCACGCTTTTGAGATTTCGATCCACATTAAGTCAACAATACTCCGAATTTGTGGAGTTTACTAAGGAGTTTAAATAAAAATGAATTAGTTTTAAATCTTTGTTAGATAAGTCCACTATCTTTCAGATCAGAATTGAAAAATAAGGGTAATATCTCATCCCGCAAGAAACATAGTCGTCAAACATATTCACTTCCAATCAATTTACTATACATCTGTATAGGGGCATCAAAACGAGGCTAAACTCCTCAAGAAAGTTGTTGCCGGGCGTGAAGCATAATTATTGAATTGATACTGATGTATCTCAATGTTTTCTGACCACAGAGTGCGAGTATGAAGTATGCTGGACTTCAAGTTGGATACTTGGTTGCTGGTATGTTGTATTTAAACATTTCTCTCAAATTGACTGTCACGTTATGTGTGGATAACTGTTTTAACCGGGGGGCATTTTCGCCCCCCTCGAGAACTTTTTTAATAGCTTCTAAACGATGATAGCTATGGCACTGAAACTTCCTAACTTTTATTCAAATTTAACTGGCAATCAGAAAATAAAATTTGAGGCCTATTGTTAGACCACGTGACCACCAGATGCCCACATTTGAAAAGTGGTCACAAAGAAAATCGCTAACATTGTTCTAGTTTCTTTATGTTGTGTTGAATATCATCAGTATATATACCATTCGATTTGTCTCGATGGGTACTTTCATTTGATAAATAATCCATCTACATTTGCTGACGTCAACAATTTATAATTTCTATGATGTCATAAATCTTTATGACGTCATTTTCTTAATGAATTAGCAATTTTATATGAAAATTCATGTAATGACTTGAAATATTGATAAAACTACTTGGTTTTACCCAACTTATGTGAAATTGATGATGCCCAAGCATTATTCTTGAGCAAGCAATTTTGCATTGAATCGAATTATCATTATTTACTCAGTTAATTAATCAATTGGGAACCACAAATATTCATATAAAACTAAATGAAATCTCAAACTAAGGCTATCAAGTAAGTATTTGGATAGTTTTTAGCCTATTTTAGCCAGTTATTTAATCTAAATCTGCTTTTTTTCCTAATAGCTTAATTTCGTCAAAATTTGCCCCATATTTGATTGCCTAGCAACCAGTCACATGATTAGAAATTAATTGATGCTATTTCTGGTTTCTCCTTTGTTTAATTATCACACAGTGCAAGTTTCATTGTCATAGCTATTATAGTTGTGAAGATAATTCCAGGGGGGGCATGAAAAATGCTCCTCCATGGAAGAAAGTCACTTTTTCCACCCGGTTAAAATAGGGTTAACTCCTACTGCATCAGAGCGATAGTAGAGGATCTAGTGCTTTACTGCTGATAATCTCAGTCGCCAGGATTAGTAATGACCAGATATTCCGTAACAAAGAATTTAGATGTAAACCCAAAAAAGAACTAAGTATTTTTAATTAGTTGCAGCTTTGGTATAGAAGACGAAAAGAGACTTCGTCACTTGCAATTAATCTATTCAGTGATGCAGTTATTCATTCTAGGTCTGTTGTCCTTAACAACTTGTGTCCCTTCATGTTCTTACTAGTTTCTTCATTTTCACAGGTGTTCATAAGTGTTAACTTGTGTTTCACCTGTTTTCATCTGTGTACATCTGTGCTGACCTGTATTCATCTGTGTTCACCTGCGTTCACCTGTGCTCATCTGTTTATTTCTTAGACTAGATCACAAAAGCATGACACGTTTTGCTTATGTTGAAGCAGGAAGTTGATCGTTCCGCTCCCTAATTGCTGCTTAGTTCGTTTCTTTCATATTAACCATATTACACCCGGACTCTTTGAGTCAGATCACTGCCTTGGAGGGGGGGGGGCAAAAGATTTCTCCCCTTGATTATCTCCAAAACCATAATTAGTATCCCAATGTAACTTAGTACAATAGTAATAAAGTCTATTAGAAGTCTAATCATAGAATCTGGTGCTAATTGGTTTGCTGTCAGGCAACGAAATAATAGGGTCATGTCGCTATGAGCCTCTGTACTGAAGAAGCAACGTTGCTGATTATTTCAGAAAATAGAATCTGTGGCCTGAAAAGAAAATTAAAAGGGAAGAAAGTATCACTGTCCATCGATCTATATCAAAAGATTGAAATTCTATTTCTTCTTTATGAGAAATATAACGTCATAAGTTTGAATTGCGTCTTAAAACCTATGAATTGCTGCAGTCAGAAGACTTTATTAAAAATTAGGAAAAGTCAACGATGTTTCAGCTCTCGTCCCTTTTTACTCTCAATTTTATAAGTTTGAGTGGGGGCATTTTTGCACCCCCTCTAGGTACGATAGGATTAGTGTTCATGTTTGCTCTTAAAAGTAAAAATCTTGTCCCTCCGTTCATTGCGTACCAGCTCTACACTTCATGGCCTGTTCACACACGAACGGAATGGAGTAATTGCATATCGTTCCATGTTCTCTGCTTCATTTTGTTTGGTCTACCATTGCTAACCATTCTTGCAAAGGAGCGGTGCAGTTTGACTCATTGCGGCCTAAATGCAACCCCCGAGCTTCCCACTTATCGCCTGGGAACGATATGGAAAGGTCAGATTGCATTCCGTTGTGAAGGGAGCCAAAATGTTGCAATCATATCTATATTTGTTTCTCATTATCATATTTCATTTCATTAATCCATTATGCATGATACTCCTTTTAGTTAAGCTTGGGTGGGAACCGATCGATCTATTGTGATCAAAGAGCTTTCATACCCTAAAGATGCTCCCATAGCACTGAGCGAAATACGAAAAAGTGCACTGGATCAAAATGATGCCTTGTTCCTTGATTAGTTTAATCCTCGTCAACTCTTCTGTAATACGATAATTTGATATATTGCCATTTTTGCAGATGAGATGAGGATTGGTGAAACAGCAATTTTTTGTGGGCATTATGAATGTACAGGTGCCAGCCAAGTATCATCTGCCACAGCAATTGCAAAAATTTCAAACGTTTAACCAGAGTCAAGATATTTAACTCAGTGTAAAATGTATGCCCTAAATTTTTGCGGATAAAAAAATTGAGGCTATTGCCATTTCTTAGGAGACACTTCTTAAAAGATGAGTTTTTCCAAAAGATGAGTTTAAATTTTGTTTCCAAACAATTTCATTTCCTAATTCAACCAATTGATTTCAAATTTTTTTGGTTGGATGTAGTCAAATGACTTTACGAAGTTCCTTTATTATGTACAAGTCGAAGACTGAAATCAGTGCCTAGATATAATCTTTGCAGCCTTTCCCCCTGACCATGCCTTTGGTCCTAGGGGCAGGACATTTGCACGAAGATGGAAATTGCATCAGATGATTTTAAAGCTTCTGGAGCTTTGCTTTCTACTCCATTTCTATGGCCATATCCACATTTTTAAGTCGGCAAGACAGGAAAAGAGGTTGCTCCATGGGTGATACTCATGTATCAATTTAACTCATGCGTTAGGCTATCAGTTGGGCTGACATGTGCAGGCTTATCATTTATTAGTCCAAGATTAGTCATTCCTTAAGTCCATCATCAGCACTTTAGAAACCGGTAAAAAATTTTGCTTCAAAGAGTTGATTCGGGATCACTTGCAAATATGGCTGGCATATCAAATTTTCTTTGCCGTTGAATTCTTAATGTTTCAGTTAATTCTTCGAAATGGCGAACAGCTTCGCTTTAAGAACCCTAGCCATGTAGATGTGCTCTGCCTTGCAAAATGATTCAAATGTTCAAATACCGCTGGAAAATTCTACTGTCTTTATGTAAAATGCTTCCTCGCTGTTAGAAGATGTTTCAGTGAAACCAGACTGCAAGAGAACATTTCGCTGGTCCGTCGGCTGACCACTGCCCGCAGCGAGTGCAAATGGCTGATCATGGCAACCAATTCACATACATGTTTTGTTGCTATTGCATACCGGTATGACAGCAATCATCCCCTTTGATGGTTGAAAACCAAAAAAAGTATCAGCCCCAGGAAATCATCTCCAGTAGGAAGTATACCTGCGAAGGTCATGAAAGAAAACTCTGATATTTTTGCACCAATCCTTCAAGGACATTTCAATGCAACTATCTCACAAAATGACTTTCCAGAAACTCTGAAAGCAGGAGATATCTCATCACTTTACAAAAAGGATGATAACTTCATCAAGAAACATTATAGACCAATAACAGTCTTGCCATCTGCATCCAAAATCTATGAGAGATAAATGGAGTCTCAAATGAAAGCTTTTGCTCACTGCTTTCTCAATTCATTGCTGTGCGGTTTTCGTGAGAATTATAGCACACAGCATGCTCTTCTTCGTTTCATAGAAGACTGCAGGAGGGCATTGGACAGTGGTAACACTGCTGGGGCCGTGTTAATGGACCTTTCCAAGGCCTTTGACTGCTTGAATCATGATCTGCTAATAGCAAAATTAGAAGCATATGGCTTTAGCAGAGGAGCATTGCAACTTATCCACAGCTACTTGAATAGGCGAAAGCAAAGAGTAAAAGTGAATGGGTCTTTCAGCACATGGACAGAGACTAGTGTAGGCGTACCGCAGGGGTCTGTGCTGGGGCCTCTCTTGTTTAACATCTACCTGAATGGCCTGTTTATGTTTGTGACAGACTGCAAAGCATGCAACTATGCTGATGATACAATGATCTATGTCTGCGATGGTAATCATGAAAACGTAATCAATAAGTTAGATACCGAAACCCTACTTAGTTCTGAATGGTTTCGGAATAATTACATGAAGCTAAATGACGATAAGTGCCACTTGTTGATATTCGGTGAAAAGAGCAATGATATGTCGATAAAAATCGAAAGTACAACTATCACAGAAAGCAAAGAGGAAAAATTGCTGGGCGTGACTTTGGACAAACAACTTTCTTTTAAGACACACGTTCAATCGTTATGCAAGAAAGCAAGCCAAAAGCTTCACGCTCTTTCGAGTATTTCCTACTTACTTGACACTGAAAAACTCAAGTATATCATGCGTGCTTTTATCCTATCCCAATTTAGCTACTGCGCCCTGGTTTGGATGTTCTGTGACAGATATCTTAATAACAAGATCAATCACATTCACAAAAAGGCACTGAGAATCGCATACAAAGATGATGTTTCTGGCTTTGATACACTTTTGACGAGAGATAATTCTGTGTCTGTACATAAACGGAATCTGCAGTTGCTAATGACAGAGATTTATAAAACTAAATCAAATATCACCCCAAGCTTTATGACTGAAATTTTCATTGAGAAGAATCCCCCTTATCATATAAGGAGCAGCAATATTCTACAAATGCCCAAGGCCCAGACAATTCGGTATGGGTTAGCGAGTATTTCTTTCCTTGGATGTAAACTGTGGCATGGAATCTCCACTGACTTTAAACAGTCACTTAATATTTCCATCTTTAAAAAACGTATAAAGGAATGGAAGGGTGATGACTACAACTGCCAATTATGCAAGACTTTCATAGCACAGGTTGGGTTCTTGAATTAACCTTGTTCTTATCTCAAGCTGAAACTCACCTGTAAATATGTAACATATGTACATATGTATATATTTAGGAAGATCGTTTTTATGTTAGATTTGTAGGCTTATTTTTATTTTTCTTTTGCTTTTGTTTTAGTAGGCTTCAATTAAATGTAATTTTGCTATTCATTTAAACGCCTACTATAAAAAAATTAATAATAATAATAATAATGATAATTTGAGAGAAGTAGAGATCTCGCTTTGCATATTCCGATAAAACGTTTTGAATTTACAGATCTCTACAAATTTTGGCTCTGTACTCTGAGATCTGGGATATTTCAGTTAAGTTCTTGCGGAGGTCTTTAGAACTGAAGACATTCATTTTGATTATATGTTAATGGCCACTGGGTTTAAATGTATGACCATTCTCCGTGCAGTATCATTATTGTAGCCCCTGTAGACGTTGTGGCGGTTAGGCAGATTCGCTCTTATGTTGGATGCAGAATACGGTTGCTTCAAGAAAATATTTGCGGTATACGGTTTTAGTATTGCCACGCGGTTGCGGAACATTGGAATTTAAACGAAAACTTTACGGTTTTTCGCTTATTTCGTAAAACCTTCTGCCAGAAAACCGTTATCATCTATCAGGCTTCCGCATAGTTGTAACGTTACGGTCATCGCAAATTGTTGCTTCAGAAAATTATCTAAGAATTCCTGCTTCATTTACATGAAATAGCTACCTTGAAGAGAAAATTTATCGTACGGAAGAAAACTGACGGTTGCGGTATATGAAAGAAATAACTTGCGGTTGACAGGAAGGAGGGCAAATTTTTCCGCTTTGCGGGTTAGGGGACCCCCATAATAGGCCCCCAATGAGAGTATGTATTAACACTTAAGATGAATTTATCTCTGTTAATAACTAAATGTGCTCTTTTTTAGGATTTTTTATAAACTACATCCTGGCAATAATTGTCGTCGTGGTAATCAAGTTGATAAACGCTCATCCAAAGATTTTGCTCAAGCTTTTAGACCATTATTGGTTTGTTGTTTCTTTGATTTTCCTTTTTTGCTTTTTCTTGCATAGCTATAAAAGAGGAACCACCATCTTGTTGTGAGCTATCTTAATGGAAATCTCTCGCCTAAGACTACTTTTGATCCAACCGGGACTCAGGGCCGTAGCTACATTTGGGGTTCTGGGGATGCGCCATCCCCCTGGCCAAAGCTCAGTCGGCAAATCAAGTAAAAGTTACAATCAGACGGCAAATAGAAAAAGTTCCTGAAATCTGTACGCTGATTTAGCAGAAACCAGCCGGCAAGTCGTTTGAACTGCAATTTACAAGCCCTACTTAAAGATATCTTGGCACGATTCAAGTGGGGGTTGAAAGGGGGTATTGAAATACAGGGTGTCTCAAAAAAATTGTTCGACGTTTGATTAAATACTAAAAATAACGATGCGCTGAATGCACCCTTGGTCAAGTCACCCTTTTCCTGAGATTTTAAATTAATTTTTGACACAAGAATCTTGCAAATCCGCTAAAAATTCATGGAGTTACAAGCATTTGAAGTTCAAATTTGTGCGAATGCTGAAACCAGGGGCCTCGAAATGCCATTTTTGGTAAAAGCCCCATAGGCCATCGTTTCTGTTATTTCTTAATTGTTTCAGGGCGAACCAAGTTGGATTTGAACAGGTTTTGGATGCTTTGAGGAAACAGATTCAGTCTCTCGCCGATTATGTTCTGAGCCACTGTTTTTGGACTTATGCAATGTAAGGAAATTTGGAGAATGATCGCAAGAAATGATTTACTTTAGAAGTCCTATTTGGTTTGCTCTGATATCACTGAGAGGTTGGATAAGCTTCTCTTACCTCCGTCTTCGAGCTTTTTGCAATACCAGTAATCTGAGGGGGGGGGGGGTCTCTGGTTTCAGCTCTCTTCGAGAGCTCGTAACTCAGTGAATTTTCAACCGATCTGCACGATTTTAGTCTCTAAAATTATTTCATAATCTTAGGAACAGGGTATCTTTCCATGAGCTTGTTCACGTTTTCCTTATTTTTCAATGTTTTATCAAACATCGAACAATTTTTTTGAGATACCCTTTACGAAAAGACGCCTACTTTTAGTTAAAAAATGCAAAAATCCGCTATTTTTTGCGACCAAAAACACAAATTTGTCTTTTTCACGTAATCATCTCCTCTTGCACCTTCTCCATTAGAAAACACACCACAGTTGACGATGCGATCAAATTGATCAACCATGATCTCAGCAGCCATTTTGGGTTTGGCACGGTTAAAAGCAAAAAAATATCTCCTCTTCAGCGCCGTTAAATCATGCTACGCAATCATTTTACTATACGTGTGGGGCAGAAAGGATCCAAAAATCCGTTGAAGATGACAGTGAAGTCCGAAATACTGGGTGTCCCACAAAAAAACTTTCCCTATTTGAACTGTTATTTTCATAAGTGTGTTTTATTTGATAAAGATTTTGAAAGAAATCTGTCATGCAATGCTCAACTTAGAATTGAGTATTGCTTCATTTCTGTATTTGCGCGCATTGATTTTCTAGGATTATTTTCCTGAAAAATAGAAATACCTGAAATGTTCAAGCAAGAGCTAAAAACGGCTCATCGATAGAGTCGTTGAGCCTCCACCTAAAATCCAAGGAAATTCTGTTTTTTTAACTAAATTCGAACAGTACGGAACCTGAACTCAAGAAAGGGGCCCAAGAAAAATCATATTTGTCTGTTTTGTCCATAAAAAGCACAATTATGCTTATGTTCGAAGTAAGTATAGTTTACAAGACAAGGTCCTGTGGTCCGCACTTTACCGCATTTCCGACTTTAAATACCAATCTAAGAAATTGACAAGCCGTTTTTTGTCTTCACACCTATGATGTAAAACATGGAAGGAATGTGTTATGGACTCCCTATGGACGCTATTATTCTAGTATTCTTATGTAATCGGTGCCATGATACACTTGGATTTTTATGCATGTTATGTTCGGTTCAACACGGCCTACTTCTTGATTTCATAACACTACTGCGGATATGCAGAGGATATAATAAAATGGCGACGAGAAAAAGCGAATAATCACGACTTGCAAGGAATATGGCTGCAAAACTTGACCTGGCACCACTACCAAGTTTCGATCCACACAGCGATCAGAGTAACCTTGCCGCACGATGGAAAACCTGGATTAAACGTTTTCATACATTCATCAAAGCAGCTAATATCTCAAACAAAACCCAGCAGAGAGCATTACTACTCTATCAAGCAGGCCCTGAAGTCCAGGATATCTTCGAAACACTTGCAGATACGGGAAGAGATGATGAATTGGATGCAGCAATCAAAAGTCTCACAGAATATTTTGCCCCAGCACAAAACACAGATTTCGAGATATTTCAACTTCGTCAAGCAAAACAACAACCCCAAGAAACTTTGGAGAATTTTCACACTCGCTCGAGAAAACTAGCTCAAACACGCTCATTTCCCACAGACTCAGTGGATAACGAAATAAAACAGCAAATTATTCAAGGCTGCTCAGGTTCCTCATTGCGGAAGTACGCACTGAAAACAAAGGACGTCAAATTACAAGATATTTTGGTTAAAGGGGAAAACAGATGAAATCAGTAAAGAACAGGCCAAAGAAATAGAAAAACAAACCACAGGGCTAACAGAAAAATTACAACCTATGAAAATCGAGCACAAAAAGTACAAGCCGAGTCGCAGAGGAACAACACACCAACAACGAAATTCTGCAAATACACCCGCAAGGAAACCAGAAACTTGCTACAACTGTGGATTCGACTACCCTCATGGTGATAAACCCTGCCCAGCCCAAGGAAAAACATGCAGTTACTGCAAGAAACAAAATCATTTTACTCGCTGTTGCAAATCACGTCTGAAAAACCAACAAAACCGCGAGAAAGTAAATACAGTAAAGGATGATACCAGCTCAGATGACAGCTCAGAGGAATATGTTTATTGTATGGATAAAACCAATGCACACTCAAAGAAATTGGAGACTCAGCTCACAATCAATGGACAGGAAGTATCGTTTCTCATCGACACAGGAGCAAGTGTAAACATTCTGGATGAAAAATCGTTCGACAAAATTAATACCACAGGGAAACCAGTCGTGCTCAAGAAGTCAAACACAAAAATCTTTGCCTACGGATCAAAAGCACCACTTCAGCTGCTAGGAACTTTCGAAGAAACTGTCGAAACAAACAAAAAGATTGCTATTACACAATTTCATGTCGCAAAGAATGTCGAAGGAAATTTGCTCAGTTTTCAAACAGCTCAAAAGTTGCACCTCATCAAGATCAACATAAACAGCGTGCAAACAGACACAACAACAGGGAAACAAACGCATTCAGCAAAACCTACGATTGATTCTCCCGATTACGTCAGCCACTTGTTGGAACAGCACAAGAAAATTTTCAAAGGTGCTGGAAACTTAAGGGACTTCGAAGTCAAACTTCATACAAATCCTGAAGTCAAACCTGTTATCCAAGCGCAACGTCGTATACCTTTCCACATACGAAAGAAAGTCGAGACAGAATTAGAACGACTTGAGGAAGATGACATAATTGAGAGAGTAGAAGGAGCCACACAATGGGTGAGCCTGTTAGTAATAATCCGAAAGAAGAACAATGAAATAAGAATTTGTGTGGACATGCGTCTGCCTAACACTTCAATTTTACGCACAAGACACCCCATGCCAACAACAGATGAACTGATATCTGATTTGAACGGTGCGTGTCATTTTTCTAAACTTGATTTAAAGCAGGGATACCATCAGCTGACACTGGCAGAAGAGTTGAGAAATTTGACAACATTCACAACACACAAGGGACTCAGGAGATACAAACGTCTTTGTTATGGAGTAAACTCAGCAGCAGAAATTTTCCAGAACACCATTTCTCAGACGATTCAAGATATCAGCAATGCCAAAAACATGTCTGATGACGTCATAATTTGGGGAAAGACCCTTGAGGAGCACAACACTGCATTAACCAAAGTATTGCAACGATTCGAGGAGAAGGGAATCACTCTCAATGAAGGGAAATGCCGTTTCAACAAAACACGTCTTCAATTCTACGGCCTAGTCTTCAGCAAAGAAGGAGTTAGCCCTGACCCAAGCCTCGTACAAGATTTTGCCAATACACAGCCACCAAAGAATGTTAGTGAAGTCCGAAGTCTACTAGGAATGTCTCAATATTGCGCAAAATTCATTCAAGATTATGCATCAATCACAGAGCCCCTGCGAAGGCTAACACAGAAAAATGCTCAATTTCAATGGGGAAAAAGTCAACAAGACGCGTTCGAAAAACTGAAGGAAACTCTCTTATCAGGTCCAGTGTGATGGCTTATTTTGATATTGCCAAGCGCACAACAGTCACCAATTATGCCAGTCCATACGGAATTAGTGCAATACTGTCCCAAACATCAACACCAGAAGCGACAGATCATAAAATTGTAGCATATGTATCAAGATCATTGACGCCTGTCGAACAGCGCTACTCTCAGACAGAACTTGAAGCGTTAGGACTAGTATGGGGAATTGAACGTCTTCATTTATTCTTATATGGAGCAGGAAATTTCCATGTGTTTACAAATCACAAAGCACTCGAAACGATTTTCAACAATCCCGTTGCCAAACCACCAGCTCGCATCGAGAGATGGCAACTTCGACTCCAAAATTACAGCTTTACCGTCAAGTTCAAGGAAGGATCAGATAATCCGTCTGATTACATGTCACGTCACCCAGCTTCACATCGTCCAGAGCAAGATACAATTGCAGAGGAATACGTAAACTTCATCACCAAGAATGCAGTCCCAAAAGCCATGACATTACATGAAATTGAAGAGGAGACGGAAAATGACAAAACCCTCCAGGCCGCAATTGACTTAATTCGCAGAAATCGATGGCATGAAGTAGATATGATCCAAGATCCTACCATTAACAAACAAGATCTCAAAATCCTGCGCAGCACCAAACAAGATCTCACCGTGAAAGGAAACATAATTCTAAAGGGCACAAGGATTGTCATACCGCAGAAACTACGCCACAAAGCTATAGAACTTGCTCATAAGCCAGGACACTCAGGCACAACTAAGACAAAATCAATACTGCGTGAAAAAGTATGGTTCCCATATATCGATAAGATAGTGAAAGAATTCATCGAGAAATACACTGCTTGCCAAGCAACAGGACAAGAAAACAGCAAGGAACCAATGCAGTCAACAGATTTACCAGCAGCCCCATAGCACACAGTCAAAGCAGATTTCTTTGGACCAGTACCTTCCGGAGAATACTTACTGTCAGTCATTGACACATATAGTCGATTTCTTGAAGTCGAAATTGTTAAATCAACAGCAGCAGGAAGTATCATTCCAAAACTCGATCGTATCTTTGGAACGCACGGAATTCCAGTTAAATTTATATGTGACAATGGTCCACCATTTAACGGAATCGAAATTGAAACGTACATGAAAACATAGGGAATCGAATTCAAACCAGGAACACCACTATGGCCTAGACAGAACGCAGAAGTAGAATCGTTCAATCGACCTCTCAAGAAACTACTTCAAACGTCTCAGATTGAAGGAAACAATTGGAGAAAGGAACTACACTTATCTCTACTTAACTACAGGTCAACACCGCACTGTACAACTCAAGTTGCACCCGCCGAACTTTTGTTCAATCGTGTGATAAGAACGAAAATTCCAGTTGTAGGAATTACATCGAAACCATCAAACAAACACAAGCTTGTACAACGAAATGACAAAGAAAGCAAGGCAAAAGCGAAAGTCCATTATGATAAACGTCAACACACTAAACCATCCGACATCAGAGAAGGAGATCTTGTACTCGTCAAACAAGAAAGAAAGAACAAACTTACAAGTAAATTCGATCCAAAGCCGTATCGCGTCATTGAGATCAGAGGAACCAAAGTAATCGCTGAAAGACCAGACCATAAGATTACTCGAAACATCTCATTCTTCAACAAGTTTTACAACTCCCTCGATTCAACAACCGATTCAGAAACTGATGATGATGATACAGTTCAAGCAGACAATAACATTCGAGATGAGACTCAACCTGAAGCCGATATTGTACGCCAATACCCAATGAGATTACGCACGATGCCTATGTACTATGGTCAAGTTATCACGCATTGAAAGTCACTTTATTAATAAACTGCTGAAACATATAATCGATGTTAGTAAATTTTATTTCCGAAGAAGAGGAGAGATGTTATGGACTCCCTATGGACGCTATTATTCTAGTATTCTTATGTAATCGGTGCCATGATACAGTTGGATTTTTATGCATGTTATGTTCGGTTCAACACGGCCTACTTCTTGATTTCATAACACTACTGCGGATATGCAGAGGATATAATAGAATGGAACATATCTCCATCGCTAGATTTCCCACCTTTTCAAGGACTTTTCTAGCAGACAAACCATTTTCGAAAAATCCATACTTTGGAAGTCTTCTGATGAGCAAAAATATCGCTTAAAATAATTAAGATCCAAGTGAGCCTTTAAGCAAGAGATTGCCGTTTACATCGCTCCAAACGAGGCAATGGTTGTTGTTCTGAAACTTTTCAAACGGGGAAAGTTTTTTGTGGGACACCCGTTACGTCGTAGAGTATCGAAAAAATGCATGATCTGCCAAGAAAACAAAATACGAAAATCCGTTCTGTAAAACTGATAAATGCAAAATCCGCTCCTTGTAATTAACTAAATTCGCCGATCCGCCAAGTCTTTCACCCCTCATATTTAAGCCAACAAAAGCATAAAAAATTTTCTGGTCGCTTCACTCGCATTTTCATACATGAGTCAGTGCATCATTGTAGTACCGCTTAGCTTACTATGATGCAGGCATGCCATTCTATTAGCTCCAATGAATCCGACTTAGGCATCTTTTCAACTTTGTATGTGTATGCCTCTAGATCTAGCACAGAATATAAGTTAACTTTATCACTGTCACAAATTTTTTATTTGTACTTGGCGACATGCTGCCACTTGGTCTCCTTGAACGATTTCTCAATTTCTCTAAGCATCCAGCGTTAACAAAATTTATGCATCCTATCCTGCTTAAACCTTCCTTAACTTTCACCGACATTTCATTTCTATTACAATAACATGATATTTCAACAATGCAGTGAAGCCATTTGCTCTAGTAAAACTCTTTATGTGCATGTGTGTTTCTCAAAAATTGTCAGCTAACTTTGCTCGTACTCTCTTCGTATTCAACATATGCTAGGGAAGAGTGGAGTTAAATCCAACCTTCCCTTTGCATAACCATCGTTGCTCCTTCTGGACTTTGATCAAAGTTTTAAAAGAAAACATATTTCAAATTCGTCTGCTTGTTTCGTTAGGGCACATTCTTGTTTTTCCTAAGAGTGTAGGCACTCTCTAATTGCTAAATATCATCGACAAGTTCATTGAACTTGGCCTTTCTATCCTTAGGTTCTCGAACGGTTCAGGGCGGCTTGTGCTAAAAAGGGCTTCTACAGCATTCTAAAGGACGTGGGCTCAAAAATTTTCCGGGCAAGCCCCTGGACCCCGATTTTCATTCACTTCACTAGCAACTTACCCCCCCCCCCCAAAGGTAGCTACGCCACTAGTGGAGAGGATATCAAGCCCCACAACCAAGAGTATGTGTGTGTGATAGAAAGCCACGCTCAAAAGCCATAGCCTTTAGTCAGACAATTGAGAGCTCCCTCTCCCTAGCTTGATTCCTCTAGCGACTGCCCTGCCAAGACTTTCACTTTGTTTGCCAAACAACAGACATGCAAAACATGACTTTTCAAGAAACATTTACTTCGAGCAAAGCGATAGATATTGCTGTGAAGGTATTTTCCATATCATATTTATATCGTAGGTGTGGAGAGCGTACAACGCCCTGTGGGTGGGGGGGGGGAGTAACTTCAATAGGTAGATGACGGTGGTGTGCAATTTGAAGTCTGAAATCACACCCTAAAATTTATCAATTTTTGTGAAAGCGATGCCCAAAAATTACAGGGCATTAAATACGATACCCTAAAATTTTGACAACAATCCAAAATTTCAACTAAGTAAGTGAAATTTGATCAAAATCAATGCCCTAATGATTTTTTTCTAAAATGACGTCCAAAAATTTGTGATTTTAATGACTATTTTGATTTTAATGAAAATAACTACTTGTGATTTTACTAAAGGTGATACCCCAAAATTTATTTTCTGCTCGAAAAAAGGCACCCTACAAAATGGTACATTCCGTACAAGCATATATGGCAGTTGCTCCCGACGTGCAACGCTATTCAGTGTCACAAATCTCTAGCGAAAGCATCAATTTGCAATGTCCATACCAATAGACCTTATGTTAAGAAGCAATTAAATCATTTCTTCAACCAAGTGAAATAGTCACTTTTTCAAGTATAAAACAATAGACAAGTTTATTTTTCGCAATTGTTGGAGCTCAATCCTTTGTCTCTTTCAAGAAAACTTTGATAGAAAATCAATGCACGAATGTCTTGAAATTAGCTATATACTTGGATCCTACGTGTATATTATGATTGATTTATAGACTCTTTCTTGAATTCTTAGTAACAAACGTGCGCTGTTGCTCCACTGACTGCTCATATCAAGCAGCATTTTAGGGGACGCCTGTCAGTTGGCAAGTTTTTAGTACATCAAGCATAAAGAGAATGTCCGGAGAAGTTTCATCGCCCAAGTCTCATAAATTCCTCATTGCCTTAAATATTTTAACAATCAATATTAAATAATGATAGTAATAATGTTATGTTCCTAACAGGCACCAGATTCAGCCTAAAAAGATGCCGTCACTGTAGGACCTGAACTTTAACTAGTGTTATTGCTAGTTGTAATTTCTACTTTCAGCGCGATTATCTTTAAATTAGCCGCTTGTTTCATTTGCCGACTTTCTTCGCTGTAAACTTTAAATTTTGTACTTTTGTCTGGGATATGTTAACTTAGAATGACTCAAATCGATCAGATGAAGCAAACAAGCAAACAATCAATTTGGCTGAAGTCAGCAAATGTTCAAAAACGTGTGTATCAAATGAAGGCATTTATCAACGATGATCAAAGGGTGCATGTTTGAAGTAATCGGGCAGGTGTATTACTGCCACCAGACGATTAGAGTCAGAACAACCAAATGCTACGATTTGATTGCCTATATGATTTGACTAAAACTTGCTGGTCGTTAATCTCTTGTCGTATTAGCGTAGTGTAGAAATGTTTGGTAGGGATGGGGGTAGAAAACGGCCCCCAGTAAGAATAGTTTTAACTGACCTTAATCCCTTGATTGATGAAAACAAGGTGCAGATTGTTTGATATCTAACCTATATATGATCATATGTGATAAACTTCTGTTTCATATATGACCCATTAATGAATATACAGGAGACTCGGTTGAAATTTATATCAGGATCCCTTTATTAACGTTTGATTCCTTCCTTTCAGGCCCATTGTTCTCTATTTATGCGTTGCCTACTTTGGACAATACCTTGCTGCAAGATTCATATTTCTACAAGATAAAGGAGATCTACTTGCCATTGAAAATAGGTATGGTAATGATCCTTGCAACCAGTAGACTCAATAGATAGATCCTTATATTAAATCTTTATTGTCACCATTCCATGTTTGCAAAAATGAAGATCAGCAAAGAGATGGCACATTCAATTTATACTGCTAGTACATAGCCTTTTAAAGTTAGCAGTTTAGCGATACCTGTGAATAGCCCCAAAATGCAAATGACGAGAGACTCCGAAAGAAAGGACATTTTCATCAGCAGTATCTTCATTGCATGCTTTGTGAAAGTGTTTAGGAGAGATGAAGCCGTCCAGTTCTTGCGGCTTGTCTTCTCGCTTCACTGTTGATATATAGGATATCTCAAACACAAGTACAACATTTGAGTGGTAACTGTGAAGGAGCCATGGATGAAACTTTCCCATTTGTCACATTTGTGAACATACGAGACTTCGACTTCGAGTCTGGAGCCAAGTTTTCAGTAAATAACAAGCAGTTGCTGACTTACATAGAGCAGAACATCTAAATTACTGGTAGCCAGAGAATTTTAACCCTTCATTTAATCTCGTAACATAATGTATTTTCTGTACAAGCTCACTGTAAAAGTCTACAGTTCAAGGATTATGTAAGACTACAAACGAGCTACCTTACATTACTCCAAAAACGATGCCAAAGGGAGTCAAAGATCAAGTCTACCACAGGGCCATTCACGCGAAGAACATAAAACTAAAATACAAAACCATGCACTTTTGACAGGCCACCATAAATCATATACTGGACCGATTTTGACGACTGACGATATAATCATTAGCTAAGATCCTCAATTAAATGCTTATATTTTTATACATTTTTCAGTAACCTACCTGCATCCTGGAAATTTAAGTTTCGAGAACACAGAGAGTGACGCAAAAGATGTTGATCAAATTTTCCACAAGACTCAACATTAATGGGCAAAACAATTTCGTGATGATTTGGGGGCGCAGAAATTCATCAGATCTTCATGCTTGTTTGACCTCATAATGTACCTTCACTACTTCTTGTCTTATAAGACCCTTGACACAGGAGCGCAGTACCTGCATAGAAGCATAACATTTTGAAAGAAAATTCATTTATTTGTACCGTTTAAAACGTATTTACATTCCTTCCAACAAAGAACTATAACTGATCAACTTCTAGATCCCAAATCAACACAAAAATATTCTCTTGTTTTTCTTGGTGAGTGTATAGAAACTTTGATCTTCGTTTTTTGGTCATATTCAGTTTTTGCTAGATCGAAAGTTTTTAAAAAGCACCCTTATATCTCTTTTAATAGAAGACTAAAAAACATACGCAATGCAACATGCTGCCATTAATTGAGCTTCTTAGTTAACGATTAACTCGCATGTTTTGAAAATTTTTCCTGTGTGCAATTCATTGTGGCCTGTTAACAGTGCATAGTTTGTTTTGGCACCGGTACGATTACGAAAAGCAACCTATAAACAAAAGAACAGAGGGGCAAAACTCAAACACAGGGGATTTTACGATTCATTGAAAGATTGGTATATCCACATGGCCGTTGTAATGGAAAAATTTCAGTGAGAAGGCTTGAATGGTCAACCCCAAACGAAAGGCGAAGCAACCAGAATTGCTCCGTACTCTAAATGCCATCGGTAGAAGGGCACATATAATTTATGGTGCTCCTAAACAGATGCTTGAATTTTTGAAGGCTTACGGTAATTTGCTAAGATCAACTCTAAGTTGAGAAATATAGGATGAGCTTATTAGGTAATGAATTCTAGAGAAAATTTAGCAACTTTCGAGAGTAACTATTCTTGAAGATAGCAAGATAGCACTCTGAAATCCTGAGTACTGTGATTTCTGAAGCTTTTTAGCAATGAATTGATCTTAACTTTAAATTTTTACTGAGAAATACATATGGGAGTAATGAGAGGAAAAATCGCTGAGTGCTACTTACCTGGAAGAGTTTGTAATACAACATTACTTTTTAGAATGGATTTTCGTGACTCTAGGAAAAAAGTGGAGAGCGAATGCAATGCCATTTAGTGCTAGAACAGCAGAACATCAGTTCTTGCATTTTTGGATACGCATTTCTTTTTTTATTGCAAACTATATTTCATGACTTCGCGTTTTACCCGTTGAAATTAGGAAGCTGTGTTAGGTATGCTTTGTCACTAAATTTCTTTGATTTTTACGTTCGTCAGAGTATATGAAATCCCAAGGTTTGATGAAGATGAGGGAAAATTGTATACCGCTTACCAAAGTGCCCCGTGGCTAAAACCAGAAAATATCGAAACTTAGTAAAATTCTCGTCGTGTGTGGATGATTTTCGCTTAGGAAATACTTATTGTGTAGCAGAGGAAAAGATCTATTGTATTGTGTTTGATAATTTCTGCCATTTGTGCCAAAGTTCTCGCCGTCCTCGCTGTCATTGAGGATTTTGCTCATTGCCTTGGGTGCACACTTGTTCACACTTTGAACTGTCATCTTGCTGTGAACTGTGGTCGATACCATGGCAACATGAACACGTGTGTACCCAAGGCAGTTAGCCAAACTCTCAATGAAACCGCAGACGGTGAGAATTTTGGCACGAATGGTAGAAATTATCAAACACGATAGATATATGCCTCAGCTAACCAAAGTGAGTATTTCATCAGTAAAAATCATCCGCCTACGGCAAGAATTTTCCTAAGCAAAATAACATTCATGCCCCTCTGCTGAGCATTTTCCTCTTCGTGTGCGGCGGGCTTGAATACCCCTTAATGTTTGAATAAAAGCGGGACGAAGTCACACCTTTGCATGACAATGTCTCTCGTCAGACCATAAACTGAGAATTCTTACAGAAAAATTAATCAACCATATCGCGTACAGAATTTGAGGCTGCCGCACAATTGTTATATCCTGGACTCCCTGTGCTGGTTCACGCATGGCAAATGCAATATTTCCTCATCTTGGTTTGATGCAGCCTATAAATCAGCAACTGCGTATCAGATTTACACAAACATGGTCGTAGAATTTAATTCGAATCACAGCAATTGAACCAGTACAAAAGAAAGAATGAAGGATTCATCATTGCTCCAAAAAACGAATCAAAGGGCCCTTGCACATAATTTTGGCACAATCCGTATGGCTCTTTACTGTTTACTTGTTTTACTGCTTTCTTAGAAGAAGAACATCAAGTTTAATAACGTTGCTTTGCTCGCCTCTAGCATAGCCATTCAATCCCAATGATTAGATCCTAACATTGTGCACAGCCTAATTCTAATTGACTATTCAGTCAAACTAATTTTTGCAGCCATGAATCTAGAACATGGAAATTATAATAAGTAATATGCAGCATCAAATCTCATCACACATTTAATGATTCTCTTTGTGGCATGGTGCTGATAAAGTAACATACAGCAGAATTGCGAAGGCGAGAAAGACAGTTTACAAGACTTGATTTAAGGGTAGGTGGTGTAAAAAATTTCTCCGGGAAAATAGGTTAATTATTAATTAAGAGTTAAGAGAATGAACAAGCTCTGCAGAAGTTCCTCGATGGAGTTTCAGGTACGATTTGGCAACCTGAAGAACCAGAATTTAGTGAGTTAAATTACATAAGACTGCCTAGTTTCATTTTTAAAGCCCTTATCAATTCGGAGTTCTGAGGGAAAGTGTTAACGTCCCTTCCGAAGAACGACGGGGTGCGTTTTGAGGTTAGGCCTCCGAGGTCACCCATCCGGAGTTTGACCTCACTCGACCGAGCTTAACTTCAGTTACCTGACGAAAACTGTTTAAGCCACTTAGCCACTTCTAATAAGAGGAGTCTTGGAAATTTTGGTGAAGAACAGGCAATATCTCGATGAAAGAAAAACATAACTATTTTCAACAATTTTAACAAAAACTTTGTCCATAGATGATCCAGGGCGAGCAATGTTGTATTTCTGAAACTTGATAGAGTAAATACAGAAGGTCCCAATTTGTAGTAGTTAAGATTTTAGAAATACACAATTAATGTAAAATGATAATGCTGTTGTGTTCGGCTCAATTTCAGGGTTGCCATATTTGCTTTTTCAAGTCAAATTTTAGGATTTCGCTTTTTTATAAGATATTTAGGCCATCCCTGGATGTCATACTTAGTTGAAAGACACTGATGTTTGATAGACATAAAAATTGGCTTGTCTGGACATGTGTTTTGAAGAGAGGCAATGATACAATGCGCAGTAGAAAGTACTGGGCATGCGCAGTATAGGAACATTGCTGTCATGCACAGATATTCCGATTTTGGCTTCTTTTCCAGCTATTTGCTTGTTTCTTAGGACTTTTGGCATGTATTTAGGATTCAACTTGAAGGTTTTCACGGATCCTATGAAACTCATTTGAAAATCTTGAGTGCTGGAACTCTTATATTTTAAGAAGTTCTCAGTACTGGCCCAAATCTTAAGTTTTTAAATCAAAAGACGTGTATTTGACTTCTGTTATTGTTGTTTTGTTATCCTCGTTATTGTTGTTACCTAAGGGACAAGTCTTTTTTGTCCAAAACTTCGATTCATGATTTGCCCTATAATGCTTGTATTTACATTTGATTACTATGCTAGTTTTCATTTTGAGAGATGGAGTCAAGGAATTTTATTACATCTACTCTGTGATTTGCCTACTGATTATCAAATGATATGTGTTTGAACTTTTATTCACCGGTTTGAAATTACCCGAAATCTTCCCCGAAATCGTCCGAAATTTATAATTATTTCGTATTTTTGTAATTATTGATGTTTGCCCGAAAATTGAATATCCGAAAATAAAATATCCAAACATTTTGAAGTTAACGTAGCTTTATACTTAAGGTGCGGTATGTCAATTTTTGGTTTGGGGGGCCACATTGACTCTCTACGGATTAAATAGGGTAAAAAATGCATTATGAAGCTTTAAGCTCAAGTTTTATCAGTGTACTGCATTTGCATGAATTTAGAGATACCGAGAGACGGTTTAAAAAAACCACTGAAAATTTTATAGACATAGAAACCATTATATGGCCTTCAATCAATTGTTGCAGGGTCATCTTTAGCAATGGAAAGTACTATTTTATAGACTGCCAAAGCATTTTCCACAGAAACACAATTTGTCAAGGAGTTTTGGCCACCATCCTAGCCTTACCTTGGTCACCTTGGGGCCACTTGACCGTCTCTGCTATGATAAGGTGCCTGCATTGCAAACAGTGTCTTAATTGAAACTGTCAATCAGAAAGAAAATGTAGTTTCCTCTACGACACAAGGTTTGTGCTCCATAGAGGTGTACGTAAGCGAGAGTTCACTCTGCCAGGCGAGTTAAAGGAACCAAAACAATGAGGCTGAAGAGGGTCTTTGTTCATGAATGAAATGCTCCGTTGGATTTTGACATTTACCTGTAATTACTATCTGTGGCTCCCTTGAAAGCACTGCGCAGCGACACATTGTTATTAGATGAAATTGCCGAGCATTTATAGGGCTACTCATAACCTTAAATTAAACGCTGTGAGAAAATTTCTAAACTTCATTCTGAACACTTTTTCCACGGAAAGATGACTATTTTCATACAAGAAAAAACCGTTAAGTGTACTCTGTTAGCCTCTGTTAGCCTTGATGTGTACTTTGCTGAATTCGTGTACGAGGCATATACAATATTGAAGATACTGAGGCTTATGCCTGTACGATCAAACGTACGCCGTACTGAAGCACTTACGATTGCCGAGGACTGCTAGTTTTGAAATAGAAAATGCCGGTTCGAATTTTGCAGAAAAGGGAGAGACAAGTACACTAACGAAATCAAGAAGAGTTTATTGTGTCGGGAAAGTGTGCACTTTTTAAAGATAGGAACAAAGTTTTGGTCAATGGATGAAAATTGCAAAAAATTTGCTGAATTTGATCGCTGTGGCCTATCTAAAACAGCAGGCGTCGCGGGTGAATGAAAGCTATTATATTTTGTCCAAGCTCTTTTCCACATGAAAATTTATATGAATTTTAGGGTTTGATTTAAGACGTCAAATGGCACCCGCCTATTGAAGTACCCCCCCCCCCCCGGGATGCATTTTTGTAGATGTTGTCTAATTTCAACTGTAGGCTAGGACGAAGAAAGGCCAGAACGGTAAGGTTTAAGTTTAGCCTTTAACGTCATTGCTTGTCTGAATGGAATGACCTTGATCCTGAGATTAGACTTGCACCATCTGTTGCCGTTTTTAAGAAGAAGCTTTGTCAATAATTAGAGCCCCTGTAGGATATATCTTTGGCATTCATGATCCAAAAGGTCTTTCCTATCTCACTCAGCTTACTGTTGGTCTTAGAAAGTTGAATTTTCACAACTTCAAGCATAATTTTAGGGATACCATAATCCCAATGTGCCCTACGAAGGATGGTATCGAAGATGCAGAGCACTTTATGCTGCTTTGCCCTTTCTACTAAATACTTTCTCGCTGGAGTTTTTGCTTTATCAGGACCACTTGGATATACAAATCTCCTAAATAATGTTATAATGCAGATTTCGTTGTATGGTGATCGAAACTTTCCCAATGAACTCAATAAAACTGTACTTCCGCTAACTCTACGATTTGTTCAAAAATCTGGTCGATTTTATTAGAAACTCCTTACTCCGTTATGAGCCACAAAGCTACAATCACCATGTCCAATTTATGCATTACGTGTACTTCTTTGTTTTGTATTGTTTGTTTGTTTTCTCTTTCTTTCTCATTTGTGTTTTATTCATATATTTAATGTCTGCCGTCTGCCTCAAATTAGATACCACGCGATATCTGGAATAACGTCAGTTACCCTCTCAATCACTTTAGTTTTTCAATCGCAGACACGTCTCGTGGTGGCATGTAATTTGAGACAGATTCTAGTTTTTATCTTTATGTTAAATTGGCCTCGGGGTAGTAGTAGCCTCTTTGCTCCTCGGGGTATCGTTCTAGTAGGACCATATAGTTGTATAGTAATTTTGTACTTATATTGTAAACTTATATTGTAATTTTTCAGTGGATGTAAAAAACTTTCAATTTCTTGAGAAAGTGGATTCTATCTTAGTACTTTTCTTATATCAGGTGCGGCGGAACAAACTGTGCATGTTTGGCAACCCATGATAAATTGTATACTGGACTGATTCTGAAGATTTCTGAATTCATCTTTAGGTGCTTAATTAGATGCCAGTATTCTTTGGAAATTCTTTAGTCTTCTGGAACGATAAGTGAGTTTCTTAAAATGTTCGATGTCGAAAGCACTAAAGACGGTGACAAACGTTGATCAAGTTTCTGAAACTCAACAGAAATAGCTAAAGAGAAGATTTTTTTGTGGTGATTTGGGGATTTAGAAATTGATCAATTCCAATACAATGCACGATTATCAGCTATATGTTGGAAGAAATTTAAAGGTATTTTTTAATGACACAAAGACATGTATTTCTTTCTGAGATTTCATGGAATCTATTCTTTTATGCAGGTACTGGATTTCTGTGTCAAGGGGTTCGAAAACGCAGCATTGAATCGATGCGATGAGGTCGAACATGCATAGAGTTTTGATCAATTTCTTAATACGCAAATCACCATGAAAGCATATTCTTTTTGTCCATTCTCGTTGAGTATTTAGAAAATCTTTGAACGCTTTTGAAATTGAAAATTATTAGATACTTGCTTGCAGTGCTATAAACAGAAGGCTAAAAATGTACCAAAATACTAGGATCTCATTGAGGATCTTAGCTAAAGATCAACTCACAACTATTCAAATGGTCCAGTTAATAATTTACGTATCATGGCCTGTAAACTGTTTGGCGCACCCGGTACAAAGCCGGTAAGACCGGTTAATCCTCGGGAAGCGAAACATTTTGATAAAGCACTTTTTAGTCATTCCTGAAAATCAAAGCTAATGAGGGAGTGGACATGATTTGAGGATGCTTTTGACGCTTTTGTAAGAGAGCTTTCATTGTAGAATCCATTGTGTTTTCAGTACTGTGAAAGCGAATTTTAGTTAACCCTATAGTGGTTGGGCTATTTGATAGTCCTATTTTTGTTGGGGGGGGGGCAAAAAAGCACCCCCTACCTAACTCTTGACTGGTAATAGGTAGAGTGACCAAACTTTGTGTGCTAATAGCCTCAGGCATGTACTTTCAGAAAATATAAAAATTAACCTAAGATTGGCCCTCGTTTTTGCTCACGTCAGCATTTTCCTTTGTGTGGTCAAGAAAAGCGGCAAAATTGACTAAAATCAGGAAAATCGCGATAAAATTAAATTTGGAGCACATTTTTCCACCCAAAAATGATAATTGTGATAGAATGCATCAAATAACACTACACTACAAAAGAAATTTGCAAAGTATTCAACTTACGTTCCTTTTTTCGCGATAATTGAGATTTGAGAATTTGCGATCTTTCCAGGGTCAGTCCCAGAAAATTGTCTCCCGCCCCCTCATTTTTCAAAATATTTTAATGAAACTTTTTGAGAAGTTGTACAATAAGTAGTTGCAAAAAGTCAAGAAGTTTCATGGCTATGAATATCTTCCTAGCAGAGTTATTAAACAAAATCTACTAGGGGGGGGGGCAAATTTGCCCCCCAACCAAAATAGGGTTAAAGTAAGATCAGTACCAAATGCTGGGAAAACTTGGCATTTTTATGCACCCAGCGGTTTTCAAGTGTCCGTTCTTATGTGAATGACTAACCGTGTACACAGTAGCGTAGCCAGGGGGCAAAGGGGGGCGGTCGCCCCCCAATCATCACCAAAGAAGAGTTTTGTGATTCTTCCAAATCCGTTAAGAAACTGATGGGAGGGGTAAGCTGCATTTTTCTCCAACACTTGTGGCAGCGTGCTTTGTCAATGTTATTTAAGACAAAGGAATGAAACTCTTGAGCTAATAAATGACAACTTGGCACGATTTAGCCAAAAAAAATATCAAAAATTTTCTGCTCGCTTCGCTCGCACTTACATACATAGGTCACTGTATAATCTTTGTACCGCCTGGTTCAGTGGCGTAAATTATGGGGGTGGGGGGGGCAACTGCCCCCCCCCAATTCAATAAGACTCGGAAATTTTCTGTAGAAGTCGGAAATTTCGAAGGTGGGATCGAAACTGCAATGAAGAAACGAGTCACCGTTGAGAAGGAAAGAGTTTCTATTTTGAATGAGTAAACAAAATGCTCACGCTCTACCTGCATCCTATTTTTAAGTTTTTATGCACTATCATTCATTTCAAAAATGAGAAGAAAGTGATTGGGTATAGGTTGGTTACAGTATCGATATTTCCGAGAGGTGATGGAGCGTGATTGGGAGAGGCGTTCTAAGCCAATGTAGAGGCTGGAGTTTTCAAAATTTTCCTTGGGACGCTTACTACAAGACGAACGATCCAAGAATTGTCAAATTATGTCTATGTTTGGGCAGGCAATAATTGGATGGTGAGGAGCGTTCTAAGACAAAGTAGAGGTTCTTTACGTAAAATTTGCCAAAGAAGTAGCTACCAATACTCGTCAAATATTCAAGTCGGTCAATGGCAGATAAGGGATCCAAGGAGTCTTCTTAGCCAAAGTAAATTGTGTTTGCTCAAGCTCAAAGAATTTCGTGGGGCTGCTACTCTGCAAAAAAATTGTTACAAAATTGTCAAAATCCAAATTCAATACCGGTAAAAATTTGGTCGTGAGATCCATTCTAGGCAAAAGTAGAGGGCGTATCCTCAAAAATTTTCCTGGGGGCTTCGCCCCCAGATTCCTGAACGCTGTTCATCTTACCCTTATGGTATGTTTTTTTCTGTTTCTATCAACTTTTGCTGAATACAGATCTTTTCTCTTAGCACATTTAAGGACCCTATTTACGTCAGGTCTTCTAGCAAAATACGTCAAACGAAAGCATTTCTCCTGACTCGGAAAATTGATGGCCCTTGCCCCCCCCCCCCACTCAAAAAGCTGAATCTCCGCCACTGGCCAGGCTTGCCATCATGTCCCCGCAAGGCAACCAGCTTCATTGGTTTCTTTAAATCCGGCTTAGGCACCCCATTAGTATGATGTATGTATGAATCTCTTTGGCACGGAGCATAAAATCAAATCAAGTTAATCACATCTGACGAATTTTTCTCGCTTCGCTCGAACTTCTTTCAAGACTTCCTTCCGTGTGTTCTTATGCAGCCACTTGTATCATTGACCGATTTCTGCATTTATGAATCCAACTTAAACCTTAACTTTAATTGACAGTGCATCTCTTTTACAGTTATGTGACATTTCAACCATCAAGTCATCCAGTGAAATTCAGTGTGTGCTTCTCAAAAATATCGAATTCTCTTCATGTTCTGTATACCCCATAATCTTCGTTGCGCCTTTTAGAATTTCTATGAGTGTTTCAAAACAATTCAAAGTTGAAATTTGTGAACGGTACCATAAATCCCATCATTCTGCTATGGTCCTTTATGGCTCAGCTCTTCCTCATAAAAACGTTTCTTATCGATCTGCCCAGCGCAACATGAATATTCTCCTGTTTCCAGTTACAAGGGACTTTGAATTGCTATTTTTTACTTCTTTTGTCTCAGGTACTCATGGTACTTGATTGCGAAATATTGGCGAGAATTTAAATATGACTTAAAGAAAAAAGCAAAGCTATCGTTGCTTCCATTTTAAAAACGGCATAGAAAATTTTCTCTGCTATCTTAGTTCGGGTGCATTCTTGTTTTTCCAGTGGCCTAAGAAGGAATGCAGCGTCCTAAGAATTTCTTGAACAATGTTGGCAGAGGCATTCTAAGCCAAAGTAGAATTATTAAAAATTTTCTTGGTGACTTGACCCAGGACCCATCAATTTCAATATCCCCTGTGACTCTTAGCCTGTACATGCCTGCCGTTGGCTGTAGGGATCCTTATTTGCTGCCACTTTGTAAAAATCTCATCAAATGATGATTTGAAGAATCTGTACGCTGAAGAACAATTCCGTTTGCAAAAGATTCTTGCAAAAGATGTTGTAGACTGACAAGACAAAGATAAGTGAAAAGAGACAGTTCCTCGAATATCAAGATCGAACGACCAGCACCAAATCATTTTGCAGTAGAGCTGAGAAGATCCATTTCGTATTTCGTACTTGATATGTTGGACCGCTTGTAATTGTATAAGAATTCTTCTGCTTTCTTAGTAGCTTGCTATAATGAGCATAAATTCTTGATCCAAATTGAACAAGACATCTGTAATATCCCCGAAGGGACGGGCAAGAGGGCGTGAACACAGTGCCTGCTACATGCTTGGAGTCAGAGCTGAACTAAATATAAATCAATAAACTGAGGTATTTACAACATACAGGAACAATACAAACTTAACAACAGGTACACCAAACTCTGAATATTACAACATCCTGCCTATTTTGTGTTCAATGTAGTCATGTTTATGATGCAAAATATAACTGAAAAGGGCGTTTCCCTCTTTTTCCGAGCATCACAAGGGCTTGGCCCCTAAAAATTTTTCCGTGGGCAAGCCTCCGGACCCCTCACATCCTCGCTACCCTCGCACTTTGCCCCCCCCCAAAACAGGGACCTGGCTACGCCACTGCGTATACAGATTTGTATGCATAACCAACTATTATCCTTTTTTCAGAAAAGCATACCACATAACAGCATATTTCCTGTTCTTTTACAACGTCTTCATCGGATTGGTCTCAGGCTCATTAAGGCTGCTCAAAGTCATCGTTTTGGGAACGTTGTTCTTGACAAGAATCCAGAAGCCAATTTTGCCAGCTGATTTGATACGCTGTGACACAGGTAACAAATGTTCGAGCTAATTTGTAGTGCCTAAATCTCCTAGCAATACGCAGAAATAAAGTAGGGTGATTTTTATGAATACCAAGAAATAACATTTCAACCGTTCCTATGGTCATCATATCATCATAATTCGCCTTCTCCGCCTTCGGCAGATTGCGCATCAACATGTGCTAACTGTCTCCATAGATTTCGGTCTTTGACAGCAGTGTTCAGCGACATCAGGTTTCGTGCTGTCCAAAGGCTGATGTTGTCACGCCAACGTTTTGGTTGCCTTCCTCTGCTTCTACTTCCTTCTATCATTCCTTCTAGGCAGATTCTGCTTACGCCTTGCGTAGAGCGTTTGGTGTGACCGTAGAGCTTCAAGACCTTAGATTTAATCGTAGATGTGATGGGAGTGAGCTTTGTTGTGCGCAGAAGGTCTTCGATTCGCGTATGATCAGACAGTCTTTTGTTTGTCATGAATCTCATCATATGATTTTGGAAAACGACAAGTTTTTGTAAGGATTTCGAGGTCCAGTTAACACACTCTAATCCATAGAGTACAACCGGTATCACGTAGGTGTTGAAGATCTTCGATTTTAGATGATATGATACTCTTTTCGATGTTAGCACTGCTTTATTCTTGTTAAAGGCGGCCCATCCTAGGCCAATGCGATGTTGGACGGCGACAAGTCCGTCATTTTTCGAAGAGAGTTTATGTCCCAGGTAGATAAATTCAGTTACTTGAGAGATTTCATTGTTATCAATGGTAAGATGGAGGTTTGTGTTGATCTTATCGGCCGTCATGCACTTGGTTTTGGAAACATTAATTTTCAAGCCGACTTCGGCTGCATATTTAGCTAGGAGATGGAGGTAAATTTGTAGTTCGCAACGCGAGTTACTTATAACGGCGATGTCATCTGCATAACTCAGATTGGAAAGAGTGTGACCACCAATCGAGAAGCCAGATGTACGCTCATTTTCAACTTGAAGCACGAGTGCTGCGATGACGATGCAGAATAGAATAGCAGAAAGCACATCACCTTGTTTAACTCCTTTCAGAATGTCAACGCAACGTGACGTTCCGATATCTGTTTTGATATTTGCCTTTGAGTTCTCATAAGATTGTTTGAGAAGGTTGATGTATTGTTTGTTGATTGATGTTTTATCTAGTAGCATCCATAAGCTGGAAAGTTTGACACTGTCAAAGGCTTTCGTAAAATCAATGAACGTAATATGGACAGGATTGTTAAATTCTATGGACTTTTCGATGATTTGTTCTAGGGCTAATATTTGCTCGATAGTTCCTCTGCCAGGTTGGTATGCAGCTTGTGTCTCAGGAAAAGACGCATACAGGTCTGCTTTGGTTCGGGTTGCAATTATATTAACGAAGAGCATGTAAACATGGCTTAGTAGGCTTATCGGGCGATAATTGTCACAATCAAGTCGACTACCTTTCTTGTAGATCACAACAATGAGAGCTTCTTTGAAAAGTTGTGGTATTTTTCCTGTTGTTAAGATGCAATTGAAAAGATGGTGCAGTGCGTTGATGAGGTGATCCCCGCCAGATTTGATATACTCAGAGTAGATATTATCTAGGCCTGGGCTTTTCTCATTTTTCAGGTTGTTGATGGCAGAGGATACCTCATCTTTTAAGATCGGCTGAATTTCATCAGAAGTGGAATCATCAATAGCGATTTGGTTTTGGTGGTCGAAATAAAGTTCTTCATAAAACTTTGCCCAGCGTTCAAGAATCTTATCTTTGTTGGTTAGAACGGCTCCGTTTATGTCTTTAATACCCCAACTGATGGCTTTAGGTTTTGCTTTAAGCTTTTTTAATGCAGCGTGATACATTTTGTGTGGTGGAAGGTTATTGAGTTCTTCAATACTACACTCAATATGATTCAACTTATCCTTTTTCACAAGTTTCTTGGATTCAGCTTTAGCAATCTTATATTGCATAGATAATGAACCCTTTTCTTTTCTGATTTTGTGTTCGTTGGCGATTGCTAGTTTAGTTTGCTGCGACATCCATTGTGGAATGGGTTCGGTGTTCCCTGTCAGTGTTTCCTTGGAGGCATCGTTTACGCCGTTGCATATGGTGTTGTATATGTTTTCCGAGTCGGTTTCTGATTCAAGACCAGTAAAACGGTTCTGCAAGATTAATTGGAAGCGTGCAGCAACTTCAGGTTGCTTTAGTTGCTCTAAGTCAGGTTTTGGAGTAGACCTTTTCCTCTGTGGCCAGGAGAAACTCAGTCTGATTTTTGTTGGTATCATGCGATGGTCTGATATATCGGGGGCATTTAATGCGGAAATGTCCAGAATATTTAGTCTCACTGATGGTTTTCTTGAAAGGATGAAGTCTATTTGGTTTCTGGTCTTGCCATCAGGTGAGGTCCAGGTAAAGAGCTTCTTCTTTTGAAACATGGTGTTGATGACTAGCAGATTATTTTTCACACAGAATTGGGCAAGGAGTTCTCCTCTGCTATTTGCAGTACTTAGGGTGTGTTTGCCAATTGCTGAAGGGATAGTATTGTGCAGTTGACCTATTTTACAGTTGAAGTCTCCCATGATGAAAAGGTGGTCTCTCTTCGGGATATCATTGATAATGGATTGAATATTACCATAAAGTTCCAAAATTTCTTCGTCTGGGTGAGATGACGTTGGAAAATAGCATTGTATAAAGACTAGCCTTGAGAATTTTCCCTTTAGGGTTAGGAGGGCAAGTCTGTCAGAAATTGGTTGATAGTCCTCTAATAGAGGTAGACAGGTTTTGTTTACAAGAAAGCCGACGCCGTTTGATCGTGAAGTCTCGTTGCTAGAGAAGAACAGCTTGTGACCGGTTGCTTCGTGGATTTTATCATAATCATAGCAAAATCATAGCTTTAAAATGCAACCAGTAGATGACAACTCCTCAAACACAAGCCTTCCTTTATCTGCATGCAGTTTGGTTTTGAAGCTGTCCTATGGTAGCTTTTGAGTAATCTGCTGCGCTCAGTCTACTGCTGAGGGGCTAAAAGGGACCCTAAACATGTGAAATGAGACATGGCTCAAGTGAAATCAATCATCCAAGTAATGTTTGTTGCTTCGTTTATTTTGTTAGGTTTTTGTTTTGGTTTAGATGCTTGGATTTTTCCAACCATTTTTCACTCAAAAATAACCCTAGTTCATTCATTAAGCTCAAAGTCATGTGTATACTTGATTTTTAAATGCATACATGTTGAGATATATAAGCGAACTTGGTTCATGTAATCTTTCAACTTGCAATTTGATTCATTTTTTGTAAACGTTAGGAATGACATAGCTTTAAAATGCAACCAGTAGATGACAGCTCCTCAAACGCAAGCCTTCCTTTATCTGCATGCAGTTTGGTTTTGAAGCTGTCAAAACAAACTTACAACTCCATACTAGCAAGATTTTTAGATGATCCTTGATTTAGTCAATGTTATAGTAGTTGCATTGAATAATCATTAAAATTTCATGCTCAAACGTGATACTTGTCTGTCCTTGCCATATTTGCAGCAACATTTTACATAAAATATTAGTGGCCATTGCTATCAATATGAAATTACGGTAGGAAGTCATACGCTGAGCTACGTTGAGATACGTTGAACAATTCGTACAAAAACAAATGTTTATTACTCTTCACATGATACGCATTCCCATTTCCTTGTAGGTTACCTAGCATACATTGGTTACGTGCTCGTTGAACATTATCATTCAAATCCAATCTTAAATGTTTTCGTAAACCTGATCAACCCTGAAAAAGACAGCGAATCCAAAATACTTGGTAAGTGATATAATTCAATTCTAGGCAATCTTGCACCAAACAGATATTCACTTACATTATGCAACTACAATCCTGGTCAAAATAAATTCGGACCTTGGCGAAATTCCGTGTTTTTGTGATGTTTCCTAAAATATCGAGGCAAAACATATGTTTCGGACCTTCTGATCCTCTTCCCCCCCTAATTCAATGTTGATACGGCTGAATTGCGTTTGCTTCATGCAGCATGAAACGGGGGAGCAGGGGGCACGTAATCAAAAACCGAAGTAGTGCGATTTTGTGACGTGTCCGAATATTTTGACCAATATTGTCTGAAAAATTGCTATTACTACCTATTGTAAATGTTACTATAAATCCAAATCTACGTGTGCCCAGCAATCTCTTTTACTATGAAGGGATAGTAGGCTAGTTTGGGCTAAATGTCAGAGTACTTTCAGAGGTTTCCTTTTCATAGTTATTGGTTTATTCATCAGAACTATGATGTCATCAGAACATGCAAAATTTCTCCAATGCGTTCTGTAGAACTCCCCTTGTGTATGAAATCTGCCAGTGTTTTTCGTTTGAAAACAACACAGTGAGAAAAGAGGATTTGGAAAAAAATGTTATTTTTGGAGTTAGTGCCAATTATGCGCCTCCGCAGCGCAAGCGTCTTTTTTCAAATGTAGCCTCACTCAAATTACGATTGATTCATTTATCGATTCATTTACAATCGATCGATTTCAATGAAATTAACTTCACTCCAGCAAACTTTTATTTACCCTTGGAGAGGATTTAATCGTCTATTATTCTCGAAAAATAGTATTGGAGGACTTTTTGTTAAAGAAGAATCCAGTGGTCGCGTGTCGACAGGGCGGTTTTAGGCAATGGCTGGAACACCGAGATTGTGGCAAAATCTGCAACGCTTCTCAATTACTTCAAACATTAATAATTTTGGAGAATATAAAGTTGAGAATACGAAGGAAAATCCCTAAGAAGTTAAAGGACCTTGTCCCCTGTAAAAACACAAAGGTTTGTCAGCCAAATAGAACTGAGATTGACGGAAAAAAGGAGACATGTGACAGAAAAATTATACAAAAATTAGTGAGTATTTTGCAAATTTAGCTTGTAAACTGCTGCCAAACTTACTAGAGCGACGAAGGCTGTCCAACAAACTAATGCAAATGCACCTGTCAAGTTTGAATTTATCAATGAAACACAGACACAAAAGAGAATAGAAGAACTGAAAATGGAAAGTCAACACGTCTACATGGTATCAATGTCAAACTACTCAAGGCTAGTGCATCCTTACTTTCTCCGCACCTTACTAATTTGCTAAGCCTCTCCCTTATACCAAGAAAGTACCAGATTTACGGAAAAGGAAAAGGCTAACACAAATTCACAAATCAGGCTTGGACACTATCAGTCTGGCTTCAGGAGAACTTTCTATAGAGCTACAGCTATTATTGATGTTGAAGATTTGATAATGAATGAGCTTGGTAAAGGGAACTATGTTGGTACGATCTCTGTAGACATTGCAAAATTATTTGACTGTGTAGATCATACACTTTTAATCAGTATGCCTTGGACTTAAAAGAAAATGATGTTTTACGGTTCACATCCTACATAGATCAGCGTAAAAAAGGCACCAATAAATGGATGTATGTCTGAAGAAATTCTTCACTAGCTCTTTGGGATACCTCAGGTCTCATTGGTTAGGCCTTTGTTATTCCTCATACATATCAATGATGTCAAATCCAATGTGAAATGTAAGTCAAACCTTTATGTAGATGATACTGTGCTTTTTGGTAGCTAACAAGTGTGCACGTGCACATGAGATACAGCTGAGCACTGAATTAGAAAGAGCACGTAAATGGTTTACGGAAAAAGGCTCGCACTTAAAGACCAAATATATGATTTTTGGAAATGCAAAGAAGGCAAAACAACTTGAAGACATCAGCATTAACTTAAGTGCTTACAGAATTGATCACGTGGAAAGTTTCAAATACTTGGGGATACATTTTGAGCAGCAGTTAAAATGGAAAAAAACTTAAAGGAAACAGCTCAAAAGACTAGTTTAAAGTTAAAAAAGGTGCAAAGAGCATCACCATTTCTGTTAAAAAACTGCAGGACCTTGCTTGGAAATAGTTTGGCGATGCCCTACTTTGATTATTGTTCTGAAACCTGGTTATCAGCAAGTTTGACGTCACTTAGAACAGAAGGATAATAAATAAGTGCAATAAAGCTTTGAAGATGAAAGAAAAGTCACTTAAAGATCCTGCATCGCTACATGAACGTTTTTAGTGGCGGAACACTGTTATTATGATGTTTAAATGCCTAAATAAAATGGCCTCGATTATTTGACTGATAAATTTACGTGTCCAGTCCAAGTGCATCAGAAAATTACAAGATCAGCAGCAGCAAAAAAGGTTTTGTGAAAAATTCAAGAGACAAGGCATCATCAAGTCTCAGAACAAGAGGAAGCAAAGTTTGGGATGACTCAGATTTTTCAGGTACTCTTGATACTATTTATCTTCAAACGTGGAAACTTTTCCTGGCTCACTCGGTATGTTCTGGTTGAAGTTAAAGGAAACTACGCACTCGTTGATTTCACGAAACATGCTTACTGCGAAGTCTAACTGAACAATACAATAATAAATTTTTAAAAAGATATATCGTAAAATTGCACCCATGCAATCAGTATTGTTCAAGGGATTTTTTTGCGCCAATAGATCAGTCATTGTTGTTAAAAATGAGGAAAGTTCTTCATTTTTGATATTTTGATTAGATATCTTTGATACCTTGATGATTTCTTCGACGGTGTCTTTCTTTGGTTCAATTTTAGCCATTTATGGCAAACGTAAGAAACTATTTCAGAAAAATTTTTCAAAGCTCTTGGGGACAAAAGTTTTCGAAATTTTTTTTTGGGTAACTGCTAGACATTTTAGACAAGGCTTTTTTGCTTTGTGTTATTCTGCAAGCTTTTTTTGTTAGCTGATGAAACTATATTTTTTTGCCGTGAGTTTCCATATACGTTATAATGCCAAGAAATGAGATTCTCCCATATTGGGTTAGTAATTTATAGAAAATAGATCCAGAGAATGATTCGCGTGCCTTGCTAAAGAATATATGTCTTTAGTTACCTTCTAGAGAATTTAGGCCGTTATGAATTATATTTTCAATTACGCTATTCTACCATCAGTACTTGTTGTGTTGAAAACTCTATGACTTTACAGTAATCAGAACAAAAGTGACTCAACAAAACCTTTAATTTAGGAATGCTTCTCTGCAAGATTAAGTTTGATTTTTATGGGTATTTTTTCTAGTGAATAGATATTTAATCAATGAGTAGCAGAGCATGATAATGATAATAATGATAATAATCTCTTTATTTAAAGTTGGTAGGGAGATATTCAATATACGTAAATGATTGTGTACAAACTAATTGATACCAACTATTTACATACAATGAAAAGAAAAATTACAATATACTGGGTGAGCCAATAAAAACGCCCGGGGCGTTTGAAATAGTCCTAATCCTTCAATATCAAAGCAATGATGTTGAAAACTGTCTTGATTTATCCCTGACATGTCAAATTAGGTTCAGTAATTTACCCCGCTTTAATCCGTCATTCCTCCCCGTCGAAATATGAAATTTTCTGCAGAAAGCCCATTTCAAAAACATGCAAATACGAGCGAAAACAGCACGCAAGATTTCCCTTTGTTCTCCTTCCTAGCAATAATGACTCTTGGATGTGCTCATGTATTTGTCCTCATGGGAGAATGGAATCCCCTTGAATAAGTTATTCACACTAGGGGGAGACTTTTCAGTCCACCAAATCGCATGCACGTGCTAAAGCGCTCAGAAATTCATCGCTGTGAGGTAAACACATTAGGGGCTTTTGCTTGTAATTTTAGCACTTTTTTTAAGGTTTCTCAAAGGGACTCATCTTGGAAAATGGTCTACAGAATCTGAACGAGAGTTACCTATTTTAGCCAGAAAAATTTCTAAAAATAATTGAACATGTTGGCTGTTCAAACAAATATTATGTTGGTTATTCAAACAAATATTGCAAATATCGTTGCTTATATACTCAGGGAGCAGTGGCCTTTCAAACGCCGGACATTTTTTGACTTACCCGGTATTTCTTGGCTGGAATGTCTTTAACCTGACCTTTCCACCTTTGGTAGGTTTCATTATTCAGTAAATGTTGGAAGGGAAACAAATAGAAATCAACAAAGTTTACGCCAAGCACAAACTAACATGAATTAAAGTCAATCAATACTTGCACACTTCAACAACACGATTGGTCTGACACTTCTACCTTGTAATCAATGCTTCTCAAACATGAAAAGGTCTCGACTACGTACGCCTCTATATGCAATCTTGTGTCTATTATCTTTCCTAAAGGACGTCAACAACAACTGCAAGCACTTTCTTTTTCCTTGACAATGTCTGAAACACCTCCTGCAACAGTGGGCCAAACTAAGTGGGTATCTGTCTCCATGTATGCTCTGATAACAGCTTGTACAACAGGATAACAGGGCATCACTGTGGCAACTTTTTATGAGATTTCTCAAGGGTGAACTTTGAGTTAAACCTATTGGAAAGGTGCACCCAATGTGTTCCTTTTGCATGAAGCTGCGGTCAGCAAAAGGGACTTGAAACAGGTGCATTCTCGTTTTCAACCGTAGCAAAACAATTGAGCTGCGAATGAAATTTGATTGATACCGGTGCAAATCGTGAATGTGTTGAGCAGTTGAGCAATCAATGGATCGTTAGTTTTTGTTTTTTGTTGTCATGGATGGCTCACTGATGGAGTACAGTGGTTGAGATTTGACAGGAGAAAGGAATTGTATAGCAATTTTGCCTTGTCTTCTTGCTTTTGCTCTCAGCTCAGAACTCATTCATTTATTTTAGGAACACCACAGTTTACCACGCTTGAAGAGCAACCTGAATCTGAAAATAGATTTCCAGAAACAGCTGCATTCAGACTCGCTCGCAACAGATGGCATCTAGCCGTTATGCTAATGAGAAATCCATCACTGACGAGGTATCGAAAACAGCATAATTATAATCATGAAGAGGAGTTGATCAACAAGCATGACGAAGAGTTAGTACGTGACATAGTATGAATCTTGGGACAAAGTGAAGTACGTTTTCTTCGCTGTATGTTTTCCTCTGTTCATGTTTCTGCATTTTTCGTTGCGTTATTATTACACTTGTACCAGTAAAACACATATCGGCAAAACTTTGTTAGATAATAGAATCAAGTCTCCGAAAAAATAATGAGACGTTGTCAGTTTTAGATGAACCTGCCTTCTGGTCTGATCGCACGGAAAGCCAATTTCAGAACTAAAATCTTAATAAAATTCCACAATAAATTTCTGAAGCTTGATAGTCGAATCGACGGAACAAAATAAAAGCAATCAGTCGATTACCGATTGGCAAGTGTGAACGAATCGGTTTAGCGCTTGCTGTTATGTGTCAGCTGAATCAGCATTCTCTGGAGAGTGACAAGATAATTCATTTCATTTTTTCATTTCATTTGAAATTATTTATACACGAAAAAAAACCCTTCAGCAATTAATATAAAAAACCTACTTACAAATTTAAATCTAGAAATCAAATTCCTAAAAAGCCTAAAATCCTACATTCCTAATCTGCTGTTGTTCCAGGGAGTCGTGTTTTAAAAATGAGTCTAGCCCTTTAAATGCGTTTTTAGTCTTTGTTTAAAACGATTTAACGTCGGTAGCTCACGAATCGTGGAAGGTGTATCATTCCAGACTTTCAGCGATGCATAGTGAAAACTCTTTTTGAAAAACTCTGTCCTGCATCTAGGGATTTGAAGATCCTGAGAATTTCTCGTATTGTATGAAGAAAAACATGATCTGGGCAAGTATTTATCAAAAAGGTTTTCATGACATAATCTGTTTACGATCTTGTAGGTCATCACGTTCCTGTCATAACGGATAATATTTTCTACATTTAGCCAGGAACTAGACCAAAGATCTTTAATTTTTGCATTCTCTATTATTGACCATGCTCGGGATTGAAGACGTTGAAGAGCAGCTACTTTTGTTTTACACAAGCTACCCCAAATAACGTCGCCATAACGCAGATGACTCTCGACAAGAGCATAATACGCACTGCAAAGCTGAGATTGTGGTAAAATATTTTTCAGTCGTTTTAGAGCTGAAAGACGAGCACTCATTTTGCCCTTTACACGCCTGTATTGCTCATCCCAGGTAAGGCTTTCGTCAATAATGATGCCAAGGGATTTCGCTTGACCAACCTTTTTTATATCAGAACCATCCAGCGTTAGAACCTCTGGAAGGTCAAGACTCCTAGTCTTGAGTGGGTGTCCTATTACCATGAATTCAGTTTTTTTGGGATTAGGACTTAGTTTATTCACTCTCATCCACTCTGAGATATTGAGAAGCTCCCGGTGTGCATCGTCGACCAATTTTATTGAATTACTAGAAGAAATTGTCAAACTAGTGTCATCAGCATAGATGCTAGCTCGTGAGAATTGCAAGCACTCTTCAAGGTCATTCAGATAAATGATGAAAAGAAGAGGGCCTAGGCATGACCCTTGTGGTATGCCACAGGTAACCTTTTTAGCTTTTGAATGCAAACCATTTAGGGAGCAAAATTGTTTTCTGTTTGTTAGGTAGGATTCAAACCAATCCCCAGACTTGCCTCTCATCCCATATGCGCGCAATTTTTTCATTGATACGCTATGGTCGACTGTGTCGAAAGCTTTCTTTAGGTCAAGAAATACAGTAAGGTTGACTTTGCTGTGATCTATGCTCTCATACCAATAGTCAGTGCTGCCAATCAGCGAGGTTATTGTGGAGTAATGCTTGCGAAAAGCTGCTTGGTTACTCGTTAGTCGTTTGTTTGTTTTGAGAAATTCAAACAGCTGGTCGTGGGTACGCCGCTCTAACATCCTCGAGAACACAGAAATTACAGATATGGGCCGGTAATTGTTTGTATCACTTTTAGGGTCCGATTTTTAAATAGGGGTGACCCTCGCTAGTTTCCAAATATCTGGAAAGATGCCATTCATAAGTGATGCGTTATAAATCAGCATGAGAGGATAAGCGATGGAACTGGCCGCGTCTTTTACCAACGTTATCGTTACTTTATCGGGACCGGATGCTTTTCCTTTCTCTAGCCGATTTATTGCATTCAAGACATATTCCTCATCTACCGTTTGAAAAAGCATTTCTCTGTTTTCTGGGATGATATGCTTCAGGCAGTCATCATCAGATTTGGAACTAATCTGTTTTGCAAGATTAGGTCCAACTGAAACAAAGTGACTGTAAAGAGCCTCAAGCATATCATGTTCTTTTGTCAAAGTTTTGCCTTCACTTTCAATGGCGGAGAGGTTTGTGGATTTAACATCTTTATCCAAGACCCGATTTATTGTCTTCCACATTTTTTTCGGGTCCCCATTACTTTCATTGATTAAATTTTTATAGTGATCCTGAATAGAATTTCTGATTTCTTTTGTTACTCTATTACGTTGCTTGGTATAGAGAGACCACATTTCAGGATTCTGAGTTGCCATTTTCTTCAGCCTATCCCGAGTTGCCATTGATTTCCTAATAATCGGGGTAAGCCAGGGTGCAAACTCGGACCGAACTCTTCTCCTTTTTATTGGAGCGTGAACGTTCAAGATTGACTCAAAAATTTCCTGAAATGTGTTCGCCATACCATATCACAAAAGTAGAACGGTCATGTCGTATTTGATTACAATGCATGGAACTTTTTTGGTCGGTTTTAGTGACACATTGTTTTGCAAAGCGCTGTCTTTTTCCTCGCCTTGAGACTCAAAGATGGTATTCCATAACTGATTTGAAAGAAAAAAGATAGACTTTTGTTATCAGTCCCGGAAGAAATCTAAATTTTTTCACAAGAAGTTGCAGCAGTATTCTTTCGCATTTGCCAACCGATAAGGAACTCATCAGTTTTCCAAGCTTCTTTGGCAAAAACTGGCCAAGCTTTTTGGCATCAAATTTCGCAGTTGTGGCCATGAAGATAAGGTGTTGGTGGTGAAACAGTTTTGATCAAGTTCTTTGGTTAGAGGAATGAAAGAGGAGGCTCTTCTGAAACCAGCAAAGTATTTTGACTTTTGAAATAAGGCTTCTCCAAAGCCGCGAAAGTAAACCATTGTGCGTAACATACTTTTAGATTGCCAAGGAAAAGAGTAATATCATACCCCAAGGGAGGGGGGGGTAACATAACATGTTGAGGGTACGGGTATGTACCGCCCATTTGGATAGGTTTATGGGTCCAAATTCTCTAAACAAAGGTCCCTTTTTCGGCAGATTTTCCTTAAACATGGGTGGGTTTTGCAAAATTTGGCAAAGAATTGTCAAAAATGTATAGTTTTACCGCCAAAATTCATCATAAAAGTGGGTATGATGGCAACTGTCGGTAATTTCACGAGGGTAGCTTTCTGAAATCGGGTAGCAGACCCCCTTCCATCCGCAAGTCATGTACCCCTCCCCGGGTATCATACGTTTTGAAGAATATCTATAGATTGGTTGATTTGATTCCAGTGCAACCACTAGCTTGCATAGGAGCGGATTTCTGAATACTGAAGTTTTTTCCTCATTTAGTGAAAAGGTAAGTCACCAGGAAGATAGTTTGCACCTTTTGCAAAGCTGCCTTGTATTTGAAACTGGCTTGGTATTGAACTTAGTAGAGGGTCCCATTATTTCTGTTGTATCAAGGATTGCCTTGTCAGTCTCTAGTTTTTCACGCCATTGCTGACTGTATAACAGTACCTTCAGGATCACTTTGCAGAATTTTAAGACTTCTGTTGCATAAAAGGTGTTTTTATGTTGATGACTGCGGAATAAGGTTGCTATACCTATAGTCAAATCAGTGTCAATAACGTGTGAATTCTGGTTTGAGATCAACTTGAAGTTACACCCAAAAGCCAAAAATATTGACATCAAGAATCAAAGCCGTCGAGAACTCGCATGTTTCAATGTCCATTTACCACATTTTCCACAATGACACAGCACGAAGGGAAGACGTCAAACTCAAGAAATGACACACAATAGCACTTATTACTTAATTACCAAAATAGCACTTCATCTATGCAAATGAGATGCATTTGATGTGATGTGTTTATCATTGGTGCAAGTCTTTTTCTTAGGGCCCGATTACATGGGAGTTTCATTACATAGCCGATTACATACCCGATTTCAGCCCGCTTACCAGAGATGAATTTCCAGCTCTCCTCCCTGATGAATGATTTTTAAATTGTCCTCGTCGATTACATGGGAAATTTTCGGTGCTGGGTTGAAACTCACCAAAGGGCCGAAATTTCAGCCCTCTTTGCTCTACCAGGGATGAAAATTTTATCCTTATTGTGACACCTAATTATTTCCTTATCCCTATGGTTTTACATGGGATGCACAAACATCATCAAAATATTGGACTGTCTTTACAATTGAAAAACTAACTTGACACGTGGCGCAGATTCTAGCCCTGGATTGAAAAATCCCATGTAATCACGAGCATTTTTCACCTAGGGTAGGAGGGCTGAAATCTCAGCCCTATGGTGAAAACTGTCATGTAATCAGGCCCATTGATTGGAAATTTGAATCTTTGTTGTTAGAAAATGCGTTTTATATTGCAATAATTACTTGTCTTTTATTATATGGTAGAGGACGATCATTGCAAATAGCTTCCAATATTCCAATATTATCTCCCTGTCATCTAAAAGTTTCAGAGAAATGGCTTTTGCATGAAGACATTAAGCCTGTGCTGATTTTAACATGAGTTAGCTGTTACAGCAATATTTATTTTTACCTATTGTCTTTCAAAGGAGTCCTATTATCGGCAGCAATTACGCCATAGGATAGAAGAGGTTCTATCTCTGTTGTTCAAATCCTAACACTTGATTTCAACACACCCAGAGTTGAGTTTTTGTCAATAAACAAATATTTCAGCAACTAAACAGTTGTAGAGTTGAGATTTCAGCTCACGTCGAGCTTCAATCCGGTCTCCTTCATGCTGTGACCTTGAAGGCTTCCACTGCCTTCCGAGTTCAACTCAGGCCGAGCGGACTGCTGCACGGACTGAAGTGTCTCATATAAAGGCCTTGTCATAATGCAGTTGGAAGAAAAAAATTGCTTACAACAGTTGTTTGCAATAGTCGGCCATCTTCTGTCGTCCTAATTGCATTATTTAGAAGTTCACGAGTGCATAGAGTTTGTAGCATAGCATACCGGAAAAAGGGGAACCAGGACCAGGAAAAAGGCCTTCGACACTGTTGATCATCAAATACTCTTGCAAAAATTAAGAGTGTATGGTCTCGCTGGTAAAGAGATTAACTGGTTTCAATCTTACCTAGACAATCACAAACAATCCTGCAATGTGAACGGGCATATGTTGAAATTAGATAACATTAATTTTGGGATTCCTCAGGGCTCTTGCTTAGGTCCCTTACTTTTCCTGATCTATATCAACGATTTACCCTTGGCACTCCATTCTTCAAACGTTAATATGTACGCTGATGATACAAGCATCTACTTCTCCTCGAAATCTATTTCCTCAATCAACAATGCAGTAAACAAAGACCTACAATCTCTTAAGTCATGGCTGGATGAGAAAAAGTTATCTCTTAACCTTGCTAAAACACATAGTATTTTAATAGGTAGTAGGTTCAAAATTAGAGCGGTTGAGCAACCTGACAACCATAAACCATTCCTCCATATTGGAGACGAGGCAATCTCTATCATAACCAGCACAAAATATTTGGGTGTCCAGGTCGACCAATTTCTTAACTGGGATGAACATTTAGTCACTATAACAAGAAAGGTTTCCCGCGGTCTAGGAATGCTTCGTTATGCTAAAAGATACCTCCCTTTAGTTGAGCCGCACTTCCTTTAGTTGAGCCGCCTTGTTGAGCCGCACTTCCGATACTGCCGTCCCGTCTGGGGGGCTCTACCGAACAGCTCTACCGAACAGCTCTACAGAAGCTACAGAAATTACAAAACCGGGCAGCGAGGATAGTTACAAACAGTCCTTATGACGCCCATTCCCAACCTTTAATACAAAAACTTGGGTGGCCTACTGTTCAGAAGCTAATTGAGTCAGAAACTGCAAAGGTTATTTACAAGGCTCTCCACAATGAGGCTCCCGATTACTTAAAAGGGCCATTTCATGGGCTGTCTGATACTCAAAGTAGGATGCTACGCAATTCAAATACTGATCTACGCATTCCTCTGTTCAAAACGTCTTAAGGACAGAAAAGCTTCGAATTTAGAGGAGTACGTATTTGGAACAACCTTAGCAATGAGGCAAAACAAGCAAGCACATTTTTGGCTTTCAAGCACAAATTATGAAAATCAGTTCTTATTATGACGCCACTTTGGCAGGATGTAACCGTTTCTTTTCAAATTTTAGTTTTCTTTTCCTTTAACGTATTTTTAGGGTCTTTCTGTTTATCTATTTACTTGCTTATGTAACTATTGTAATTAGTATTGTAATTAGATTTTTATCAGGGCAGCTTGTAAATCGATTGTTATTGTAGACTTTACCCTGTATAAAGAATTCAAAATGAAATGAAATGAAAGGACCCTCACCAGGACCTGGACCTGGAACTGGAACTGGAACTGGAACTGGACCTAGAAGAGGACCCTAGGGAGGACTCTTAGGAGAACCCGGAAGAGGACTCAAAGGATAGCCCTAAGGAGCACCTTTATCAGAACTCCAGGTAGGACCTTTACGATTAAAATCACAAGGCTCGTTCTGTCATTGTACCTCACATTAGGCATATATTATTTTCTGTTTTGGATAGAAATTTCGCAATACTTTGCCTGGGATTCTAATAGGTAATTTGAAAGCATTCGAAGTAACAATTAGAGCGTAAGGATCTTCAAAAGCTTCCATGAAACATTAGGCCGTAAAAATGACCTAACTTACAGAACTTATAGCTGATGATCTTCCGTAATATAAGGAGTGGCACAAAAAGAATACCGGGTCACCCAAAAAAGAACTTCTCGATCTAGATCATAACTAGCTTCCTGAAGTCAAAAGCTATTGCCAAATGCTTTCTATCACAGTTTAATTGAAAGGCTTAGCTATCTTTTGAAATACTGCATGATACAATGACTACCATCCGAAAAACCAGATTCCATGAAAATTTCTAATCCAGCATTCCTCATTTTGAGTGAAATAATCGACATCATATGCCAGTCAATATTTTATGAAAACTCGACATAGCGATGGATTAGAAGTTGTCTGGGGAAATTTTTTGTTTGCAAAATGATTGACATCTGTTCCTCATTCAAATTTTATGCTTCAAAGCAATCTAGAATTAAACTTTTTTCACACTTTCCAAAAAAAAAATGGAATGGAAAGCGAAAGCATCGTCCGAGAAATCAACGAATTTCCGTATTTTTGAGACTGTTTCTTCGGACAGTATGCATCTCTTAAATTGACATAGCAACGTCTCAAAAGATAGCGGAGCTTTTCAGCTACATGATGATAGCTTGTTTGTCTTCATAACTTTTCCTTTCAAGAAAATATTTGCGATCTAGCTCGTGAAGATTTTTGGGTCATCCGGTACAACCTTAGTTAAGTAACAAGTTTATACACACCTGTCTTTCATGAGAAATTAAGGTCCGAGGCTGGTTCTACTGAAAGCTAAGTTAAGCCCATTGTTCATGCCGTATCCAGGCATAAGATCCCTAGTTTAATGTTTCTTCCGAAGGACGGCAAGGTTTGCCAAGTAAGGAATCAAATTTTTTAGCTGATTTTAGCTTGTGGCCAATGACCGAAGACCTCCAAAGCCTAATTTTCATAAACTAGCCATGTGGACAATAAGCAAAGAAGGCATGGCAAACTTGTTAATATTTTTTAAATTCTACCTGGCTTCATAAAACGCTACCAGGACTAAGATCTTTTGGAAATTTTCTGACGTTTTTTCGAAGAAAGTTACCCACCAGATGTTTGGCTAAACTGGTTTGGATGCTGGTTTAAACATCTCCATTTGCAAGTAGATATGGTTTCTCTAACAAATAACTTCGTTTATTAGCAGTGCAAAGTTTCAACGAATTTCCCTGATCAGCCCATTTCATCAGACAGTGATTTCACGTAGCAGTCATGCATATGCCAGCAGTGTAGAGACTCATGCGATATCTATTTGCAATACTATATGAGCCTGTCGCAAACTACTTTTACATTCTAATTTTTCACAACCAATACAGACTCGGAATATGGGCTTCCTTAATGTTATCAAGGCAATAAACTTCATCATTCAAAGTGCTCTCGAGTACCGAATAATCAATCGTCCTCCCCCACTTATGAATTTTTAAAATTTTTCAACCCCCTAACTTTCATTCCAGCCCCTTTTATCAATTTTTCACAGCAAGAAATACCTAAATTTCCCTATAGTTTTGCATGGACGTTTAGGGGAAGCGGACAGTTTTCTCTAGGAAATTGAAGGGAGACGGAAATTTCCATTTCGCTCTCAGGAAACTGTCAGGAAAGTGTCTGTCCCCAACATTTCCAACTCATAGAACTTGCAGTGTTTGTATAAATGAAATGATAGTAAACATCAACAGAACGAGAGTTCTTAGGTAAATATATCAGTAAAATCACTGTTGACATAGATATACAATATTAGGAAGGAAAAGCACTGGCTTCACTCGCACTTTAATATTCCTATCGCCTGACAAGTGCTTTTTATGGTTATGGCACTCTTCCAAAATTAAAAGCAGAGCAGTTATGATTATTCATAATTATTTTCTAATTCGTTACACTCAAACGAAAATAACTTTATTTACTGATCAACACTATAAACTAATTACGTTACAAAACTAAAGGTGCAACACAAGATATAATTATTACAGTCTAACACAAAGCATAGTAGGCACAAAGCATAGTAGGCTCAGTCTAGTGAAAGCATGTTCTCGTAAAAGGAGGACATATTATTGATTTCATAGGCCGAGGTTAGAGGTAACAGATAGCAACTCGTTCAAATCGTCTTTTACATAACCGTCTTTGACTGACCCCGTCTTCCATCTGTCGTGTCGTTTGAATAAGCGATCTTTAACACCATGGTTGGCAGCTGCGGACGCTCCTCCTGAGGGTAAACTATGGAGACCAAAATCTTTTACATTCAGACCGATTTGACCCAAAAGTTTCAAAATTTGATCTCATGCTGTGGAGTAGCTAATTGGCCGATTGGCTCCTCTCAAGCTGTAACTACCTTTAGATTTATAATAAGTCGCTGGCCGAAAAATGAATTCTTCTGCTGCAAAGGAAAACCGACATCTATCCATATAATATTCAAGACTTTTCACCGGACACATGTCTGTGTTTGTTCGGGCAATGTAGCAGTAATGTCCGTCTCGGTGGATGTCCGTTTTACATTGGCTTATGAAAAGTTTCAGATAAGTTTCCGTGAATTCCACCTGGTTGGATTTCAGATTAGATGCCTCGCTGAATCTTAAGAATCCAGCAAAACAGAGTAACGTCATGGTGAAGTTGCGGAAATCTGGGAAAGGTGCGTCACAACCGCCTATGTGGAAAAAAAGATCTTTTAAATTCTGTGATGTTAGAGGTTCCTTTTTTGACTTTAGGTTGGCTAGACATTCTTTGTGCTGCATCCAAAATCTTTTTGCAAAATTTGGAAACAGTTGGATCCGTTAAAGCAGCCAGTTTATGATACTATTTTATTGCATAAAATGAAGACTTTATACTTGGATACAACGTACCACTTTGGATAAGGCTGGTCAGAAATGATGCAACATACGTTTCCTTGGCGGGGAATGCCTCAATTTTAGGGAATTTTGCACTCAATTTTAATCAATGTTATATGCCGTCTCGTAGTTCTTGTTTGTATTTTCTGCCCTTGCCTTTTGCAGGAGTGTAAGAAGCTCATCTGCTATGTTCTTCAGGTCCTGGCTCTTTAATTCACTGTTGATATCTTCCTTGATAACTGCTAGAAGTAAACAAAGGCGAGAGGCAAAATTAATTTTTATCTATTTATTTATTTATTTATTTATTATTGTAACAAAAATTTAGAAGCTTTATTAGGAAGCACCTGGCGCCCTTTCCTCAGAAAGGCCCAACGTGTTGCCTTACACCAACAGCCCTCCGCACCACCGCAGAGGCTTTGCGTACCTATTCCTACACACAAAAAGCCAAATGAACGTTATAGGCTTGCGAATTTTAGCATGTAGTTCATAAAAAATATAACAAATAGTGAATGCAGTAACCAGAGCCATCTCTGATCTAGATGCTTGGCTTACCAACTCAAAGGTATCGAAAGAGAATAAATGTAGGAACCAAAGCCATCTCTGATCTAGATGCTTGGCTTACTACCATGGCCTAAAAGCCGCATTGGGCCATTGCTTGAAATCTTTGGGAACGAAATATCGTTACAGTAAAAAGAATCTAACACAAACATTATGAAAAATAATCGCAAAATAACCCAAACGCCAACGCTTTGGGGGGTTGGCTGTAAATCTCTTGCTGACCGTAATATTCAATTTTCAGGGCAATCAAAAGCCAAATACTCAATTTTCAGGGCAATCATAGGTCCTTTATACCGCTTCGGATCAAGATAAGCGAAAGGACAACGACCTGCTATCGGACACGTTCCAGATTTGTCAAAAATTATATGATCTTTCACGAAATCGTGAAATAGTCTATTTTCGTTCATCAACAGAGGCTAAAAGACCGAAGATTTCCAGTATGGGATAAAAAGTGTCGCTTTGGTATTTCCTCTTGAAAAATGCTCGATTGTTTGAGGGATGTTAGAAATGGGAGGCACCAACCAATTGTTTTCCCCTTCCCAATTTTGTGAAAAAGCAACAATGGCCTCGGTACTTGGACAGTAAAACCTGGAATTAAATCTCGTGACTTTATGGTTTTCTTCATCCCATTTGCGAATCTGTCTATTGAGAATGGTCCCCAAAGCCTATCTAAGTACTCGAATATTTCTGGTGTTATTGTCCAGTCATCGAGATCAGTATATTTAGACAGATGGTCCGCTGCGGAGTTAAAGGCTCTTGGGATCCATACTACTTTTATTTGTATAAAATTCTCCAGACAAAACTGAAAAATATCAAGAGCGATATTTTGTAGCTCGGTTTTTGGGCTTCCCACCCCAACAATTCTCACAGCAGCAAAACTATCGATGTAACAAATAACTGTCTTTGTATTGAGCACTTTTGAGAAAGCCTTCAGCGCATATAGCAGCGTAGTTAGCTCCCGCCAGGTCGAGGACTTTGTTTGCTCGTGTGCAGAAAAAATGTCTATGTCATTGTAAAGCACCACTTGTCACTGCGCCCAATCCAATTGAACTAGCAGCAGAATATAAATACTCTTGAGGATCAAATAACAGTTTTATACATTTTACATTGAATTTTGTGAGGTAATATTTCCAAAAGAAGATTTCGTTCAATGCTTCATTGTGCTTCAGAATATTAAATTTTGCATCCCAGGAGGAGCTCTCATCAATGCACTTATACAGGAATCTGCTCTTCAAACGCACGATGCTTCCCAAAACATATTTCATTGAAAGAAGTTTACCTGTAAGTCTAGACAGTTTCCTGGCTGTAGTGTATGGGGAGGACAAAATTTTGGAAATAAGAACAAGCGTGGAAGAGATGCGATCTTCCGGAATGAACAGAATATTCCTTTCATAATCAATACTGACCCCAACCCAAGTAAGAATTTTGGTGGGCTCCCAGACCGATTTTTCATCGTTACAAGTAATTCCAGCCCTGAGCAAAGTTTCCCTCACAAAGATAGACTTCTGCTTTGCCTCGTTGTGACTTGTCTCTATTCCTACCCCGTCGTCTAAGTAGAGGCATATTTTTATGCCATGTGAATGCCAAAATGCCACAAGGGGCCGGAAAATTTTTGTAAAAATAAACGCAGCTGAGGCTAAGCCGAAAGGTAGAACAGTAAAGACATAATGTTTTGCCCTCCAGCTGAAACCCAAGTATGTTTGATGGTCAGAAAATATGATGATAACCACTTTTTAGGTCGAATTTATCGAATAGAAATCCATCCAAAACCAGAAATTTTTCGAAAGAACGCCAATCATCAAAACGAATATACTCTTTATAAAGATGCGCGTTTACAAATCTTAGATGAAGAATCAAACGCTGTTTACCTTCGGCATTCGTGGATACCGACAAGGGGCTTATCACTTTGGGGACAAAAGAAGTTTCTACTGCTGAACCACTTTTTAGCAAGTCTTCAATACTATTGTCTACAAATTCAGATTTTTCAAAGGCAGACTTACTATTAAAAAAATGAGCTGACCTTGGAGTATCAATAAACGGAATCTTGTATCCGCGATCTATTATTTCAATCGCTTTGCTATTAGTTCCAATCGACTTCCAAAAAATCAAATTTTTCTTCACTTTCCCTTTAACTGATAAAGTTTGATTATTCGTATTAATATTGATATTAAGAAACTGGTACTTATCTATGTCTGGGCAACTCAGCTGTGCCATAGAAGTTTGGGACGTTGTTGGGGCAGTTTCGTCTCTAGTGACCTTGCTGACTGCAGGATAAGCAAATATCCGTTGATTTTGGCGTCCTACCAAATTTGAAGGGATTTTGGCCAAACTTCTGTCTGCCCCCGATGGCAATGGATTTGAGTGTGTGTGAGTCGGGGGCAGCACTTCGAAAGGGCTGTTGGGCTTTTGGTACCTCACAAGCAACTTTCTTCGTTGTGTGCTTTTCGAGGGCACGTTTTTCTGCCTGTCGTAGCTTTTTCTCGTCCTCAGAATCACTGGCAATTTCATCTGAAAGATACTCTTGCACGGTTTTCCATCCTGCTAGAGATCTGTCAGCTATTCGTATCATTTTGTTGCATTTCTTCAATTCTTCTTTGATAGTCTGCAGCTTCTTCTTGGGCCTAAGTTTCGCTCCCGTTTCCAACAGTTTTAAGGCATCGTCGATCTTCTCAGAGATCCCACTGTTAAATTCATACTGTGTTTGGTTGGATTTATATTTGAACTCCACTGATTTCTCATGCTTCACCTTTCTGCTCTCGCTCTCTTGTACATCGCGGGAAAGCTCACGTTTCAGTAACCGAAACTTTGCGTTGAAATAGTCTTTCAGTTCATCCAAAGTCTCATCTTTACGTTGACACGACGGGCTTGTTTGCCTACCGTTTTCATCCTCTCTACTCGACATCGCGCACGTCTGCAATACGAAATCACTATCGAGCTGTGAAACATCTTGCCTCGTGACAACCTTATATACTATAAATTCCCTTGGGTCACTCCTAAGCAGTACTGCATTATGCAAAACTCTAGGGGGAACTTTTCCACTCCTTATATCTCCGGCGATCAGTAAATTCATGAATTCAAATAACTAAGAATGGAATGCTATACTCAAGAAAATGAGAAAATCACAAATGCCCCTTTCTATAACATCCCTGTACCCCCAAATAAGCCTCACAAAAACCTCAACAAAATTATAAAGCTTTTAAAGCATGAACCCAGTAGCAGATGCGACAGAGTTCCCTTTCATGCCTTAACTTCAGCATGATTAATGAAACAATTATGCTCTTCATCCTTGGACACTTTTTGAAATTCATTCATATGTAAGAGCTCCCTGCGATTTTTCTTTCAATTGATATATCATATGATTGGTCAATGCTACTATGAGTTCCTGAGGAATCATTGTAACCTAAAGTCCTTTTTGTACAGGCTGCATCTTCAGAACGCCTGAAAATCAAATTTCACGTAATAAAAAAATGAGTCTTCACTGTAGTAGTTGAACCGATGTAATAGTTTACAGATTTTGGTGGAACATTCTTGGAAACAAAAGGATTTGTGCCAAAGATGTACCAGAATTGTTAGAATGAAATACTCCGAATTTTGAGGCAATCTCCGCCAATCCTTCACAATTTCTGCCACTGTTTCAAACGCTTATCAATCTTTGAAATTGCTGTAGTGCCTTCGCAGTAATATACAACAGGAAATAAGCGAAAATAAGTAAGACTATACCAAGGCTTTCCTTGAATGATATGAATAGCTTCTAAGTTATATTTCCTTGCACTGGAGATTCTCACTTTTTGATGATCCATGGATGGAGTTTCTTACTAGCAGTTTTTTTGTGAAAGAAACATTCGTGTACAATTGTACACTATAAGATAGATGTGTGCATTGATATATAAGGCATCAAAAAATAAGGTTTTCTGTGAGAGAATACTATGGCATGCTAGAATTCGGCCTTTCATGTGAGTAAACTGAGATTTTATTAAATTATGGGATATCTTGTTGGTTCCCATACGTAACCTTTGCATCAAAATAACTGAACGCTTAGCAAAATGTCAGATGGAGGATTCAGTGGCATGGGATATGTCCGTTTAATCGGACCGTACGACCGCTCGACCGCGCGATCCCGGACCTTATGACACTGGATCCTACGACTTCAGACCATACGATCGTAAGACTTCTCCGAGTGTCATAGCCTCAGAATGATGTAATGAGACAATTTTGCCCTATTCACCCCTGGCCTCCTTTTGAAGTTCATTCAAATATTAAAGTTGGTCCCTGCAATTTTTCTCCAGACTGAGGCATCTTATGCTAAGTATGAGTTCCCAAGGAGCCATTGTCACATAGGGTCCTTTGTATATATAGTCCTTTAGTCCTTTAGTCTTAACATAGAGTCCTTTGTATACATGCTGCACGTTCAGAATTCTGTAAATCAAATTTGGCCCAGTAAGAAAATACGAGTCTCCATTGTAGTAGTTGAACTGATGAAAATTTGACTTTAGATTGCTTTTCCATCGGGTTCCTGTAAACCGTGGAACGACGTAACGACTAATAACGACATAACGACTAATAACGAGCTATCAAATTACAGTACCGAGTTGTCTGTAAAAAACGGGTATATCAACCGGACCACAATGAGTACGGAATGGACTGATCAGTCGATATAGGGAATAACAAAGGTTGCGAATTTTCGGTTTCGTTGGAAAGCAAAGTAAGAAACAAGCAAGCTCATCAATTTTTTCCCTCTGTATCCCTTCTTTTGTGTAAAGCTGTAAGTAGAAGATGGAAAGAATGGTTCCCTGTTTCCAAATCCTTTTTTCTAAAGCTGTTTTGAATTTGTAGTTTTCTTCTCCACTTTAAACAGTTTTAATCTGACCCTTTGGATCGTGTACTCTATAGACTTGCCCTAAGTCTGTTTCGTCAATCAAAAAAATTGGGAAAAGGAAAAATCGGGAAAGGGACCTTTCAGATAGACTTATTACAGATGACATACTTTTTCAAATCGACCAATGACAGATGAAAAAACAACAGTTATCATTCAGATTGCGCTCATCTTCAGTTAACCACACAAAATATGTTTTGAATTCAACTTCAGAAAAGTGAATCACAACAAAATGTTTATTCATAGAGTGTGAATTTACATTATAATTGCTTTAAAGTCTCAATAGGCACCTTAAGCCTGGTTTCCATATAGCCGCAAGGTGCCGTAAGGCTGCGGAAGGCATTGCCGGAACCATTGCCGCCGGCATGCCCCCGGCATGCCGGAACCATTTCAACTTATATGGAAACCATTTCTCCCGGTACCGGCGGCAGCCGCAACCATGACAGTTACGGTACCGTAATGACCTGGAAAAAGTTGAATCACTTCAACTTTTCTAAATCCCTACGGCATCTTCAGCCATGAAAGTTTATATGGAAATAGGTTGCCTGCGGCAGCCGCCGGCAAATCATTGTCTTTCTTTGTTCTATCTCTCATTGTCTTCATTTTATCCCTTGGTTACGGGCATAGTTACCGGTATCTTACGGCACTCCAGCCACGATGGTTGCGGCACAATATTCAAGACGTTTCCATTTAAATCGTTCGGCTGCGATACCTGGGCCATGGCAGATGGAAGATGGCAGAAGACTGCCGCCGGCAACCTTACGGCACCTTACGGCTATATGGAAACCAGGCTTTAGAAGCTTTTTCAAAATTTCGTTCTTTAATCATTAGATAAAAGATATTAGATATTAACGTATTACGTAAGAAAGTTTGGCAGAAAAGTATCCCTATGATTAAAGAAATTATCCATAAGCCCCGGACCTCAGCTTCTTTTACCACCATGAAGCAGGGGACCGTAGCATTAACATGCAATGTTGTTGCTCATAACTCCAATTTCAGATTACTATTTTCTTCTTACGATATGCTAAACTGTAAGTTGATATGTCTAGAATGTAACTAGAGTGAATAGAAATTTTCAGGTACAAAACCTTTTTCTCTGTGTTCCATCAAACGTCGGAACTTTTTTTGGGACACCCGGTGTTAGTTATGTTATGTTGCTAAATACTCTATTTGCTTATGGTAAAATTATCATCGAGCCATCAAACTGTTATGTTATTTTGCCAAGAACTCTCTCTCTCTCTCTCTCTTATGGTAAAACTATTATCATGAAGCCAACGAATGTTGCCTTTACCCGTACCTGCAAAAGTCGTTGTTGTTGTGTCAGGAAAAAATTGTAAGGAGATAGGGAACCATTCTTTCCATCTTCTATTTACACATTTACACGAAACAAGGGATACAGAGGAAAAAAATTGATGAGCTTGCTTGTTTCTTACTTTGCTTTACAAAGAAACAGAAAATTTGCGAGGGGACCACTATGGAACTAAGGTCAGCTTGACCCTTTAATGCTATCCCTGCCACTGTAATTAGGGGTGTTTTCCTTTTACGTTTTTAAACCTTAAAGTATTGTACCGAGTGTCTCAAAAAAAGTATCCCCTTTTGACTGGAGATAGGAATGTAACGATAAGATATCATTACTCTCCGAGCAGTTAGCTAAATTTATCAATCTTCAACTTAGATTCACATACCTTGTATTTAAGAATCGTCCACGAAACACCAGAGATACAAGCTTGCAAAGTCAAAATTTACAGTGCACCCGAAACCAGAGGTTTTGGAAAAGGGCCTAGCCATGATTTGCTATCACAGGCATGTTGCACAGGAATTTTGACTTTGACCTTTAGCTTTCTCCTTTGAAAAGAATGATACCTTGAAATGCTTCAATTGTTCTACAAATAGTTATTCCTTTGAGGAATCAATCCGTGCATTGCATTCTACTCCAAGTGTCAAAGAAGAAGAAAAGGAACACATGCATGCTCATTTGGGAGATGTTGCACGGCTTCATCATCCTTACCACATTTTTGTTATATTTGTTTAATCAGGACAATTTCCACGAGTTTTTTTAATTCTTTCAAAAGCGAAAGACTGAAAGTTAAAGTTTACAGGTGCTTGGTGCACTGTAAATTTTGTCTTTGCAAGTTTGTATCTCCGGTGCTTAGTGCACGATTCTTAAATGCAAGGTATGTGAGTCTAAGTTGAATTTTGATAAATTTAGCTGTCCACTCGGAGAGTAATTATATCTTATCGTATCGTTCCTATTTCCAGTCAAAAGGGGGTACTTTTTTTGAGACACCCGGTATTGTATCTATTTTTCATATTCATTATAATAACTTGTATATACTTTTTTATGTTGCAAATGATACATACATACATACATACATACACACATACATACATACATACATACATACATACATACATACATACATACATACATACATACATACATACATACATACATACATACATACATACATACATACATACATACATACATACATACATACATACATACATACATACATACATACATACATACATACATACATACATACATACATACATACATACATACATAAACTGTACTGCAGTGAAACGCTTTTGAGAATCTTGGCGCAATAGTGCAAAATTTGCCGCAATTTCGTGATAAGTAAGGGCCGTCCCGGTTTTCGAGATTCGAGTCCGAGCATCGGACACCACGGAGTGTGCTAAATTGCGTGGGTTGCGTGGGTTGCGTGGGTTGGAAAAGCTGCGTAGGTCGTGGGTAAATTTACGTGGGTCGTGGGTCCTTTTTAGATATAATTTTGCGTGAGTAATCTTGAGGGGGTGGAATTTCTTGCGTGGGTAATCGATTTTCCGTGGGTCGAATTTTTTGGTGCGTGAGTGGCACATTTTGCGTGGGTTGCCCTTTTTGCGTAAGTCTTATAACAGCATAACAGCTTTGTGCATGGCTTCTAGAAACTGAGGCTTTTGAACTTCTTACAGCGCCAAGTCCTCAAGCAATTTATCAAAATAACGTGTTATCATGTGTATGGAGGGGTACTGCAAATCTTCAACAATGCAGAATTTAAAGCAGTGAGGCATTCCGATGACATGGCTGGGTTAAACGACAACAAAAACAAGTTTCAATCCGCTAGAAACAGAGTTCAGCGAACAAAACAAGAACAAAACGGTGATAACGCAACCACTGAATAATCTATATATAGTCAATACCATGAGCTATGAGCTAAAGTTTTTCTACAAGACTTGCAGGTACTATAATACACATTTTCAACTAAGCGGCTTCGTTTTAGAATTTTTCAAAATTTCTTTAGTTTGCGTCATATGAAATTTTTGATCCCATATTCACATTCAGCACCTTAATTTTAGTCTAATTGCAATTTTTCATTATCACAGTGGTAGCGAATTTAATTTTATGAGGGATGAGGAATTTAATTTACAAATTTGTAAATTTATGAGGGATTTGACCGCGAATAATGACTAAGGGTGTAAAGTTACACCCCGAACGATCTTGACAGTCAAATCCCATATAAATTCTCAAATTTATTATCGCCATAAAATCGAAATCGCACACTCTAGGAAGATGAAAATTTGCAGTTTGACTAAACTTGGGGTGCTGAATCCAAGTCCATGGTCAGAAATTTCGTAGCAGGAAATTTTCAAAAATTTCCAAAACGAGGCCGTTAGTTGAAAAGGTGTATTAAAAAGCTGAATTTATGGCGCGCATTTAACAAGCTCGAAATTGCTTCTTAAGTGATACAAAATTGTGTTCCTAGCACTGATAAATCACGGAATAGACTTGGAGCTTGTCTAAAGATTCAATTCCTACAAGGAACTCAAGTTGACAAGGATTTGCTTATATTTTACTCTCTATATCCCGACTTGGGCTTTTCACCAGTTTTCTGGTATTCTTTTTGATCAAATTTTGTATTAGATACACTGCTTCACAGTACACTTGACGATACACGTAGAGACCACCGTGTCCAGTGCGGGTATATGGTTTCTTTAGTGTTAGGCCATTTTGGCTGCCCAAAGTTTCTTTGATTTCCTTAAATTCCCAGTGCCCTAACGGTAGACTTGATTCGTTTTCATTGTACATATTAGAAACGAGTATTTACAGTAACTATGCCATAAAAATCTTATGGCTCAAGCTCGTCTTGCTCAAGCAGTCTGTTTAAAAAAAGTGGATCAATTCGAGCTCAAATACTAGTTGATCAGATGTCCGTATTCCCTGCTGACACTAAGTCGGCAAAATATTTCAAGGTATATTGTCTATGCATGGCTAGAATACTTATCATCTCAGTACTTAAAGTCTTTTAGTTTTTTGGAATTTCTTCAAGTTCTAAATCTAAACTGCGGTTTTTACCGCAACGCATGGAGAACTTTACTGTCATATTCGAAAAATGGAAATCTACTACAAGGTTTTTCGATTCATAAACAAGCGTAGAAGCACCAACGGCTAGAAGCCATGCACTAAATAGCGAGCTTTGAATGGATAATAACAGCTGTTATGCTGTTATAAGACTCACGCAAAAAGGGCAACCCACGCAAAATGTGCCACTCACGCACCGAAAAATTCGACCCATGCAAAATCGATTACCCTCGCAAGAAATTTCACCCACGCAAGCCTTACTCACGCAAAATTATATCTAAAAAGGACCCACGACCCACGTAAATTTACCCACGACCCACGACCCACGACCCACGACCCACGCAGCTTTTCCAACCCACGCAACCCACGCAACCCACGCAATTTAGCACACTCCACCTGAATATAGTAAGCCCCACGAGAGTCCCGATCCTAGGGCGGCGCTAAGGGGTGGACTTTTCATTTGATTCAATTTCATTTCATTTGATTCAATTAAGGAGGGTTGCCCTTCAACCGGAGTTGTTTTACAAGGGGCCCTCCACTTAAAAACATTAATTACAATATACAATTACCAAATGAAAAAGAGAAATTACAATACAAAACCATAACATAAAATCCTATAATACAAAATTTACAAAGCCTAATGTAAAAGAAAAGAGAAATCCTAAATAGATTTTTTAAAACTATTCAGGGAAGATGCCTGTTTGGTATCGGGAGGAAGGTCATTCCACGCTTTTGCTCCTCGATAAGAAAAACATTTTTGCCCATTACTTGACTTTTTCTTGGGCAGTCTTAAATCTTTCTCTGAATTGCGCAGGACATACGAAGAGCTCTTTGAGTTTCGGGTGAAGAGGTTACACAAGTATTGCGGAGCCAGTTCATGCAAGGACTTGAAGACCATTGTTTTAGTTTCGCTAGCTACGAGTTCGTCAATGGTCTTCCAGCCCAGTTGGTCAATTAATGGTCTGCTTGGGGTGTCAAAGTTGCAGCTGGTTATAATTCTAGCAGCTCGGTTCTGAAGTTTTTGCAACTGATTAAGCTCTGTCAAACCGGCACGACCCCAAACCGAGCAACAATAGCGAAGGTGTGGCTCAACAATGCCTGTGTAAAGAGTCTTCAATGTTTCCTGTGGTAGGAAAGTCTTGGCATGTTTTAGAAAGCCAATAGCTCTAGAAACTTTGGTAGAAACGGTCTTGATGTGTTCCTTCCAGTTAAGAGAGTTGTCTATCTGCACACCAAGATATTTTGTTTTTTGGATGATTTCGAGCTTATTGTCTCGAATTTTCAAATGCAAATCCTCATTTCGACCTTTGAGGATGTTATGCTTTTGTTTGGTGGAAACAAGCATGGAATTTGTTTTCGCAACATTTAAGGAGAGTTTATTGCCTTGAAGCCAACTATCCAGTTGTTTGAGATCGCAGTTAATGGCCTCATTCAGCTGATTTATATCCGAAGACTGGTAGCATAGACTTGTGTCATCAGCATACATGGAAACGGTTGAATTTTGGACAGCTTGCGGTAGATCATTGATATAAATAAGGAAAAGAAGGGGACCCAGATATGAGCCTTGGGTAACACCAATATCTATACCTTCAGTTTTAGAGTTGACACCGTTTACCCGACAGAATTGTTTCCGATTGTTCAGGTATGATTTAAACCATGCGAGTTCCCGCTGTTGGACACCGTAATGCACCAATTTTTGGCAAAGAATCTCATGGTCAACAGTGTCAAAAGCTTTCTTTAAATCAATGAAAACTAAGCCTACAAGCTTACCAAGATCCAGCCCATTGTACCAGTCATCTGTATTTTTAAGTAAATGGGTTACTGTAGAATGAAGGCGTAAGTAGGCTGATTGGCCTGATGAAAACAAACCATTGTCTTCCATATGCTGGTACACCTGATTGGTTGCAAGTTTTTCAAAGAGCCTTGAAATGACAGGCAAGACTGATATGGGGCGATAGTTCGATTTATCAGCCTTGTCACCATTTTTGTAAATTGGAGTAACCCTCGCAATTTTCCACGAGTCCGGAAACATACTTTTTTCAATCGATGTATTAAACAAGAACGCAAGGGAATTTTCGATGAAGGGTAAAGCAAGCTTCAAAAAGTAGCTAGAAATATTGTCAGTTCCAAAGCTCTTTGCTGTTTTGACCTTCGCAAATGCATCTCTGATTTCCTGTACTGCAATGGTCCTGAATTGGAACTTTGCTTTAGCTCTGTTCATCTCACAGTCACCCGATAGAGTCCACCTCAGTAAGGACTGAGGTGGACATGTCCACCCCACTTTCCTCTGGTCAGCTTTTATTCCAATGCAAAAACGATATGAAAAAAACATTAGGTATACCTTCTGGCAATGAATTTTACCTCTTGTCCACCCCACATTCTCAAAGTTTGCGCCGCTCCTATCCCGATCGACTAAGGGAGTTCTACAGACAGCTGCGAGACAAATCCAACTTCGATGTCAGTGGAAAATGACCCCAAAAGAGCACTGGAAATATGTGCCCCTGTCCACAAATAGCATTTAGGGGTGATATTTAATTGGACCGGTTTTTAACGTTCTCTTCATATCGGAATGTGAAGAAATCAGTAAGGTTCATTTCTTTATCACGTGCGGTTTCCGTTTATGAAGGAGGCTCCAATGGAGGACTGAGACCAAATACCCCGTCTAGAAATAGGGGTCTTTCTTGATAGGATGTGTTTCTATCGTTTTCAACATCTCGGCATGCGTAGAAGTCAAACCTTTTCATTTCTTTATCACTTTCGGTTTCCGTTTTTTTTATATTGATATTAAATATTACAAATAACAATATTACTTTCTACCATACAAAATATCTAATTACTATACTACACTACAGGGACGATACCATGGGGTGCGAAAAGATAATGACTACCCCATGACCAATAAGAAAACACGCAACATTAAACTGACAAACAGCTACACTACGATTTAAGACCTAATGGATAATGTGCTAGTTTCTGTTTGACATTAGATGTCTGGTCAGGGCTTCAGATAAATAACATGTAGTCACGAGAACAAGTCGTTCCGTGAAGTTGAAAGATGGTAAGACTGCCTGGCATCTAATGTGAAACAGAATTACAAAGAAAAAGAACATTTACTTTAAAGGACTTGGTGGCTGCTTGGTACGGACGTTGCAAATGATTTTAATCAAAGCGACCAGTATCGTGGATGAAGCGCAAAGTCAATTCAAGTATATTTCTGTTCAATTCAGTAGAAAGGTCTTGATCACCATATAATAAAAGCTGTGTCAAAGAATCATTTGAAAGATCGGTAATTTGCCTAAATGGTCGTATTAATTCAACAATTCCAGCGAAAAGATCCCGACGTTGAGCATCAAAAGTTGGGCAGAGCAACAGAAAGTGCTCCGTATCCTCAATGCCATCGCTGGTTGGGCACATTGGGTTTATTGTATCCCTAAAATTATGCTTGAATTTGTGGAAATTCAGTTTGCTTAGACCAACCCTGAGTTGGGTAAGATAGGATAATCCTTTTGGGTCGTAAATTCCAAACACAGATTTTGCAGGGGGGGGGGCGGATTATCGATAAGAGCTTTTTCTTAAAAACAGCAACAGACGGTGCAAGTCTCAATTCAGGCTCAAGCTTATTCCATTCGGACAAACAATTTGGATAGAAGCTAGATTTGAATTTGTCTGTCCTTGCCCTTAATCGCCCAATGACATCCTGATCACGAAGACGGTACTGCGACTGATGAAGAGGGGGAATCGGATCTACTGTATACTCAGGACAAAGATTATTTACAAACTTGTAGAACAAGGTAAGGCGCCTGCTCCATCTTCTGGAACTTAATGACTCCCATCCAAGCTCTGTGTACAGCTTGTCGCGAGACGTTCCTCTCCATGTTCCTGTTACAGCCAAAGCAGCCGAATACTGAACAGACTCTAGCTTTTCCATTAGATTTGGTAAAATAATGTTTTGACTGAATTCACATACTTTAGCAGGTTTTACGGGACCTGCTTACGGGTATATGGAGGGAGTGCTATATTTGAAACAGATAGTTTACCGTAAACTATTTGATGGTGGCTCTGCTCATGCAATGACGGATGAACACCAGACTCAATGATGAGATTAGGTTGATCAGTGAATATCAAATCAATACAGGATTTGGAATCACCTATCAAATGGGTTGGTTCTGAAATCAACTGATGAAGACCATTGTCAGATGCAAGTGGCTCAAATAGTTTTCCTTCGTTATTCTCGATATCATTTTCCCACCACTGAGTTGATCTACAGTTGAAATCTCCAGTAATGACGCAGAATGGGTTTTCGGCGTGCATTTTGGATAACATTAATTCAAAGTTTATTGTAAAGTTATCAAACTCCTCAGGCCCCTGACTTGGACTTCTGTAAATTACAGCAAAGAAGTATTTTTTCCTTTTTAATTGAATTTCATACACAATACATTCGAGAAGAGTCACCAGGTCAGGACGATTTTTTGATGGAAGGGAATCTTTGATATATAACCCGACACCACCCCTTTTCAAATTTTGAGGGTGGTTATCTTTGATAAAAGTATAGCCATTTAGGTCTAGTTTATCTTTATCGACGGTGTTATCTAGGTGGGTTTCAACAATGCCAATTAGGTCATAATTATAAACCGAATTGTAAGCCTCTAAAAGAGAGACTCGTAAAAAGTCATGCGCAGTAATACTATTTAGATTCCAAGTACAAAAATCAAGTGTTTCGGGGCCTGGGTTCGTTTCTACATCACCACTCAGCAAAAGTGTCCTAAAGACCAACCATTGCGTATGAAGTGTGAAGCATGTTATACATCCAATGTAAAAATAAGAATACAGGAAGAGAAAGTGCCTCACAGCTACATGCTTATACCGAACAAGAGCAATGATACCGATAGGGAATCGCTTGAGAAGTTCTATGGTCGTGTAAAGAACCGACTTCGCGAAGTGATGCACACGAGCGAACAAAGGCAAGAACCTCGACTGTGTTGTCACAGAGTGTACTGCAAGAAACTGTATTGTTAGTGTAACAGGCAGAGCAAGGATTGAAATTGCGATGAAACAATAAAAAAACCAAAATAATTTGAGGATTTGAAAAACGACTGAAAATGGCTTGACACTTTTCATAAGTGGGGACGATTTTTGCACGGATACGTGGAAACACCCAATTGTTGCTCGCCACTGACTGATTTCAACCGGCATCATCGTGCTCAGATCCTTTCGCTGTTCCTAAGGGGCAATACGACACAAAGCAACCCACCATAACGAAAAAGGGGAAATAAATATAACAAAACATAAACTAGACAAAAATACACATCATTGAAAAGACCAAAGAAGTAAGAGCTAGCTCTAACGCAATACTTCGAAAATGAGCCACAGAAAACGATGGCCACAAGAGACCTCAACCAAAACATGTCTCCCAAGTGGTCATTAAAAGGGTTTTCGAGGGTTTGTGCTGAAAGTTTCGTTTTTCTACAATCTTTTAACAATCTTTGTCAAGAGGTTTGTATTCATCATTGAAACATGCTATCAAAAAGAATTCAATGCTTGCTATTTCTCAAGGGCCAAAAAATCTTAGGAATTTGTTCCTCGGGGGAATGCTATCACTTTTATGAGTTAAACAAGTTGTTGTAAACATCCTTATCTTAAGCCTTCAGGCGGGTTTCCACCCGTGCGAATGTGGCCGCGCGACCCGCTGCGCGACCAATGGCCTGAGCACGCACACTAAGTAATTACGCATGCCCAGACAACTGGCCGCGCGATCGCGCGACCAAACTCGCACAAGCGGAAACCCGCCTCTAGGCCAATAGAACTGTAATCAGTTAACATTCTCATAAATAAAAGCAAAAAATTGCTGTAATGTATTGCTATAAAATTTACATATATGGGGGATAACAGTTACCATATCTTGGGCAGGGGGGGGGAATGCCCAGCAATCATATTTCAGCGACTTTCTAAAGTGGTACTGATTGTCTAGATGAGCGCAGACAAGATCCGAGGGGCATTTCACTCTTTCGAAAAAGCGTACGAGATTCTTTCACAACAAAAGGATTCTTACGGATTATTAGTGGATTTTTCTTGAAAACAAAAGGATTTTTGCAAAAGATGTTTCCGTTTTATGAAGGAAGCCCATATGGAGGACTTGGTCCAAGTACTCCTGTCTAAAAATGGCATTTTGGGGAAGTTTTCATCTCTTGTCCAGCTCACATCGTTTTGAAATATCAAATTACACAAGCCTGCCAAGTTTCATGATGGTATCATATTTTGCACGATCGTTGTGATAACAGACCAGACTAGAGTGGATAAAGAAGGCTGTTATGCTGTTATAAGACTCACGCTAAATGGTAGCCCACGCAAAATGTTCCACTCACGCACCAAAAAAATCGACCCACGCAAAATCGATTACCCACGCAAGAAATTTCACCCACGCAAGATTACTCACGCAAAATTATATCTGAAAAGGACCCACGACCCACGTAAATTTACCCACGACCCACGACCCACGCAGCTTTTCCAACCCACGCAACCCACGCAATTTAGCACACTCCAGTAATGTATGGTCACTGCCTCTGAATTTGCACAAGGTTTTACGGTATTTAAAGTTCATACTAACTGACAAGTACTTTTCTAGTTTCAGTTGATACTTGAAAGTTTTTTGTGTACGCAGTTTGCTGTGCCGTTGAAAGCCTTGATGTGCAGAAGTTAGCTCTGACTTCAAAAAACTTTAAAAGATTTTGAGAACCTTATCCTTGACTACTTTGTTAACCTGGTCAGGACTGAGAGATAAAGGGTTGTTCCACAGGGTAGAAAGTCCTATAGCTTCTAGTGCCCATTTGACCGAACTGAACCAATTAGATATATTGCTTGGGATGGACTTTGACTCAGTAAACACCTTTTTCACGCGAGGAGATCGTCATTTAGGTGGGAGACTCTATGCCAGAATTTAGTGGTACGAATGATAGAAAAGAGGGCAATGGGCATAATAACCAGTTCTCCATAGACAGCTAGAGAAGAGGAATTTCAGGTTTTGCTTACAGAACTTCAGCTTTGGTCTATTAACTGATGATTCTAAGGAATATCTTAGAAGTGCATCTGAGTTTTTGGAGATGAAGTTGTGTTGATGGGAAGCAAAAGATACCCAGACCTCACTGCCATAAAGAAGGAAGGGTTGCACAAGTTTTTCAAATAGGTCCAGAGCTTTTGGTACCATTATATAGAAAGTTCAAGAAACGTTAGTACTACCGGCAAAACATTGTTTAATTGGCATTTTATGTTATGTTTCTTTGTGATTTTCAATTTGCGACGAGTTTAAAACTTTCGGACACAAAAAATTTCGGAGATCATTAGATTTCGGACAACTAAACTTTCGGACAAAATTTTGTCCAAAAGTTTGATTGTCCGGAAGTTTTCGATTTTAATGTATATATGAGTTCCTCAAATGCAGTGGTGAATAAAACTAAATTAGCTCAATAACCAGAGCCTATAACAAAACTGCATTTCTCGGAGTATAATGCAAATTCTTCGCAAAAGGCTAAAGTGGAAGTCCGAATTGGAAAAGGGGAATACCCCCTAGGTTTCTAAAGTTTTTTTACGGAAAATAAGGACAGCAGTCATTGTCAGCAGGTCAATTTTTCTTGCTTAGGTTTCGATTTATTCACATAAACAACTATTTCGTACTTCAAATACATGTTTCGAAAAAATGTATGCCGTTTCGCTATTTCGCTATTTCGTTCCGCGATTTCATGGTTTCGTGGTTTACAAACAGCCATGTAGGATCGTCTTCCTCGAAATCTCCAAGTTGCCTAGAGACCGCCATTCTTTTGTGTTCCATGAATGGGTTTGGTTTCAATCATTCAATCATGAATGGGAATGTAAAGTCACTGTTTGCTTGGTCCCTCTCTTTTGTGGCTTGGTGTCTCTGCAACGTGCACGTGCATTGCTCAATCAGGCTCGGTAAGCAGTTTCATAATTTATTTCATCTCATCATACGTTCTGCAATATTAACAAATTACTCGATATATTCTGCAACTTTTCCTGGAGCGAATCGGTAGGGTAAGGGGGTCATTTTTGGGTCTACGGGGTTAATTTAGGTCTATTTGCTTTTTCGCTTTAAACCGATCGCAAGTTGAACATTTCGATTCATGACTCCGTGGGTGTTAAAATTCATGCTTTTAGGAGTTAGTTAAAGTGGTGTTGTAGAATTATTTGATAATTTCTAGTGCTGCAATTTTCAGATTTTCCACGGCCTAAACTTTTATCATGATCCAACACCGTAAGGAACTTTCGATTGATGTCAACTTGCGACTCATTTTCGTCAAAAAATCTTTATGAGTCTCATGTTCCATCATTTGGAAAGGCGCTAAAAGTTTTTCAGAATAGTTTTGGGATGGCAGATTTTATCAGATTATTTTGCAAGGTGTCAGTAATCTGGGTCTACTTGGAATTTTGCTGTGAATTGCGTTCTGCAAGAATTAGCGATGGCTCACAAATCAAAGCGAAAATGGAAATCATATTGCAAGAAAATTGAGGTAAATATAAAAAGCAACACGAGGTACATTTTTTGTTTATGTTTTGGTGGCTTTTTATCAGCGCAAGACGCAACGATTCACTTCTTTTGACTTTATTTCGAAGGAAACTTTGTTTACAGCTCCGTTTTCAAGAATGGGCCTAGACTTTGCAATGTGCGCTGATGGTGGTATGATTTATTTTTGTTTTTTTCTGTGCAAGGTTTCAACTCTTTGGCAGGGAAATTGAAGGTTCAATCACACTCTAAAATTTTATTTCAATGAATTTAGCATACTTCTGATGAAATAGATACTGCTTTTCTCGAATACACCCACCGTCAACAGGTTGAAATTGCACGCGAAAGTGAGGATAGTACAAATTTTAGAAAAACATTCAGACTTCAAATTAAGAAACGGGAGCATCGCATGGCAGCGCCATTACGGCCAAACAGAATTTCGCTTTTCGGATTCACTTTTCAGCTTCTCGGATTCACTTTTCAGCTTCTCAGATTTACTTTTTAGCTTCTCAGATTCACTTTTCAGCTTCTCGGATTCACTTTTGTGAACCACAAGCTGTTAGCTTAGACCTGTTATTCACGTTAAAGAAATCTTACATGAATAACATAACATAACTTTGCAGCTTCTCGGATCACTTTCCACCTTTCCACCAAGTTTTCCACCTTTTCAAATTGGATTTCAGTCTCTATCAGATTTAAGTTCATCTTCAAATTTAGCCCTTTGCTTTGCTCTGAAACATTTTTCCCATTCATAGCTTCCGTCCTGTGCTTCTTGGGGAATGAGTGATATGACTTTACGATTCGGATATGTTCGGAGGCCTAAGTTTAAAAGAAGACACGCCTGCACTAAATAGAGGATAATGGCGGCACTAGAAGAGCTGGTGGAGCCTGACACTTGTGGAGTCCAGTGGCGTACGCAGCACTTGAAATTTTTTATTGACCACGCCCTTCAGGCGCTCGGAAAATGGGCGAAACGCCCTTTTCAGCAACAAGGGCAGATTTTGTTTTGAATGAATCAGAACGTTTGTTTACATCTGGTCGATTAACCAATCACACTACGCAATCTAACGTCACGTGACGCACTGTGATTTCACGCAAATTGGGAAGCTGTGGGGATAAATACCGAAAAACCCTCTCCCCAAAAGTGCGTCACGTGACGTTAGATTGCGTAGTGTGATTGGTTAATCGGCCAGATGTAAACAAACGTTCTGATTCATTCAAAACAAAATCTGCCCTTGTTCTTTTCAGCTACATTTTGCATCGTAAACATAGCTGCAATCAACACCAAATAGGCAAGTCGTTTTTTTTAAATTTGCTGTAAAAATTTATACCCATCCTTGGAAATTTCTCTAGTAAAGTGAAAGAAGAATAGTTATTCAGTAGCGACCAGTCCAACATATCAAGTACAAATTATAAATTGTTTCTCTAAGCTTATTGTAAAATGATTTGCCTCTAGTCCGTCTGGTCTTTCGATCTTATCATTCGAGGAAATTTCTTCTTTCGTTACTTAATAATTGTCTAGTCGGTCGGTCAAGCATTTCTTAGAAACCAAAACCTTGCTGCGAACTCTTGAAAATCAGTCTTTGCTTGCTTTTAAAGGATCTCAGAGACCTCTTCTTGACAGATCTGCTCGACTCCCCCCCCCCAACCATTTTGTTACACTTTTATGCGAATCTTGAGGACCAACTTTTTGAAAAGTGGGGGGTCTGGACCCCCGCATTCCCCCCCTTGGGTACGCCACTGGTGGAGTCTTTGGCTTACAGAGGATATTCTCATCTGAACATTTCAAACACCCTTCAATATCCTGGTGTTCGTGGAATTAGCGAAAGAAGTGTGTGGCGTCATTGACGCAGCTAGGCTGAATGATTTACCTAGTGGTGCGACCAACATGCTGATTGTATGCGTGAAGAAGAAATGCATCTTGGGAAATTTTGCTGATCTGAGAAGCAGAATTGCAGATCTCACTATCTGATAACTGAAATAAGGAGCTTTATGATTTGAAATTGTTTGCTAAGAGAAAAGCGGGATCTTTGAAAGGTCGGTTCATTTAGACCAATAGCTGAAAGGTGAATGGCCGAAATGGCGCTGGCATCGGGAATAACTTTCCAGCAGCGACTAAAGATTCCATGTAGGCAAAACGAAAAAGAGACTTTCAATATGTCTAACACGTTTGTGAGGGTGCTCTATTTATTCCCAAAAATTCCAGTTTTAGACCCAAATTACTCCAAACCTTACCCCATTATTTTGATTTCAATCTTTGGAATTTACGAAGCCATGGAGGTCTGCGAGGAATGGTCAAGTCGAGGCGTTCGGCTTGTTGCACTAAACAGGGAGATATAGACGGGAGAGGAAACGCGACCATTTCGACCAAGGAGACCACTTCGACAATTAAAATAGGAGACTGGGGAGAGCGGTTTGTTCTGGCGGATGCAGTTCAACAAGGGCAGATTTTGTTTTGAACCAATCAGAACGTTTGTTTACATCTGGCCGATTAACCAATCACACTACGCAATCTAACGTCACGTGACGCACTGTGATTTCACGCAAAATTGGAAGCTGTGGGGAAAAATACCAAAATACCCTCTCCTCAAAACGTGTGGCGTGCAAGTGGATTTTAGACCAATCATAGATATTTTTCGATTTTCTGAGAGAATACAAGCTCTTCTAAACTTCTGTCACTTAAATTTTTGATATTCAACTTTGATCGAGAGAAATTTGGGTTTGAAAATCACCTTGAAATTACGAAAATGACTAGCGCTCTAGGTCCAGCAGAAAGATATTTCCTTGACCGACTCCTCAGGCTGATGCAAAAAGGCAAAGAATATTGGTTCGTAGACGACTCCATACATATCTGCATGAAATTTTTGGTGCTAAACAATGATCAAAAGGGACAGTATCTTTCACGACACTGAGAGGGTTATCTGAAGCACTACAGTCATACGAAGAGCCAAATTCCTGAAGTAAACTCAACAAGAAACCCCTACCAATAAGTCACAAACAAAATGTTAAGTCACAAAGTACTCACAAATTATTCAGTTTCTATGATGATCCAAAACTGGATAAGTCCAAAATTTGATAGGCTGCATACGAATTTAGCAAGAATGAATTGATTATTTCCACAAGTTTGAACAGCAAAATCTTGAACGCACCACAGTGGCGATGAAATGTCTACTCCACTCACATTCTGATCTGTAACAGCTTAAAACTGGTTATTATGTCTGAAAAATAGCATTTTTTGCACAAATAAGTCAATCTCTTGTCCTTAGATAATTCTTTTTTGGTTGATTGAGAGAAAGTCGGGAAATAGACAACAGCATAGATTTTGATGTTGGGTTCAGGTCAAGTGAAGGGAAAGAGAATAAATGAGTTGCACATTTCAGTTGACCTGACCCCTTCATCAAAATCCATGCTGTTGTCTATTTCCAAACTTTCCTTCAATCAACTGAAGAAGAATTATCTAAGGACAAGAAATCGACTTGTTTGTGCAGAAAAGTCCTATTTTTCAGACATAACCAGTTTTGACCCATAACAGATGAGAATGTGAGTGGAGTGGACATTTCATCGCCGCTGTGGCGCGTTCAAGATTTTGCTGCTCAAACTTGTGGAAATAATCAATTCATTCTTGCTACGTTCATTTGTTCACATACAGCCTATCGAATCTTGGACTTATCCAGTTTTGGATCATCATAGAAACTGAAGAATTTGTGAGTATCTTGTGACTCGACATTTTGTTTGTCCGTGTTTGTGACATTATTGGTAGGGGTTTCTTGTTGAGTTTACTTCAGGAATTTGGCTCTTCGTATGACTGTAGTGCTTCAGATAACCCTCTCAGTGTCGTAAGAGATACTGCCCCTTTTGATGATTGTTCAGCACCAAAACTTTCATACAGATATTTATGGAGTTGTCTACGAACCAATATTGCTTCAGATAACCCTCTCAGTGTCGTAAGAGATACTGCCCCTTTTGATGATTGTTCAGCACCAAAAATTTCATACAGATATTTATGGAGTTGTCTACGAACCAATATTGCTTCAGATAACCCTCTCAGTGTCGTAAGAGATACTGCCCCTTTTGATGATTGTTCAGCACCAAAAATTTCATACAGATATTTATGGAGTTGTCTACGAACCAATATTCTTTGCCTTTTTGCATCAGCCTGAAGAGTCGGTCAAGGAAATATCTTTCTGCTGGACCTAGAGCGCTGGTCATTACCGTAATTTTAAGGCGTTTTACAAACTCAAATTTCTCTCGATCAAAGTTGAATATCAAAAATTTAAGCGACAGAAGTTTAGAAGAGCTTGTATTCTTTCAGAAAATCGAAAAATATTTATGATTAGTCTAAAATCCACTTGCACGCCACACGTTTTGGGGAGAGGGTATTTCGGTATCTATCCCACAGCTTCCAATTTTGCGTGAAATCACAGTGCGTCACGTGACGTTAGATTGGGTAGTGTGATTGGTTGATCGACCAGATGTAAACAAACGTTCTGATTCGTTCAAAACAAAATCTGCCCTTGTTATGCAGTTCTGGTAAATGGCTGCCGCGGAGTGAGCCCATTGAAGTGAATAATGAACAATCAACCTATTGAAAGTAATTCTGAGTCCCAAACAATGAATAGTAATAAAGCAAGAAATAACAGTAAAAAGCAAACGCGAAAAGCCAATAACAACAATCAGAAGCCAACAAACACGACGATGAATGATGAAAACATCGAAACCCCAAATGAAGCCAGCGACACTCAGCAAACAAATGAACTTCGGAAGCCTTGGGAGTGGAAAAAGGACACTGTGCTAATTGTTGGCGACAGCATGATATCCAATATAAACGAAAATACTCTCAGCAGAAGGTACCAGACCAAAGTACGAAGTTTTCAAGGATCAACGATTAAAGATCTACATGATTACATCAAGCCCTTGTTGAAGAAGAAGCCAGACAAGATTGTATTAGTGATAGGAACAAACGACATGGTGAATGAAAAACTACCGGACATTTTAAAGAGCTTGAAGTCCTTAATTGATCAAATACTCGAAGCCCTACCTGAGTGTGATGTCGTTGTGTCGGAAGTAATCGTCAGATCTGACAATGCAAGTCTCAATGGATAAATAACAAATTTCAACAAGGCTCTTAAGACCATGAATGTGGACATTCTTCGTCAACAAAACATTACAAAGAATCATCTAGGAAAAGAGGACTTCATCTAAACTTTTCAGGTAACTTGCAGTTAGCTAGAAATCTTATTGAAAAAATTCGCCATTTTTAGCAATTAGAATCATCAGGTACCTGTCAAGTAGATAGCTGTAATGAAACATCCGGCTTGGAAGAAGTAAACATACCCCCTGGGAATAATGGAGAGGGTCAATGCCCCAATGATAATACTGGTCGTGATCCTGACCATTGCCCTTTGAATAGGAGAAAAGGTTTATCTATGGCATCACTTAATGTAAATAGTCTCCTTGCTAAGATTGACGAGGTAAGGTTGCTTGCGAAAAATAAATGCATTGATATTTTGACTGTCAATGAAACAAAAATTGATAGTAAAGTTGATGATCAGCTTATTGCCATAGATGACTTCTCCCTTTTAAGAAATTACAGAAATAGGTGGTGGTGTTGCTCTCTATGTAAGAAATACAGTTGGGTTTAGGCCCCGGCAAGATTTTCCTAATAAATCGCTTGAAATTATCTGCATTGAAGTAGAGCCCCCGCATTCTAACCCCTTTATTGTCATAGCTTGGTATAGACCACCTAGTGAGCCTAATTCATGCTTTGATAGCCTTCAAGAAAATATTTGAGTTTTTTTGATAGAGAGGGAAAGGAAATTATCATCCTGGGGGATACTAACTGTGATTTCAGTCATGCAAACAATAGTCCGAGCCATGTTGTGCAGTTACATGAGCTGTACGACCTTTTTGGTATGACACAGTTAATCAAGGAACCTACTAGGGTTACTCTGGGCTCTTCAACTTTGATTGATCATATTGCCACTACAAATTGCAACAACATCGCAGAGAGTGGGGTACTAGAGATAAGTCTCAGTGACCATTATCTTGTTTACTGTATAAGAAAGTTAAGCGGTGGGGTTAAACGCCAACATAAATATATTACTTCTCGACAACTAAAAAACTTCAATCAAGATGCCTTCCTCTTTGATCTCTCTGAGGTTGATTGGGAGGCAATTGTAGCAAATGCTCATGACATTGATGACGCAGTTCGCCAGTGGACTCATATTTTTGCGCTAATTGTTGAAAAACATGCCCCTACTTTAAATAGATGAGTTTCTGATAAATTCACGCCTTGGCTTAACGCTGATTACTTCAAATTAGCTAAAACGAGAGATAAACTCAAAAGTCAAGCTGTAAAAGGCAACTCAAAGCTGCTGATGGAATGCTACAAGCATATTTGTAACAGGGTAAACAACATGAATACACAACTTAAGCGCAAATATTTTTCTGAAAAACTTACGCAGTTTCAAGGAGATCTCAAGAAAACTTGGAAAACCATCAACCAAGTTATTAACAAAAAGTCTAGCACTACAGTTGTGCCTTGTCTTACTGTAGACGGCCAGACAGTCAGAGGTCACAATGAAATTGCGTCTTCAATGAACGAGTACTTTTGCAGCATTGGGAATAAACTCAGTGAGACAATTCCAAGAAAAGCTAATCCACTCTTGTCAGACGAATACGCTATCGAAACTCCTCCGTTGAGTTTCTCTTTTTCTGCAATTATGACGGATAAATTATCATCAACCTTGAATAAGATGAAGACATCGCATGGTTCAGGCCACGATGGCATTGCGAGTTTTTATTTGAAGATTGCTTTGCCAGTTGTAGGCGGGTCCTTGTGTGATCTCTTCAATAAATCATTATTTGCAGGAAAATTTCCGGAGGACTGGAAAATAGCTCGTATTGCACCCATCTTCAAGAGTGGAGCAAAGGACGACAGGTCCAACTATCGGCCAATATTCGTTCTTCCTTTCATATCTAGACTGTTCGAGAAATTGATTTTTAATCAGTTTTATGAATACCTGGACGCGAATAAATCACTATACGAGCATCAGTCTGGTTTTCGACTCTTACACTCAGTTGACAAAGCCCTTATGGCTAGCACCAATGATTGGTACCTGAATATAGATAAAGGAAAATACACTGGCCTCATTTTTATTGACTTGAAAAAGGCCTTCGACACGGTAGATCATGAAATCCTATTGGAAAAACTTAAAATGTATGGAGTGACTGGACTGGAGCATGACTGGTTTAAATCATACTTGGATAATCGTAAACAATTTTGCAGGATAAATGGCTCTTCTTCTGATGTGAAGGGAATAAATTGTGGAGTTCCTCAATGCTCTTGTCTTGGTCCACTGTTGTTCCTGATATACATCAATGACCTGCCCTTTGCCTTGCTAAAGTCTCATCTCATGTCAGCATGTATGCTGATGATACGACCATTTCGCTCTCTTCAAAAAGCATTGGTGACCTGCAAAATGACTTAAATTTAGATCTTCTGAAGCTACAGGATTGGCTGCATGCAAACAAACTTTCTTTGAACGTTGTGAAAACGCAGTCGCTTATCATAGGCTCTGGACCAAACATTCGTAAGATAGAAAGCCAGCCTGATGCTCAACTATCTTTTTCAATAGGTGATCAGGAAATTGAAATGATTGCCAATGCAAAATACTTAGGTGTTCAAGTAGATAGTCAACTTAACTGGGACAAACATGTCGATACTATCAAGACCAAGGCTAATCGAGCCCTTGGACTTATCAAGTATTCTAAAAAATATCTTCCATCTGATGTGCTCAACAATATGTACAGAGGGAGTGTCGAGCCACAGTTAAGTTACTGTTGCTCTGTTTGGGGCTGCTGTAGTAATTCAAAAATTAACATCTTGCAAAAAATTCAAAACAGAGCTGCAAGAATCGTAACAAATAGCCCTTACGATGCTTCTGCTGCTCCACTAATTCAGAATCTTGGCTGGCCGACTATCAGTGATCTCACAAGAAAAGAGACTGCCACTCTAGTTTATAAGTCTTTGAATTCGCTTGCCCCAGCCTACATGACAAAACTATTTACAAAATATTCAGATAATAGAGAAAGGACTTTGCGTTCGACAGAAACTGATCTTAGGTTACCGCTACTAAAAACTGCTAATGGCCAAAAGGCTTTTTCATATCGCGGAGCAAAACTTTGGAACAGTTTACAAAGAGAAGCAAAATTGGCACCCTCCCTGAAAACTTTCAAGGAACAAATATAGAGGGCGGCATAATTTTAACTTCTATTTCATTTCTGTTACATTTTATTGTAAATTAGGTATCATTGTGTATTATATTGTAAATTAGGTAAATAAATTACTTTTGTCCTTAGTTTAGCTTCTTTTCCTTTAGTTTTTTATTTTAAACTGGTCAGTTTGAAAAACATGTATATATTATATGAAACTTATGCCAGTATAAATATTTTAAAATGAAATGAAAATAATGAACACGGCTATCGCTACAGCATAAAAAAGCCGTAATGGAGCTGTCTTGGATTTAGTCAAATAGTTTTCCATGCAAAATACAGACAAACGTGTAATTTACCTCTATTCGCAACTGATTTCCTTTTCAGCCTTTATTTCAGTGCTACAAACAGCAATGCTTGCTTCGATTTTAGGCCCTTTCCGCATAACTTGACGAAATACACAATGCATTTGAAGTATTTACAATAAGACAGCTTACTCTGACTTCTATTTGCAAGTTAATGGAATTCAACTGAAGTTTTTAACTTCGAATATCCTTGTTGAATTCGATTATGATTGACGCGAGGAAAAAGTTCGAGCATTACTCGAATTTTCTTAATCTGACGGTTGAGCATACGTCAAAATTGCTATTTCAAAACTGAAATTCTAAAACAGCACCGATGCTGTAGCGATCCTCGCCTCAGCTTGCAGAACTCAATGTTTACATTACAATCAATTCAACGGCCCAACTATGCAGCAGCCACTTACAAGAACTGCATCCGCTATTTACCAGAACAAACCGCTCTCCCCAGTCTCCGATTTTAATTGTCGAAATCAGGGAGATTGGCATGTATTCCTTTGCAAAATAAGCTTGTTACATTAACAATGTTGTATCCCTCCCCCTGAATATCTCTTTCACAAACATGTCTTTTCTTAACAAGATTTGTATTTGTAATGCCTGCCAAATATGTTTTGGCCTATTGCTCGTCGTCATCCCTGCAAAAATTTCCAGGAGTTCCTTGCATTTCGTTTCGATTTGCCAGAACCAATTCAAAACAATCCGCAAGCCTGCTCCTGTGTAAAACTGCCAAAGTGGCTAACTGAGCTAACTTACTCAGGCTTATCAGATGCTGTATACTTACAAAGACATGACTAGTGACAAAAATTTTTCAATTGTAAACAAACGCTGCGTAATTCAACAACAGCCTGTTCTCGAATCCTCACCGAAGCGAACACCGAGAGGCGCGGTGAGACGCAAAGAAAGAAGTAGAACTAAGTACCCCATGAAAAGCTTCTCCTTTCTCAAAATTATCAAAAAGTATCAGAAAAATATTTGCACAGTCTTCAAGCATATGGATTTCCTCAGCAAAAGATGGTAAGCGCTTGCGTGGGCATGCGTGGGCACGGCAGTTATAAGCAAAGTGCGTGCTTGGTCGTGATAGAAATGTTTCGCTGGCCTAAGTTACCATCGAAGAAAATGAGTCAAAACAGACTAATGAAAGTCTTAATGAGATCTGAAACAAGCTGGATTGGCAAAATGTGGCACTAATTAACGAACTGTTTCTTTACCTAACTTGAAATTGTACAAACCTGGGAAGGATCCAATCCAAAACAGAGCCGGCCTCTCCACAACACACGTCTTCCTCCATCTTGTCTCCACTGCAAAAGAGCAATGCGCTGCGAAGGAGGTTGCATACTACCTCGCTCAACGCAAGTCAATGCGCGTTTCCTCTCCCTACTTAATCTCCCTGGTCGAAATGGTCAATTGCAATGCGCGGGCGAGGTGATATGCGACCTCCTTCGCAGCGCACAGCGAGCTTTGCTGTGGAAGCAAGATGGAAGTTGACATGTTTTTGGAAGAGCAGATTTCGTTTTGAGTTAGAATTTCACAATTTAAGCAAGCTAGTACCATTTTAATCTTATGGAAATTGGTTTCTGTTAACTCAGTGCTACATTTTGCAATTTAATATCTCTCTGTCTATATCTCTCTCGCACTAAATATGCCTATTTGCTCATTCATGATTTAGTCTAAGCCACATGGCATGCGAGGGGGTATAAAAGAAGAATGAAATCAAATTGTGGATGATTGGAATCAATCAGAGATGCTGTTGGGATGAATTTGAGTGGCAAAGTCCAGGACATTACAGCAGAGTTGTTTTTTTGCTTTCAATTTGTTTTGAGTGGGCTTGTCAGGATTTCTAGCAACTGAAAGCTAATTTAGGCCCACTGCACATGCCGCATCCAGGCATGGGATCCCTAGTTTAACGTCCCTTCCGAAGGACGACGAGGTGAATTGTAAGGTCAGGCCTCCAAGGTCACCCATCCGGAGTTTGACCTCACTCGACCGAGCTTAACTTCAGTCACCTGACGAAGACTGCTTAAGCCACTCGGCGACTCACCCGGTATCCGTTTTCAAGAATGTTTTTTAGATTTTCACCAGAAGAGGGTTTGACTCGAATAAAATAAGATGGCCGAACAGAACACTGCCATGGAGAAATATATTTTTGCTTCAAAGAAATTTCATTTCATTTCATTGTAACATATTTATACACGGAAGATTCATTCAGTAAACTAAAAATATATAACAAAAGTAATAGGCCTACATAAAGGAATTGGTTACCAAACGACAATATGAATCTAATCAAATCTAATCTAATTGAATCTAATCAACCCTTGATACTGCTCTTCCACGAATCCATGTGTTTGATTTTTTTTCTTTTTCAGCTAAAAAAATGATTTTCAGTCTTTTTTTGAATGCGACTTCTGACCTAGCATCTTTGATGGATTGTGGAATACTGCTCCATGCTCGTGCCCCTGTATAAAAGAAGCTCTTCTTTACACATTCTAAGTTGAGCCTTTGAAGATGCAGGTCTCTTTTGTTTCTTGTATTATATTTTGAAATGGAAGACCTTTCCTGAAATTTGTTCTGCAGGACAAAGGTTGTTCACTATTTTGTATGTCATGAGTGAACGAACAAAATTCATTACCTGATTTACATTTAGTGACCTTCTCTCCCATAAACCCTTAAGTCTAGATGAGTCAATGATATCAAAGGCTCTGTTTTGTAGCCGCTGAAGTGCTTCTATTTTTGTATCGGATAAACTTCCCCAGACTACATTTGCATATCTCAAATGACTTTCTACTAGTACGTAATAAACTTCCATAAGTTGTGACTGGGAGATCACGTTCTTTAACTTTTTCAAGGATGCCAGGCCGCTGGCAATTTTCCCTGGACTGATCTGAACTGATCTTCCCAGTTTAGTTTGTCATCGACCGTCACTCCAAGGTATTTTGTTTTGTTAACTCTATTTATTTGATTTCTTCCAAGAAAGAATGGAGGTAATCTCTTATGTTTTCAGATAAGAAAAATAGATTACTAACAGTAGAAAAAAACTGTTTTCAAACTAAGGCTTAGAGAAAACTGATTCCACATGGCCTGTTTTATCTCCAGTTGCATGGCTCCAAATTGGTCAGGGGGCACATGGCACCTACTATGAAAACTGTGACTGCTGTCTGCTACGCCAAGGCTTTGACTGGTTCCTTCTTTAGAAGATGCCTTGAAAATGGTTGATGATTCTTTCATATTCTTATCAGATTGAAATTCAAAAAATGGTGCTTTCACAAGCGCTCCAAGGATGCCTATTGAGACTACAGTATGGCATTCCCAACAGATCTCGTTGCCAATGGAACATTTCAGAGAGTTATTCTAAAGCTTAGTAATTGAAAGCGTAATTCGTAACATGGTAATCTGTTGACTAAGGTTTCTACCCTTCGCCGTCGAAAAGTAAGCAGAAATATAGAATTCGATTGCGACAAATCTAGCCTAGCTTTTTCAATCATACTTGGTAACGTTGTTGATCAACAATCTAGCTAAAGATATAGCGAAAGAAAACCAAAAATTTTTCGAGTATCTTTGAAGATAAATCCACTTTTCTGAAATCATTAACAAGTTTTCAAAAATAATTTGCAAAGGGAGCCTTAACGGAAACATTGCGAATACATATCCTTCGATCGTCGTTTTAGAAAGCATTATATTTACTCTCGAGTACCGAATAAACGGGGGGGGGGCGGGAATAATCGGAGGGGGGTTGGAAATTGTTCGACATAGAAATAATCGACGGGGGTTGGAATAATCGGGGGGGGGGCTGCTTGGAGAAATAGAAAATAGCCCTTTTCTTAGGTAAACACGGACCTGTCATATATTGATGTGAACAGTGATGTTACTGATACATATACTTTTGAACTCTGGTTCTGTTGAATGCACTTCTTGAGACTTTTTCGTACGTATAATCAGAAATTATGTCTACTATCATTTCATTTTTCCAAAAATTAATAAAAGGGGAGTTGGAATAAGAGTGGGGGGGGGGTTGGAAAATTTTTCAAAAATTAATAAGCGGGGGGGGGGAGTGACGATTATTCGGTACTCGAGAGTATTGAAAAGGGCATTAAGACTCAGCAATCTTTGAAACATTGCACTTCGAGAAAGGAAGGTTGCTGGAAACCCTTTGTCATTAGGTATTTGTCAAGAGCACAGTAAACATGTATGAATTATCTGATTGTTTTCTTCAGCTGTCGCCTTTCTTAAACAGCTATCTGCCAACACAACAAAGCCTGCTGATAATAATGCTAAACACATTAGCAGTCTCTATGAGCTCTTTAGTCTCAAACAGCTTGTTGAGGAGCCAACTAGGGTCACACTCACTACATCTTCCTTGATAGATCATGTTGCTACAACGTCTGCCAGATTTATCATCGAAGCAGGAGTGCATAATGTTTCTATGAATGATCACTATATGGTCTTTTGTGTCCGCAAGTTTCAGGGTGCATTAAAGAAGGACCATAAGCTGATCACAACTAGATCTATGAGAAACTTTGACAAAGATGCATTACTTGCTGATGTTGCTGAAATTTGTTGGGAGCAGGGACTTAATGAAACAGATGATGTTAATGTACTTGTCACCCAGTGGTCAACCCTTTTTTCTTGGATCATTGACAAGGAAGCTCCCACCAAGACTTTGCATGTTTTTGAGAGGTACTGTCCATGGGTGAATGAAGACCTAAAGAAGCTAATACGAGGCAGGGATAAATTGAAAAAAGCTGCTCTTAAAAGCAAATCTCAGCTTCTTATAAGCTCCTATAGGCATAATAGAAACAAAATTGACAAATAAAATTCTGAGTTGAAGAGGCAGTATTTTTCGGAAAGACATGTTCAAGCTAAAGGCAACATGAAGGAATCATGGAAAACAATAAAACAGATTATAAACAAAAGATCTAAGTCAACAAACATAGATCTTTTGAAAGACTCTGGAAGAGACATTGTAGATATGCATGAAATCTCGAACAACACGAATTCTTATTTCTGCTCAGTAGTTAAAGATCTAGCAAGCAAGACTGAAGATGCCCCCAACCCCATGCTCACAGGTGAACCCCATGCTCATCTTAATCCTGATAATAGGCGCTTTAATTTCAGGGAAATTGTATTTCAGGACATTAGAGATGCAATGAGTAAGATAAAAACATCTAAGAGCCTTGGAAGTGACAACATATCTAGCTACTTCTTAAAGTTAGCTACTCCACACATTGAAAACTCCTTAGTTTTCATGTTTAACACCTCTCTTGAAACAAGTCAGTTTCCTGATTCTTGGAAAAATGCTCGGATTACACCAGTTTTCAAGGATGGGGATAGGGCTGAAAAGTCTAATTACCGCCCTCCGGGGGGGGGGGTATCTCGACCTATCATCTGACGGGGACGTGCCATTTCGCCCGAAAAATTGGTACCCGTAATTCCTTAAATTCTGGTGCATTTTAGGGTCATAATTCCGTAAATCGAATGAAAATCTGCGCCATAATTCTGGAAATTATGAAAAATCCCCTGAAAAGGACACCCATAATTCCGTTAAATGTCTAAAAATTGTGGAAAAGATACCCATAATTCCGTAACGGTTTGAAAAAAAGTACCCCTAAAAAATGGCACGTCCCCGTACCATGAAAAGTACTAAGTTACCCCCCCCCCCCGAGTTACCGCCAAATGTCAGTTTTCCCCGTCATATAAGGCTCTTTGAAAAACTAGTGTTTGACCAATTGCACCAATATCTGGTTAGGTATAACCTTATTCATCCTGGTCAATCTGGATTTTTAAAACTCCATTCTACACTGACGATTGGTATAGTGGGTTGGACACTGGTCAGATGGTGGGTACAGTATTCATTGATCTTAAAAAAGCGTTTGACACTGTAGATCATGACCTTCTCTGCAAAATGTTAGAGCACTATGGTGTTCGACAAAGGGAGCTTTCTTGGTTTCAATCTTATTTTTCCCACAGAAAACAGTACTGCAGAGTAGGTGGAGTCGATTCTGAAACCGGGGAAGTGGAGGTAGGGGTACCCCAAGGGTCATGTCTTGGACCACCTCTTCTTGATCTACATCAATGATCTCCAAAGTGCTGTCCAGAGTTCAACTGTGTCCATGTATGCTGATGACACTAGCCTTTGCTTAAAATCAAAAGATATTTCTCAGCTGAACGAGGCTATTAATGTCAATCTTGAGCACTTAGATTCATGGTTGAAGGGCAACAAACTTTCGCTAAATGTTGCTTAAACACAATCTATGTTAATCGCAACCAAACCGAAGCACCGAACGCACAATAATGCAGCAGAAAAACTGAATCTAGAAATTCGTGGCAGAGAACTGGACGTTGTCAAGAGGACCAAATATCTTGGTGTTAAAGTTGACATCAGTCTAGACTGGAAGGAACATATCAAAGCTATATCTGGTAAAGTATCCAGAGCCACTGGATTTCTAAAACACGCAAGGAATATTCTCCCAAAGCCTTCTTTGAAAACTTTGTACTCAGGTCTTGTGGAGCCCCATTTTCGATACTGCTGTTATGTATGGGGCTGTTCTGGCACCACTGATATCAATCAGCTCCAAAAGCTTCAAAATAGAGCTGCTAGAATTGTAACGAATAGCAACTATGATTCCCCTAGTGGACCACTGATTGGCAGCCTTGGTTGGAAGACCATTCGTGAGCTTGTCAATGAAGATTCCAGATCAGTGGTCTACAAGTCTCTCAATGGGCTTGCTCCACATTACATGTGCAATCTTTTCACTAGAAACTCTACTAGATCTGCAAATGGGCAGAAGTGCTGCCCGTGAAGTATTTTCGCGGAGCTAAACTTTGGAATAGTCTAATAGCTGAGACCAAACAGGCATCATCTATAAATATTTTTAAACATAGTTTATGATGGACTGGCGGTTTTGTTTTTAGGTACTTTTCTTTTATTTTTACAGGTAGGATTTTTTGGTTAGCTGTATTCATTGTAAGTAGTTGTTAGCGGTTTTTAACTTGTTTAGTTTTGTGAGTTTTTATTCATTTGGAGGGCCCCTTGTAAATCAACCAGTTGGTTGGAGGGTCTCCCTCCCTAAAAAATTGAAATATGAAATATGAATATAAATATGAATGGTTTTTCTGTACCTGGTATGTCAAAAAGATGCCGGGCGTTTGAGAGGCTACAGCTACCTCAGTATATAAGCAATGATATTTTGCAATATCTGATTGAATTGCTTGAATTGAAATGCTAAAATGTTAAAGAAATTGACTTTATGGCTAAGATTGCTCTTTTCGTTCAGATTCTGTAATCAATTTTCCAAAAAGTTTGCTTTGAGAAATCTTAAAAAGCAAGCTAAAATTGCAGGCAAGTTTCCATAATTTGTTAACACGAGAAAGGAACTACAGTCACATGTGCCTCAGTCGCATTAAACGCATGCGTTAAGTGACGCTAGTATTATTCCAGACCGGTTTGAAATTCCATGTAAACGCAATGCAAAATAGCAGACATAGCAAAATTTCAAGCCGATCTGAAGCTCAGACTGGTCTGAGTTTGCTCATGTAAAGGGTCCCTTAAAAAGCAAGCTAAAATTTCAGGCAAGTTTCCATAATTTGTTTACTTCGCAGCGATGACTTTCAGCACGCTTTAGCATGTGCTTCCTCTTGTCAGGTTGAACAGTCGTCCCCCTTATATGAATAACATATTCCTGGGGCTTTCACTCTCCCAAGAGCACAAAATACATGAACGCATCCAAGCGTCATTGTTGATAGGAAGAAGAAAAAAGAGAAATCTTGCTTGGTGTTTTGACTCGTTTTTGCGTGTTTTCGAAGGGAGCTTTGATTCCAAAGATCTCCCATTTCGACGGCAAGGAAAGACCGATCAAGTTACTGAACCTAATTGGACGTATCGGTAATAAAACAAGATAGTTTTCAATATCATTACTTTGATTTTCAGGGAGCAAAATTTTTTCAACGGTGGGTACTTTGTTTAGTCACCCAATATTTTAGTCATTTAGAAATTGGTGGACATCTCCGATCCAGACTAGTAGGAGCTTCACCCGAATAAGAGGGAAGTAGAAATGACGGGAGAGAGGGGTATTAGAGAGGCAACAAGTTGTTGCACTGTTTTTTAGAAATCGCTACATTCCTGTTGCTGTAATATTAAAGCTGTTTCCTTTTATCACTCCCAAAGCCCTCCAGGTTTTTCACTTAAACTCGTGGCGGGAAACTTGTATATTTTTCTGACATGAATGCACCTCCTTCCGGGGTATCTTTGCTTGCACCTCATTTTTCTAGTGTTAGGTATGAGAAGGCTAAGCTTTTTTCATAGAGGGTTGTTGCTCACTTCATTTATCAGTTCTTTGAGGAGAAACTGCATCAGTTTTTCTTGTAATGGCTATCATTTCTACGGACAACTGTTGGAGATGGGAAAAGTCATATTTGTGCCGTCTCCAATCCTCAGCACTTAATCTTGTGTTTATACTGTTTTCTTTCTTTTAGGCTAAATTTGTAACGGAGGAGCGAGGGTGAATCTTTCAGTGGATACTTATTCACGAGATCAAATTGTTAATGACCTTCTGCAGAAAGCTATGGCGAATTTCAGCAGCTGCTCAAGTGCATTCATGTATGAAAATGCCTTGCAACTTTTTGTCATGTTCATTATATCAGTAAGTTACAGTTTCTTAAATCTAACTGAAAATCCCACTTCTTCTCTTCTCTTTGCAAACGGTAGAAAGGACTTTATAAATTATGCAATGTTGAATTTCGAAACAGTAAAAAGATAATTTTGTAAAGATGTGCATCCATAGTGAAATTTGCATCTGGGAAATTTTGTTGTTGAGTAGTAATAACAATTTTCTTTAACAGACGTGCCATCTTTTTTGGGATTATAACTAGGTTCAAACTTTTTAGCTGGACAAGCCATGAAGAGTGACAGAAGGGAATGAAGATAGCCAGCCACGCCAAAGCAATCATCCAGGGCCTCTTTTCAGGAATCATAACTTGGGGGGGGCAAGTTTCAAAAAGGGGACCTCATTTTTGATACAAGAAATATTTCTCTTTATGAACTCCGTAGGAAAGCTGTATTTCTTACAAGGTACAAATTATGGTAGAAAGCCAATCACTACTATTATGCTGTTCATCTTTGTGATCAGGACGATGAGAGGATTTATGGATGGCCTGGGGTTCGAAAAATATGGGCATTTTACAAAGTAAGGTTTAAAAGGTACGGCAGAGGTGCATCCATCTAGGGGGGGCATGCTCCCCTGGGAAAATTTTTAAAATATTTGATGCTAGAATCGCTTTGGTAGCCATTTTTTGCCTCTAACCGAGGTATCACATTGGACTAGTCATCCATTATGCACAAATTGTAGTAATAGTCAATCTATTGTCAAATATAAACGTTGTTTTAAATGAAACTTGGACCAGGCCATAGCACTAAAAGTTTCTTAAAACATGAAATTTGTCCATTTTAGTACTAAAAGATTCTTAATTGGTTTCTTATTTTTTGAATGCATGATTGGTCAATGTGGTCGCTAACAGTGCTGCAGAAATGTTTCTTGACAATTACAACATCATATAGGGATAAACAGTGTTCTGCCATGATGAAAACACAAATGGTTAGTTGATATTGCAAAAAAAAAGTTTCAACGATTGATTTGTTATAAAATCCACGCTTTTAACTTTGAAAAGATTCTTAATACTTTTCAGACATACAGGCTCTTTTTATAAGAAACTGATTTATAAGAAACTAGTACTAAGATGGCCAAAATTTTAAGAAACCCTAGTACTATGTCTGAGAGGTACTAAGAAACTTTTCAAAGTTAAAAGCATGGATATTATAGCAAACAGATCGTTGAACCTTTACTCTTGAGCAATATTATCTAACCATTTGTGTTTTCAACTTAACAGAACAATGTTTATTCCTTGATGATGTTTAAAATTTCAAGAAACATATCTGCCGCAGTGTTAGCACCTACAGTGCTAATTCTGCTTTCAAAAAATAAGAAACCAATTAAGAAACTCTTAGTACTGAAATGGACAAAATTTCATGCGAAATTAAGTAACTTTTACTACTATGGCCTGATCCTAGTTTTTTATAAAAAATAGCGTGTAGTAGTAGAGTTTCTTAAAATTTCGGCCATCTTAGTGTTAGTTTCTTATAAACCAGTCTCTTATAAAAAAGTGTATGCGAACAAAGGCATTTCTTGGATAGAAAAATGGATAGCCAAAAAACGATTCCACACGTTTGAAAATTCATAGCACCAAGAGCGTCTGATGCATCGACATTTGCTTGATAGCCGAGAGCCGAGAAAATTGAAGCATTTCTGCAAGTTTCTTCTGTTTTTATGAGTACTGTACTGGAAAGATAAGCAAATTCGATTCCATAGCAACGTTGCGAAAGGCCTGAAAAGGAACTTAAGAATACCAAAATGAAAAAAGGGACCATAAACTAGGGGGGCAAAACACTGTAAAAAGTTGTAACTGGAGGGGCAAGCAAGCAGGACTGGGGGGGGTTTGCCCCTAGTTTGTATGTTAAAAGAGGCCCTGACTTTGCTGTTGTGATAGAACCAATGATTGCGCTTTAATTACAAACTAATCTTGATAAGCTGAATGAGTGGGCAGACAGATGGCAAATGGTGTTCAATCCTAGTAAATGCTACGTTCTCAGCATCCATCGTAAAAAGTCACCAGTGATTCATGATTATATGATTAAAGGACAAGTACTGGAACATGTTCAAAGACATCAATACCTTGGAGTGACAATATCTAACGATCTGAATTGGGAGAAACCTCAAACATTGCCCACAGGAAGTGAAGGTACAAGCTTATAAGTCACTCGTTCGTCCTATCTTTGAATATTCTTCGTCAGTCTGGGATCCTTATGTCAACAACCAGATCCAAGCTATAGAGAAGGTACAGAGAAGAGCATTCCGCTTTGCATCAAATTTCAAAGAACGTGAACCTGGTATGAGTGCCCAGATGAAAAGGCTAGACATACCGACACTACAGGACAGAAGAAAGCAAGCTCGTCTAAACTTATTCAAAAAAGATAATAAACATCACTTCTGCTGTAAAAGTTCCCAGCTGCGTTTTAAGAAATACAACAAGTACAAGACAATGCAGCAAAAACAGTCAAACATTTATACCGCTGCTTTGCAAAACTGAACAATACAAAAACAGTTTCTTCTCAAGAACGATAAAGGACTGGGATGCTTACTCTAACGTGAAATTTTGGAACTGTACATACTTATATTTGTTTTTATTGATTAGCTTGTACTTTTGAGATATAATTTTTTTTTTACTTTGTAATGTTTACTTTAACTCTATCTGGACCGGGCTTTTCTGAGCATCCTCAGGCCGGGGGGGGGGCTAAATTAGCCCCCTCAGAACTCCGAATTGATAAGCGCTAGAAAGATGAAACTTGGCTGTCTAGTGTAATTTGATGTGAAAAGTCCGAATATCTAATTTATTTTACAGTGATTGTTGTACTTTCGATGACGTCATCAATTTTATTTGTTTCTGGTCAAAAACAGTAGTCTTACTGATTTGACTGTAGAAACTTATTCAGAGGGAATATTACTCTTGTTTTAAGTTTAATTATCAGATAAAGCATCAAGTTATTATTAGAACATAGCTTTTAAAAAGTAATGAAATTTGTTATCCTATATCTATTACCTAAATTCATTAGATATATGACGTCATGAATCACGTCATCAATAAGAAAGTAAAAAATTGAGCATTTTCCATATTCTCGTATTAACTGAGAGTTGCGCAGAAAATTTCATTAAGTTATCTTCATTCTGTCAAGAATTATCCTAGTTTAAAGCTATAAAGGGTTTGACCGTAAAACAAACAAAAAATAAAACTACTCTCTCAAAAAATTATTGTATTTCCAGAAATAAATAAGATGTCATGACGAAATTTGAAGAGAAGATGTGAAAAAAATAGTTAGGAAAAGTCGCGAAAAAGAAATAGCCTACGAATTATCAAAAAAGTTACGCAGACAAAACTGGGAGGGGGGCTATTTTAGCCCCCCGGTCCAAATAGGGTTAATTTCTTTTTGGGTCTTAGACCCCTTTGCATTAATGCTGTAAGACTCTGCGAAGTAATTTTATGAAAATAGAAAGAGAACCAGTTCGGCGTATGCTGGCCGATGGCCTGGTTTCGGTGTAATTTCTATACCGCTCAAGCAGCGTGCATGCATATGGTTTGAAGTCAGTAAATTAGAAGCTGTTCTCTGTTTCGAGGCGATTGATTGTTATTTGAAGCAGTGACTGAGAGATGCAAAGAGCACAGATTCCCAATCTTAGCCTTATCTGGCCCGATTCTGCCCCCCTCCCGCGTACTTTTTCATTTATACGTTTTGTCCATGTTTGCTGAATGCCTCTGAGACTTAGCAAGTTTAACTTTCTATCATACAGCAATGAAACTGTAACAATTTTGGTGCTCTATTTTTAGCCTCGTCGTCATGGTAACCAAGTTGTCATGCCACACTCTGTAAAAAATATACATTGTATCTCTCTTAATCCTTTTTAAGTCGTCCAATTAAGCATAAACTATGAATATACATCCATTTTGATCCACTTATTTCATTTCTTTACAAAAAGTAAAGTTTTGCGACTTTTTAACACACTTTCCTTTTTATGACATCATATGACATCATAATATCAATTGTTGTCTTGCAACAACAGCGACAACGCTAATTAAACCATTGTTTCAAAAATTCATTGTTTATATGGTGAACAACGTTTGTGCCAAATTTGGTTGCCATATCTCAAGCAGCAACAGAGATAAACATGCTTGACCCTATCAGGCTGGATGTATTTGATGCTCTAAGATTGCTGGGGGGCTGATTCAGTCCCCTAATTTATTTCTGTTCTGGACAACCTAGAGCCATGAAACTTTCCATGTGTATAGAACTGCATATATTGAACCCAAAATGAATCTACTTTTAGATATGTCACGTTACATTTCCATGACGTTACATTGTTCAATTTTCAAAGTCAATAGGGGTTCAATACTAAACATTTTCAATCAATGATTGTGTGAAAAAGAAAAGCATTAAGGACATCAGTCCAATCTCATTGTATTCTATGTCTAAATAGAATTTGCTCTGTGAAGAATAATTCATGAAAAGTGATGACGTCATTACACAGGAATGCAAAGAATGTGCCTATGCGTAATGCGAAAATTCGCACAACCATACATGCAAATTAAGAAATAGCTATTTGGTTGGATAGAGCATCTGAAGTAGTACATGTTCCTCTCCTTTCATCATTCTATCAAGTCAGCTGTGGGCTTTATTGACAATCATTCAAAATTTTGCACAGACATCTCTCGAAGATTGATTCTGCTTACCTCCTGGCACGAATCTAATTTTTTCGAAAAATTCATGTTGATTTTTAGGAGGATAAGAACTAAAAGTCAGAAAGTTTCGTCATTGTACGTGCACTTGGTAAAAATCTACAGACGAAATACCATTAGGGGGCTGATTGAGCCCCCTAGGCTTGATAGGGCTAAATTGGTGTAAAATGGCGGATTTAAAATTCGATAACGTATTTTTTAAGCTAAAAGACTTGAAAGGAACTTTAGCCACTTTTATATGATTCTACCGTTAGACTTTTCAGAAATCTTGAATATTTGTCGAAATTGCAGCCTATTTTATGTTTCTGCTCATTTTATCGTATGACGTCATCAATTTTCTAAATCACAAACCAGAAAAGTGAAAGAGTTTTGCTTGATACCATATTGTAGTAATCCATAAACTATGGTTTCCCTGAAAATCAATTGGTCTTTCGTCAACAGGTTTTGAAATTATGAAAGTTTCAAGTTATTTTAAAGTATTTCTTGAATTCTTAAAAAAGAAGAAAGGAACAGTAACTCTGAAAATATTTAAGATTTCTAAAAGTCCAACGGCAGATTTACTGTAATAGTTCGAGTTTCTTTGAAGCCGTTCAGTTCAAAGAAGTAGGTCAGAATTTTACACCCAGCTTTCAAAAGATTTGAAACCTATGCTAGTGCAAAGAAACAGCACGTTTAGAGATAAACTGCATGTTCGTAGTTACTGCTATTGAATGGACTGATGGACGTTCAAACTACCACTCATGGCCTTTCACAGTGAAAACTGGGACAAAGTTTTACCCCTTAAATTCTATGACTGGATATGGAAACCATAGCAACACTATACGAAATCCTAGCAATGGCAAATTGGCCTGAGTTTCCGGCTGGAACCTCCGATGCTAAAACACTTCAAATCAACAAACCTTTAATTGTAATCTAGGAGCTCCTCATTTTAAGGTCATTTAGCTTCCATGCATTGTTTGCCTCGCTTCTGAGACAACGGCGTATCCTCATTTGAAAGGGCACTGATAAATCCGTTTATTTCCGTCTCAATTTCTATCAAGAAATTCCAAAGTCCCAGCTGAAGCAATCTATATACATAAGCGATGAAGAGTTTTGTTACGCACATTCCTGTTTGTGACACTTTCCTGCACGCAGCTCCTCACGCCAACTGCTTACCTCCAAAAATGTCAGAAAAATGATGAAAAATAGCTGACGATAAATGCTTGCCTATGGTCAAATACTTTTCTTCGTACAGTATCTTGGGGTAATGTGAGGAGGGGTTTTGTACCCAAATTTTAGCAATTCAGTTCAACAATAGGCCTTAACCTTCGACCTTTCTTTGTGCATGCTGATGGCATCCATAGAAATGTGATGGCAGCGTTCAGTCTTAGCTAAAAACAAGTTTTGCAGTTGCTTTTCCAAACACCGAGGGAGTAAAAGCTTGGCAAATAGTTGATATTATGTTAGCTGCAGTATCTATCTGGCTCATGGTAAAGTATCTTGATGCTCAGGTAAAACAAGGGCAAATAATCTTTCAATAGAGCCAAACTGGATGTTTACATTTGCACGTTAGCCAATCAGATGTGACCATGACGTCACGCAAACAAAAGAATAGACGGGAGAAAGTACCCCTCACAAAAAGTGAGTCGTGCATGCGACTATTTGGTAAATTCAGAAAAAATTTGTATTTTTCAACTCTGTACTAATGTAGTTAAATTTTCCTTGCGGGTTTTTCTGGAAGAACGCGTAAATCCAGAGAAAACGGCTTTTGAGTAAGGCCTATCATTTGGGGGTCTCGATCCCTATCAAAAAAGCCCTTTAAAAATGACGTAAATTTATATCAATATCTTCCTATTTTCTAAATATCATCGAAAATACATTAACAAGGCAATTGTTGGGTTTCAAAAGTTTTAAACTTTCATTACCGAGGCAGTGGCGACGGAGAAGGTAGCATATGATACCAACAGCAGCTACTCCCTCACCGTTGCGTTCTTAGGGAATCAATTCATAGCAACATCACAGCTGAACTTTCTTTGCTGAACTTTAATGATTCACTTTGTCGATTTCATTCAATTTAAAACTAAACTTTGATTAATAAATATGATAGTCAATTTCCAATTTCTTTCATCAATTAAATTATCGAGCCTGACCTTAGCTTTCTTCTACCATTGGTCAAATCTGGAGTGGCGGGAAATCTCTTGACCTGACGTGAGCTGAGGCCGTTGAGTACATTGGGATTTCTCTGCAGTTGTTCCTTCCTAAAACGTCTACAAAAGCGTCTAAGATTCAGAAGAAATGCCGAAAATAGCCGCTGAAGGGACTCATCTTACCAAAGATAGTGTCATAAGTGTACCAGACCCTTGTGGACTCGGTGATGTATTCTGCTGCTTCCCGAGGGGAGATTTGCTTGATCTGCATTCCTTTGCATACTCGGCAGAAAGGCTTACCAAAGTCAGATATTTGGATAGCAAATTGCTTGAAGAATCATACTGGACCAACAACCGCCATTCTGTCAGTGAGGTTGCAAGGAACTAACCAGGTATATCTTGACAGCAGGCGCGCAACTAGGAATTTTACGGGGCAGGGGTCCAAATCAGAAATAGGGCATACTGTCATTTTGAAGTAGTGATGTCGTCTGGGATGTCAGTGTTTTAAAATCAGAAGGCCAGGGCAGAAATCAAGGATATCTTTCAAAAGTTCGCATCTGTAAATTTTATCTGTCAATGCAGTAACAAAAGATGCAAGGGGGGCTCAGGGGCTAGCCCCAGGAAATTTTCTTAAATCACATTCTCTAGATCGTCGGAGAATGGCCATCGTAAGGAATGATTAACATTTGAAGAGACTGTAAAAAGCCCGCCAAGGAGAGACAAGTAACATGGGAAAGGCTGCTCATGCACACACTTTTATGGAGAACTGTGCCCTGAACCAACTCTGTAACGGTTATGCTAGAAAAGGGAAGCAATGTCCTTTGAAAGGCCACTGTTTCCTGGGTAACAGGAGCTAGAGGAAAACATTATTGGCAGAAAGATCTTTTAATGATAGACATATTCATATCCTTTAAAGGTTTACCTGCTTGCAGTCGGTCACTCCATTCTGAAATCGTGAGGGACTTCTAAAGAAACTCTTTAAAAAGGTTCAAGAAACCTTAAAAATTGGCATAAGATGACGACCAAATTTTCGCCAATAAGTATTTGTCAATGTTATGCTTTAAAACTGCCAAAAGGATAGCACGTGCTAAAGCATATAAAGCCATTGCTTGTGTAGTAGAAAATTTGCTCGCAATTTTTTCCAGCCTAGCGAGCAATGGTCTTTCAAACGGAAATTGTTTTAACTCTCCGTGTAATAACAGTTTCTTGTAGCGGCTTCTCTTAAAAAAAGAGTCGTGTCTTTTAGCATGTGATTTGAAAGTAGAAATTTTCAGAACGAAAAGTGCGATTCAAGCACAGAGAATTCTCACACTGATTTCAAGATCAAGTCTGTTTCCCATTTAATGTTAGGCAACGAATTGCAAATGGAAACTTCTTGATGCTAATCCAAAGTAGTTCAGATTATCGTATGACAACCAGAAACCCTGGTCTGACAGCATATGAGCAGTGTGTTGAGTATTGAGGGATAGGGACTCTGGGGGAGAATCATGGTAGCAATTGCTGTCGTTGCTGTTCTCTCGTCTTGGGTTCGTGTTGTTCAGCATCTTTCTCCTATGCTGGCCTGACATCCAATGTGAAACAGATTTGAGTATTTATGTGTATAGTGCTAAATCGTATGTTTTGTAGTTTGTAGTTATTCATTTAGCTTTTGATATTTGCATGTCTTTATGTTAATGGCCACAGGGTAGTCATTGTCCTTTGCTCCTTGTGGTCCTGTTCCTGTAGTGTTTGTATAGTTTTTAAAGTAATTAGAAAGTATCGTAGTATGTAGACGTAACTTGCATTGTAAAATTTTAGATGCATATAGAAAAAAGATCTTTGCAATTCAAGAAGGCATTCAACGGATATTGATACTTGATGGCTAACAAACCGAAAAAATACAGATCAATGATGCTTCAGTTTCACAAAATTTTCTCCAGAAAAGGGTACTTTTGCCCTTTTGGAAAAAAGGGCAGGGGTCTGTACCCCCAGGACCCCCTCTCTAGTTGCGCGCCTGTGACAGTCATATTTCAATCTATCTTCTGCTTTTTGTATAAACTAGGCTAGGTAAACTACATCCACTTGTTTTTAGTGAGCCCAAAGTTTCTTACAAGCAGTTTCCGAGAAAAACAATAAGAGTAGAGTCGAAAATATCGCAGAAAGCCAAACTCAGAGATTGCAGACACTTTCGCCCAACATCACATTCCAAGAAGAAGACACGACTTGAACTGGAATAAAAATGACACCATATTCGAGCATGTGCACTGTAGACAGCAGTGGATGGATTTTTCAAAAGTAAAAATTTGCAAATATATCATGCGCAAAACTGATAGCACGCTACGGCAGAGGACGCACGCTACGGCAGATGCCTGATTTTCGAATTGTTTTTTCTATGAATATTGCATCAAAATAAGTATGAGTGAGTTAAATGCCGCGACAATAAAGAAACTAAAGGTTGGTGAACTAAAAGCAGAACTCTCCAAGCGAAATCAATCCATATTAGGAAAGAAAGATGAGCTTGCCTCGAGACTCTTGAAGGTGATCGATCGCGACCTACTGAAACCGAAGTCTGATGAAGATAGGTGTGCAGCGATGGCAGCGATGTCAGATCCAACAGAAGGCGAGCCAAATGATGCCACATATGGAGCTGAGAATGTCAGGGAGGCCAGCTTTGATGACTCATTTTTCAAGTTTCTTGATGGAGTCCCAACACCACCTCGAAGACCACCATTTTCAGCAGCCGCAAACAATCTGGATGAAACATCTCAAAGATCCGTGCAGTCTCCACCCGCAGATATCTATATCAGCTTTGAACGACTTGCGAAATCCACAGTCGAGCTGCAAAGTCTGCTTCAAGTTGAACGGGATAGAAACTTTGCCCTACTAGAGGAAAATTTTTCACTAAAATTGAAATTAGGCCAAAAGGTCTCCACAGATTGCAAAGTAAACAACCCAGAAAAGACAAAGGAGCCTACGTCAATTGAAAGCAAACAGAATACCCCTTTGAAATCATCTATTGTGTATGAAAGCATCGAGATTGTTGGCAATGACAATAAAGCCGCAAAGAAGACAAAGAGAAAGAGAAAACAGAAGAAAAGATCGAAAAAAATCTCAAACAATGCAGTCAACAAAAAAATTGATACAAAGGCCGCACAAACAAAGACCTCTCAAGCTCCTGATTCCGTCTCTGCCTCGAAAACAACGATTCAAGAGATACCAACTGATACCAGGAGAACGCTTGCAGCCACCGAAAGCATCACAGCAAATTGCGAAGCTACAGGGGAAACACTGAATGAAAAGAGCAGCGAGGCATCACCCTGCACATCAAGCACGCCGCCAAGCAGCCGCACAGCAAGTCCAAATAAGCAGTCAAAAAGCCACACAACAGCCATTTTAGGAGATTCCTTATTAAAGAATGTTGCAGGATGGAAATTAAAACAACTTTGTGAAGAGAATGAAAATATATATGTGCATGCATTCAGTGGATCTACGATCAAAGACATGCGTAGTTATTGTCAGCCATCCCTTGATCGAAGACCCAGCCAAGTTATTATCCATGTTGGAACTAACGACCTCTCTGATCGTAAAAAGTCGGAATTACAAATCTCTCAAGAAATAATTTCGCTTGCGAATGAAATAAAGAGCAGTGGAGCAAAAGTGATCATATCAGGTTTGATTGCTCGATATGACTATCTTGAGCCAAAGAGAGTACGTGTCAACTACCTCCTGAAAGATATGTGCCAGGAAGAAGGCATCACTTTGATCGATAATTCGAACATAAACCCTGCCAAACATCTCAACAGCAGCAAGTTACATCTCAACAGAGCAGGTGACGATATATTTGCTGATAACCTATTTAGAGCATCTAGAAATTGACTTCCTTCACAAAATTCCAAAAATATTTCTGAACCTAATGAGCAAAGTACCGTCGATGAAATCGCTAATGTTACCAATACCACAATGGAAGGAAATGATGCTTCCTCACAACTAAAAGTTATTAAACAAAAAAATCACAAGGGTTTAATTGTGGCTTACCTAAATATAAATTCCATTCGAAATAAAGTCGAGCCTCTAAAATCACTCGTAGCAGAAAATATTGATATTTTGACAATTGCCGAAACAAAACTTGACGATAATTTTCAAACAGGACAATTTTCGATCGAAGGATTTCGGAAGCCCTTTCGATATGATAGAACTGTGAATGGCGGAGGTCTGCTGGTTTATGTCCGCGAAAAGGCACCTGTTAAAGAGCTTAAAGAATACTCGTTTCCTTTAGGTATTGAGTGTAGCATCATTGAAATTAATCTTAAGAAGCAAAAATGGCTCGTGCTTTCCATTTACCGCCCCCCATCACGAAATGAAAAATTTTTCTTCGAGGAAATAGGGAAGACTTTAGATTATTACAGCAATAGTCATGAAAACTTCCTACTATTGGGAGATTTCAATTGCTTAGTAACCAGTGACACTATTAGCAATTTCATGGACTCGTATGATTTGTGTAATTTGATTAAATCACCGACATGCTTCAAGTCTGATAGCCCCAGGTGCATCGACCTTATCTTAACCAACAGGAAATCTAGTTTCCAAAATTCTACAACGGTTGAAACAGGGCTGTCAGACTTCCATACGATGATATTAACTATTCTAAAGGGTGGTTTTGTTAAAAGGAGTCCCAAGATAGTTGAATACCGAGACTATAGTAAATTCAGTTATATAGAATTTAGAAACACTCTCTCGCGTAAACTTGCGGCCCAGTCCACAGAACTAATGACGTACAGTTCATTTGAATCTGTTGTCATGCAAGTGTTAAACGATCATGCCCCTTTAAAGAAAAAGTATATCCGAGCAAATGATGGACCTTTTATGACCAAAGAATTAAGGAAAGCTTTTATGAAACGAACGACATTGAAAACGGTCTATAACAAGAACCGAAACCCGGTAAATCATCTGGCTTTTAAGAAGCAGAGGAATAAATGTGTCAAGATGCTTCGCAATGCAAAGATACAGTACTATAAAAGCCTTGACTTGAAAGACCTTACTGATAACCGGAAATTTTGGAAAATAATCAAACCTGTTTTTTCTGATACGGTGAAAACTTGCTCGAGTATCAACCTTTATGAAAACGGGAACTTGATCTCAAAAGAGTCGCAAGTAGCTGAAGTCCTTAACGAGCATTTCGTAAATATCACCGATTCGCTTGGAATAGTAGAAAATAAAGATATTATTACTCCAACCATTGGGATTGAGGATCCAGTTGAGGTTGCTATTAAGAAATTTGAGTCTCACCCCAGCATTCTTAGGATCAGAAAGCACATAGCAAGCTCTGAAAAGTTTGAGTTTCGAGCAGTCACTGAAGATGAGACGAACACCCAACTGGTAAAACTAAATCCAAAGAAAGGAGCTCCGGTTGGCTGTATCCCAGCAAAAATTCTGAAAAACAATCCAGATATTTTTTCAGTTCATCTCGCGAACCTTTTCAACAAATGTTTGTCAGAAAGTCGCTTCCCAGATGAACTGAAGGCAGGAGATATAACAGCACTTTTCAAACAAAACGATGCTTTTGATAAGAAAAACTATCGGCAAATTACTGTTCTACCCTCAGTTTCTAAAATTTTTGAGAGGTTAATGTACGAGCAAATGTACCCATTTGTGGAGCGTTTCTTGTCGCCTTATTTATGTGGTTTCCGAAGAGGTTATAGCACCCAGCATGCACTGCTGAAATTGGTAGAGGACTGTAGGAAAGCTTTAGATAAAAAAGGCTGTGCTGGTGCTGTTATGATGGATCTCTCCAAGGCATTCGATTGCCTAAATCATGCACTTCTTCTGGCAAAACTGCACACATATGGTTTCAAGAAGGCCTCCCTAGACGTCATCCACAATTATCTAACTAATAGAAAACAGAGGGTGAAAGTGAATGGTTCGTTTAGCACTTATAGTAATGTCAGACAAGGTGTACCGCAAGGATCAGTCTTGGGACCCCTTTTATTCAATATCTACATTAATGATATGTTTATGGGGCTGACTGACACTGAGGTATGTAACTACGCCGACGACACGACTCTGTATGCATGTAATAAATTATTACAAAATGTAGTTAATAGCTTAGATAGGGACACACAGAGAATAATTACTTGGTTTCCAGACAATTACATGAAATTAAATGAAGAAAAATGTCATTTAATGACATTCAGCGCATCTAGCACTGATACCTCCATACATGTTGGCAAAGCTCAAATAAAGGAAAGTTGTGAGGAAAAATTGTTGGGAGTAACTCTTGACAAACACCTTACCTTCAAACCCCATGTGAGCACTCTTTGTAAGAAGGCCAATCAGAAAATTCATGGGCTAGCTAGGATTTCAAAATACATGGAAACGGAAAAAATAGTCTTATTGATGAAAACCTTTATTATGTCCCAGTTTAACTATTGCCCTCTAGTGTGGATGTTTCACGATAGGAACTTGAACAATAAGATTAATAAGATGCACTTGAGAGCACTGCGAATTGCATACAGAGACTACGAGTCTGATTTTGAAACATTGCTGAAAAGGGACAACTCAGTGACAGTCCATCAACGAAACCTACAGTTGCTAATGGTCGAAATCTATAAGACAAAAGTAAATTTAAACCCTGAATTTATGAAGGACATATTTGTAACTAATGATGTGCCTTACAGCCTAAGAAGTGGCAATGGTCTTCTGCAGCCAAGTGCGAGGACCACAAATTTTGGGATTGAAACCACACCTTTTATTGGACATAAACTTTGGCAGACGTTACCAAATGAAATAAAAACTGCTAGCTCTTTGGCTGTTTTTAAAAACCGAATAAAATTGTGGAAAGGGGAGAGATGCAACTGTAGGCTTTGTCGAATCTTTATTCCAAATTTAGGGTTTTTAATTTGAAATTGTAAATAGCATTCTTTCTTATTGTAAAATTATTCTTTCAGATTATTTTTTGTTAGTAGGCTTTAATTAGCTCTAAATTAGCTATTGTACATTAGCCTACTTTAAATAAAGAATTAATAATAATAATAATAATAATAATAATAATAATAATAATAATAATAATAATAATAATAATAATAATAATAATAATAATAATAATAATTAGCAGAAGACAAAGTTTTGCGAAAAGTTGCAGTTTTTAACGGGGGAATGGATGGGTTTCCTCGGCTTCATTGCACCACTAGATAGATCTGTTAGAGGGGTGTACTCTCAAAGCTGATAATCTTGCCCCTTTACTTTTCATTTTGGTGTTATAAACTGAAACGTGATATCTTGTGTTTGCTCTTAAATGCTGAAACATCAACTCTCTGTGGAAAGGAAATGAGCAAAGCTTTTCTCATACCTCTTGCAACATATATTCTTTCAATGGGTATGGGACGGTATGGTGCTTGTACTGTGTGTGTGTGGTGCTTGTACTGTGTGTGTGTGTGTCTAACTTTATTTTAAGCTTAATTTTATTTATACAGCAAGAAGTAAAGATCAAGGTTTTTCAGAGCGAAACGAAAATCTATCGCGTTTGACACTATTTCACACAGATTTAGGATAAGCAATGTTGTTCGTCTGTTGTCACTGCCTCCGTGATAAAAGCTCGGTACCTTTTAGAACCCAACTGCTGTCGCTTGTTAATGTATTTTCAGTGATATGTAGAACATAGGAAGTCATTGATATGAATTTATGTCGTTTTTGAAGGGCTTATTTGTTAAGGATCAAGACCCCAAATGATACGCCTTACTCAAAAGCCGTTTTCTCTGGATTCACGTGTTCTTTTAGAAAAACCCGCGAGGAAGATTTAACCATATTAGTACAGAGTTGAAAAATGAAATTTTTTCAGAATTCACCAAATAGTAGCGTGCACGACTCGGTTTTTTGTGAGGGGTATTTTCTCCCGTCGATTCTTTTGTTTGCGTGACGTCATGGTCACATCTGATTGGCTAACATGCAAATGTAAACATCCGGTTCGGCTCTATTGAAAGATTATTTGCCCTTGCTTTGCTCAGTTTAGATATAGCGAAGTTACTCCCCTATTTTGCAGAGGCTCTCCTCTTGGTTTTTTCGCAGTGTTACAGATGCAGAGTTTGCTCTTGTAGTTTTTTAAGTCTTCTGCTAATAAATTTACTGATTACAACATATAGATTCTTTACTCAATTTTTAGTGAAGATTTAGCTGAAGTTACAAAGTGATTACTTTTGGAACTGATTTTTAACGATTTTAAAGGCCATACTCATAACCTGAGTTTCTCTGTTCGGCCAAAATGGCATACAGTACAAATCAGGCCTGCGACCATAGGAACAAAGGGTCGTCAAAGGCCAAAACCAAAATATCCTGTTTGCCCAAATAGTGAATGTTTGATTGCATGTATAAAGCTTGAATGTTCTTTAACCAACCAAACTATGCAATGTTTTCCAAAATTCCAAATATGAATTTATCACAGCAAGGGAGAGTCCTCTGCTATTACAAAAGGGGTGACGTGGAAATAACCTTGGGGACAACCCAGAAAACATAACTGAGGTGTGCAGAGTCCGAATTTGGCAAAAAATTTCTTGCATTTGATGACAAAATACCTATTTCTAGGGCTCTGTTGTTGAATGAAAATAACGCAAATTTGGTATTGAATTAAGAAAGCTTACTTTGAGTGTAGTGCAGTAACTGCCTTTGCTACTCCCCTGATTCATCGCCTTTCCATTATTTCAAAATTATGTAGATGTCCGTAAATAATGATGAAAGAAAATCTGTTTTAATGTCGATGACCATATCATCTTACCAAGTCTGAAATTATTGGTTATCAGTCCTAGGTCTATTTTTCAGCGAGTTAGTAAATGACTTCGTGACTATTTTCTTTCTAGCAGTATCATCTTTTGTATTACGTTGTTTACGAATTCTGAAAGAGAATTCAACACAAAAAAGGTCCAGTAACGGACGGCTCTTTTGTTGTAAGATCATTTCTAAAGTCTATTTACTTGTATCACGCGTGCAGCCGTTGGCTTGCCAACTCCAAATACTGAAAATCTACCCCATCACATAGCTAAAGTTTTCATCATTCGCACAAAAATATAGACGTTCTCCGGACAGAGCACTCTGCTACCCGGACTTACAATCCAGAATCATACGGCATACGGCCCCGGGCCAAAATTTTAGTTTTTTGGTTAACAAGACTTTGTTATGATGTATCAATACTTCATAATCATGACTCGTTTTGCTGTGATACAGTTATACCCATGTCTAGCAATTGGTGCAGATAGTCAAAATGATACCGACAAGAATATGATATCTGAAGCAATGCTATTTAAATATGCATGGTCTTTAATGTCAACAGTGATGCTCATGAGTGACTGAGGATCGGGATGGGAATGAAGATAAGATTGCATTTAAGATATAACTTTGTTACTTCTTTGTTATTTTTCTAAGAAAATGGAAAGGCTAGCATGACCGGAGTAGTCCTAACGGTCAAAATGCTTCATTGCCATCTATTCTGTGCCTGTTAATTTCATAGCCTTCCTACTCAAATTTGCTTTCTCTGATTTAAATCAATGTGGATATTAAGCATAGATATTCATCGATTCTATTTGCAATAAGAGGGGCTGGTGTTTTTTTTCAACAACTAGCTTTCAAATTTCTTGCTATATTCTTAGCTCAGTACGAATATACGAAATTCTACTTGAGCAAGAAAACTTTGACACGAAGCTACTTGCGTACTCACTAAACCACCGGTGGTGAAAATATGGTATAAGCTATAGATAAAACTTTGGACCAGGGTCGTATAGTAAGGTCATAGGGTCCAATGTCATAAGATCCGGGGTCGTGCGGTCGTACTCCCATGCCACTAAATCCTCCATGTGACCACTTGCTAAGCAATCAGTTATCTTAAGGAAAAAGGTTTCGTATGGGAACCAACAAGATATTCCATATTTCAATGAAATCGAAGTCTATTCACAAGCAAGGCTGAGTTCTAGCAAACGATAATATTTTCTCACAGAATACTTTATTTTTAACTACTTACAGATCAATTCACACATCTATCTTATAAGTGTACAATTGCACGAATGTTCCTTTCATGAAAAAACTGCTTATAAGAAACTCCACACTTAGATCATCAAAAATTAAGAATCGCCAGTGCTAGGAAATACAACTTAGGAACTATTCATTTCATTCACGGAAACTCTTGGCATAGTTTTACTTATTTTCACTTATTTCCTGTATCATATTACTGCGAGGGCACTAGAGCAATTTCAAAGATTGTTAGGCCTCTGTATCAGTGGCAGAACTTGTGGGGGATTGGGGGACACTGCCTCAAAATTCGGAAGGGCATTTCCTTCCAAAATTCTGGTGCATCTTTGGTAGAAATCCTTTTGTTTCCAAGAGTGTTCCACCAAAATCCGTAGAACTCCTTCTGTTCTGAAAAAATCTCGCACGCTTTTTCGAATGAATGAAATGCCACTCGCCAAATTCGAAAAGATAAGGGAATTTTACTAAAAAGTTAGAAATCCTTAGGTAGTAGATTCAGATCGGCAATGAAAAGCCGAGTCACCGTGGAGAAGAATTAGAGTTTTTATCTGAAGAAAAGCAAGTAAAAAAGATAGGATCAAACAGCATATTATTCAGCTTTTAGAGAAGAAAGTGGTCAGGTAAGTTAGCAATATTCCCCATGGAGCGGGAAGGGAGAGGATTCTTGCTCGAAGTCTGACCATACAAAGAAATACCATGGGAGCCATCCTTTTCAGATAGTTGAAACGAATCGATGGCATGTGTATGGCATGTGTGGCTCATCTATGTATGCAATGGGCTCCAGGTTTGACCTAAATTTAAGAAGAGTCCATTAGACCCCATTTCGAATTCCTGGTTTGTCGCTTGTTCCGAGAAAGATGTATCGATCGATAGATTTTGAGCATCAAAGTTAGCTTTTAATGGGCAATTGACAATTTTTTGACAACTTAATGGGCAATTGACAATTGAAAGTGTCACTCTTGTTCTTTGCAAGCATGCTGCTAAGTCAGGCTACTTGGAGATAGAATTTGGCCTAAGTAAGTGGAAATATGTATCCAGTTTGCTTTGTAGTAGATGAACTGATGGAAAAGCCATCAAAATTCAAATTTTCAACATCAGTTCCGCTACTACAGTGGAGACTCATATTTTTTTACCAGGAAAAATTTGATGTTCAGACTATCGGAAAATGCAGCCTGTACACAAATTGGTGACTATTGCTCCTTAAGAGCTCATGATAGCATAGAGCAATCAAAGGATGCATCAGTTTTGGGAAAAATTGCACGGACCAACTTTAACATTTGAAATAATTTTCAAAAAGAGGCCAGGGGTAAAGGCAGAATTGTCTCATTAATCATTCTAAATCGAAGAAACATGAGGGAACTCTGAATAGTAATAGTAATATAGTAATAGTAATAGTAATAGTAATAGTAATGGTAATAGTAATAGTAATAGTAATAGTAATAGTAATAGTAATAGTAATAGTAATAGTAATAGTAATAGTAATAGTAATAGTAATAGTAATAGTAATAGTAATAGTAATAGTAATAGTAATAGTAATAGTAATAGTAATAGTAATAGTAATAGTAATAGTAATAGTAATAGTAATAGTAATAGTAATAGTAATAGTAATAGTAATAGTAATAGTAATAGTAATAGTAATAGTAATAGTAATAGTAATAGTAATAGTAATAGTAATAGTAATAGTAATAGTAATAGTAATAGTAATAGTAATAGTAATAGTAATAGTAATAGTAATAGTAATAGTAATAGTAATAGTAATAGTAATAGTAATAGTAATAGTAATAGTAATAGTAATAGTAATAGTAATAGTAATAGTAATAGTAATAGTAATATAATGTTTAGCAATCTATGGACAGACGGGTTACATATAAACGATGGAGGGGTTCGAAAACTATCAGGCAATTTCAGCAAATTTATAAAGTATTGTTGGCAGTTAGTAGGCTCGGAGAAAAAGGATACAAGTAAGGATTCGCGCTCTTGTAAGAAAAATGGTCTAAAAATAGCGTTTTTAAACATAGTCTCCCTAAGAAAACACAAACATGAACTACGGAATTGTTCTCATGGATAATGAAATTGATATAATTGGCCTAAATGAGACTCGCTTGGACGCAACAGTGAAAGACCAAGATGTCAGCATAAACGGTTGCAGAATTTACGGATATGATCGTAACCCTAATGGCGGGGGGGGGTGGCAATTTACGTAAAAGAAAGCTTGCCCGAACCTGCTGTAAGAATCAAAGGCCTTGAATTAGAGCTTTTGGCACTTGAAATTCTACCAAATCATGGAAAGCCTTTTTTTGTTGTAGCCTGGTACCGGCCTCCTACTTCGGGAGTTGATGAAGCCTCCTTTGAAAAGCTGAGAGAGACTTTAAAGGAACTGGACAGGGAAGAAAAGGAGACCATATTGATTGGTGATACCAATTGCGACTTTAAAAGTAATCATACTGGAAACGCCAAAAAGCTCAAACAGATTTATGCCGAATTTCAATTTTCTCAAATGATTAATAAGTATACCAGAGTTGCTGTGACAAGAAATGAAAGGAAAGAGCAACGAACCACGAAAACGCTTATAGACCATTTTTCTACAACGAGCCCTAAGCGCATTTTAAGAGCTGATGTTCTGCGAATTGGGATGGTTGATCATTATATGGTGTATGGGATAAGAAAAGTTAATGCATGGAGACTCAAAAAGGAAAAACAAAAAGAAAATTGTTGAGACTCGTAGCCTTACCAAATGCGATAAAATATCATTCATCAATGACCTACGCCCGATAAATTGGTCAACCATCCTTTCTCCTCTCGCAGAAAATCCTAATTTAATGGCATCCACTTGTCAGGAGATTTTTGAGTCAATCTTAGACATACATGCTCCATTGAAAAAAAGAAGGGTCCGTAGTGAAAATGCACCCTTGCTCAATCAGTCCATAAGAAACTTGATGAAGGAAAGGGATTTGGCAAAGAGCATTGCCCAAAAATCTCCTGAGAAGTGGTCAGTATACAAGCAGCTTAGAAACAAGGTAACAAAAGAGATAAAAGTTGCTATAGAAACACATTATCGCGGGTTAATAGAAGAAAATAAAGATAACCCAAAGAAGATGTGGAAGACCATTAACAAAGTGTTAGATAAATCTTCACAATCAATAACAACCTCATGTTTAGACGTTGAGGGCAATAGAATTACGAAAGAAGCAGACATAGCAGAGGCACTAAATCATCATTTTGTCACAGTAGGCCCAAAACTTACAGGTAAAATCGAACAACGGACGAATGATGATCCCCTAAAATACGTAGTTAAGCAATCTAGTGTCATGAAGTTTAATCTTGCTAGCGACATCTTCATACTTAACTCCATCAAGCAGTTCAGTTAAAAAATGGGAAGGCACCAGGACCCGACAAGATTCCGACTATGCTAATAAAGGATGCTGGAGAGGTTATATGTAAGCCGTTAGCGATGATTTTTAACTCCTCCTTACGGCATGGCATTTTTCCTGATATCTGGAAATTGGCGAGAGTCACTCCCATCTTCAAATCGGGCTCGAGAAGTGATACAAATAATTATAGACCTATCTCAGTCATCTCCGTTTTTTCTAGAATTCTGGAAAGAATCGTGCATGACCAAATGTATGATTACCTAAGATCACGTGGCATCTTGACGATTAGCCAATCCGCTTTTCAGAAACTCTGTTCAACGGTAACATCTTTAATTGACAGTACGGAGTTTTGGTTTGAAAATATTGATCACAGGAAGGTTAATTTAGCAATATTCCTTGATCTGAAAAGAGCGTTCGACACCGTTAACCATGAGATCTTGCTTGAAAAATTAGAAGCGTATGGAATCCGAGAATTAGCCGGTAACTGGTTCAGATCATATCTGGAAGGCAGACAGCAATACTGCAAGCTTAACTGCTATGAATCTAGGACTAAGACTGTCACATGCGGGATTCCTCAAGGATCCTGCTTGGGCCCTCTTCTGTTCATAATGTATCTAAATGACTTTGAAAAATGTTTGAAAGCATCTAAGGCTGGCATGTATGCTGATGATACTCAAGTATCGTTGGCATCTTCAAGTGTCGATGAGTTGGTTCGCAAAGCCCAAGATGAATTAAGTAATATTTCTGAGTGGATGCGACTAAATAAATTAAGTGCTAATCCACAAAAAATAGAATATATGTTTATGGGCCACCCAAATAGAACTAATAAGATAACCGAGCAAGAAAAACTAAAATTAAATGGCTCAGAAATAAAACGAGTGAAGAAAACGAAATCATTGGGGGTAATTATCGATCAAGGACTCAATTGGGAGGACCAATTTAAAGCTATCAAAGCGAAAGTACGCGGGGGCCTTGCTTCTTTAAAAACCCTAAAAAACATTGTTTCGCAATCTCAATTAAGCAATGTCTATCGTGCGCTCGTAGAGAGTCATATAAGATACGCTGATGTTATATGGGGTAGTGTATCCAACTCCAAAATGGAATCATTACAGCGTTTTCAAGACAGGGCCATTTCGATAATTGACACTGCCAGGATAAAGGATGACTGGTCGAAGAATTTTTTACAAGTCAAACAACTCATTACGTTCGATCGATCAGTCATGACATATAAGATCATGAACAGGCTATGTCCAGAAAACTTTTGGAATAAATTTCAACGAAGATCTCATTACTCTAACTATAATACTAGATTTTGTGAGAACCTTCAAATTTCAAAGTATAATCTGGAATATTCTAAAAAGAGATTTTCTTACACAGCTCTAAAGGCTTGGAACGAGATTCCTATGAATATTAGGGAGCTCCCTACCTTGTATCAATATAAAAAACAGTTAAAAAGTCATTTGATGAGCTGAAAACCAATACAAACACGGCCCCCTGGAAGATCAGCAGTAGTTTGTTTTCTGTTTTAAAAATGATTGTAATTAGATTTATGTTTTTTTTAGCTAAAATTATTTGTTGCTGAAGGGTCCCGGTGTATAAAGAAATAGAAATAGAAATAGAAATAGAAATAGAAGCATCAGCTACTGTATTCATGTATTGAAAACATAACAACTTTGTTTAGGTTTATGCGAGGCTTATCTGGGGGTACAGGGATGCTTTGAAAAGGGGCATGTCTGATTTTCTCATTTTTGGCGTACAGCATACCATTCTTACTTATTTTAATTCTAATGAGTGATCATAACAGCTCTGATTTCATGCAGGGTTGGGAACTTGGGTTTTTAGGCCAAATCTTGCTCTTCTCTCTTATCGTTGGCTTCAAAAATTAAGTTTGGCTTTTGGCTTATTTTCGGCTTCTTTTGAGATGTTCGTCGATTTTAATTCAACTCGCTTCAAGTTGGACTACATTTCTAAACTAAATTGTTTTCTAAGCCTACAATTTTGTAGGACAATCACAACCTAGAGCACGTTTCTTTACAAGACAACATCAAAGGCAAAGGGTTTTCAATCGGAGCTACACAATATTATATGTGAAATCAATGGAATGTAAGTGTCCCTTGTTTGAAATAACAATAGAAGAATAGGTGGTACAACTATGCTTTATTGTTTCGAATCGTTTTTGCTTTTTTCCGACCTCAATTTGGCTTCAGGGCGGCCCGGGGATCCTAATAACCCTGATGTAATGCTGAATATGAATGGTGGTCACTGAAAGAGTACAGTAATCATAAGAAGCCCTCTTCAAGAGCTAGGAATTTTCTTTTTACTTCCTATTAACAAATAGCGTTGTTATTGTTGTTGTCATTGTTGTTGCTGATATGATAACGGGCACTATGTCGTGACTCTAGTTTTGAGATATGGAGTTAAGCAGTCTTTGAGATTAATTGAATGAATTAAAATGTTTCAATCAAAACATCAAAGGTCATCTGTCTTTTGCAACAATGATTGCCAACTCGTTTAGGTGTTGATTCCATAGTCACAGTTCTCGAGGACAAATAGGGATGATAAAATATTTTCATCGCCTTAATCGCTCATACCCTTGAAGCCAAAGCAAGCCAAAACAATCTTGATTTACGCCAGACAATCAAGGGAAAGTTCAAAACGGCGTGACAGTTATACCCAGATTCAAATGCAACTCTATAAACAATTCACCTTTCCCTATGTCCTTTTTGAGCAAATAGTGTTTTAAAGAAGATCATACCATATTTCAAATGTGTCTTTTATTAGGCAATGAATAATCTGCTACCTGAAATTCATGCATTTTGTGAAGAGAAACAGATAGAGTCGTGCAATGATTCCCTGTAATGATTTTACAGAATCTCACAGCTTCCCTAGGGCCAATTGTAACACTTGACGAATGGCTAAAAACATTCAAACATCACAGAAATTGGCTCTACATGACTGAGACTAGGGTGTATTTCATTTGCAAGAGGTGAAGCTGCAAGACCATGTTCCCCCAAGAACGCAATCAACCAGCATTTGATGATACAGCCAATTTACCAAAACAATCGTCCTATTCTCCACTACGGGCTGTTACAATAAGAAAGTAACAGATTTGATCGGGGCCAGCAATGAAATTTTAAGTCGAAGCGATCCCTAATAAATTTGAAGTAGTCTTCGATAGTTAAATGATGATTTCTGGTTTACTCGTCGATATGGATGCTTCGGAAGTTGCAATATTAATCTCGAAAGCTCAAATTTGCTCCCACCTCAAAGTTAGAGTTTAGGGCTTTAACATTTTCTGTTAATGCACAGTGTGTCGTGAAATCTCCTATTTTTTAAATGCAAGGTATATGAATCTAGGTTGAGGATTGATAAAGTTTCCTGACTGTCTACTTGGAAAATAATAATATCTTATTGTTTCGTTCCTTCTTTCAGTCAAAATGGGGTACTTTTTTTGAGATAACCGGCATATATCACAGTCAACTTCTGAAATTATGGAGGTATCATCTGAGCCCCGGAGGAGTCTTCAAAATTGAGGAGGTTACAATTTGTGTCTCCTAGTAAGATAATCTCCTTTCCCTCTGATTCGAGAAATCGTCGAACTTGGTCTAATCTATCAAAAGTATCTACTGGACTACTTGGTGGTCTGTACCACGAAAGTATACAGATCGGGGTAGATTGGGGTGGAGTGATTTCCGCACGGATTAACTCCAACGATGATGCAGGAATTTCTTTGCGAACATTACACTTAAAAGTATCTCTGATATAAAGGCTATGCCACCTCCATGTCTACCACGATCAAACCTTTCGAGCTTATACTCCCCTATTTGCAATAGTTCACTTGAGCAATTCTCATCGATTTTCGTCTGATTGATGGCATGAAAAGATATCCCAATGTTCCTTAATTAAAGACACTATCTCGTCATGATGAGACAGCAAACTGTTTACATTTAATGATGCTATAACCATACATATGCGAGATGTGAATTTATTCTGATTAGGCAACTTCGTTAAAACAGAGTCATTACTTACACCAATATTCTCAATTTTGGTAGTCCCACTGGTATTCTCACCTGTATTAGGGGGGTCAATCTTCGTCAACGTCTGTTCGAAAAACTTCTTTTTGAGCAGATGCAATCATTTCTTAACGATAACAAACTTTTTTATACGAAGCAGTCAGGATTCAGAACGTTGCACTCAGTTTTAACTTCTTTACTACAATGCACGACTGACTGGTATTAAAACAAAGACAAACTGAGATTGGTCGATAACTTGACTGATCATCAGTTGGAACAGTTTTATGAATAGGTGCAACACGGGCAATTTTCCAACGGTCGGGGAATGGCACCTGAGACAACGATAGATCGAAAAGCTGGCTCAGAGAGCTGGGAGGTAGAAAGAAGCTGAAAGACATTGAAAATTCTGAAACGCAAAAGTTACAAATAGTTATCGGCGAAGAACCAGTTTCCATTGAAAAAAATAAGATACATGGGGATTGAAGTCGACCAATTGCTAAGTTGGGATGACCACATTTCCGCGGTGACTTTAAAGATTTCAAAAGGAATAGGAATGTTACGATATGCGAAAAGATATCTTCCTCTAACTACGATTCAATCAATGTATAGAAGTCTCATTGAGCCCTATTACCGATCCAGCTGTTCCGTGTGGGGAGTCTGTGGTACTACCGCGTTAAATAGACCACAGAAACTACAAAATCGTGCCGCAAGGATTGCTACTAGCAGCCCCTATGATGCGTCTTCGTAACCACTCCTTAAGGAACTAGGATGGGCAACAGTCAACGAACTTATTAAAACAGAAACTGCTAGGATGGTGTACAGGCCGATAAACAAGGAAGCTCCCAATTACCTTACAGCTCTGTTCGATAGGTTGTCAGATGTTAGTATTAGAGAGCTTCATGATACTAATACAGACCTCAAGCTGCCTCGCCTTCAAACCTCCAATGGTCAACGGTGCTTTGCATACAGAGGGTCACATTTATGGAACAACCTTAGCGCTGAAGTTAAGACAGCACCCAGTATGAGTCCATTCAAAGTGCTTATAAAGATAGCAAGTAATCTTCTCGCGTCTTTCTGATTATCTTCTCCCGTTGAAATTATGACGAAAATCGACATAGCCGAGTGTGCAATGCATTTTTCGGGATAGTGGTCAAAACGGTCAAAAATGGCCTAAAGTTTGCCCCAAAACGCAGAAGTAAGCAATGACGGCACCTGACTGGCCAATTTTGTAGAAAATGTGATTTTATTAGAGCTTGCAAATTTGTCTCGTTCCATATTTGCTCTGCAAGTGCCCGCCAGTAATCTCCTCAAAAACGTCGCATCGATAGGCTTTGTACTACATTTTTTGGTTGTTATCATGAATAGATTTGACACATGTCTTGCACAAATTGTTTGTTGCTTTGTTGTTCTATGTAAGATCTATTCTTTGCTGAACCAAACAGCTAAAAAATCTTTTATCCGTTTTTGTTTACTACTATGTACAAGTCTCTAAATGGACTTGTACCTGAGTACCTATCCAACTTGTTTGTCAAAAATTCAACTCGGAATGTTAGAGAACTTAGAAATACTGAAACTGATCTTTCGCTACCATTGCGGAAGACTAAAAATGGGCAAAACGCAATATCGTTTCTTGAACCTAAACTCTGGAATCAACTCGAAGTTGATCATAAACAAGCACCCTCCCTTGCCACCTTCAAAAAAAGATTAAAAAAAATTGACTCACACGTTCTTTTCTTTTTCTTATCAATGTTATTTGTCTCTTGTTTTAATTCTTAGATTTTTGCCACGGCCCCTTGAAAAGCAGTTGCTGATCAACTGACGGGGCTACCGTGTTTAAAGAATTAGAAATTGAAAAATTGAAAAAAATTGAAAACTGAGTTTCTATTTGAATGTATTGAGCAAAGTCAGGCATGCTATATCTATTGACGAGTGTATGAACTGTATCGAATCGCGTTATCTGCCCGTTATCTGTAGCAAAAAGCCTATCGATGCGACGTTTTTGAGGAGATTACTGGCAGGCACTTGCAGAGAAAATATGGAACGAGATGAATTTGCAAGTTGCTCAAGACTGGAAGTTTCAAACGAAATCTGGAGACATTTAAATGGAAAATGAAGTCAAATTCATTCTTGAATAGTTGGTAAGTGAATCATTTAGCTAAATAACACAAAGTAAGCCCTTTTTGGGGGCAATGAGTGAGTTTTAATTTGTAGGAAGTTTAGGCCAAGATTACATTTTTGGCAGAAATCGCTGAAGATCATTTTGAGATGCAATTGAAGGGACAGTGCTTGGGTTATTGCTTAGGGCAATATCTATGAACCCTGAGATTTTTATCTTTATATCTCATTTGCAGCGACTTTTGTCGATGTTTGAACGAATGTCATTATTCCTCGACCGGAAAATGAATGTAATTTCAGCTCCCAATGAGACATTTTCCAAGCATGGTACAAACTGCGGAGGGGCACCCCTTCTACCGATTTATCAAGGAAAATTCCATGGAATCATTGTAACTTAGTAGCCATTTCAACTTTCGTGAGGGTACTCAAGAATTCACTTCGAACGACCAATTTGGTATCACGTTGTTGGAAAGGGGCCATTTGATTGGCTGAATACCGTGAAATTGGATGATTTCCGCGTGCTTCAGCAACCATTAATGATTTGAGCTGTATGCTGTATATCTAAGAAGTCAAAGTAAACTAAGTAAACAAAGTAGTCAAAGTAAACAAAGTGAAAGAAGTCAATTTTATTACCGATCTTAGAGTTGTTCGGTTTGGACGAATTGGTGATTTTTACTAATCGCAAATTATTGTGTCTGTTTGTTACCAGGTTGTTTTTCTTCTGGCTATGTCTGCAGTGAAGAGAAGAAGGAGGTTCCGTAGCGACCTTTGCCACGGAAGACCAGGCCCAGTTGTGTAAGAATTTCTTAAATTTGTATCAATGAAACAACGGTCAGATATAGGATTTCATTTTTAACATATTCAAGCTGCAAGATATTACCGTGTTATACTAAACAGACAGCAGTACTAATTTTTGTTATTCGTTCTTAGCTTCAAATAAAAGATATCAAATTCTAGTATTTACCGGGAATGGGTACTTTGATGGGATCAATAAATGAAATTTTTACAACTAATGTAGTTAAGTCTTTATACACGTTGTTCTCCCGGATCTTCACTGTCTGGCTTCAATTCTTGCAGCCTGTTAGTCATATTTAGATCGAAGGGGACTTTATACTAGATGATTTCATGCTGGATGATTTGCTAAATAATTACGAACTTTTCATTGTCTATCACTGTGTCATATGACCTGTACATGCCCTTTTCATAGAGACCCCTCAAAACTTTTTTTTATACATCATCAATTAAAAATTTACAATACAAGATACTTGCTACACTACTTACATGATTCTCTACGATACTACAAATACAATACCACGAGGAGCAAGATATCATGTCTACCCCGTGGCTTTAAGAAAGAAAATAAGAAGAAAAGAATGATAAAGCAAAACTACACAGAACTATACTCAAAATGAAAATTCAGTAGAAAGGGGACTTGAAAGGGGACTTGGTGGCTGCTTGGCGGGTGGCAAAAATTTGAACGAATTCAATCAAATCGACCAGTTTCATGGATAAAACGTAGAGTTAACTCAAGGACTCAAAACTCATCTGATCTCAGTAGACTTCTCGACAGTACTCTGTAGAGCATGCTCCAAAGTAAACTATGCATCTTTGACAGGCCACATTAAATCGTATACAGGGCCGATTATTTTAAAGATTTACGAGTTCATCTTTAGCTAAGATCGTCAATTAGATGCTAGCATTTTTCGTATATTATTCAGTTTTCTATTTGAGACCCCTCCCCCCCCAATTTGTACGTGAAGCGTTAATTGGCTAATCTAGGCGCGTGATTTCGTGATTTTGATATTTTCGACGAGTGAATTCGTGATCGAGGACTCCGTCGTGCAGCGCGATTTGCCAAAAATTTGGTCTTTATTTCGTGAAAGGGATATTTAAAGTACGTGATTGCGCCTTGAAATCTGACAAAAAATGCTGTTTCCGACGTTGTGGAGGGAGAAGTCTCAAAAACTTTCCGGGAGCAAGCCCCCGGATCCCCATTTTTCGTCGCTTCCCTTGCAATCAAGTCCTTCTGGGGGAATTTTGTCCGCTGGAGAGTCTTACGTGTGAAGTCTGTAAAACTGAAAATAGAGCATATTGATCTAACATGAAGAATTTCTAGGTTACCTCAAAATAGTACATGGTTTTACTCAAATTACCACTAGCTAAGCATAAAATGCAGTCAATTGCAATTTGAACGAAAGTCAACTTTTTCTCAGAAGCAAATGGTAGGTTACCAGCCTTTTGTTCCTACAATACGTCCATTTTCGACGTTCTAAACTGAGAGTACTCGAAAAATTTTCTGAGACTAGCCTCCTGACTCACATCTATCTCATTTGACATGCAGCCTTAGTTGCAAAACTTTAAAATCCATGATAAAACCAGTCTGCGTGCCCTGTTTTGTTAGAGATATCTTTCTGGAACATTCTTAAGCCCTGGTCAAACTGATCAAACATTTCACAAAACATTTATCAAGCTTTATATTTTGATTTTGCTTCATGTTGTGGGTTGGTGTGGTCAAACAGAACTAACATGTCACCAAACATTTCACCTAATATATGGTTTGAAACCTGTGATCGGAAGGTGCCTGTGCAGTCAACGAGACACTGCGGAGCATGCACAAAGGCATTTTGATGAAAACAAAAGACGATGTTTGGTGAAATGTTTGTTTGAGTGGTCAAACACATCCAACATTTCACACAACAACGAAAAACAAAATTTGTTTTTGACCAAGATCAAACTTTGCCTAACACTGCCAAACAATTGTTATGAGACCAAACAAGGTGGACAAACAAGCCCAACATTTCATCAAACATTTGTTTTTGAAATGTTAGGTGGAATGTTTGATCTGTTTGACCGGGGCTTTAAAATTTCTGCAACGTGATCGTGAAAATGCTATTTCATAGTACATGATGGCGTGAAAAATGAAAAATCAGCACGTGAATCCGTTATCCAGGGGTACTATGGGGGTCCTCCTATTTGCGGAGCTATAAGCCAGTTCCTTAAAATTTTCGATTTTCAAAACACTGAAAATAACCCAAAAACGTTGATCAATTTTCTAAAGACTCAGCATAGATGGACAAAGAGAGAATGTCTTCATAGTGATATGGACATTTAGAAGTTGATCATTTATAATCCAAAGCACGTGTCTTACTTCTATGTTGGAAGAAATGTAAAAGAATATATTCTATTTTCAGGTTTCTTTAAATTGATACTTTTATGCAGGTTCTGCGTTCCTGTGTTCCTGCGTTCCTGTTCTGCACTCAATTCAGTCAAGAAGATTAGCAGGTTTTGCAGGACATTTCCACTATTATTAATTTTAGCTGTTATTGACGTCATAAGAGCGAGACTTGAAGCAAGTCCACGTCACAGTATGTATTACTTTCGTTATTTTAGACCTTTGAATATGCTGGATGACTTCAGGAACCGATATGGGTATGCTCTAGCATTTGGTGTGCTAGCCACACATTGTCTACAAGCCCTTATTGACAAAGAGGTGTCAGTTTTTGGAAAAAAAATTGGTTCATACTTGAAGAGCTCACCAAGTTATGTCAGAGGTATCGTTTTTAATATATTATTTTTGGGGATACATGGTACTCCCCCTATTGTTTTTTCGCTTTGTTTTTTGGTCAACTTGATAGCCAATCAGCGCGGGGACTATGAGTGCATGCGCTGTAGACATACGTTGATGATTCAGATATGTGCAGCCGTTGCGAAGAAAGTTGCAGTCACCGAGAAGCAAGGGAAGATTCGCAGCTCGATTTACGGGAAACTTTGCTTAAAGTCTTATCAATCCTTGACTGCAGTTATGTTTGATATGTGCCTGAAGAAATTGCAGAGAAATATTCCATCACCGATCGTTTTGGAAGCTTGGTACAGAAGTGAATGTTGAGCGGAACGATCTCACTTGTATGAACTGGCCTAAGCAAAACATCAGCGCTCTGAGCATTGCTGTCTAAAGCCCAGATTTCATACCTGTGCTTGCTGCATTGACAACATTTCAACGAGCCCATTTGAGACAAACCGATACGATTAGACACTTAAAACCAAACAAAGCTGGGTAGGCCAATAAATACCCTCAACTTATCGGATAGATACATTTCTTTGCCAAGCTTTCATGAAAAGATATCGTGAGAGGGATTTTGAAAACTGTTCTATTGCTTCCCCCATCGAAAATTGATTGTTCTGTGGCGGATGTGGTTTCCTTGGAATGTCTTACCTGTTTCCTTTCAAATGACTAAAAATTCAAGATGACAATAAGGACATTAGGTAATCATATTGACGACATTTTACACACTACGCATGCGTTCATAGTCCCCGAGGTGATATCCGCTTCCTCGTCAACTTGAGCTCGTACGTATCCCCAACAATTAATGGTAGTATGTAAAGAAAGGTAAGTAGTAATGTTTTAAAGGGAAGAATGCCTTTCTTATCGAATGCAAAGATTTATATGATCCAGTCATCAAATCTGGAAGCAACTGTCGTTCGTAGGAAGACTTGATCCTATCTGGACCACCAGCTCATATTGGAAGGGGGAGAGTTCCGAATTTGCGAGGGCTAGAAAGGAGAAATTTGGCTATCGTACATAACTTATTGTGAAAGGTCCAAATATCTAACTTACTCTACTCTAATAGATCTTTTCGCAATTTTGAGAAAGGGATCGAAGAGAGTGTGGCTCATTCTGGAAGCCTTGGTAACAGTAGGAAATCAGGAGAATCTCCTCTCTCGGCTCGGCTGCCTCTCCCTACAAACTCGGGCATTTTTTATTTACTTGCACCTTTCAAGGTTCACATGATATTCGTTTAGTCTAGCAATTGTTCTCGCTGGATTATTGAGCAATCTGGTCATCCTTTCACCCATCGGTGAGTGTATTTTTAGCCACTCTATCGTCGGGTTTTCGTCTTCGGCTTTGAAGTGCCTAAGGTTAGGCCCTTGATATTTTGAGATATCTGATTGAATAGCTAACATGACAATTATTTCTAAATTTTTTCCAAGCTCAGTTTCAGTTTTTCAGTCTCATTTCATTCGACAATCATCCTGAATGCAATACACATACTGCAAATATAATACATAATTCTAAATACATGAAATCAAGATCTAAATAAAAAGGAAAAAAAATGAAAATTAAAGGTTACATAAGAAACGTTACAATTTGTATTTAGGAAGATTGTCTAAGGAGGAGTCCTCAAAGTAGATAAACTAATCGAGGGAGGAACCCCCCCCCCCCATAAAGGAAAAATAAAAGAATTTTGTTCAAAGTAAACGTAAAACCAGATGACCAAAAAAATAGAATAAGTTCAGAAGGCAATAATCATATAATTTCAGGAATTTCTTCAATTTGACCTGAAGATAGCACAGGGAAACCAGGATCTACCAGCAACAAACAAAAGAACAAACAACTAAAAACAGAGAAAAATCAATCTCACACCCACCCACCCCCCCCACAGGGGGCCATCTACCCAAAACACATTGCAGCAGATAGTTCCCCACAGAGGACAAATGTGAAACCAACGAAAACAAGCTGAAATCAGTCACTCCGTTCCCAATTTACAAGGTATTCTCTTGACAGCTATACATTTCATAAAGCAAATCAACCACGCAATGTAAAAGAAGTGGCGTTTGGTTAAGGATCCTCTACAATCAAAATATTGCTGTGACCTGGTGATTCTTGCTGAATGTGTCGTGTGTGAGATCCAACTCAATAAAAAAAAGCACATCTTCGTTGTGATTCATAAAAGTCCAAGTCAGGACCAGAATGAATTTTGAAATGGTTTGAAATTTTTCAATAATTTGGAGGACCTCGAAGGCTTAATCGAGACAATTACAGAATGAGTAACGTGGCAGTTAATTTTCTCGTAGAGTGTACCACTCTCTGGAAACTGATGTGCATCAGTTTGGGCTTATCTCAAGGCTGATGTCCCTTGATCAGTTTTCCGTGCAGAAGGAATTTGGCTCGTTTAGAGGTCCTTAGGTCGCGGCATTCAATTTTCTCTAAAGAGTAAATTTCCTGTCCGCTCGGACGATCTCACTGAGTGGAAATCGGTCATGTTGGCAGTTTTCTTAAAAAATCCCCTTCAGAAAAATTCCTTTTGTCAAAAACGTTGATCATCTTAAAAACAAAGCCGTATTTTTTCTTTTTCTTTCTTTATCCTGAGAGTGATGCACTTCTCATGTTTTGCACCTTGGGTTTGGTGAAACTAGTATTGATTTTTGCTTCCAATGAGAAATAACCAAGGACCAGAGCTTGTGGGACTGGCCTTAGATCAATATGTAAATGAATCACTACTCCTTCACGTGCCAATGAACGTAGGCTTGTTTTGATATCTAGCAAGCGTGGCGTGGAGCTTCTTGAGGGCAATGATACGCAACATGTAACTGCGACATAACAGCCCTGAAGAAGTCCTGCATGGCAAGACGAAATATTGGTATTTAATATATATTCTTAATTACGCACATATTGGCTATTGTTCTTCAACGCACTGCGTTGTTCCTGCTCACAAACTTCAAAACGTAACATGCCATACGAATGTGAATGTGATTGTGAATAGAATGTGAATGATACGTGACATACCATACTATTTTATCAAGTCAAATGATAAATTTCCTTCTTTTCTGCAATAAAGTTTGATAAATGAAATTGCACTTAGTCTTTCCTTTCTGTTCTTCACAGTATTCATAAAGCCAATGGTTGCAGTTTACATTGGTGTGGTCGCATACCCGATATTTTATTGCTTGAGAACGAAGCACAGACGTCTGGGAAATGTCTCTGGGGCAATTTATTGCTGCATTTGGTATGTAAATCTTTTCAATAGACAGCGTTTAGTTTAACTTTACCTGGAGCAGCATCAGCAGTTGCTGCTCATATAATTCCCTAAAGATAAACAGCACCTTGACACCGAGCCAATCTGCTTTTCATAGATTGCATTCCACGATGACATCCTTGATAAATTGTACTGACAACTTGTACAGAAACATCTTCAAAAAGCAATTGAATTTGGCCTCGTTTTTTGATCTGAAGAAAACTTTCGATACTGTAGATCACAAAATAATGGTTAGGAAATTTAACGCCATTGGTGTTAGAGGTATTGCAGGGGACTGGTTCTCCTTCTAATTGAGTAACAGGAAACAGTGCTACTCTTTAGGGGAAAAGGGGTTACTTGTGGCATCCCACAAGAACCTTGTCTGGGCCCGCTCTTATCCATCTTCTATTTTAATGATTTTGAAGATTGTCTTGTGCTCTCTAAAGCGGATATGCACGCATATGATACACACGTGACTTTTAACGTCAGATAGCATGGAAGAACCTTTTGAAAGCGCCCGGGAGGAAATAATGAACACTTCGGAGTGGATGAGAATTAACAAACTAATAAGCATTATTCCACAAAAAATACCGAATACATGATGATTTGGCATCCAAGAGGAAGGCCCCCAACAAGATTCTTCTCTTTTCGACATATTTAATGTCTAAAGTGTCTTGGGACTTAACAATTGCCAATTTAGACATCACTTGGGTCAAACAAAATCTAGACTCACTAGCACATAGGTACATTAGATTATGGCTTGAGATACGATCAGCGGAACATTGGACAATTAGTCTTACGAAGGAAAAATGCGGGCTAAGAATTATTGACCCATCTACGAAATTTTCCCAGTGCCAAGTTTCGCTTAGGAAAGAAGTCCCCCCTCCCCCCCCCCCACCGAATGGAGACATACAATCACTACATAAAGTTACTAGTCGTGGTAAACATTTTCAATATGACACATACGCTAATGGGAAGCAGGTAATCAAAAGAAAATAGAATGAAGAAAGTCCACAGGATCACACATGAATTGTCATCACAAGGCCTTATACTGAAGGCTGTTCTTGAGCACACTACAAGTAAAATTACAAGCATTTGGAGTGAAGCACCTAAAATTCTACCGAAGAACATCTTCAATTTCTCTTTGCGTTATCTGAATAATAGTTTGTCTACAATCGAAAGCGAGTTGTGTAACTTCTGCCAACTCCCACGATCCCATCTTCACGTCGTCTCTGGTTGTAAGTCCATGCTTGAAGGGAGAAGATATACTTGGCATGACAACTCTGGAATATTAAAGTCAATGCCAATGAAATTCCAGGCTTCAGACCATCAGCTATTATCACTGGAAACAGCAAGCGTCCAGATCTCATTCTAATCTATGAGAGTGTATTATGTGTTCTCGAACTGTCTGTTGGCTTCGAAACAAACATTGGAAGTAACGAGGCTCATAAAAAGTAGCGCTACGAAAATCTCCAACTTTCGTCTTCATACTTGCGTGTGGAATGCATAAATCTATCGATGGGAACAATACGGACACAAAGCGTTTATGGATATGTTGCTTAATCCATCAACTAGTAAGCTAGAGAAACTTTATCTAGAAAAGAAAATAATAAAAATATGTATAGGTTGTACATACTGCATATTTTGTAAGAGAGACAGTGAATGGACAAGTCCAGAACTGTTAACGTTTAAAATTCTTTTCCATCAAGTTGTGGAAAATGTTATATTTAGGATGTATTAGCTGTATATTTTTAAATTCATGTGAAGGAACACTTTAATTAGAACTTGTAAATTTCCCCACCATGCCTAATTGAGAGTGATGGCAGTCATCATGTAGAGTAATATTTGTAGGGTATTGATAGTTTCCATTACTATTATTATTATTATTATTATTATTGATTTCTTATAGTAGGCGTTGAAGATAGCTACAATACAGCTAATTGAAGCCTGCTGAAACAAAGCAAACAAATTGAGATAAAGTAATTGCAAAGTGTAAAGTAGAATCTAATTAATGTAGCAATAAAATAATATCTACATGTAATAAATATTTACAGGTTAGTTTTCAAAATAGATGAAGCTAAATTAGTTCAAGAACCCACCGTGTGCTACAAATGTCGTGCATAATCGGCAGTTGCATTCTTCCCCATCCATTTTCTTATGTGCTTTTGAAGTCGGAAGCATTCAGTGACTGTTTAATGTCGCTTGAGAGTCCATGCCACAGTTTACATCCCAAGAAAACAATAATTTCATCCCAAATTGAACTGTTCGTGCGTTGGGCATGTGTGAGAAACTTTTGTTTCTAAAAAGATGGGCATGATTCTTCTCGACGAAAATCTCTGTCATAAAGCTTGGGGCTATATTCGATTTTGTTTTGAAGATCTCTGCCATCAGTAACTGCAGATTCCGTTTGCGAATAGACAAAGAATTTTCGCTCGTCAGTAATTCGTCAAAGTATTGTTGTCATTAAGTGGACTTTGTCATTAATATGTCTGTTACAGAACATCCACATTAAGAGACAATTGGTAAACTGGGATAGGAAGAAAGCCCGCATTACCTTCTTGAGTTTTTCGATGTCAAGTAAGTAGGAAATGCGCGATATAGCATGAAGTTTTTGGCTTGCTTCCTTGCATAATGATTGCTTATGTTTCAAAAGAAAATTGTTTGTCTAAAGTGACGAAAAGCAATTTTTTCCACTGTGCTTCCTTTGATTGCTTTGTTTCCAATTGTTATCGATAAATTATTGCTTTTTTCACCGAAAATCATCAAGTGACACTTTTTCGCAATTTAGCCTCATGAAGTTATTTTGAAACCACACTCTGAGAGGATTAGGGTTTCATTTTTTAGTCTATTGATTATGTTTTCATGATCGCGATCACAGACATAGATTGTTGTTTCATCAGCGTAGTTGCATATTTTGCCGTCCGATACAAACGAGGATAGGTCATTAAGGTAAACATTAAACCAGAGAGGCCCAAGGACAGATCCCTGTGGTACGCCTGCTCTAGTCCCTTTCCAAGTGCTAATAAGCTATTGAACTTAACTCTCTACTACCTTCTATCTAGATTTCTGTGGATAAGCTGCAAAGCTCATCTGCCAAAGTCATATGATTCTAATTTTGCATTCAAGAGACCTTGATTTAAGCAGTCAAAGGCTTTGGAAAGGTCCATAAACACAGCCCAGGCAGTGTTTCCGCTGTCTGGTGCCTTTCTGGAGTTTTCTGTTAATCGAAGTAGAGCATGTTGTGTGCTATAATTCTCCCGAAAACTGCACAGCAGGGCATTAAGGAAACAGGGAGGACAGGCTTTTATTTGAGATTCCATCAGTCTCTCGTAGACTTTGGATTTAGCAGGCAAGACTGTGATTGGTCTATAATTTCTTTACGAAATTATCGTCCTTCTTGTAAAGTGATTCAATGTCTCCTTCTTTCATTACTTTGGCAAAGATATATTGTGAGATATTTGAGTTGAAATGGTTTTGAAGAACTGGTGCAAAAAATGTAGTTTTTCTAACTGGCAAAAACTAAGTTTTTGTCTACAGTTACAAAACTAACTTTTCTTCTACAGTTACTTGCGTAAAATTAAATGATTCTGATTACGTAAAACACTTCTTAATCTTCTTGATGCTAAGGTGGTTTTTATATCTGTCAACAGCTTTATCTAGTACGGAGTCATCTATGCCTATTGCATGTAATAGATAAGCACAAGTTTCAATGATTTCAAGGTCTTGGATGATGTTAGTAAAGTCAGCGTTGAAAATTTCTGCAATTTTGAGATCATCGGTAGCCATTTCACCGCTTTCAATGAGTGTAATACGTTGAGATACTTGTACCTTATCGTTTAAAACTGGTTTTACAGTTTTCCAACACTTACGATTATCTGTAAGATTTTTTAACTTTAAGTTTTGGTAATGATCATATCTAGCTTTGCGCAGAATTTCACGCACTTATTTCTTTGCCGTTTGCAAGCCACGAGATTTCGTCTGTTTTGTCTTTGTTACATTTGTTCTGAAATCTTTTGTGATGCATCATTTCTTTTCGCAGCTCTTTGGTCAAAAAAGGGCCATCATTTGCACGAAGGTACTTTTTCTTTATTGGAGCGTGTTAGAGTAGCACAACTCTGACCATGCCATCAAAGGCCCATAGTTGCCATAATCCAACAAGACAGACTGAATATTGGCCATCAACCTGAAATCCACGGTGCGATATGCGCTATAGTCAGGATAGCTAATTATCCCAGGGCCCTTCTTGCCAAGTCTGTCTTTCTGCATGCTAACGATCATAGTGTGAAAGTCGGATAGTATTGGTTGTATAGTACAGTATTGCCCTGTTTCAGTATTGGTTGTATTCAATGCTGCCAGGCAACCAAGACCAAACGCAAATTTTGACCAAATCAAGCCTTTTTTAGAATAAGTCAATTTTTACAGATAATGGAAAAGAGTTGGCGAAAAACTATCCAACAAGATACAACGTCCCGTTTCAGTATTGAAACTACATGCTGTCAAAATTAGCAAATTTTAAAAGTGCCAGGAAAGTTTTAAAAGTGACAGCCTTTACTTTGTCTCAGAATGACTCTCTCAGTCACTTTCCAAAGTTTTCTAGCAAACATTTTTATCCTAGTTTACCTTAAAGGGTTTGTGCAAGGTTAAAAGCTTGCATTTGCCCAGGGCAGAAATTCTAAAAATATCTCATTCAAATTGAACTTGCACACTGCAACAATGCTGTGTCGGAGTAATTTCTTTGTTATATTTATAGAGGAGCCTATTTACCATTTCTCATTGGCTTTAATTGCACTATCCTTTGCTCGTCATAGAAATTAGCTCAAGGGTCTTTGTCAACAGAAATGGGGGTGACAAAATTCGCACCAATGGCAACGCCACTTTAGTCAAGGGAAACTTTGCTGCAATTCCTAGATTTACGGAAAATATACAAATTTACAATTCTAGCTATTTACAAATCCGGCAATTACACTTATCGCCGAGCCGGTGCTTGATCGCCCTTTTGAAAGCTGCAACTTTTGGCAATGCTTTTATCTGGTCACTAAGGGTGTTCCAAAGGAGGCTTCCTCTAAAGGATAATGACTCTATTCCAAATCTAATTGTTCGTGTTTTTGGTAATTGACATATATTTTTTGTTCGTAGGTCGCATTTCACAACATTTTCTTCATGAAATTCCCAAATATACAAGGGATTGAAGTTATTCATTGTTTTGTAAATTTCTATCATCAGTTTGTTAAGATTTTGAACATGTATCTTCACACTTTCACTTCTCTCCAGTAACTCATCAAAAGAAGAGTCATAGTCATTGAAAAGGATCCTTAGTGCACGTTTGTGTGTGCGGTTTATTTCATTATTAACAGCTTTCGTAGAAGAAAGCCAGATCAACGGGCAGTAGTTGAAATTGGACAGTATTACGGCATTACATATCAACATGGCCTGTGGTCTTGAGATATACGTATTTATCCTTGAGAAGGCATTTATCCTTCTATTTACCTTGGAGCACAAATTTTGTATATGGGCAGTGAAAGTCAACGCATTGTCAATCTCAATGCCCAGCAATTTAACCTTATTCGTAGATAGTATTTTGTTATCATTGATGTTGAGACGCAAGGTATTTTTTCTTTCAATCCAAGAAACATCATCTGAAATTTGGCAGGGTTTACTACCATTCCGTTTTCAAAAAACCATTTTATAAGTGTGCCAAGGTCATTTGCCAGCCTTTGGACAATTTCGTCCAGATTACAGCCACACGCATAGAGTGTGGTATCATCTGCAAAATTGCGCAAGTCTGAGTCTAATTCTATGAAAAAGATGTCATTGATGAATATAGTAAATAATACTGGTCCCAAAACAGAACCCTGTGGAAGTCCCGATGGACCAAGCAAAGGCTATTCGCACTGAACCCATAGTCATCCAGCTTAGCAATTAGAAGATCACGAGGTAAGCAGTCAAACGCTCTTGACAAATCCGTCAATATAGTCCCCACTATTCGAGATGAGCCCAAACACTTGCTCAATTTTTCAATGACTCTGATTAAAGAGTGCTGGGTGCTACATTCTTCTCGAAACGCAGAGAGAAGGTTTGAGAACTTGTTGTCAAAATTTGATCATTTGATCTTTTAAGAGCCTCTCATAAATTTTATATGTTGAAGGAAGAAAACTTAAGGGCCTGTATTTTTCTTTAACAGTTGCCTTCTCCTTTTTGAATGTTAAGGATATATCAGCTTCTTTTAGTTTATCCGGCAAGGCTGACTCGTGGATAGCACAATTTATACAGTCTGTCAGCAAAGGGCATATGACATTTTTGGTTGCTTTGAGCAAGAATGTTGGAATAATTTCATTATGCGATTTCTTTACATGTAAAGAATCAAGTTGCTTTTCAACCTCTCCTGGGTTTACCACTAGCTCCATATTTCTGTTTGATTGCTATAATACTGGGGTGCGTATTATATTTTTGTATTGCCATAGTTGTCAATTGCTCGATTGTAGTATCTTTTGCCACCCCATGAGCCTCTCTAAATGTTGAAGCTATATCCAGACTGTCTGTTACATTAATGAAATAGGTATTAAAGCATTCTACAACCTCAACGTCTTTCGAGAGTATCTTATCGTCTTCAAGGGTGATTTTCTCGCTCATAGCCTATTTATTTGAAAATAATGGTTTTACAGTTTTCCAAAATTTCTTACCAACGTAACGAGAGTATCCATTTATAGCAAAGCTACATTGGCTTTTTCTGCATAAAGGTCCCAAGTTATAGCAAGATCAATATCTTCATATCTAATCATATAACTCAGGGGCGTACTGGCAGTAGAATTGGGGTCCGGGCCATTGGCGGTGAAGGGGCTGGAAACTACGCGAGCGAAACTTTTGCTAGGCATCTCTTTGAAAAATTTTCGCGGACACACTCCCTAGATTGGCCTCAAATGATATCTGAGTTGCATTTTACTATCTACCTTCTCAAGTGATATTTTTTACAGGTTCATGAGAAGAAAATGCATACTTGAGAGGGCTGGAGAGCAAAAGTGCGAGCGCCGCGAGCAAAAATGGGGCTTGCCCCCGAGAATATTTGCATGACCAAGTCCTTTAGATTGCTGAAAAATGCCCTATTTTGGAGAATTTGCCGTTTAAAGAAGCAGAGCATCATGAGTGAATGGGGTCTTGTCTGGAAATTTTTTAAAATGTCTGCAATTTCACCAGAAGACGGGAAGATACATCATTTTTGGATCGCGCAAAGTAAAAAGAGATAGTTTGCCCGTTTCCAGCGGCCCAGTTGGGAAAATGCAATTTTCTTATAGCATAAACCTAAGAGCATCCAGAAGTTGAATGCGAGAACAGATATCTCAGAACCAACAAGGCAGTGCAAGGGGGAACTAGGGAGACTTGCACCCCTAAATTCCAAAAGTTCGTAAAAATTGTCATAGAAAGATGACATATATGACATACCCTTTAGGCTGAAAAACAAAGTCAGATAGAGCTGACGCCACCGCTGCAATGATTGTGCATGCCATGAAAAACTCTGGAGGACTTGTCCAAATGGTGGTCCCAGGGCCAAGCCCCCGAATGAAGATTCAGGGCCATGCCCATTTCGCTCTTGAGAAACGTCTGATTCATTGCTGAGAAGTGCTTTGTTTTTCCTAAAACTTAAAAGATCCCACGACCTACGAAAGGGAATGCTTTTGACGAAAGACCTCCCTGGGAAAGTTTGTGAAACTAGAGCTTCAAAATCGCCTGCAAATGGTCTTTTCGTCAAGTCAGTTACTGTACATGCTTTTGTACTATCCTTCTCCTGAAACTTCAATGGTCTGTCGTTGTGTCTTCATTAGCCATCCAGAGCAAGGCGGCTCTATTGTTTGAATTTTCTCCCGAGATCACAAACTGGCATCTAAGTCATAGATCCTGGTGGTGTAGCCTTACAAAACGGGTTATCAATAGTGAACAGTATGGGTCTTAGCCAAGTTATGAATAATTCTTAGCTGAAAATTGCCGTCAAGACCCTATGAACGTAAAAGATGCTTAACGTTTACTCTCGAAGGCGTTTTTTATGACATTATGACGCTTTCAGAAACCGGGATCTGTACTTTAAAGATGATTCTATACATTTAGATAAGCAGATTTTTATCAATGTAGAATATTATGTTTGTTATAGGCTGACCTTCTCGATTAGCAAGTACGTGAATTACAAAGGTTGTATGGCTGAAGTAAGTAAACATTGGTATTTCTAGATATTTCAAAATACTGCCTTAGATTCCGGAGTCATGAGAAGAGAGGGGTCCGAGACGATTGACAAGCATAGATATTCCAGGGGTGGATCCAGTCGTTTAAGTGACTGGGCCACTAGCGCGAGCAATACGGGCGTAAGAGGGCAGGAGCCCCTGGAAAAATGCTTGGGGTCCACACCCTTGAGAAAGTCGGAAAGCGCCCCTTTTGAATATAAGCTAGCAGAGTTGAGTAAGAAAGTTTTAGCAACATACTCTACTAAGTATATGTGGCCCTCCACTGGCTTAAACTTATTTAGGCTCACGAAAAAGAAAGCACTTTGCATTGAGAATCTTGCTCGCGCGATTGTATAGTTTATAGAGCTTGAGCATTTGTTTGTTTTGTTTGTCAACTTATTTTCATTCGACTCTAACCTAGCTACACATATTTACAAATGTACAACTAATCTAAATCGAATACAAAAATGAGAAAATAAAGAACTGAAGAAATAAATAGATAGATAATTTGAACATTGAAGTCATATATGGACAAGATCTCCCGGATATACTTGAATTGACATGCATTACATTTACAGATTGAGCCATCCCATTGTTTAATCTTATTCCTGAAGCTGTTCAAATTTTCGGCTGATTTTAATTCATTTGGCAAGCAATTCAGTATCTTAATCCGACGGCTTTAAGGCTATTGGAACCAAACGTTGATTTGACCGAAAGTGATTCAAATTGTTTGGATTTCGCAACGAATAATTTGAAGTTCTTAAACTAAATATATCATTCATGAATGCTGGATTGAGCTTTTTTAATGTTTTGAAAATCTCAATTCAAAGTGTTCTTTGACGAGAGACCAGCATTGTGCATCTGTTTGATATGAGAAGTAAGTCTTTATGGTGATCATTATGCATAAATCCCAGCGCGCGTTCTTGTATCTTTCAATTTTCTGTAACGACTTGACGAAAAATACCAAACCAAAGGACAGTAGTTAAAGTTAGAGTATACAAAACTCTGGACTAAGATTTCCTTCTCGGCAAAGCCAATGAAAGACTTAAGACGTTTCAGGACGTTTAGTTGCGGTGATGTTAAGTTTGTAATCAAGTGTTACACCTTAGAGTTTTACGGTCTCTGCGGACTGGATAGATTGCCCCAGAAATTCAAGATTTATTCCAAAAGTATTTGTCAGATCTTTTTTGTGCAAGAGTGCATGAAATTGGTTGGGATTAGCAATCATTTCATTTTGATCCAGCCAAGAAAGGGCGTTATCTGCTTCCTGTTCCAAAACCCTGACAAGTTTCGGCACTGATCCGGCAAAGCAAGCTAGCGTATTATCATGTACATAATTGTATATGGTCGCTTGCTTTATAAAAAGAATGAATAATTTATGTAGAAATAAAAGATAATAGGTCCTAGAACTGATCCTTGCGGTACCCCTAAAACAATGTGTTGAAAGGAGCTGTACTCGTTGTTTATCAGCACACTCTATTTCGCTTTTTGATTACAAAGTCCAACTTCTAAGAGGGGACTTGATGTCAGTAAGTCATTCACGCTCGTTAATGCAATTGATTGCCGTTTTATCCCTGCTAATTAGTATTGAAATAAAGAAACCACGCGGAAAGCGCATACGAGACACAAGTTTCCTGCGATCCTATAGCAAACTTTGACGTCGGCTTATTTCATGTTGGACAGATTTGACATCATAAGATTGACATATGGCTATGATGTTTTCACTGATAGAAACCTGACATGGCACGAACTTGACCTAATTAGCAACTTAATTAGGCTTAAAGCACGTTGAAATTTGAGCGATCTCTCTCATTAGCGTTTCTTTTTGCAAGGTCTTCCTCAGTACTGTTTCTTGATGTCCTGGAGTAAAAAGAAGCAAAACTTTCCCCGCACCAACAGTGTGCTTTGTGCAAATGTGCTTTTTTGATTGCTCCCAAGGGACTCCCCCTTCTACTGCCTGCGCTTGGTGCTGCGCAGAGGACTGTTTTAACACAGGGGGGCAAAGGAGAAACTACTCAAAATGCCTGTGTTAAAATAGTCCTCTGTGGAGGACTATTTGCAGTTGGTTTTGCAGGCAGTCAATCTGTAACAAGTCTATCTGTTTTTTGATTGACTTAGATATGTTTTTGGCAAAGTCTACGCTTAGTATTGCTTCTCGATGTCCTGCTCCATAATCTAGTCCCATAATCCTTTACGTTCAGAGCTTTGCCAAAGGTAGAAGGACCCCTTCTAGATTCTAGATGTATATGCCCCTTTTCAAGACCGATGCAGACAGAATGTCGTTTAATTTTTTATCATCTTTACTTCTCATCCTGTGTTGTTGTGAAAGAAATTGGATATCTTTAAGGATTCGCATTATTTTTTCTTGATTTCACATTTGTACATTAAAAGTCTGAAGTACATCATTTAGACAAAAATTTTGGTGTTGTATGTGAATCTGAGGTCAAGAATTTCACATATGTGATAAAAAAAAATGTGAAATCGAAAAGGAGGCCGCATAGTTGAAAAATTGTATTGCGATCTTATCGCAAAATTTTACGTCAGCTTATTTCATGTTGGATTTTGGACAGATTCGACACCATAAGATTGATATATTTTGCCAGAATGGTCGCATCAGTAGCCAGCCATTAATGGTACTCATTATCAATAAGTTAACTTTAGAGGATGATGTAACTGGCCTGCACAGAGGTTCACGTTCTCAACATCACCAAAGGTAGAAGGACCGTCCAGCTGCAGATGCAAACATTGCAGATGAAGTTGCAGAATCTCTGCAAACAATGGCACCATTCATTAGGGAAAATACGCGACCACACTGAAGCAAAATGTATGCAAGGAGATCAACATCTGTTTTTCAGGTGACTCTTCTCTTACGAAACGCGTCTTAATCTTTATTGAAGGCAACTTTGGCAGTAATACTCATATCCCACTGATTTGCAGCTAAAACAGCATATCAAAGATCATTTGGGGTTATGAACGAATTCATGTTCATAAACTCTTGTGCTTGCTTAGCCCAAGACAGACTTTGTAATCATCCACAAGGATCTTATGTTTTGAAGATAGGAATTTATTTCACCAAAACCATATGCGTGGAGTTTAGCTATAATCAATTCATGCGGAACTGAATGGGAAGCTTTTGAGAGATCCATCATGAAAACTGATCTAAAATTTACAATATACTAACTAACGAACAAATTACATTACAAGACGATAGTGCAAGGAAAGTGAAAATACATTGCAACCCTGCAATTATTACACTTAACATCACACTACTTTGTTACACTACTCATTAATAATATACTGTAGTTACACTTACCATAAATACTACTTAATATAGTTACTAATAAAAGAACACAACTGTTTTGTAAAACTTTTCCATGTTGAATTCTTCGTCAATTAACTTTACAAGAGGACAGCCGAGGATTTATACATTTAAAAATCTTATTTACATAACAATGTATTTGAAATATCGCGTAATTTTGTCCGCAAGGTTGAATATGAACAAGCAATTACATATCAATCTTATTTACAATATTATTAACAATCTTATTTATTGAATCTTATCTGCATAACAATGTATTTGAAATATCGCGTAACTTTGTCCCCAAGGTTGTGAGCGTGTGGCCGAGTGGTTAAGGCGTCTGACTCGTAAACCATAGGTCAGAACGGCCGTAGGTTCAAATCCCACGCTGGACAGTTTGGTCTCTAGCCGGAAGTTTGATCCCACGCTGGACAGTTTGGTCCGTAACACTAGCCCGGGTCGACCAGAGCCATGTGAGGGAAATCTGGTAGCTGTGGCGGGTAGCTGCGGCGGACTGATGGTAAAACATCCGTGGCCCCTGCTGGAAATGAGTCTCTCAGACTTTCGCGCGCTAGCCACGTTAAATATAAATAAATTCCTACCTACCTATTTCACTTTTCCTCGGAACTCTGCTGTCCTCAACCATCTTTTAACATCGAAACGTTGTACAGAACAGTTGCGTTCTTTATAATTTGTTTTCTGTTTTTTAAAGATGGCGGCTTAGTTTACATATTTTATTTTGTTTTCCATTGGAAAAGGAAAAAAGATAATCTGCGCAATCAAGCTCGCACTTGCAGATTAACGGGGTTGATTCAGATTTCCGTGATAAATTTTGTCGAACTCAGCAGGCGCTGTTGAGCTCGAATTTCGAATATTGGGCTTAAGGGAAGCTACAGAGCCTACTGAGAAAGATAAATAAGACCGACTACATGAGCTTTAGCAGCAAAATTTGTTGAGTTTTGGTAGAACATTCAAACAGAAAGATATCTGAGAATGTTGCCTGGTAAATAAGCAACATTTTGATGTGTTGTTTTGCATGTTTGGACAAATAAAGATGCAACGCGGGTGAAAAGAAAACGGTTGCTGCTGATCTGTTTGGAAAAAATTGCATTCCTTTACTTATAACTACTATACATAAATACAACAGTGCAACACTAACGCAAATCAAACGAACAGCATTTTGATTGTCATTGCACCTTGATAGCTAGCCTTCTTCGAGGCGCTGTACTGGATTGATCGACGACGAGGACGAAAAACAAAAACGAACTGAATGTCAGATGAGACAAAGACATCTGATTTGCAAGCACTTTCAAGGATATATTCTATCGGAAGGCAGAAAAGATCTTTGTAAGTCATGCGTTAGAATATTCGATGGCTCCTTACTACAGTACGTTGGGCTTCCTGTGACTGAATAGCAATTATTTGATCTTTGGTGGATAGGTCTACAAGGAGTCGTTTGCCTGTGGTGTAATTGGGCCTTAGTGTTGGTGTCCAGCGCATTTCCTAACGACTTTGGTATTCAGGCGCAAGTTCGCTATTGATGACTTCATAAAGAACAATGGAATGGTTCTTTGTCTTGAATTTCAGCGTGCGCCTTAGTTTTTGGCACATATTTCTGAAGAAATCTGTTTCTTATAGGATTCTTCAAAGAGCCAGTCTAAAATCGCTGATGTAATTGTATCTATGGAGCTGCCGCATTTCATTTGCTTGGCTCTCCTAGTCTTCAAATTTGTCGCAGACTTATTTAAGGTAAGATCCTTTCACATATTTTCAGACACCTGACGACAAATGGTTTGTCCATGATTCGATATGAGATTAATGTTGTACTGGGTTGTGTATCTGGAATGTCTTGTCGTTGTTGAAGCAATTAGGATAAAAGCTCTTGACTGACCAGATGAGAGCAACCAAATCAATTTTGCTAATTGCCATTGGCATTCAGTTCCTAAACATATTACAACTTTGTAAAACTTTGCTACCAATTTTGTTACGTCACGTCGGTTTATTTTATGTTCAACTTAAGAAGAAGCACGAGTTGCCGAAATAAGCAAAATGCGCTGTATCACGCAGAATCGATAATGTATTCTACCAAATAGCACTGTTATGAATGGTAAATTTGTAACCAATCACCAGTAGCCACTGCATTTTTTTACATCCACTAAAAATTACAGTATAATTTTACAAACTACACTTCTTTACCATATTACTAGGACGATAATATACAACGCTACAAGACCATATAAGAACGACACCCCGAGAACTAACTATATAAGGCTACAAGAACGATACCCCGAGAAGCAAAGAGGCTATGACTATCACATGGCCAATCAATATACCGGGTAAGCCAGAAAAAGGTTCCTACTTTTGAAAATTCATAACACTAAGACTACTAAACGGATTTGAATCATTCAAATTCTAGTTAAAAGTCAAAAGATCAAGTTATTTTTCTGATTTTCTTGCTGTCCTACCAGCACTAAAAGTATTGGTAAATTCAACTTTATAAAAATTTCATGGTTGCAAAATGACGGAAAAAGGGCCTAAAACATTGATCAAATGGAAGGGACTATTCACACCAAACAATAGCACGCCCGACAACACCAAGCCTAAAATCTGACGTCACTTCCGGCCTCTTTTGCAAGAAAGCTGTAGCGCGAAAGTAAAATTTTGTGATAAACGGCGTCAGCAGGCGTCGCAAGTGGCACAAAGTGAAATATCGAGATATAACGCAATAGCTGTATCCTTGCTCTTTCAACTTCTTTACGAGTTTTGGACTCAAAGTTTCTTGGTTTTGCAAACTTTTCAAAGGCCGTCAACAACTCTGTTTACAAACGTCGGATGCAGCACAGCAGGTGAGCAAACTTTTTCGCAAATTTAACTTTTCTCCTTAGTTTCATGGTAATTTCGTTAAAAGTTTTGGATTCCTCGATATTTCATTTACCTAGGTTGCCACGGTTTACAAAATGTTGACCAAATAAAGTTATAATTTTCTCCTCTTGAACTTGGCCTGGCTGTTTCAAGAAAATCAACTTTTCTTGACCTAAGTTTACCCAAAATTTTTCAAAGTACAATATTTTCTAAACTAAGGCAGAAATCCTCAATATGGAGATATAACGCAATAGCTGTACGCATCTAGTTTCTAAAAATATTCGCGGTTTTGCTGTAGCCTTTGCCATTTTCCCATAGTTTTCAAAGGCAATTGTTGCTCGAGAGCCATGACTGTTTATTCTTCGTTAACTTTACGGGCTTCCTTTCACAAACTTGTATGTTTTTTAGTCGGAAAACAAGCGTTTACCCTTACTAAATTTACTGCATTCAAAGTTTATTTGAAGTTCATGGTAACAGAATTATTTTGGAGTACTTTGCTAGCCGTTTCGGCACAAAGGCAAGAAGAATAATTACAACATTTAGACTTCACGTTCTGAGAACTTTCCTTTGGATCGGCCTAAATGTAAACAATCATGAAGTTTCATCGTTGTTGAAGAACTTCGCACAAATCTGGGGGTTCTGGCTTAGAAAGGGAAGTTTACACATGGAATAATGTTTATGAAGACTGTTTTATACGAAAAACTCAATAGCTTTTATCATCTTGCCTATAAATGCGAAGCTTACTGCAACTAGACTGACTCATGTTTTTGTTCTTGATCAGTTTCTTTTGCACATATATGAGACTGGATAAGATTTGTTGCGCAGCACAGATATTTGTAGGACATTTCCGTCTATTCCACTTCAGGATTCTCAACAAGAGCAAGTGTATCGTTATCAAAGGAAGAACCTGATGTAGCATTGCCAACGACGAAGACGGGAATGCTCGTTGTCACAACGCCTGAAGACTGATACAATTCCGATGGAACATCACTGTTGCAAATTAATCATTGAATGAAGAAACCATTACAACGTTCAAGAAACTTTTACTGTGCTGTTGTAATTGATACTGATGATTTTGTTTGTGATGTGAAGATGTTAACATAACAGCAAGTGAATAATCACAAAATTGAAATTTTGATTCTTTTAAATTCCGAGGCAACCTGAAACGGCTTTTAAATTTAATCTGCAAAGGTTGGAAGTTTGGAAACGTCGAGGATGCATGAAAATGAACAAGAATAAGTACACGCGTAACCACCAGAGACTTTCTTTGCCCAAAGCTGCTTGATATCTCTTTCTAATAATTTTGAAAGTTATATCAAATGATGCCATTTCGAGTGACATCAAAGAATAAAGTCAAAGAAAACATTACAAAGACTTCTCTTTCCAAGAGCTACATCTCATGAGGAATATGCTCAAATCAATAAAGCTTTATTGTGCCTTCCAAATTAGCAGAAATGAAGATTGATAATACATCGTGTTGCACTGCAGCAGAGATAAAATGGGTAAGCAAGGGGTGAAACAGTTAAATTTTGACACCTGGGAACCATTTTTACCTGTTCGGAAAAAGTATGCGTTATGCGTATCAACATTTTGCCATCTGATTCTACTACAAGTGTGCCCAATTTACCTTGCGGACACTATGTCTATGCTTGTTTGTGAGTTTCTGAAAATCATCAAATAGCAGTCATTGCAGTTGGCCATCGGGAAGTGATCATTTCAGCAGTTTCAATAGAAAGCATCCACCCCGCACTTGTCTGCCGTTTTAGAGCCAATATTTTCAGAACGAGAAGGAGTTTCTGGAAGAGTTTCAGAAGTTTAAAGGTTCTCTTCGTTGAGTTGTTAATCCATATATCCAACAAGTGGAACTCACTGTCCAGTATAAATAACATATTGTCTATCATGTGTGCTCCATTTGTCCATTAAAGACTTCTGCCTTCATAAACGAAATTTAGTTCCTGATCCATAAACATTCGAAATTTCCCCCTTCAAACCTGTGGCCTAAACAAACGGGTGTTTGCTTCTTTTGAGTCTTTCTTTCTGGCCACTTTGTTGCAAAAAACATGAACGCATCTCGAACAAGAAACCCAGATATTGTCCTTCACTAGTGGTAAAATGGATCATTGGCGCTCTGCGTAGTGATTTATTGCTTTGTTCAAAATTAAAAGTTTCTTCGAGCAAGCAGCACGAAGACCACGCCGTTTTCAAAACAATCTCTTCGCTCTACTGTATTTTCTAAATGTCATGGTCTTGGAGGTGCTGCCTCCATGATGAAAGTCAATGAGTTCGAATGATTATGCTAAAAGACAATGGAAACTCTCTCAAAATAAGACCACCACTCTTGTCCAAGTTTGTGGAGCTTACCAAGGAGCTTAAATCAAAACAAATTTGGTTTTAAATGTTTCTTAGATAAATAGACTATGTTTTAGAATTGAACTGACAAGGAAAAGTAACATCTCGTTTGCGCAACAAACGTTCAAAGTCGTCAAACATATTCACTTCCGGTCATTTTCCTATACATTTGTATAAGGGCATCAAAGCGAGGAAAAACTCCTCGAGAAAGGTGTTGTCGGGCGTGAATAGGCCATGAGTGTTTCGCCCCCCCCCCAAGAGTTATAAGACATCGATTTTCAAACAAATCTTAAAAAGATGTTCAATCTCATGGCAATTAATGTACAGAGGATATCTCTCACCCATGAGAAGTTTCATTTCTTTCATTATTCTATGCGAGAAGTCATTTATGAATTGATCGATGTTTTGGGCCATTTTTCAGTCATTTTGCAACAATGAAATTTTTTAAAGTTGAGTTGACCTATATTTGTAGTGCTGGTAGGTCAGCGCGAAAAATCACAAAAATACTTTGATCGTTTGGCTTTTAACTAGAATTTGAATGATTCAACTGTGAAGTAGTCTTGGTGTTATGAATTTTCACAAGTGGGAACCATTTTCTGGCTCACTCGGTAGAGATAGAAACTAGAGTCTGTCTCCAATTACATGCCACCACGAGAAATTTTAGCGATCTAACAACTAAAGTGTTTGAGTGGGTAATTGACATTATTACAGATATCGCATGGTATCTAATTTGAGTCAGACATGAAATATACGAATGAAATACAAATGACAAAGAAAAAGAAAACAAAAAAACAAAGAAATGCACGTATTACTTAAATGGGACATGGTGGTTGTGGCTTTATGGCTCATAGCAGAGTAAGAAGGTTTTCTAATCAAATCGATCAGATTTGTGGATAAATTGCAGAGTTAGCAGGAGTATATTATCATTAAATTCATTGGGAAAGGTTTGATCACCATACAAAAGTCACCATACAAGAAAATCTGCATTAAAATATTATTTTGGAGATTAGTAAGGTATATCCAAATGGTCGTAATAAAGCAAAAACTCCAGCGAAAAGGTATTTGCGTGGTACTGCAAAGGAAGGGCAAATCAACAAAAAGTGCTCCGTATCCTCGATACCATCATTTGTAGGGCACATTGGGTTTATTGTATCTCTAAAATTATGCTTGAATTTTGTGAAAATTAAATTTACTAAGGCCAACCTTGAACTGAGTGAGATAGGAAAAGATCTTTTGGGTCATTAATACCAAAAATTAATCTTACAGCGGGCCTCATCATTGACAAAGCTACTCCTTAAAAACGTCAACAGACAGTGCAAATCTAATCGCAGAATCAAGGTAATTCCATTCAGACAAGCAATGAGGATAGAAACTAGATTTGAATTTTCCGTTCTGGCCTTTATTCGCCCATTGACATCCTGGTTACGAAGAGAGTATTGTAACTGTTGAAGCGGTGGGATTGGATCCTTGGTATAAATTGAAGTTAGATTATTGATAATTCAAACTGATTCAAGGACTATCAACTTTGTAAAGCACACATCTGAAGAATGTAAGCCCAGTGCACTCGTTCATTACTCAATGGAATGCGAAAAAAACATCTCCAACCGAAAGACTGTCATATCTTACATCAGCGAACTCTCAGATAAACTAACCGAAAGTGAAGTCAGCAAAAAGTTAGTGGCTGAACATTCAAAATCCAACGTTAAAAAAATCTTAGAAGCAAATTACCAAACGTCCTGGACGTCAAAAATGCAAATTGTCCTAAAGCATTGAGATATAGAAGCTATAAAAATAGAATCAATCTCGAAGCTTACTTATCATTAATAACTAACAGAGCTGACATACGCATTATGACAAAACTGCGACTTAGCGAGTTCTGCCTCACAATAGAAAGAGGATGCCATCACAAATCTCTAACAGAAAGAAAACAGTGGTTCTCCACAAACTGTGAATGCAAAATTTAAGACGAGACACATTTATTCTCGAATGTGATATGTTTAAAGAAGTAAGGGAAACCTTCTTAAATTATACGAAAGATACCAATACAATTTTGAAACAATTCCAACCCTTGAACAAGAGCTCATTGTCTACAAACCCATGAAAACTGTCACTTTTTAGAGAAATTTACGAGACATCTTAACACAATTTACAAACTTAGATCCCAAAACAAAATCCAGAACAATTTATCTTGACGATGCATGACCTAAAACAATAAGAACAACACTTTTTAAGGATGCTCGCTGATACTTTGTTAGTGGCTTTTTATTGCTGCCAAGCAGTTACCTATTCCTTCCCAGTGGCTTCGCTAGGCGTTATCGATTCTCTGTATGCTTGTATGTTTTTTTGTCTGTTTTCAGCAATTTGATAAAGTGACTTCGGTCACTAGCTTTTGAAACAGCATCGAAATGTTTGGGATTCACTTTTATTGGCAACAAAAGAATATTTATGTCACATCTCTGTTCTCTTGTTGTTAACTGACTTAAAGTAAATATACCGATTTGTCATGCATCACAATTCAATGAGTGTAAGCTGCGAAACTAGGGAATGAACCTGTGCAAATAATACAAAGCGCACCACTCACTGGCAATCGTTACTTCTTGTTTGTAGTTATTAGTTAGACTATGTATGCTGTGATGATATTGAGTCTTGATTGAAAGAAAAAAGATCTTGTAGCACAAAGTAAGGCGTCTGCTCCATCTTCGGCCGCTTAGTGGTTCCCAGCCAAGTTCTGCGTATAGCTTTTCTCGTGATGTTCCTTTCCTTGTTCCCGCTAAGCTCCCTAGAATTACGCTACCTTTATGTATTTATGTATGTATCGATTTGCCACATAAAACATTTACAAATTATAATAGATATAAAATGTAGATACAATACAATACTTTAAGGTTAAAAACATAAAAGAAAAATACCCCTAATGACAGTGGCAGGGATAGCATTAAAGGGTCAAGCTGACTTTATTTCCATAATGGTCCTCTACTCCCCTTAGAGGTGCCAGTATTACAGAAAAAAGAGAAAACAGGAAAGTACTGTCATTGGTATCAGTACAAAACACGGTTTATGCGACAAAAACTTGGTTGGGAGAGATGAGAAAGGGTCTTAGTAGAAGACGTATTCGGAAAAAATTTTCTTTGATCTTATGTTTGAATGTATTTGGATTGTTAGCTGATTCTAAGTCAGATTGAAGACCATTCCATATCTTCGGCCCCAGGTAAGATAAGCACTTTTGTCCAGAAGTACTTTTTTGAAATGGAAATTCTAATTCAACCTTAGATCTTCGCGTTATACGGCCTTTGTTGGCTGGATGGAATATCTCAGCACGGTAAGCTGGGGCAGTTCCATTAACCCTAATCCACTATGTCCTCCAAATCCCTCTGAATTTTACTAATTATCTGTTTGCCACATTATGACTGATAAATTTTCAAACAATAGAGCTCACATGTCACATGCCCATATTTGGCAGCAAGTAGCAAACAAATCATTGTTTTTAAAAATTTCAATGGAAAGATTTGATCAAATTATGAAGTATTATACACCAAATGAATCAGTAAACAAAGAGCTTTAATTTGATACCGGAATTCTGGAATTTGATGATGTCAGCATTTTTATGATTACGTCATTTTGGCCGCCATTTTGGGCTAATTAGCAAATTTTTTGAATATTTTCGAATTTTTTCAATTGAAACACTCCAATGATACGTTTATAATGGAGTATTACCACTTTGCAGCTGCTTTTTGTCTATTCCTACAGAGAACAAATTAATTGCATTATTGATGTCATTTAGATTGGCAATTTCTGCCAAAATATCACTCCAAGTTCATTGATTAAAATGAAATAATATTTTCATTTCAAATTTGTGGCTAAATTGAACCAAAAACTGCTAAATGTTCATGCAAAACCTTCTTTAACCCTATCAAGCCTATAATCCTTCACAAAATATATTGAGGCCAACATAATAAGTCCGACAACTTTAATACCTCTTTGTCTCCGGTACAGAAAACATACTTTTTCTTGCCACTGTGACTTCCCCTCCCCCTCAGTCAATTTTGTGATTATAAAAATTGTTTTTAATGCAAATTTACATGCATTCACACTAAGATAACATCAATCAACATTGACTGAGGGGAAGGGGATGCAGTCTCATAATTTTTCCGCGCGGAATTTTTCTCAAGCCCAAAAGTTTGTTTGTCTTCTATTAATCGGGATATGCATGGTTCACAAACAACCAATTGTTTAAAGTTTGAAAAACTCTCACAACTAACGAATGGTTTTTTCTCAATTTCATTACTCGTGATTCGTTTCATGTTGGGAATAACAAATCTATCTTAGCAAAACAACCTATTGAAGTTTCAACAATAGAATACTCTAAAGTTAAATAAATTCCTATGACCAACGCAAAACATGCGCATGCATTTGACACCAAAAATGCTCTTGATCCAACTATCTTATGAATATTATGCTACAGTTTGCGTTTATTGTAATCTGGTGTTTCCTCGCAAGTATTATTTCGTAGTTTGTATTTTGTTTTTTTGTTCAGGCCGTGAAATTGGTGGTTGCTTGGCGACTGATTGCCCCCTAGGACCAGTGAGAAGATTTCCTCACGATGATGCCGGTTGAAATCAATCAGTGGCGAGCAACAATAGGGTGTTTCCATATATCCATACAGAACTTGCCCCCCTTGGGCAAAACCGTTAAGCCGTTTTCAACTCTTTTCCAAATCTGCAAGTTATATTGGTTTTGTTGCTGTTTCACCGCAATCTCGGTCCTTGCCCTGCCCCTTACGCTAATTATGCAGTTTCTTGCAGTGCACTTTGTAGCAAAAAATGCACCTTTCTTGCTCCTTTTCGCCCGTGTGCATCGTTTTGTTGAGACAGCGATTTATACGACTATTCAACTTATCAAACGAATCCCGCCTGGCATTGCTGGTCTGTTTCGATATAAATGTCGCTCAGTTAAGCAATTTCTTTTCTTGTATACCTATATTTATACTGGAAGCATAACTTGCAATATACTTCACACACAATGGCTGGTCTTCAGGACCATTTTGCTAAGCGGTGATGTTGAAACTAATCCCGGCCCAGAAACATTGGATTTTGCTGTTGGAATCTAAATAGCATTACTGCACATGATTTTTTGCGAGTCTCACTAATTGAGGCATATAACTCGGTGTATAAAAATGACTTAATTGGTATATTGGAGACCCACCTTGATAACACTGTTGATGATGGCAGGCTGACATTAGACGGCTATACTTTCTTTAAAAGTAACCATCCACAAAATATCAAAAGGGGTGGTGTTGGGCTGTATGTCAAAGATTCTCTACCCTCACAAAATCATTCCGACCTGGCAACTCTCCCCGAATGTGTTGTGTGCGAAATCCAGTTAAACAGGAAAAAGTACTTTTTTGTCGTAATTTATAGAAGTCCAAGCCAGGAACAAAGCGAATTTGATAACTTTACAATCGACTTTGAGCTGATGCTATCTAAAATGCATGCAGAAAATCCATTTTGCGTTGTCATCACCGGTGATTTCAACTGCAGGTCATCTCAATGGTGGGATAATGACATCGAAAATAACGAAGGAAAGTTGTTTGAGCCGTTAACATCTGATCTTGGTCTTCATCAGCTGATCTCAGAACCAACGCATTTAATGGGTGATTCTAGATCCTGCATCGATTTAATTTTTACTGATCAACCTAACCTCATTATTGAATCTGGTGTTCATCCGTCGTTACACGAGCAATGTCATCATCAAATTATTTATGGAAAAATGTCAGTTTCGAATATAGCACTACCTCCTTACACCCGCAGGATTTGGTATTACGATAAAGCAGATATTATCGGCATTATGAAAAGTATTGAAATGTTTCCTCGCTGGCAAGAGCATCTTAACAATATAACTTGCCCCGATGAACAGGTTGAATTACTTAATGAAGTCCTCCTAAACATTTATTCTAATTTCATACCAAATGAAGTTAAGACGATTCGGCCTCGTCAAGCACCTTGGATAACGAAATCTGTTAAAAACTTCCTGAGGAACAAGAATCGTGCCTACAAGAATTTCGTGAGGAGTGGTAGGCCAGGTGATAGGCTTGAAGGAATACAAAATATGATATCAAAAGGTTCGAAAATGATCGAAGATGCCAAAAGAAACTATTTTATTAAGGCAGGGAAAACCTTAGCAAACCATGGGACTTCGAACAAAACATATTGGTCCTTAATGAATACTGTTCTAAACAAGGCCAAGATTCCTATCATACCACCACTTTTAGAGAATGGGATATTTGTAACAGATTTTACAGAAAAGGCGCAATTATTCAATGATTATTTCATACTTCAGTGTACCACAATTGATACAGGTAATCATATTCCACAAGATACTCTAGTAACTGATAACATTATAAGTGATTTTGTCATCTCTGATGAGAAGATGCTGAATATCATCAGAGCTCTAAATCCCAACAAACCGCATGGATGGGACGAAATCTCTGTAAGAATGATAAAATTTAGCGATGTTGCATCACTTAACCCTCTAAAGATAATATTTACGAACTGTTTGAGACGTGGTCGGTTTCCAAAAATTTGGAAATATGCAAATGTGGTGCCAGTTCGTGAGAAAAATGAGAAAAATGTGAAGGGGAACTATCTTCGAATCTCCCTTCTTCCGATTTTTGGAAAAATTCTTGAAAAACTTGTGTACGACTCATTATACTCACATCTTGTTTCCCATGATTTACTAAACCCCAACCAATCAGGTTTTCGTCCCGGTGACTCAACAGTTAACCAATTAATATCCATAACGCATTCAATCTACAAGGCATTTGACTGCAATTCTCCTCGTGATGTTCGTTCTGTTTATCTTGACATTTCCAAAGCATTTGACAGGGTTTGGCGTGGTGGACTTATTCATAAGTTAAAACGATGTGGTGTCTCGGGAAAATTGCTTTCTCTTCTCGAAAGTTTTCTGATGGATCGTAAACAGAGAACCGTTCTAAATGGACAGTGTTCCAGTTGGGGAGATATTTCAGCCGGAGTACCCCAGGGCTCAATTCTGGGACCTTTGTTTTTCCTTGTATACATAAATGATCTAACTGAAAACTTGAAATGTAACGTTAAGCTTTTCGCCGATGATACATCGTTGTTTACAGTGGCTGAAAATTCAAATGCAGCTGCAAATGACATGAATCACGATTGGGAGTTGAAAATGCAGTGGGCGCATGATTGGAGAATGTCATTTAATCCTGATCCGCAAAAGCAAGCTGTTGAATTGATATTTTCAACGAAGAAAACTGAAGTTGATCATCCCGTGATCCTCTTTAATAATGTACCGGTAAAAAAAATAAATGAACATAAACATTTGGGAATTGTCCTTGACTCAAAACTTTCCTTTTCAGCTCATATTAGAGGAGCAATTTCAAAAACTAGAAAGGGTATTGGCTTGCTGAAATGTCTCTCCAAATATCTGCCAAGGCAAAGTCTAAACGAATTATATAAGCTCTACGTGCGACCACATCTTGACTACGGTGATGTTCTCTATCATAACCCAGCAAAGGTATGTGAATTTAGTAACAATATCATCTTGCCTCATCTTATGGAGAAGCTCAAGTCAGTGCAGTACTCTGCCGCTCTTGCTGTAACAGGAGCATGGAGGGGTTCGTCGCGAGAAAAGCTGTACGCTGAGCTCGGATGGGAATCGCTAAGTTGCCGCAGATGGAGCAGACGCCTTACTTAATTCTACAAAATAGTAAACCACTTAACCCCTGAATATACCTTGGATCCAATCCCCCCCACTTCATCAGTCTCACTACTCCCTCCGCAAACCGGATGTAATCGGGCGAATAAGGGCAAGAACGGAAAAATTCCAATCTAGCTTCTACCCTCACTGCCTTTCTGAATGGAATGAACTCGATCCAGAAATTAGACTTGCTCCTTCACTTGCCGTATTTAAGAGAAAATTGCTCTCGAAAATTCGCCCCCTTCCAAAGTCAGTCTTTGGTGTTCATGACCCAAAAGGATTATCGTATCTTACACAACTTAGGGTTGGTCTTAGCAAATTGAACTTTCACAAATTCAAGCACAATTTTAGGGATACTATACAGGGGCGGATCCAGCCCAAGAGTTGACAGTCGCCAGCACGAGCGCGAAGCGCGAGTCTGGAATGGCCCGAAGGAGCGAGCGCGAAGCGCGAGGAGTTCGGGGGTCCGGGGGCGGAGCCCCCGGAAAAATTTTTGGGGGCAACGCCCTTAGGATTGCCGGAAAACGCCCTATCTATTAAAGAGAGTGGTTTATCTGTCCATTTATTAGAGTGAGACATCACCCGTTTGGAATAAAGGATCACTAAAATTAAATGAAACCCTGAAGTTGAAAGTTTCCTTTCGTATTACCGCTCAAGAAACTTAAACAAAATCGAAGCCATCAACAGTAGGATTGGGAAGTCAATCCAACTACTGAACAATGTTGAAAACAAAATTGGCCTGTAAACTTCTAACTGGTAGTGCACAAAACTTTCACGGAGTTGTTTTATTGCTTGATACAGTCCTGCGTTCTACTATACACACACACAAACATTGCTTTATTACACTTCTAGAGTAAGTTTCATTCTCTACTTTCGAATCTTATCTGACGATTTGCTGTGACTAGTATCAGACAACATATTTCGCAAATGCTCCCATTTCTCGACACTGTCCTTCGTTCGCACCAATAAAGTTCAGTAGGAAATTCAATTCTCCTCTTTCGAATCTCAACAGATGATGTGCTATGACCAGTGCCAGAAGAAGAAGGAAATATTTTGCAAATGAATCCATTACTAATCCAAGACATAAGAATTGGTTTAGTGTTATGGTCACGTAGCTTGGATTGGTGTTACATCGTCTTGTTTGTATCGTTAATTTGTTTTCTGAAGAGTCCAATTGACAAGTGTGCGACTAAACGCTTCTTTGGCCGTTCTATTTTGCTTTTTATTGCAACATTCTGATTAATTCGTTTTCTTGCATGATTCAACAGTTTTCTCCCTAGTTACAGGTTTATTTTGCTTGTTTTTGTGCTGGAGTTAACAGTTTTCTTTCCACAGGTTTTTGAACAGTGTCTGTCATGCATTTGTGGCTGCATTATGATGAGTCCGTTATTACATGCTATTTCCAGATTCTGTATCACAAGGCTCAAGGTGCAGTGATGACCTATTTGTGCAGTGATCAATCGAAAATGTGCCAGGGTAAAATGAATCATGCAGTATTAATGTTTTCAAATCTTAGTGTGAAATACTACTGTTTTGGATGTATTCATAACAAGAATCAATCAGTAATTCCTTTCAATGCAAGCCAGCTCAGCATCCCCTTTCGACAGGAAATTTTTGCATCTCTTATTGAATTAATTCACCTCTTGTTACTTTGTCCATAGTCACAAGAATCTTGTGGCAATGCTTTCTCCAAACAGAAAGTTGGACAAATGTACATTTCAGGTGTCACTTTGTAGGACACTCTGAAAATGGTGCCAAAACCAACTTGGAAGACAAGTCAGAAAGTCTGGATTAAAAAGGCTGATAAAAGTTTTTTGGGAAACTAGGTGCATGCCCAACTGCCTTGAAAAAAGGAGAAGTTGGTGCAATAAAGCTATTTTAGAGGTCATTTCTGCAAACATTTTCTTGGGGAGCATGCCCCTGGACCCACTTTATCTATGAATCACTAGCATGTGGTGGAACAACCACTACACAACCCAACACTGGTGCTCTGCAATTGATGAATTATGCTGTCCAGTGTTTGAAAAATCTTACCTTCAATATGATCTCTGTCTACCAAACACTTTCCCAACCTGTTGAATTTCCATACCCTGTTGACCCAAAAACTGCAGTTTGCACTGTTTTGCACAGTGATGGCAATTCCTTAAATTAATGCACTGCTGTGTGGTATATCATTTGTTTCAAGATATAATACCATGCTCATTATTCATGGATGTCAATAAGAGTCTGTTTGATGAATGTCACATATTTAAAGTAAAGGAAAATATATCAAGACATTGTCCATTGGATGAATGACAAGACAAGGGTAATAGGAAAGTAATGTATGATGATACTGTTCATAGGCAACATTTCTTTGAACCAAAGAAAATCAACTTATGAAAAGTCCAGCCTGTGTGTACAGAGTCTGATATTGTGTAACCTACAGCATACATGTAACATGTTAAAATGCACACATTTTGCATAATAAACTGTTTATAAGACGCTCAACTGTCAGATTACAAAAAAGTTAAGATTTTACAAAGTATTTTGTGAGCCTTGCTAACAAATATGAATTAACTCTTACCTATACTGCATTGAAAATATAAGAAGCTCAAACAGCTTTTTGATGGGAAAAGTTCTTTTCAGACCTTAGTTTCTTATCAAAAAATAATTGTAATCTGATGGACACTCAAAGTAATTTGGGCTTAAGACCAATAACGGATGTCAATTTCATTTAAATCAAATAATTTCTGTCTTGTTTTTTCTGAAGTTGCATAAAGGAAACATAGAGCTTGAACACATGAACTAAAAGTTGTTTTGTCATTCTACCAGAATCTTGGATCAGCACATAGAACTAACAACTTCATAAATTCATTTCTCACTTTTCTGGGTAATATGAATTGATATAATCTTTACCACTACTATGCCATGTGTTTCTAATCACGCATAAAGCTTATTCTTTTTGAAAACAAAGATTGCATTAGACTAAAAACATAAATCATTGTGAAAACAACCCACCCAAGAATAAAAGGTTCAACAACATTGTGCTATGATCTTCTTGCATTTAACTTTTTAATATTTCAAAACATAATGCTAGAATAGAGCTGTAGAAAGCTTTGGCTGCATGCATATATGAAAAAATGTCCCAAAAATGTGTAAATCAGAAAGAGCCTCTTGTTTTAGCATGTGCTAGCAGAGACGCTGCCAGGAAGAGAGAGAAAGAAATTTCCTATTGACTGTGCCTGTGTGTGGTAGTTTTGAGTTTTCATTTCATGATTTGGAGTGACCCAACTTTCACCCAACTTTAGTGACCCAACTTTGTGAGAAAAAATATCGGCAAATAATATTTTCTACATGTTGCACCAGCCAATAATTTTACCTTATTATTCCAACCACTTGAGCAAAGAAGTTTGTTGATTCTTTCAGCCAACAGTAGCTAGAGGGTAGGCCTACCACATTTTGTCTTTGAGTTTTTTCAAGATAGACGAGCCAAGACCAAAGACGCTGGAACACAGTAGGCGACGATCTTTTGAGCTCATCTTTAGCTTTTGCCTCCATCAAATCTTTGTCTTTCTCAAGGATCTTCGTAACGACAATTTCCAAATTATCAAGAAATTTAAGCTTAATATTTTGGCGCGAAGACATCCACCTGTGGGAACTGTGAGAGTGCCAAGGCCATAGGCCATAATCCAAGGCAAGGGATCAGAGTGAGGCTGTTGGTTGAGCGTTCTTGCTGGCGACTATGATAGATCACATACATCGCCACGACCATCTCACAATCTTTCCCCTATACAGTTTGTATTGGATACCATTTATCATCCATCGCCTCTACAGTCGCACAAGACAATGCTAAAAAAATTGGTTCCAAAAACGATTGTTTTATTATGACCGCGCAGTTTTTAAAATATTCGTACAGTCGCACGCTTGTTCTCTAATTTATGCGTAAAACTTGCTATTGTTTTGTGAAGAAAGGGTCTCCAAATATAGAAAGCACTCAAACCAGAAGAAGCAGAACGAGGCAAATCAAATAGGGACCCCACAAGAGTGATCAGTGATGGTGAAATGAACAAGAACGGCATTATGCACTCGTCTCTGGGAGTTCAAATAATGAATATGAAAAGTTTCAACGATTTTAGGGCTGAACGAAGAAATTCAGAAAAAGTTTTTTGATATTAATGCTCGAATTTTCCTTCGGTGATGGCACACCATAAATATCAGCTAACAAACTTAAAAAGATTAGGCTTTGGAAAGTTGACCGTCTTCCGTGCGTCTGTGGCGACTGTCTGGATCCGCCCCTGCTATAAACCCAATGTGCATCTCAAACGATGGTATTGAGGATACGGAACATTTTTTGTTGCTCTGTCCATCTTTTGACACCCAACGACGAGATCTTCTCGCTGGAGTTCTTACATTAGTACAACCGTTTGGATTCAGTAACCCCTCAAACGAGGTTTTAACGCAACTGTTAATGTATGGTAATAAGGACTTTCCTGATGAAATCAATAGAAATATCCTTGAGTTAACTCTACGTTTTATCCATGAAACTGGTCGATTTGATTGAATTCGTTCAAATTTTTGCCACCCGTCAAGCAGCCACCAAGTCCCCTTTCAAGTCCCCTTTCTATTGAATTTTCATTTTGAGTATAGTTCTATGTAGTTTTGCTTTATTATTCTTTTCTTCTTATTTTCTTTCTTAAAGCCACGGGGTAGACATGATATCTTGCTCCTCGTGGTATTGTATTTGTAGTATCGTAGAGTATCATGTAAGTAGTGTAGCAAGTATCTTGTATTGTAAATTTTTAATTGATGATATAAAAAATAATAATAATTTTTCTGAAGGATTGTCTGAAAATTATACAAAATCGTGAAGGGGTTTTTGGCTTAAGCTGGACCAACGAAATGACCTCAATCAAACCTTTGTGGGTAACTAACTTCTAACAGCAGTCAGAGGTGGAAATAAATCTAAAGTTATCTACTTTTTGAGAAGTTTTTAAGGTGAATTATCAGAAGTTGCTTGCAGAAAACTTAAAAAGTTACTCACATATACCGTATGAGTGGTCACTGCAATTTTCTTTGATAAAGTATGCAGCCATTATTAAACAGCTTCGTTTAGGCTATAGTTAGGAGGCCTTAAAAAATGTGCTGAAGTCACGTGACTCATGGTGTTACCACGCGTTACCAACGTGTTACTATTCGTGTTACTATGAAATGCATAGGGATCATATAGACTTCTACATGATACCACGTGTTACCATCAAAATTAAAAAAATATGGATACTCTACATTTTTCCCGATGCATTTTATAGTAACACGTATAGTAACACGTTGGTAACACGTGGTATCACGTTGAAAATTTTCACTAATATGAAATATTGAGCTTTGAAAGACTATAAAGTATCGAACAGAAAAGATGGGATGGTGTAAGAAAAGACAGCCCAACTTGCAAAATCATTAAAGCTGACTTAACACTTAAAGTGCTGTTCTCAATGCATTCCAGATAGCAAGTGCCGCAATGCAGCACTGTTTGATAAATTCAGCTTTGCTGCAAGCACCCCATCACATCTCACCGCAAATCATTTCAAGTGTGAATTCACTGTAATCTTTCATATGTTGATGAAGATCTCAAACCCTCATATCCTTAGCTTCCCCCCTCCCCATGCACCTTTTCATGATTTAAAAAAATATTTTTCAAATAACGGTTAATTTCGTTATCGAAGCCGACATAGAAACTGAATTTGACAAAGCAAACAAGTTTGAGAGATCTTTCGAAGTCTAACATTTCTTCAAACCGTAGGGGATGGGCTGAATCAGCCCCCCCCCTAGCGGTTTTTTGTCTGTAGATTTTTACCTAGTTCACTTACAAAGCCGAAACTTTATGACTTTTAGTTTTTATCCTTGTCACGATCAAAAATCAATTTTTTTAAAAAATGAATTTCATTCCATGTATGTGTAAAATTTTGAATAATTCCTAATAAAATCTACAGCTAATGTCATAAAATGACAAAAAGAAGGGAATACATACTAATTTTGATGCTCTACCCAACAAATTAACTAGTTTTTGATTTGAGCGTATGGTTGTCTGGATTTTGGCACTACACATACGCACATTCTTTGCATTCCTGTGTGATGACGTCATCACTTTTTATTAATTATTCTTCACGGAGCGAATACTATTAAGACATAGAATACAATGAAATTAAGCTGATGTCCTTAATGCTTTTCGTTTTCTTACAATCAACGATTGAAATATTTAGTACTGAACCCTATTGACTTTGAAAATTGAACAATATGGCGTCATAGGATGGTCACGTGACAAATCTAAAAATAGATTTCATTTTTGGGCTCATTATATGATATTCCATACACATGCAAAGTTTCAAGGCTCTAGGTTGTCCAGAACAGAAATAAATTAGGGGGGCTGAATCAGTCCCCCCTAGGCTTCCTGGAGCATCAAATACCCTTGGCCTGATAGGGTTAAATTCAAATTTAACTTGGAAACGTGATTTTCACTGATTTTCAATTTCATGACGTCACTGTGACGTCATAAGGTGTGGCAGTCACGCCCACATTACGCTATATGCTAGAAACTACCTGATCTACAACGGTGCCAAGTTGCATTGAATTCTGGAGAGGCTAAGGCAGTTTTCAAAGGGGAGGGGTGGAAAGAACCCCCCATAAATGGTAGCTCGAAAAAGCCCTTATGAATTAAGGTTAAAAAAACTTCATTATATTAACACAGACACATTGATCCATCCTATTCTTTGTGGTGAGCCAATTTATAGCCTTGAACTCTGTGGCGCCAATATTGGCTGTGTTTTTAAATTCAGGTTAAAACGAATGCACTTGTTTTGAGCAGCTAGATTTTTTTGGACAGCCTCTTATTCAACATTAGGTACCACGACGAGGTGCATGCGTAATCAAAATGGGGTTGACTAAGGGCATTCAAAAGCAACCTTCGAAGGGAGCTATCTAGGAATTTTTGTTTTCTGTAAAGAAATTTTACCTTGTCATTTATCTTTCCAAGCATCCTAGTTACCATTGACTCCCCAGAGAGATTTTCGTCTAAAATGCATCCTAGATATGTGACAGTTGAATGTTGTTTGATCATTGTTTCACCAATCTTAATATCTAGTTTTTTAAGGTTCTTGCAATTTTTACGACCAAAGAGAATGGACTTAGTTTTAGACCTAGAATGGACTGAACTCGCATACTTTCGCCGGAATATGGTAAATAACATCCCGTATTCAAGATGCGGTCGCACATAGAGCTTATATAACTCGTTAAGGGTATGCCTCGGAAAATATTTGGAGAGATATTTCAGCAAGCCAATACCGCTTCTTGATTTCGAGATAGCTTATTTGATAGGGCAGAAAGACAAATTGGAATCTAATGTGATTCCCAAATGTTTATGTTCATCTACTTTCATTACTGATGTGTTGTTAAAGAAAATTTCTGGATGATCAGCTTTAATCTTTTCCCCTGAAAATTGTGAGTTCCACAGCTTTTTTTGCGGATCAGGATTCAACGACATCCTCCAGTCATGTTTCCACTGTCTTATCAACTCCAAGTCATGGTCCATGTCATTGGCAGCTGAATCAGAATCTTGGACGACCGTGAATAATGACGTATCATCAGTGAAGAACTTAACATTGCACTTCAAGTCTTGTTAGATCATTAGTCGGTTAGATCATTTATATACAAGGAAGAATAAGGGCCCTCCTGCCGAATTATCTCCCCAAGAGGAACTCTGTCCATTTAGAACAGCTAGCTGTTTTCTTTCCATGAGAAAAGCTTTGATAACGGCGAGAAGATTTCCTGAGACGCCACATCGCTTCAATTTACAGATAAGACCATGATGCCAAACCCTGTCAAATGCTTTGGAAATATCAAGATACATAGATCAACATCAAGGGGGGGGGGGGTTTCAATCAAATGCTTCAAAATTGTGTGCGTTATGGAAATTAACTGTTTTTGTTGAGTCACCTGGACCAAGATCTGATTGATTTGGATTAAGTAATTCAGATGACACAAGATGAGAATATAGGGAATCGTAAATTAGTTTTGCAAGTATTTTCCCAAAGATTGGAAGAAGTGAAATAGGGCGGTAGTTTCCCTTCAAGTTTTTCTCACTCTTTTTGTGGACAGGCACAACGTTTGGTTGCTTCCATATTTTGGGAAACAGGCCATACCTAAGGCAATTTGTGAATATTATCTTTAATGGAACAACTAATGCTGTATCACTTAGTTTTATCATTCTCACAGATCAAATGCTTCATCCCATCCATGTGCTTTATTAGGATTAAATGATCATATGATATTTAGTATCTTTTCCTCGGAGACAACAAAGGTATCTATTAGTGTAGAGAGGCGTCGCCCTAAATGGTCACCCTACGTTTTCACCATGTTTTGACCGCGCTGCAAAAACTTCGTGTCAGAAGGAGTTTCGGTCTAGCTTTTTTCGAAAGAGCGCGAAAATTATTTGCTGACGCCATCTAAGAAATTCTCTCTTGTTTTGTTTTGGTTTTAAACTGCATAACTTCGCTGCGAAGAATGTTTCGAAAATACATACTTGAATGGATGCAGGTGAGTGTATTTGTTTCCTTTCTGTTTTCCAAGCTCCAGATTCATTCTCTTCATGTTGCTTCGGGATTTGAAGTAAAGCACAACTACGGTTTATTTATGGGAAACTCCAACTTTCAAAATGTAACTTTCAAAGAAAAATGAACAAAATTTGCAACTGGTAAAGGAGCCGGGGCTTTTGTTTCAATAGTAGTCTGACTGGCCTACCTTCGCCCCTATTGATCAGCCTTGGGATCCTGAACTCTCTTATTGGCTGCACTGTCAACCAGACTTGTCAGAAGTCACGAGGTCAAAAGCACAGTTTGACGAGTTAGGGGGTTCAATAAAGAAGCGTACAAATAAAGTGACTGTTTCTATTTTAAGTGAGATACATGGATTTTTGAAACAATTTCCTAAATGATTGTGAGCAAAGCTTTTAGAGAAAACTAAAGTATCGGGCTGGTAGCAAGTTTCTTAGATCATAGGAAAATTTTGCCACCAAAAAAGTTTCTGATGAGTTTCTTAGATTCTCAAGGATTTCTTGACAAAACTCTCACTCAGGATTCCTTGCGATGCAACAAGTTCGACGAGGTAACTGCGAAGGCGGTGTTATGAGTTTAGGTTACGTCCAAATTAGACGCCATGCTGAAGATTAGGCCGGTCAGACCGACTTGTGTTTGAGACGAAAATTTCCTAAGACGAAGAAGAGGACAGTTGTTGCATTCAAAGTCTGCTTTGAGAAAGAGTATGTGAACATTTTTATCGTTATTTGCTGTGTCCTAGTGCATCTCCTTCTTTTTAAGTCAATTTTATCTCGCAACCCGACCATTTAGGGCGACGCTTCTCTAGCATTTATGGGGTGATGTTCTGGAATTACACTGCCTGTGTCAATCGTCGTACACTGGAGTATAAAATAGTCATTGAATAACTGAGCCTTTTCTGTGAAATCAGTCACAAATAGCCCATTCTCCAAAAGAGGTGGTATTATTGAAATCTTAGCCTTGTTAAGAACAGTATTGATCAAGGCCCAATACGTTTTGCTAGAGGTTCCTGGGGGTAACCAAAGTCTTGCCGTCCTTAAGAAGGTATTTCTGTTTTGCATCCTCAATCCTTCTTGAACCTTCGGAAGTCATATTTTGTATCCCCTCAAGCTTGTCTTCTGGTTGGCCATTCCTCACGAAGATTTTATAAGCACGACTTTTTTTAGGAAGTTTTGAACAGCTTGCGTCATCCATGTTGGTTGACAAGGCCTCATTGTTTTAATTTTGTTAGGAATAAAGTTGGAATAAATGTTCAAAACTACTTCGCTGAGCAATTTGACATGCTTATTAGGACATGGTATATTGTTGAGATGTTCTTTCCAATTAAACATTTCAATACTTTTCATAATGGCAAAAAAATCTGCCTTATCGTAGAACCAAATCTTACCGGTGAACGGAGGTATTGTTATATTTGAAACTGATAATTTCCCACGAGCAATCTGATGGTGACAGTGTTCATGCAGAGATGGATGAACACCACTTTTAGCAATGAGGTTGGGCTGATTGGTAAAAATCAAGTCGATACGAGATTTAGAATCACCCATTAAATGAGTTGGTTCTGAGACTAATTGATGAAGGCCAAGTTCAGAAGTGAAGGGCTCAAATAGTCTTCCCTCATTACTTTCAATATCTTTTTCCCACCACCGCGTTGAGAGATAATTGAACTCGCTGGTAGTAATAATACGAAATGGATTTTCAGCATGTATTTTAGATAGTAATAACTCGAAATTTATTGAGAAGTCATCAAATTCCCCGCTAGACTAGGAGTTGATATTTTAGGGTCTGCAAGCAGACGAGATGGCCGAGGTTTTTAGAGACAAAATTTTTAAGATTCTCTCTTCGAATATTCCTAATAGAACCATTAAATGTGATTACAGGGATCCACTTTGGATAACTAGCCAGCTTAAAGCAGCCATCAAACGTAAACATAGAGTCTACAGGAGATATATTGAGCGAGGCAAAAATCATGATGACTGGTGTCAAGTTAAGACTATTCGTAATGAGAATTCTAGGATGATTGTGAATGCAAAGAACGAATACTACCAACACTTAGGTCGGAAGCTTTCTGATCCAAACATGGGACCCAAAAAATACTGGTCAACGCTTACAAGACTGATTAGAGAGTTTACGAAACCAGGACAGCAACGCCAGCCAGAACGTCTTCTGAAATTCCGCAAAGCAAGTCTTGTTTCCGCACGCTAACTTTGATATATCATCTAAAAGGCATAAATGAGGCCCCCTATAACTCAGAGATGCCTGAAAACTATATTTTTTCTTTGGCGACAAACATTTAAAACGACCGAGTTTTACTTCGCAGGCCCAGATCTACAGTACAGAACGCCAGAAATGCGGTTTCCAAGTTGCGAAATCGAAAAGGACGACTTCAGAGCCTCTCGAGGGTTGTAAATTCGAACGAAAAACAAGGAATCTTTTGAATCTTAAGTTCGAAAACAAAAGTAACTTTCCTTTGTAGTTGCCGTAGCCGTTGTGGTTTCGTAAGCTCCCTATTAACAGTAAGAAGGCGTGTAATATTCCTCCATTCCTTATTATTATTATTATTATTATTATCAATTTATTTCAAGTTGGCAACTTACATAGCTATGTGAAATTAAAAAGCTAATTCAAGCCAACAAATTAAATACAATGTTACATAAATATATACAAGGAAAACAAGTCAATAAAATTACAAAAATTCATATCAATGTACAAAGTTCATATTAAAAATGGTGTAAAACTATAAAAAGCCGAGCCGAGGAATATACTGCCTGCAAAGTCTGCAGTCGCAGTCTTCATTGGTCCAATATTTGATTTTATTCTTAAATTGTTGCACAGAATTTGAATCCTTGATTTCCTGTGGAAGATAGTGCCAAATACGCTGCCCTCTGTATCGAATTGTTTCAGTACCACAATTAACTGTATGTACCATAGGAAGTAAAAATGTATTGGTATTTCTCAGATTATATCTAACACTTCTTTTCAAAAAAATTTCGTCCATAAAACTGGGGTTTAAATTATTTATAGTTTTGAACATTTCAGTCATTAGCAATTGCACATTTTTCTGGTGTATTGTTACAGATCTATCTTTTTCCAACAAAGATTCGAAGCTGGAAGCATAGTCTTTATATGCAATTCGTAAGGCTCTTTCATGCAGTCTATTGATCTTGTTATTCATTTTTCTGCTATGGAACATCCATACCAAAGGACAGTATTGGAACTGGCTAGTTACAAATGCTCTCATTAACAGTCTTAATTTATCAGTTCCTAGATATGTGGACATGCGTGACAACGCAAATAGTTTGTTTCCAGCCTTTTTACAAATATTGCTGACATGCTTTTCAAAGTTGAGATTTGAATCAATCAAAACCCCTAAAAGTTTCTCTTCTTGTGAATTATTGACAGTACAGTTGCCAATATTTATGCCTACATCTTGATTTGTTCTTTCACCAAAAATCATAAAATGGCATTTATCTTCGTTAAGTTTCATGTAGTTATTTCGAAACCATTCAATTATGATTTTGGAGTCATTTTCTAACCTGGAGACTACATTTTCTAGACGCGTATCGCACGTATAAATGGTCTGTGCATCACTAATCCTGCCAATAAAGCTAGTATCTTTAATGAATATTTTGTTCAGCAATGTTCTACTATACAAAACACGAGCTCTCTACCAACCTTTCTACCCAGAATCAACAATCAACTAAAGGGTATTGCTGTAAACAAAGAAACAGTTTTAAAACTGATCAGATCGCTTGATACTAAAAAAGCCCATGGTTGTGACGAAACATCGGTTTCTATGATTAAGACCTGTGACAGTTGTATTGTTGACCCACTTTGTATGATCTTTGAAAAGTGTCTCAGCACAGGGCTGTACCCATCTTCATGGAAAAAAGCCAACATCATTCCTATCCACAAGAAGGAGAGCAGACAAAGCAAGAAAAACTATAGGCCAATCTCGCTATTTGGGAAAATATTTGAGAAGCTCCTGTTTGATGATATGTATGAACACTTAAATGCCAATCGTCTTCTTAGTGAGAATGAGTCTGGGTTTCGTCCTGGTGATTCTACTGTAAATCAACTGCTGGCCATTACCCACAAAATCTACAGTGGTTTTGATCAAATTCCAAGCAGGGAAACGAGAGCTGTATTTCTGGATTTATCCAAGGCTTTTGACAGAGTGTGGCATGCAGGTCTACTCTATAAACTTGAAGGTAATGGTATTTCGGGCAATCTTCTGAAACTAATAAGAAGTTTTCATTCACATCGGCAGCAGCGCGTGACTTTTAATGAGCAATCCTCTGAATGGCGGGAGGTTTCTGCTGGTGTACCTCAGGGCTTCGTATTAGGTCCATTATTTTGTCTTCCTTGCAGTGCGACGTCAAATTATTTGCTGATTATACTTCTCTGTTTACAGTGGTTGAAAATGAAACTGTTTCTACTTTAAATATGAATAGAGATTTAGATAAAATTTCCCCATGGGCGTGGCAGTGGAAAGTGCACTTCAATGCTGACAAGACTGAAGAGTTACTTTTTTCTGTTAACCCTATCTGGACTGGGGGGGGGCTAAAATAGCCCCCCTCCCAGTTTTGTCTGCGTAACTTTTTTTTGATAGTTCGTAGGCTATTTCTTTTTTGTGACTTTTCCTAACTATCTTTTTCACATCTTCTCATCAAATTTCGTCATGATATCTTATCTATTTCTGGAAATACAATAATTTTGTGAGATAGTAGTTTTATTTTTGGTTTGTTTTATGGTCAAACCCTTTATAGCTTTAAACTAGGATAATTCTTGACAGAATGAAGATAACTTAATGAAATTTTCTGCGCAACCCTCAATTAATACGAGAATGTGGAAAATGCTCAATTTTTTTTATTTTCTTATTGATGACGTAATTCATGACGTCATATATCTAATGAACTTATGTAATAAATATAGGATATCAAATTTCATTATTTTTTAAAAGCTATGTTTTTATAAAAACTTAATGCTTTATCTGATAATTAAACTTAAAACAAGAGTAATATTCCCTCTGAATAAGTTTCTACAGTCAACTCAGTAAGACTACTGTTTTGACCAGAAACAAAGAAAATTGATGACGTAATCGAAAGTACAACAATTACAGTAAAATAAATTAGATGTTCGGACTTTTCACATCAAATTACACTAGACAGCCAAATTTCATCTTTCTAGCACTTATCAATTCGGAGTACTGAGGGGGGGGGGCTAATTTAGCCCCCCGGCCTGAGGATGCTCAGAAAAGCCCGGTAGATAGGGTTAAAAAGTTGCGCCCTGTGCACCCTCCTTTGAGACTCGGAAGTGAAAAAATTACAAGCACAACAGAGCACAAACATCTTGGAATGATTCTTGATGTTTAGATATCCAAGTATGGAGCGAGGAAGCTTCTTCAAATTTGCACCAAACTGTTTGCTTTCTGTCAAAGTTAGCCCTAATTTATTGGATAAATGAGCTCAAATTTGTGCTGGAGTCAACGATGAGTGAATAATCTTGCTCGGGATGGTATAATTGGCCGATTCTAGGCCCAAGAATGGGTTTCTGCGAGGGATGAGCGTAGGCCCATTTGCCTTGCCAGCTAGAAATCACTGAAATTGGTCAAATATCTTGAGATCTTAGGAAAACAAATGCATCTGGTTTATTGCCTAGATTTATGTATATGTTCTGTGAACTTTTCAACGATATATCTCATTTCTAGCAATCTATATGAATTTTCGAAGAAAGGTCCATTTCTCTTGGCCGGTAAACGCTCGTACCTCTGGCTCCAAATAAGATATTTGCCTAAATATGTAAATAACTCTGGAGGGATATCTCTGCAACCGATTTATCAAAAAATATCTTAAATCACTGCAATATTTGAGCATCCAGTTCAGTTTTTGCGAGGGTACAAGAAACTTCACCATAAACGACCGATTATTTCTCAGGGGATTAGAAGCGGCGATGTCATTGGCTGATTTTCGTGAGGTTGGATGATTTCCGTGTGCTCTGAGAACCAGTAAGGATTTGAGCCTTGTCTTCTTCTATAGTACATAAGCTAATAGCGATATGGTCCTATCATTTGGTTGCCTGGCAACAAACCACGTGACAAATTAGCACCAGATTCTATTATTAGACTTCTAATAGATGTTATCACTATTGTACGAAGTTACAATGACATGATAATTATGGTTTTAGAGATAATGGGAGGCATTTTTGCCCCCCCCCCGGGCAGTGGTCTGACCCGAAGAGCCTATGGAACGCTGTTTGCAAAAAAATGACATAAACTATGTTTATGTTACATAAACATGGTTTATGTGCACATAAACATAGTTTATGTACATAAACATAGATTATGTGCACATAAACCTAGTTTATGTACATAAATATAGTTTATGTCCATTTTTGTGCAAACGGCGTCGTAGTCATTGTTCCAGGAGGCGTCATTATCGTAGCGATGACAATTCTCTGTAGAGTCATGTTGGAATCAATAGACGGCTTATATCTTATTGTGAACACAGCTTTGGATTTCCCTGTAGGGTAGTCACAATCACAATGTGTTTTTCCTAAAATATCTTTAGCAAACTCGACTCGTGTCTAGCCATTAGAGTTTTTAACCGTCAAAGGAAGATGGAGGTCTTATCCAGCGACGACAGCGATGAATTCGAGCTTCGTGGAAACTTTTACGAGCTTGTGTCGCTCGCACGATCGAGTGTTTCAACGCTACGGCATTTGCACTACCCAAACAGGAAAGAGAGAGTCTTCACCTTCTTTCATGAGGGAGGTGTTAAGTGATTTCAATCTAATTCTCCCAGGCTTTCACAAGAAAGAGTGATGTTACCTGCGGCTGCTCTTCAGGGTATAACTTAGACGCGTCTCAGAAGAATGGCTACGACGCCGTTTGCACAAAAATGAACATAAACTATGTTTATGTACATAAACTAGGTTTATGTGCACATAAACTATGTTTATGTCACATAAACTATGTTTTTGTGCACATAAACTATGTTTTTGTGCACATAAACTATGTTTATGTAACATGAACATAATTTATGTCATTTTTGTGCAAACGGCGTTCCATAAGAGCCCAGGTACAATAGGGTTAAGCAGATCAACGCTCTGCAAATCGCAATGGGACTTCTTGCAGACAACACTATTGCTGAAGCCTGGTTCACACTAGGCCTTTCGACTCGTTATAGTCGTGCAGAAAGACCCAGAAGACAAAGGATTGAAACTCTGAGTCTCTTTTGGTTCTGTGATTCTCTGGTTCCTTGGTTCTCTGAGTCTTTTTTGATATCTTTTGGTTCTTTCTGCACGACCTCAGCGACCTATACGACCTCTTGTGAACCAGGCTTAATTTTTTCAGTATCTCCTGATAATACCACGTATACCTGCAACTCTGGCCAGGTTAAAATACTGAAGAGGTTTGGCTAAAGATTCCATCAGGCTGCAAGGATGCAATTCGAGGTCTGACAAAGAAAATATTTTTTACATGCATTAAGATATCGATTTTAACGGAGCAAAGTTTAGGATCTAAGTTTGACTGTTGGCTACTTGGAAAAATTTAGTTCATGATGATCGAGTGACGCAATACGGCGCCACAGTCCGACAAATGCCCCACGTTTTTCTGAATCACCCGGCAAATCACTTTGAAATCACGAGAAAACGATGAATCAGGGGCGCAGCAAAGGCAGTTACTGGACCACACTCAAACAATGCTATTTTGAATTACTTGTATTAACAATAGATCCCTAAAAATAGCTATTCCGTCATCAAAAGCAGGAATTCCCTTGGCAAATTCAGGCTCTGCAGACCTCAGTTACGTTACTTAGCTGCAACGAATTTTGAGCTGTTATTGAGATTATTTCCCAGTCACCCCGTTTTTAATCAGAGAGGACGCTCCGTGACAAATTTGTCCATACAGGTTGACAATAGGCCTTAAAATGTTAACCGATAAATCGAGGCTAGGAATGTGATTTCAGCGATAGTACTGCTTTAAGTGGGTTCTTGCAACTACTTCAGTTCCTGTTTTCGCTTTGTTTATTGAATTCGATGATGCCACTCCGCTGCAAGTGGGACTGGTAATTATACTATCTGAAGATCCAGTCAAAATCGCCGTGAAACGGTCGCGACAAATGAGATTGCAGAGTTCCAAATAATAGTTGACTATATTCATACTGACCAATAGGATATCAACATTTCAACATCTTTCTGAGAATTAGCCTCCCTTTTTCTCGAGGCTTCAAGAGTGATGAAATGTGCAAGGATTGCTGTCAATTGGTGTGGTGAAATCGTAAGAATAATTTGGCCTTTTAAAGCAGGTTTCCTATCTCAAAGTGAAGGGACCTTCAAGCAGAACACGGAAGAAGTTCTCATCTTGACTCGGGTTGGTTTGGCTTTCTTTACAAGCTCAATGAAATACGAATTTCAGGCATTTTAGAATTGGTGAGATGTGATCGTGTAGACTGGGCCTAAGCTTTTGGCTTCCAGCATCAAAGTGAGGTTCATCAATTTCTTGCCGTGCTTTGATTAGTTTGATTATGATTCGTAGTTGTAGCGATATAAATAAAACATTCAAGAATAAAATTAATCGTACCTTGAGCAGAGTTGTTCTGAAACACGACGTTTCGAGCTGAGCCCGTTATCAAGCCCGTCACTTGATAACGGGCTCAGCTCGAAACGTCGTGTTTCAGAACAACTCTGCTCAAGGTACGATTAATTTTATTCTTGAATGTTTTATTTAAATCTATATCGTACAACACGCTCAAAATAAGATTGTTTGTAGCGATATACGCAGCAAAACTAAGACGATTTGCATCAGTCTAGGTTCTTACTTCTTGTGTTGAAAACTGACTGCACATCGGGCCTTATGATCATATCTACAACAAGGGGCAGTAGTGGTGGAAAGCTGGTAAGGTTTTAAGAACATCATTTCTAGATTTTCGTAATGCATATTCCTAAGGAGCAAATCATAAGATGCCTTCATGTCACTAAGATGGTTTCCTACTTTATCTCTTGCAGGACATTAGAAGGCGTTACTTAGGAACACCTGATGAGTTCAAGGAGAATTATATGTATGCATATACTGCCAACTTACTTTTCAAGAATCGCAGCAAGAAGAGGTATCAATTAAAGGAATGCATACAGTTCAAAGCTTGAAATTGTAGGCAAAAACACATCAAAATGACGAGAAGGAACAGCGAATGAGTCGGTTTATGTACATATTCAAATCTTAAATGTAACTATCCTATAACAGCCTGGAAGAAGGTTCTGCATGGCTGAACAAAATATTGGTAAAATATATATACACAAAATATACTCGTTAAGCTGACTCATTCGCTGTTATTTTTCGTCGTTTTGCGGCGTCTCCACCTACAATTTCATTCGTTATCCATCATCGCAAGCATCCGTGGATCCGTCGAGCGACGTTTATATCGTGGCCTTTTCTTTTTCGATTTAATTCAAAGCTTGCCTAAGCCAAACTGAAGTATATACCGGGTGTCCCAAAAAAGTATACAGAGTTGGTCAACCCTAGCGATTAGAATATAGCGTGAATCGATCCAAAATGATTTCCAAAACATACCTCGATAGCTAACTTGAACATGGATACCTCGTTTGTTTATATCGGTGCGTTGAGAGTGAAGATATTAGTCGTCAAAGAACAAATTTGCCTCCACCTCCAAACCAGAGTTTTGACATTTTGGCCTAAGCAAATTATTGAAGCACAGCGAATAAAATCAACAAAATCTGAAGACGGCATAACAGATACGTTTTACAAGGTACAGTTTATGTTAGACTTATCGTCAAAGGAGCTCTGAAATCAGCTTCATTCATTTAATATCCACAATTTATTTTACACATACTACTCATCGGTGAAAGTACTCCCTTGAGCATCAACACACCATTGGAACCGTCAAATCATTCCTTGAAAGGAATTTGTTATCAGATCTCTCGGGAGTCAAGACAGGAAGGTCTGCAGATCTTCTGTGGGGGCCAAAAGATGTCTCCTCCTCTCATGTTGATGACCCACACCTGCTGGGAATTTGAAGATACGTCATGATCAATCTGATTTCTAGAGATCTGATAAAAAATTCTTGATGGTTTAAAATGTAACGCTAAATTATTTGCTGACGACAAATCGATTTCATTGTTGTCCACGATCCAAATGCAGCTGCTGTGGACTTGAACCATGATTTGAGCTTGATCAATCTTTGGGCACCGAAATGGCGAATGTCCTTTAACCCAGACCCCAATAAGCAAGCAGTTGAGGTGACTTTCTCGAAAAAGAGAAGTCCAGTAAATCACCCACCTATATTCTTTAATGAAGTCCCAGTTAAAAATTTTCAGGAGCAAAAACACCTTGGAATCATCTTGGACTCCAAATTGTCGTTTGCTAGCTACATCAAAGCTATTATTTCCAAATCCAGGCAAGGAATAAGAATGTTGAGACTCCTTTCTAAATACCTACCGCGTCACACCCTCAACGAAATGTACAAACTCTATGTTCGGCCGCATCTAGATTATGGTGACGTCATATACCACATCTTGCAAAATGTTTGCGAATTTAGTCACAGTGTTTAACCAACCAGATGGAAAAACTTGAATCTGTCCAATACTCTGCTGCATTAGCAGTAACAGGCGCTTGGAAGGGTACTTCTCGTGATAAGCTGTATGATGAACTATGAACTTGGATGGGAATCATTAAACCTCCGACGATGGAGTAGACGCCTTATCCTCTTCTATAAAATAGTCAACAATCTGACTTCAGACTACACAAGACATCCAATTCCCCATCTTAAAGAATCCAATTATGATCTTCGCAGACGCGCTACAGTAGGGCAAATATGTGCAAGAACACAAGGTTTCAAATCAAGTTTCTATCCCAACTGCTTATCGGAATGGGAAAAACTCGACCCTGAGATAAGACTAGCCAGCTCCGTAAATATTTTCAAGGGAAAATTATTTTCCATTATCCGTCCAACTCCAAAGGCGGTTTACCGTATGCATGACCAAAAAGGCTTATCCATCTTAACGCAGCTACGTGTTGGACTCAGTAAGCTAAATTTTCACAAATTTAACCATAACTTCAGGGATACGTTGAACCCTTTGTGCCCAACAAATGATGGTGTTGAGGATACCTAAAAGCATTTGATAGGGTATGGCTTGACGGTCTAATTTATAAATTAAAGCGATGTGGTGTCTCGGGACACCTTCTTTTTCTAATCCAGAGTTTCCTCAAGGATCGAAAGCAGAGGACTGTACAGAATGGACAGAGTTCTGAATGGGCAGATATTTCGGTAGGGGTGCCCCAAGGCTCTATTCTGAGACCCTTGTTTTTCTTTGTTTATATAAATGATCTAGCTGTAGGGTTGAAGTGCAGTGTTGCTCTATATGCTGATGATAGATCGTTGTTCACAGTGGTTGAAGATTCCAATACAGCTGCCAACGACATGAACCATGGCATGGACGTGATAGGTCAGAATGTCTTTCAATCCTGACCCGCAAAAACAAGCTGTTGAATTAACATTTTCATCCAGTGATCCTTTTTAACGACATACCTGTGAAAAAAGTTAATGAACATAGACATTTAGGGATTATTATTGACTCAAAATTATCCTTTTCAGCTCATATTAAATCAGCTATCTCTAGGGCAAGAAAGGGCATTGGTCTGCTGAAATATCTCTCCAAATACCTGCCCAGGCATACCTTTAACGAATTATATGAGCTCTATGCTCGACCCCACCTGGACTATAGTGATGCTATTTACTACATTCCTGCCAAAGCATGTGAAATCAGTCAAAATATCATTGTACCAAATGTGATGGAAAACCTAGAATCCGTTCAGTATTCTGCTGCTTTGACTGTAACAGGAACATAGAGAGGAACTTCTCGCGAGAAGCTGTACACTTGTTGTTGTTGTATATTTATATTAAATCGATATAATAAGCTAGTCTACTATATACAATTTTTTTGTACAAGGAAACTAATCAAAATTGATGAATATATTAATTAATTAAAATGAAATGAATTATCAATTTTTTATACAATATTTACAATAAAACGACAGGCATTGCAGTTGCACTGAGGACCATCCCATTTAGTTACCAAGCTTTTAAAAGTATTAAGGTTATCCGCCGATTTTAGCTTCTGTGGTAAGCAGTTTAAAATCTGTGGTCCTAAGAGCCTGAGACTGTTTGCGCCGAAAGTAATCTGATTTGGCCTATAATGAGTAAGAATATTTGGATTTCGCTATGAATAATTAGAAGTTCTAATTTGAAAAATATCTTTCATGTGAAGGATGGATTCAGATCATTCAAAGTTTTAAAAATTTCCAAAAAAAGAGATGTAAGTCGGGAAACATACATCGTACATCGTTGCGATTTCAGTAGCAGATCATTATACGAACTGACATGATCATTATGAAGAAATCGAAGTGCGCGTTCTTGTATCTTTTTGATTTTATTCGTGGATTTTGCTGAACAGAAATGCCACACTAAAGGACGGCAATTGAAATTTGAATAAACAAAGCTCTGAACAAGGGCTTTTCTTTCTTCGAAACCAATGTAAGATCGAAGCTTCTTTAGAATATTTAGTTGAGTTGCAGCTTTTCTACAAAGCTCTGAAATGTGTGGGTCAAAATTTTGTTTATAGTCTAACTCAATTCCGAGAAGCTTGACTGAATTTTCAAACTCGATGGTCTTTCCTCGGATGCTTATTTTCTCGCCACTGATATTTGTCTGGTCTTTTTTAATTAGCAATGCATGAAACTGTGATGGATTCGCAATCATATGGTTTTCTTTCAACCAATCTAGTGCAACGCCTGCTTCTTCCTGTAGGGCTGCACCAGATTTGGTAGAGTCCTAGAGGAACAAGCAAGGGTGTTATCATCAGCATAATTATATAGTGCTACCTATTTGAGAAACAAAGAAAGATCATTGATATACACATTAAATAGAATAGGGCCTAGCACCGAACCTTGGGGGACACCAGATAAGATTGTTTGAAAGGAACTGTATGTATTGTTTATTCTAACGGATTGCTCACGCCGGTTTAAGATCAGAATAGATTAGTGCCAAGGCATTTTCATCGATACCATTCGCATTTATTTTGGCGATCAGCAGATCGTGTGGGATGCAATCAAATGCTTTTGACAAATCCATTAATACAGCACCTACAATATAATTGTTGTCAAGTTTGGTCTTCCAGTCTTCAAGGAGTCTTATCAAAACATGTTGCTTGCCGTATCATTTTCTGTAGGCACCTATAAAACCAAACACTGAACATGGCTGGGGGTCGTTAAGTTCCCGAAGATGGAGTACGCGCATTACCTTGTTCTACAAGTTTGTTTACAGTAGATCCAATTCCTCAACTTCATCATTAGCAGTGCTGTCTTCGTGACCGGGATGTCATTGGACGAATGAGGGCAAGGACAGAAAAATTCAAATCTAGTTTTTATTCAAATCTATTATCAATAGTCCGTTTCCCTGCAAAATCTGTTTTCGGAATTCACGATCCAATAGGATTACCCTATCTTACTCAGTTTAGGGTTGGTCTCAGCAAGTTAGATTTCCACAAGCATAATTTTAGGGACACAATAAAGCCTATGTGCCCAGCAAATGATGGGATTGAGGATACGGAACACTTCTTGTTGCTCTGCCCTTCCTTTGACCTTCAACGAAGAGCTCTTCTCGCTGGAATTGTAGAGTTACTGCGACCATTGTACAAGTCGCTAATCTTTCAAATGACGCTCTGACGCAGCTTTTACTATATGGCGATCAAGACCTTTCTAATGATTTGAACAAAGATATTATCGAATTAACCTTCTGTTTCATCCACGAAACTGTTCGATTTGATTGATATCTTTTGAAACCTCAGCAATGTGTCAAGGCCCAACCACCAAGTTCCTTTGCGCATGGTGTATTATCTATTGTTTTTTTTCGTTTTATTCGTTCGTAGCGTACAGTAGTTGCATGTAATGTGCCGTTGCTTGTCTTTACGTTTTGGCCATGTGGTAGTCATTGTCTTTCACTGCCCTTGGTATCGTCCCTATAGTGTTGTATAGTAATTAGATGAGTAGAGTAGCAAGAAAAATTTTTTGTAAATTCTCTTTAGAATTGCATAAAAAAAACAGAAGATTCAACCATTTTGAACAAATTTTTTAAATATTTACTTAGTATTTTAAATTTGAGGAGAAGTCACAAAGTTTCATCTCGTTACCTTTCGAACTGACGACACTTCATCAAATAATATTTGCCATGGCCATTTTTGTCCCCCCCTGGTGATAATAGGGTTAATTCTATTTTAATTGAAAGAATTTATCAGATTTTAGTGGGACAGAGCAATGAATATTTCAAAACTTTCCAAGCTTCTCGGATGACCCGAAAAAACTTTCACGAGCTTCCTGAAAGCAAATGTTATGAAGCGAACAAGGTAGGGACAAGGTATCCGCATGTAGCTGAAGAATTATATATTCCTCTCTCGGAGTTTGCTTCCTTTCCATTCCATTTTTTGAAAGATGTTACAAAGAATAATTCCAAATTTGCATGGCAGGAAGAAACTTTAATTAGGAGCAGTGGTCAATCATTTCGCAAATGACACATCCCCCTCAGATGAAGTCAAACCCACCTCTACCTTCAGCTTTCACAAAATTGTTGACTGGAAACTAATTATAGTTATTTAACTCAAAATGAGAAATGCTGTCTTTTAAATATTCTTTGAATCTGGTTTTCGCACAGTGATGACAGCTTAGATTAGCTGTGCAGCATCTCAATAGATCGCCAAGCCTTTAATGTTTCAGATAATTCGAAGTTAGGTTTTACTAAATGATGATACACTTTCAACTTTCAAGTCTCAACTAAAAATTTTAAAACAAATGGTAATGCCAAGCATTGCTCAATAACTTTCAGTCCAGAAAGCTACTTATGATGTAGCTTCGGAATTTTTTATGGGTCGCGGGTATTTTCAGATGATATTTCCTTCCTCTAAAGAGAGTATTTAAAGTAAAAGTAAAGTAGAGTTATTGCTTTCATATAGCGCCTTTACTATAATTCAATATTCAAGGGAACTTTTCAATTCCATTACTTCCTCTGCTCAGGCATTTTTCCCCCTTTGGGCGTATTTTACACAGCGTGCAGCCTTACAGTTGGCGTTTCTGATGTTTTTATTGCCTTCATCACCGAGCGAGGTACCAATTTTACACCTTGGTGAGGTGCTGTACCTACGATACCGGGTGTTTCCAGGTGGTCACCCATCCTGGTATTAACCTGGCCAAACCATGCTTAACTTAAGTGATCAAATGGGAACCGGTGTATCCATGGTGGCAAGTCGTACGTATGCTAGACTGCTTAGCCAATAATCTGGCTGCGCCAGAGTTATTGTGGCTCGTGAATTGTTGCTGGGCAAAGGAGACTTTTTAAGAACTAGCCAAGCAATAAAGAAAAATGCTTGATGTTTGTTCAGTGTATATTTATTATGGCTGAGAAAAAAATGAAATTTGTTCCAGGTCTTTGATGATACAGAACAAACCATTATCTAAAAGAAAATGCTAGGAAAGTCATCCAAGACATGAAAATCAAACGGAACATTTCAAACCAATTAAATTATTTGTTTGAGACTCTGAAGGCAATTCAGTGTTGGTCTTCATGAAGAAAGGATTCATTTCTTACATTCAGAATCCTTGATAACAGAAGACGCGAAATATTCTTTTACCTTTGAAAGAACAGTTGAACGAACGAGTCTTAGTTGGATCAATGCATTGCTCATGTTATAATTCTTTCGTCCTAGTTCTTCTAGGTTGCTTTGGATCATGAAGTATCTTCACAAGATTTATAAGCCTGACCCAGGTCAGTATCCCACTTTTCAGGAGCACTTTGATAGTAATTACTTTATTGTATATCAGATAATTGATCCTTGGTAAGTGACTTGAAGACAAATGCCTCATTGGCTGATATTGATGCAATGATTGCTGAATATCAATCTTGAAAATCCAACCCTGCAACTAAGCCACTACCTCAAAACCAGAGCTTTTCGGTTTTGACCTACAATGCAAGTGCACCTTTTTAGGGAACAACGTGAATTACCGCAAAGTACGAACATAGTCTTTTGAATAGTGCTATAGTGCTTTCAAAAGACTATGGCACAAGCTACTGTGATCCAGAGCATCGAATTTAATCGAAATTTTAGGTTTTACATTCCTGTTTCATTTTGTGCTTGAGACATGCAGCCTAGGGGTTCATGTTCTACAAAAATTTTCAAGATCAGTCGACCGAAAGCAAATACATTGATTTTTGAAGTTGGGCCTAAATCAGATCTTTTGTTTACATTACCGGCAGAGACATGCAACTGTTCTGACAGCCAATTAAAATTCCTTGTATCTAGGCTCAGACTTCACCAATCTTTTTATTTTAGTTTCATTCTGATCCCCTAAATGTGTGCTTGGAGGCAATGTAAAGCATGCTAAGATATTTGCTTTTTTAGGTTTGTTTTTACATCATTTCACCAAGGTACTTTTTAAAAAGATTCTTGTCTTCAAAAATCAATGGTAAAATTAAAAGCTAAAGACAAAAAAGTATGTTTCGCAATGCTCTTCAAAATAACGTCAACAATTAGAAACTCCTCTCTAACAAGTTTCTATCTAAAGGCTGGAACCAATTCGAACCCAAAATTCTTTTAGGACTATTTTCATTTCCCACGTCTTCAATTTGATTTCTAAGATTTTGCATATAATAACCACTAAAATTTAACAGACATCCAGTGAAAGATATCCAGACATCCAGAACAACATAATGACTAACATTTGACACATTTTGCAAGGCGTTATTTGTTAAAATTCTTGCAAAATTTTAAACTGTTAATTCTTTTAGGGACAAATTGCTGCAAAATGTCATTTTTGCCTTAAACATGTTTGACTCAAGGCTTTAGCTGACTAAAGGGAAATAAATGGCATACCTTTGACTCTGCATCGGTTTCAAACAATTGGAAAGCTTTCCGTTTGACTTTATCTAATTTTTCATCACAAAATGTGCAAAAATGCCAAAATCATGTGCAAAACATGTAAAATCAAGATCGTTGTCAAAATTTTTTGGAGGCGAATTAGCAACAGTCGAAGGCACAGAAGGACCAATACAAAGTGGGCAGTCAATTATATGAAATCCTACAAAGCGGCTGGCTGTTCGGGGGGATGGGTTGTGGAATTGATCAAGGCCTTGGATGGGTTAAGAATGGATATTATACGGACATGTTTTTTTGAGTGGCAGAAAGCTGCCATTTTTGACTGTCTAAACTAAATTTGATGTGAAAAAAGTTCGTTCCTTTTTCAAGTGTCAGCAGAATTGCCGTTCAAATGATAAAACATTAAACTTCTAGGTCATTTTTTCTCCATGATTCTATGACGCTTTGTTCTCGAGCTATAGACGGTCAAAGGTAGGAGTAGCTGGTGAGCCACTGAATCCTTGGATCGAATGAGCTACAAAATCTTTAAACAATAAATGGATCTTAACTTGTATGTTGTTGCGAGACTATCCAGGTTGACTGAGCACTGTATTGTTGGTGCTATTGCTATGTGAGAGGTTAACAAAAGAGCACTAAGTGAGCACTACAGTCCTTGACATGAAAAATTATCAAACCTATTCAAACCTATTGCTGGTTCAGTCTTAACCTACTCATCAATGCTTTCAACAGTAAATCAGAGTAAGGATTATTTTCGGACTTCATAGAATCCTAAGAGCTCATTTTATAAGCGCAAGAGTACTCCAGGAGCGAAGAGTCCTTCTATCAAAACAAGGATTATTCATTTATATAAAACCATAAAGCTTAGAAGCTAAGTAACAGAATCAATCAAAATTTCCATGAAAGGAGCTTTTACCAAGCTATTTACAGTGGAGATGGATCTAAAGAATGGATTTTGAGAGTAGATTTAAACAATGAGCAGTTCCGGAGCAAAGGATCCTTATGACATGAACGCAAGGATCTTCCAGTTTTGCTCAAAGCACAGGGAGTGCGCGATAACTGTTCGCTCATTTTCCAACCTAATTGATTTTAAAGTTTCATTTTTACCTGGCAGTTTCATGCCCACTTGTAACTGGTAGAAACCTTTAAAGGACAGCTTGCTAGGCCACTTTTAAGCTCTCTGAGAATAAGAATTTTGAGCTACGAGCTTCTTAAAGTTATTAAAGACTGTTAGCTATTTACCTACTCATAATTTTGGTATGTTAGTGGGTTTCACAATTTCTGAAAAGAGCACAAACATTTTTTGTGACATATCTCGCAGGTCCTTAAGATTTTGGAGGCATTGGTATGTCGTTGTGTTTTAGGGTCTATTTGCTCTCGAGCTACTCCCATTTTTTCACTTGGACAAATGAGAATGAATTGACAATTTGTTGTGGCCAGAACAATGCTGCAAACGTGAGTGGGAAAGTTGCATTACTTTCAAAAACTGTCCTAGAGCCTTCTTGCCAACTAAAATCAGTGGCAGAGATTATGGGGGGGGGGGGTTTGGGGGCAATTGCCCTCTCCAATTCAATGGGACTCGGAAATTTTTCCTAGAAGTCGGAAATTTCGAAGATGGGATCGCAACTGCAATGAAGAAACGAGCCGCCTTCGAGAAGGAAAGACTTTCTACTTTGAATGAGCAAACAAAATGCTCGCGCTCTATCTACAGCATATTTTTAAGTTTTTATGCACTAACATTCCTTTTTCAAAGACGAGAAGAAAGTGATTGGGTATAGGTTGGTTACAGTATCGATATTTCCGAGAGGTGTTGGAGCGTGATTGGGAGAGACATTCTTAGCCAATGTAAAGGTTGGAGTTTTCAAAATTTTCCTTGGGATGCTAACTACAAGACGAAGGATCCAAGAATTTTCAAAGTTTCCATGTCTGTTTGGGGCAGGCAATTTGAATGGCGAGAATCGTTCTAAGACAAAGTAGAGGTTCTTTAAGAACAATTTTCTTGCAAAGTAGCTACTAATTCTCGACAAATATTCAAGTTTGTCACTGGTAGATAAAGACAGGAGATCCAAGAGGTCGTCTCAGCGAAATTGAATTGTGTCATGCTCAAAGAATTTCATGGGGCTTCTACTCTGAAAAAAATGGTTACAAAATTGCCAAAATCCAAATTCAATACCGGAAAACATTGGGCCGTGAGATGTATTCTACGCAAAAGTAGAGCGCGTTATCCTCAAAAATTTTCCTGGGGGCTATTCGACTTACCCTTTGGTATGCTTTTGTCTTGTTCTACCGAACTTTTGCTGAATACTGATAGTTGTGAAATCTGATACACCTATTGAAAGAAAAGAATTTCTCCCGACTTGGAAAATTGATGGCCTTTGCCCCCCACTCAAAAAGCTGAATTTCCGCCACTGACTAACATGCTCATAGATTGCTCATTTCTAACTAAAAACTGCTCTTTGGGGTCTTCAGAGTTAACGAAGGTATCATATTAAGGTATCATATTATCATGTTATATTAAGGTATCATATCATATGAAGGTATCATATTATTTTCTGTCAGTCAAAAAAAAACATGTCCATACACAGTATCATGGAAAGTATATGGGAGGAAGAAGCCATGCCAGAGGATTGGGAAAAGAGCATTGCAGTTCCAGCTTGGCGTTTCATTTTTTGCAAGAAGGGCGCTCCTTATCCTGACCCAAATGCACTCTTTTTTCATGTTTCGTTGTGAATTTGGGAAACATATAGATAAAGGCGTTATTCAATTGAAAAACCAGATAATTTTTCCTGATTTAAGACCTAAAAGTTTCTGCGCCCCTTCGGCGCGCTTATCCTTCGATATACCTTTGGCGCCCACTCTGCAATTGCTCCCCCCCCGTTAAACTTTAGGCTTAATCCTCCCCTGTATCAGGATAAGGGGACTCTATCTTCTTGCCAAAAAGGGGGTGCAAAATCTGAGTTTTCATCGTGAATTGGGGCAGTTCCCCCATTTGCTCCCTTAATCCGCCACTGTGCCCTTGTGAACCAGTGTGATCATATAGAGAAGCATCGCCCTAAATGGTCGGGTTGCGAGATAAAATTGATTTAAAAAGAAGGAGATGCACTAGGACACAGCAAATAACGATAAAAATGTTCACATACTCTTTCTTAAAGCAGATTTTGAATGCAACGACAGTCCTCTTCTTCGTCTTAGGAAATTTTCGTCTCAAACACAAGTCGGTCTGACAGGCCTAATCTTCGGCATGGCGTCTAATTTGGACGCACCCTAAACTCATTCGCAGTTACCTCGACACCGCCTTCGCAGTTACCTCGTCGAACTTGTTTTCTCCAGAAAAACACGAGTGTAATTCTACATTCCAAGCATCAAGAAATCCTTGAGAATCTAAGAAACTCATCAGAAACTTTTTTGGTGGCAAAATTTTCCTATGATCTAAGAAACTTGCTACCAGCCCGATACTTTAGTTTTCTCTAAAGGCTTTGCTCACAATCATTTAGGAAATTGTTTCAAAAATCCATGTATCTCACTTAAAATAGAAACAGTCACTTTGTTTGTACCCTTCTTTATTGAACCCCCTAACTCGTCAAACTGTGCTTATTTTTCTTTGAAAGTTACATTTTGAGGGTTGGAGTTACCCATAAATAAACCGTATTTGTGCTTTACTTCAAATCCCGAAGCAACATGAAGAGAATAAATCTGGAGCTTGGAAAACAGAAAGGAAACAAAATACACTCACCTGCATCCATTTCAAGTATGTATTTTCAAAATAATCTTCGCAGCTACTTCGCAGCAAAGTTGTGCAGTTTAAAACCAAAACAAAACAAGAGAGAATTTCTTAGATGTTGTCAGCAAATAATTTTTGCGCTCTTTCCAAAAAAAGCTAGACCCAAACTCCTTCTGACACGAAGTTTTTGCAGCCCGGTCAAAACATGGTGAAAACGTAGGGTGACCATTAAGGGCGACGCCTCTATGGAGAGTGATTAAACAACTTCTGTACTGCGAAAGTCTGTTTATCATTTTCGATGTAACCAACGGATACCTCCCACGTAATGGAGAGAAACAAGCGAAGATAAAGTAAAGCTGTAACAAGGACTGCCTTGACTAAAATAAAGTTCCTTATCGGCTCATGAGACATATTTTGAAATTTTTATCATTTCGCTCTTTTTAATTTTTGCAAGAAATTAAGTATTTTATCTTTGTAAGATTCGCTGATCCACCGGTATGCCACTGGATTCCGGTTCACCAGAATTTCCCCGTGGAATTCCGCCGGCATAAAATTGAGCTCCCGGCGGAATTCCGGTGGACCCGTTTTGACCGGTATTTTACTGGTTAAATTACGCCACCGGACTGGGTTTCCGGTGGAATCCCACTGGACCTCCGGATTCTTTTTCTGGTGAGAAATCTAGGACAAAGAAATTAGAAAAATGGATGTCTTGTATAAGAGCCAAAAACATCGAAAAGAAGGATTATATTTGTCAGTCGAACTTGAAAAACAAAAATTTTTAGAACCAGATCACTTTGCATCCCTGGACTTGCGGCACTCAAGCGTGGTGTATCTATTTTTTTCTTAGTTTACATTGTAATCATTGTTATGACAATATCAATGAAGCCTGGGATCTTCGGAGAGTCTGTTTAATCGAAGATCCCAGGCTCTACCCCAGGCAGGAGCACATTCTAATTCTCCATTAGTAGTAGCCCAATCACGATAAATGTATCTCACCTTGTCATCTTATGCTGAATGATAAAATATTACTAGTAGATAAGTCGATATATCTGCCGGAAAAAGGCTTTTCGTACTGGGATCGGTCTTCTGCTCCACCCAGTGTCTATTCATCTTTGCTAAGTAATCAAATCATATACGCAACAGCTAAATTCCTTTGACAGTCAACAAGAGCTTAAATGCTTGTAGCATGGAATTTCTTATTCGAGTGTCCGATCATAATTTGGGGTGTGCCTCTTAAGCTGCTTCAATTGATTTCAATACAAATCCGACTGAAGTTGTCAAGCAATGGTCTCATTGTTTTACAGATAATTAAAGTGGAATGTTGCTCAGTGCATTTTTGCTTCGAAGCTAATAGTTGGGCATAACTGAGCGATTTCCCCCGATTTTATAAATAAGATAGACCTGGCCAGCATTCTGCATTTGCTTATGGTAGGGGCAAAAAAAGGTGAGTGAAGGCCAAAATAAAAAATGTCAACTTTTGCATTTTCAAAAATGAACAGTTTCTTTTACCTATTCTTTGAACGGACACAGCAACTTTGTAAAAATGTTGCCATCCTTCTAAAGCGTAACAAATATTGTCTTATAGAAAAATCGGCTAAGGTTTGTTTACACCCACTGCAAGTCATGTGATCAGTCTCTTGTTAAAGCATCTATTGATTTCTCTAACATATTTTGTGCCATAAAAAGTCGTGCCATGAGTGCAAGAAATAGCATAATGCTGAAACTTCCAAAGAGTATGGTCACAGGTAGGTAGGGGTAGGTATTTATATTTAACGTGGCTAGCCCGCGAAAGTCTGAGAGACTTATTTCCAGCAGGGGCCACGGATGTTTTACCATCAGTCCGCTGCAGCTACCCGCCACAGCTACCAGATTTCCCTCACATAGCTCTGGTCGACCCATGCTAGTGTTACGGACAGCGACCAAACTGTCCAGCGTGGGATTTGAACCTACGACCGTTCTAACCTTTGGCTTATGAGTCAGACGCCTTAACCACTTGGCCACACGCTCACTTTCGACTTGACTTTAAGTGGGTAAATAAACCTCAGCCGATTCGGTCTATAGCTTCTTCAAGATTAAGATTTAAAATTTCAGCATCACCTATCGCTCAAATTCGCTCGCTTCTACTTCACTTGGCTTTCTGCCATCGGGTGCTTCCACAACAATAGTAAGTCCTTTCAAATTCGACGATTCTGGAAGTTAGTCTACGGGGCAGGAACGCAGACTGCCCGGAAGTAAGCAGCATCAACTGCACTGCAAGCAGAATTGTAGCAAAACAAAGTTATTTTTTGTTTTGAACGCTGCATACGTGCCCATGCATATAAGACCATGACTTTTGCGTGGTTTGTTTCTGTTTTGCTACTCCATCATACATGAATTTGAACATAAGCCGACATATCTCATTTTAACTATTGTTTATTGTTGATTAATCTTATCAATGTTCAGCCATCTGCGCTATACCTTGAGTTTGTTTTCAAGGGTATTTTAAAGATTTGCTTGCTGCTCTGCAGCGCAAATCATTAAAGAGCACCCATAGGAGAAAGTTATATATAACCCTCTTGATTTTCAGATTTCAGATATTCCTGTCAAATCATATCGTCATTCGTTGTTTCTGCTGTGGCTGTGTATGCCGTAAGTCGACTAAAAATTTTTCTCGCATGTTCATCGAAGATTTGAATATTCTTGTTACTTGCAATTTCAAGATTGCTTTAGCTTCATAATTTCTTGATAAACTGGGAGTAATAGTCATGGAAGATGGAATTTAAATGAGAAAGAAGTTCCTTCTGGAGGTGATACTCGGTCACTTAACAGTCTGCGTGCATATGACAATAAATCGTTGTCAAACAGTAAAATCACCAATTTTTAGATACATATCCTATCATTAAAGAAGTATAACTTCCCATAGAAAGCTATCTTAGAAAGTTTAGCTTGAAACATTATTTCTATCATAGAAAGTTTGGTTTGGCTTGGTTTGGTTTAGTTTAATTTGGCTTGGTTTAGTTTGTTTTGGGTTGGTTTTGTTTTGTTTGGTTTGGTTTGGTTTAGCCTTGCTTGGGTTCGTTTGTCTTGATTTCGGTACGTCGAAGCACTTGGAGAAAACTGAGATTTTGAATTTGAGTAAATCATGACGCGAATTGTTTTTATTGTATTCTTTATTAGTTTATTCTTAATACAGTTTTCGTTGGAACATAAGAAATCCCTTGTCTGAGCTCAGACTAATGTCCTCTCTTGATTTTTGACGTGAGATCTCCTATGAACGAGAAAGTATGTGCTACTAAGTGAGCAATATAGTGTCAAATGTCTTATAAAGAGCGTAAACGTATGATGACTTGAGCATTTTAGAAATCCACTAGCAAGCATTAATTACTGCAATAATTACGCCAAAAGTCCTTGGAACACTTAGGCCATTTCTTCATAATCTTCATTTCTAACCATAGCGATTTGGTTTAGATACCCCTCACCCCAGACACAATGTTGATTTGGAAGGTACTTGTCCTGGTATTCCAGCGGAGTGACGGATCATCCTGCCGTACCTATTTCATTACCACAATACAACATTGTTCTGAGGGGGAAAGGGGAAAATCGCAAAACAAAGCGAAATTAGCAGAGGTTTTCCAAGACCTTTGGCAGACATTGTAGCTATATTCTGTTGCAAAATTTTTGCCAAACTGTTAAATTCCAAACTGGTTGCCCCAAAAAGGGTTAACAGATGTGATCTGGCCTCTTAGATCGAGTCCATCCTTAGGACTTCAAGTCTTCCTTGCTTCCTCGATGCATAACTCGAAGGTAAATGAGCATGCTGGTGCAATGAGTGTTGGAATATTTTATGTTTTAATATCCACTGTATAGAATATTGCTACACAGGTTACATTCTACTATATTTGAAATGACTATGCAACACTACAGGACAATGCCATGGGAGCAAAACTGAATGGCAGCACCACGGCCGTAACATACAGACATGGAACTAGACTAGCAACTACGATGCAGTTTGCTAATTATGCTACGTATAAGTTACTACACGGTACTTCTACAACATGTAAGACAAAGATGACATAGAATTAAAGCTGGAAACAATTGTTATAAAAGCAACGCTACGATTGGGTGGCTTATGGAAGGGTGGGGTACTAGACTTCAGTCGAATCGACCAGTTTATGGATAAAATATAATGCATGTTCAAGGATATGCCCGTTCACTGGATCAGGAAGATATTTATCACCTTACAATAACAGTTGTAACAAAAATGCATTTGCAAAATCTACATATCCAAGTGGTCGTACTAATGCATCGAATTCAGCGAGGAGGTCCAGCATATGTACATCAAAGCAGGGGCAGAGCAACAAGAAGTGTTCCTTATCTTCAATGCCCTCATCCGTTGGACACATTGGGTTTGTGTTATCTCTTATTCATTCGATGGACACATTGGGTGAGAGCGCGTAGCCGAGTGGTTAAGGCGACTGACTCGTAAACCAAAGGTTAGAACGGCCGAGGTTCGAATCCTGCGCTGGACAGTTTGGTCGCTGTCCGTAACTTTAGCCATTGTCGACCAGAGCCATGTAAGGGAAATCTGGTAGCTGCGGCGATCGGCGGGTTGATAGTAAAACATCCGTGGCCCCTGCTGGAAATAAGTCTCTCAGACTTTCGTTGGCTTGATAACGAGTATACGCTCGAAACGTCGTGTTTTTAACATCTATGCTACATTGGTATTTAAATCTTTCATTTACAGTATTATCGTTTAATTTGCATTCTAGTACCACACGCAACATACATATTCTATTGAATTTCGCAGGCTAGCCTCGTTAAATATGATAACCTACCTACCTACCTAAAATTATGTTTTTAAATTTGTGATATTTTAGCTTGAGACCGATTCTCAGTTGTTTTAAGATGGGCAGGAATCTGTATCTGGGTACCTGGATATTCAAAAATAACCAGTGAAGATATTACGATGAATTAAATGGAACAGCAGAAACGAATATGGCACCAGACAAAAGGAGCTCAACAGAATTTTGGGTAAGATATGGAATGAACCTACAGAACATAAGGAGGATGCTGAATGGTAAAGACAGTAAAGAAAGAAAGTGAATTGGACCAACAGCAAGATCTGGTCATTACAGTGGAGAAAGTGAAATCGGTGTTGGCAAGATTCCGAATTGGAAGTCGCCTGGGCCAGATCTGTTTCAGGGTTACTGGCTAAACAATTTCACCAGCCTTCATGAAAGAATTGCCTATCAGCTAAATGACTGCCTCAGACAAGGAAATGTACCATCGTGGATGACACGAGGAACGACTGTATTGATAATGCAAGAGATCAGCAAAGGTAGCGTACTGAGCAACTATCGTCCGATAACATGCCTTCCTGTGTGCTGGAAACTATTCACGAGTATCAGAGAGTCTATATGCATTTCTAGAAAATGATTTGTTGTATATTGACCAAAGGATGATGAAAGAGGCAAAACAGCGTTGGAAGAATCTTGCAATGGCGTGGTTAGATTGCTGTAAGGCTTATGACTTAGTGCCTCACTCATGGCTAAGTGAATGCATGCATATGTTTGGTATCGCCTCAATGTCGAGAAGATGTTGACTGTAAGTATGCAAGGTTGGCGTACAGAACTCACGTGTTGTAACGAATCATTAGGCCAGGTGAAAGTCAGGAGAGGTATCTTTCAAGGAGATAGCTTTTCACCCTTGTTATTTGTAACTGCCGTGATACCCTTGAATTTAGTTCTTCGAAAGATGAACAAATATCTTGGTATTTTACAACCTGACCAAGTACCATGCAATGAAATGAAAGAAAATGTGGGGGCTGAATATAAAAGAAGGGCGAAGAAGTGTTAAGATCAAAGCTAAATGGAGGAATTATGGTATCTGCCATAAATACTTGGGCAGTGCCACTGATTCGATAATCTGCGCCTTTCCTTGATTGGCGAAGAGATGACATAAAAGAAATGGATAGGACTACAAGAAAAATTATGAACATACACAAAGCCCTACATCCAAGGGACAGCGTAGCGAGACTGTATTTGCCTAGGAAAGAGGGAGGAAGAGGACTGCTATCGGTAGAAGATTGCGTAGATCTGGCAATTTGGGGCTTGGTAACTACATTCAAAAGTCTAATGAAAGGTTAATATCCAGTGCAAGAAGAGATCTTGAAGATGAAGATTTAGGTATGGAGAAGGATTTCAAGGCACGGAAAAAGGAAGATAGAAAATCACAATTAGAGGCCAAGGCATTGCATGGGCAGCACTTTCGACAAACAAGGGAATTTAGTTAGCTGAATTGTGGAGATGGTTAAGAGAAGGGGAACTCAAGAAGGAGACTGAAGATCTTATCATGGCGGCACCCCTGCACAAACCCAGTCATTAAGAACAAACGTAGTGAAAGCAAAGATTGACAAAAGCATTTCCGATGCCACGTGCAGAGTTTGTAAATAGTCAGAAAAGACGGTAGATCAAATTGCCAGTGGGTGTTCAAAGTTTGCTCAGAAAGAGTACAAAAGACGACATGACTGTGTGGCGCGCGCACTGCACTGGGACATTAGTCGAGCGTATGATATACAAACCACACGAAACTGGTATGAGCACCAGCCTGAAGGAGTTGTGGGGAAAGAAAATGTAAAGATATTGTGGGACTTCAACATACAGACCGATAACGAAATTGAAGCAAGAATACCAGACATAGTAATCCATGAAAAGAATAATAAGAGCTGCCATATTTTGTTGTCGCAATTCCAAGTGATGCAAGAGTTGCGCCGAAAGAAGCTGAAAAAAGTTAAGCAAAAGTTGTTCCAATCGTAGTTGGTGCTCTTGGGACGGTGTCCAGAAGTTTGAATGGCTACCTGAACGAAATTGGAGTGTCAACCAAAATTGAAGTGATTCAAAAATTTGCTTTGCCCGGCACCGCAATAAGTCCGAGAAAAGTTCTGGAGATGTAAGGCCATGGGTCATGACTTGATCTTTAGAAGTCATAAGAAAATCTATAACATATCATCATAACCACTGTGAAGAAATCAACATAACAACAACAGCAAAAACAACAAAACAACAATAGTGATGATAATGATAATAATGATAATAATAATAATAATAGTAATGATAATAATATTAATAGTAATGATAATATATAAACTAAACCATCCTCAAAAATAACAGAGAAGTAAAAATAAAAAACACAACTGTTAAAAACCAGACGTTTCGATTATCAAATCTTCATCAGTGCTCTACAATAAAAAAGTAAAGTATTTATAGGAAAAAATGTTTACATGCAATTGTTTTTCATCTAGCCTAAGCGGTTCATAATAATAATAATAATAATAATAATAAAAATAATAATAATAATAATAATAATAATAATAATAATAATGATAATAATAATAATAATAAAAAGAAACACAACTGTTAAAAACTCTGTACGTTTCGATTAGAAATCTTCGTCAGCAATACTTTTCTTATTGGACAACCGAGGATTTATACTCCATTGTAAACAACTTCAATTCAGTTAAAAATAAACTAAAATTACATTTCGTTACAAAGAATCCTATTCGTAGTAAACATGACTGACCCCGAAATCAAGACCCAGTGGGAATTAAAATCACGTTTTAAATTCAAACTTTTTTCCAGCGTAAACAGGAAATGAAGTAACTGGTACATCAGCAAATGTCCCCTCCCCTATGACCCTCCCGTATGTCCTTTCACCCCATGGGATCAGATAGATCACAGAGCAAACCTCCAAGGGATGCAGCCGGCAACCCCACGGCCCTCCCACTTGACCTTTCAATGATTCGCAAATTGCTGAATCTTGAATGACTTGATAGGGAATTCCACCCTAACGCCACATGCAAAAAAACATGAAGCCAAATAGGAAGACAGCAGAGCAATGCCAACCAAACCCCCCAGAGAAACCAGATTCAATGGCAGGAATTAGGCTATGCCACACGCAAACATATCGAGTTCCACATCTGCAGCCCGTTCATTCAAACCCTTGGGAAGAAAAGTTCCCAGTCTGTATTGCCAAAATAATTCCTTACGTCGTAATGAAAAGACATTATCAGCCCCATCGATCATTTTAACCCTAACCTCAAATTTACCATTGTGATTCCCCTCAAAGAAATGACTAAAAAAGTTTGCTTGTGGGATTAATTTACCCCTGTCCAGTGATCTCTCGTTATGTTTGCGTGCGTAAGATCTAAAATAAGATTTGTACACGTTGAATCTTTGCCTAAATTTGGTTTTGGTGCTACATGCATATTTTTTGCTGCAAACTTCACATCGTAGTAAATACACTACGTTTTCTGAATTGCAGTTATACCTCCCCGAAAAGTTTTTGAAAGATCTGTTTTCGTCCGAATTTTCAAAACTACCCCCTTCCGTGATGACGTTGCATATCTGGCAACTTTTCCCGCCATTGCACCTGTAGGTACCCTTAGCCAACGGAGGCTCACCAGCACTCGGTAATTTAGCCCTAACAAGTTGATCTTTGAGATTTTTGGCCCTCCGAAATGACAAAAAAATCTTGTTTTGGAACACTTCTTTGTGCTCGTCATCCACCAAAATAAGTTTTGAATTTTCTTTTAAAATCTCATAAACTTTGTTAAGAGCTGGATGATACGTAAGTACCAGAGGTATTCTCTTGTCATCCTTAGTTTTTGGTTGCCTATCCAAAAGACTCAAACGATCACGGCCACGGACTTTGCTGATTTGTTCAAGAACCTCATTTTCACCATAGCCCCTATTGCAAAGCCACCCCTTAAGTTCCCCTACCCTATCATCAAAAAATCGATCCTCAGAACAAATCCACCTAATCCGCAAGGCCTGGCTATAGGGTATACCCTTTTTAGTGTGACCAGGATGACATGAGGTACGATGAAGTAGTTGGTGAGTATCCGTTGGCTTAGTAAACAAATCTGTGATTAATCGATCACCCTCTCTTATCACCTGAACATCGAGAAAATTTATCTTCTCCCTTGACCAATCCGCAGTGAATTTTATCGAGGGGTGTGCTTGGTTAAGGAAATCTATAAATCGATGCAATTTCTCTTCACCGTGATGCCATATTAAGGAAATGTCATCGATATACCGCCACCACAACCAAGATCTATCCGGAGCGCGAGACAATAATTTTTCTTCTAATGCCGCCATGAAAAGAATCGCATAAGATAGAGCACATTTTGTACCTATGGCTCTATCCCTCAACTGATGATAAAATTCACCATCAAACTCGAAAAAATTGTTTTTAAGAACAACGTGCGCCAGTTCCATGAGAGAATTAACGGAAATACTTTTATCTTCTTGATATTCAAGAGCCTTTTAAAATTGCACTCTGCTTACTTCAAAGAGACAAAAGATGTTAAAGGTGAAAAAGAAAGTAGGAACTGGCTGGCCAATGGATACCTAAACAGGAAACAGAGGGAGTGCTTATGGCAGCCCAAAATCAAGTCTCAGAACAAACTGGGTATCGGTCATGATAGATAAAAGGCAAGGATCTGTCATGTGTCGGATGTGCGGGGAGAGGGATGAGACTATAAGTCACATTGTCTCGAAGTGTAAAAAGCTAGCACAAAATGAGTACAAGAAATGGCGTCATAATAAAATGGTTGCCGTGATACATTGGCATCTGTGCCACAAGTTTGGATTTCCTTGCGGATCAAAGAACTACGAGCACTTTGTAAATAACACAATTGCTGTTCTAGAAAATGAAGCAGTTAAACTTCTATGGGACTTCCCTATGCAAACTGAGTCTAAAATCGAACATAACAGGCCAGATATAGTCGTCATTGAGAAAAAGTCAAAAACATGTTATATAATAAACGTTGCATGTCCCTTCGATACCAGAATTGAGAAAAAAGAAATGGAAAAGAAAGATGCTTACTGCGATCTGATTTACGAGATATTCAAAGTCTATAAAGGTGAAATCGACAAAGTTTTTATCATTCCAATTATCATCGGAGCGTTAGGCTCAGTGACCAAAAGATTCAAAAGTTACCTAGAGCAGCTGTAGTGCGATGTTCAGATGGAAGTAGTGCAAAGGACCTGTCTTCTGGGAACAGCAAGAATTCTGAGGAAAGTTTTGGACACAAAGTAGGAGAACAAGAGATAACAGCAAGAAAAGATCAGTTGAACAGTAGAAGCCTGCCTGCTAAAGCTACGGGAAGTAGCCTGCTGGTAGGACGTAAACCAGTAAATTACAACGACACTGTGAATGAATACAATAATAATAATCATAGCGCTCAACCCCTTGTCCATAATATTAAACAAATCAGGAAGGCTATTTACTAGGAGCACAAAGAGGAAAATTGAATCACCTGCTTTTTATGGACGATTTAATGTTATACGCTAAGGATATAAGACAGTTGGATTCATTGGTGCAAACTGTACGGATATTCAGTAAAGATATAGGGATGGGATTTGGGATTCAGAAATGTGCTATGGTAGAACTGAAGCGAGGTAAAATGATTCAGAGTAATGGAATAGATCTACCTGAGGGACAAAAACTTAAATCACTCGAGGAAGGAGAAGGATACAGGTACTTAGGAATTCTAGAAAGTGACAAAGTAAAGAGTGTAGAAATGAAGGGCATATTGAGAAAAGAATATTATCATAGGGTAAAGAAGATTTTTAAGATCTAGTCTGAATGCAGGGCGAAAGAAGAAACGAGACAGATGGACCGCAAAACACGAAAACTATTTACCATGCATAGAAGTATGCATCCGCAGTCAGACGTTGATCGGCTTTATTGTAAAAGAACTGAAGGGGGAAGAGGTTTGCAGAGCATTGAACAAGTTGTCGAGATAGAGAAAGCGAGTATGGGATTGTATTTACACCAAGCAGAGGAATTTATGTTGAAGGAAATAGTGCAAGAAGGATTCTTCAGTGATTCTACAGATCTACAGATCCAGTTGACAAAAAGTGGGAATTGGTCGACAAACACAAATTACATTTTGAGGAAAAGAAACTACATTCTATTTTCTTCAGGGGGACGAATGGTGTTAGAGATAAAAAAGATACTTGGTTATGGCTAAAGAAAGGAGTGATGAAAAAGGAAACTGAGGGATTAATATTAGCAGCTCAAGAACAAGCTTTAAGACTCAACTGGGTAAAAAGGATGATAGACAAAGAAGAATGTTCACCCAGATGCCGAATGTGTGATAGAGAAAATGAGACAGTATCACATATTGTACCCGAATATATACAATTGGCTCAGAATAAGTACAAGAAATACCGTCATGACAAAATTTCTGCTATTATCCACTGGCATTGTGCAAGAACTTTGGCTTCAGTTGATGTGGGAAAAGCTATGAACATTTTGTAGAAAAGGATACAAGGATTTTAGAAAACGAGGATGATAAGATTCTATGGGAAATCTCAATACAGATGGAAAGAAAGATAGAGCAAAACAAATCAGATGTTGTTTTACTGGACAAAAGTAAGAAAGTCTGTTTTGTCTTGGATGTGGCATGTCCTTTTGATACGAGAGTCATAAAGAAGGAGAAAGAAAACATTGAATTTTATAACGACCTGAAATACGAAACTCTCAAATGCTGCAAACAAGAAGCTGAAAAAGTTGTCATTCTGTCCGTTGCCATAGGGGCTTTAGGCACAGTTACAGGGAATGCAAGGAGAAATATTGAAAAGCTAGGAATAAATCTGAGTGTGGATGTAGTACAGAAAACTTGTTTGCTTGGAACGGCTCGCATACTTCGAAAAGTCCTTGATATGCAATGAAGGGGAAAAAGGAAAACGATGACAGAGAAGAGAAGATTGAATTGATCTGGACAAAAAGAAGACAGCTTGTCATCTTAGGCCACGGAAGGTGGCTTGATGAAAAAGACTGAGCAATCCGGTGATAACATCAAATACCGTGTGAAAATTACAATAACAATAATCATCATCATCATAATCTTTCATATTTATGCAGGTAAATTAGGCTCAGTAAGTAAATTTCTGTTATCAACCAAAAACCTGTATATTACAAAGTAAAACTTACAAAAATAAAAGTTAAAAATTTACATGGATAAAAGCTGAACTATTTACAGTTTCAAAATTACAATCGAGAAAATGGCTGAAAATCTAAGTTCTTGTACTTGCTGGATGCTTTGAATCTCAGAAGTGATGTTTCAGTTTGCAAATTATGGGTAGGTTGTTAAATACTTCTGCTCCTTGGAACGAGAGGGTTTTAAGTCCAGTTTCTGTCCTAACTTTTGGAATTACTACGCTTTTGTTGTTATTACGAACATTCATTTTGTGACTGTTCATTGCGAAATAATTTTCAAACGCATTTGGCACTATGCCATTTAAGCATTTTAAAACTTCCAAGGCACATAGTCTGTTTCGAAGATGATTTATGCGGGGGAACTTGACATCATTTTTTCTACTTCCATTAGTGACTTCCATTGATGATACGTATTGCACGATCTTGAAATGTCTCGAATCTTTGTTTCTTTGTCTGGGTCATGCCAACAAAAAAATTTGAACAGTACAGTATAACAGGATCATAACTTTACAGATGGTTTCAGCTGTGTATGTAAGTGTTTTTTTTTCAACTTGGCAAAAAGCGTCCTTTTATTCAACAAATTTATAATCACGATTTGAGTGGCAAAGCATGTACTTGCTATTTAAAACCCAAGTTCCTTCATATTAACGAAAGATTAAATATTCCATGCTTTTTTCCCGATTCCAAAAGCAGTTTCTGATTGTAAGCTATGTAGGTTTGAAGTTAGGAGCCTCAAAGGATGGACATATTCCATTGGTGGTATGATTGAAATATTCCATATGGTGTAACTTTTCATCCTGTGGTGCCCTTTCAATGAAATTTTGTACACTTGTGACGGAAGTAATTGCCAACATCTTGACGCAAAATAATTTTGGATTGGAGCACATAAGGAGGACGTATTCCACTTAACGCGCTATATCTAACTGTACCAAAAGCACCAAGCCCATGGCATTCATCTGCATTGGAAGTCACAAGAGTGGGAAATTTTTTTTTTATAAGACGTATCAGAGCAGAAAACTATTGATTGATTCCCTTTAGAGCCATCAAGGATGCCGTAATTCCAATAAAAAATAACAGTAAGCCACACCTTTGCTTGAGGAAACTAAACAAGCAACTTTTGGAATATTTTATCGAACATCGCTCTCAAAAATATTCTTAGGCCTCAAGTCACTTAAGTTCAGTTTACAAGCATTTATCATCTTATAATTGCAACAAAGTGCTCTTGAAAAGTTCTTTAACTATTTATGAGAAAAACAACAACTCGTTTCAGAAATGAGCCTTTCATTTTATGGAATTTGCATCCTTATATGTTCTAATAGCTTTCAATCTATGCTTTTTGGACTTTTCACGGTATTACAGCAATATAGATATCTTTTTAAATAATTCAAGGTTATATTTTGATGATAACCGACTGACTAAAACTTCTTTGCCTTTCATTGTGATTGCCAACGGAATCGTTCATCCTTTGGTGCTCCTCGGACCAGATTTTGAAAATTCAGTTATCTTAGATATTATTTCAAAGATGAAAAATTATCAAAACAATTTTGAGAGGTTCAAAATTGAAATTTTGTAAAATAGGGTATTTTGGAATATAGAATCCAAATATCGTGAAGATAGATTTGTTGCCGAGGCAAGAAAAAGGCTCGTGTAATGCATAATAATAACAAAATATATAAAACATTTCATGCTATTTCAACACACTTAAAGTCAACTAAACTAAACAGTTATAAAACATGTTTCGACCTTCCGGTCCTCATCAGTCGATGCCATATTGTTATGCGCAGATGGAATGCGCAGTAGAACAGCTAAGTGATAAAGTTATATCGAAACGAAGCGAAAACGTCACTCAACTGCTACATGTAGTACATGAACGTACTTCCATTCGCTTTTATCGTTCATTACATTTTTCTTTCCTTCTCTATTAATTCTCACTGCTTCTGAGATTTGTCGTAACATTGCATCGTTCCTGAACTGTCCTGATTACTGACGTGAAGGCACTGTACCCTAGCTAAGACATACCATTTACCATAGAAAAAGTATGTGATGTATTCTATGGAAATGATATCAAAGTGGATGGTGTAAACTACGAAGAAGTAGGACTATACTTATCTCTGAATAGAACTTATGATGAATTGAAAGAATCAGGGTTAGACAGCTTATGCCCCATGAGAAAAACTATGCGAGGAAGACCACCAACCATTACAGGGAGCGGCATAGAAGATAAATAAAAAGAGATTTGCATCGTGGAAGATTCCCGAAGAAACGCCTGATGGCACCAATAAGCGGAAAATGCTCAAAGAAGCACTTCAAATCGCTTTAAAAGTAGTCATGGAGAGCCATGTATACATGTTTGGCACCGACATAAAACTACAACGCAAAGGTGGACCCATAGGACTCGACCTTACAGGCACAATAGCACAAATATTTATGCTGTGGTGGGATAGAGAGCTCAAGACCAGAATGGAAAATCTTAAATAGAGTGCAGGATGTACAAGAGATATGTAGATGACATCAATATGGCTATCGAAATTACTCCGCCAGGAATGACATATAAGGATAACCAAATATAAATCGTTCTTATTATCCGTATGTGTTGTTTTTAGTAGTGTTGATTAAGTTTAAGTAGTTTTCTTTCCTTTATCTTTGTTAATTCCCTTGGGGTAGACACAGCCTTTTGCTCCCCGGGGGTATTTGTCCCAGTAGTATTGTAAAGTAATTCCTGTAAGTAGTGTAGACCGTAATATGTATTGTAAAATTTTATTGATTTATAAAAAAAAAATATATATGTAGACAGGAGTACCATCCACGAAGATCAAACAGTAAGTGCAGATAATGTTGTTGATACAAGAAATTGGGAATGATATTCACCCATCCATTCAATTGGAAGTTGATTTTCCATCAAACCACGGGGATGGCAAAATGCCCATACTAGACCTTAAGGTATGGAGAGAACGAAAAGAGAACAAAACTATCATCATGCACGAGTTCAACTCCAAAGACGTCTCATCTAAGGCTGTTATCAATGCCAAGTCGGCTATACCGTGGAGCACAAAGCGTACAGTATTAACACAAGAAATGCTACGTGTTCTACTGAATTGCAGTAAAGAGCTCCCTTGGAGGGTTCCAACACAGCATGTCAATGAAATGGTGTTAAGGATGCAATACTCAGGATATAGCAAGAAATTTCGGTACGAAGTGGTGAATTCTGCCTTGAAAGCGTATGATGAGAGGATGTCAGCTGATGAGAATGGTACAAGACCTTTGTACAGACCGAACGGGTGGAAAACCAGGGAAAGAGCAATAGAAAAGCAGAAAAAGAAAAATAGCTGGTACAAAAAAGGAGGCAATGATTCTGTTATCTTTGTACCTGCCACTCCAAGATCTGAGCTACAGAAAAGATATGCTAAAGAGATAAAAGCAAAGGGACTCAATATCAAAGTTTTCGAACAGGCAGGCGTCTCATTAAAGAGACTCCTGCAAAGATCGAACCCCTTCAAGAGAAAAGTTTGCGAGAAAGATGACTGTATGGTGTGCCGTACTGAGGGAAAAGGATCCTGTGATGCTCATGGGGTAACGTACAGTATTACTTGTACAGAATGTATTAATGATAATGACAAAGAAAGGGTATACATTGGAGAAACATCTCGCAGTGCATATACAAGAGGTAAAGAACATTTAACATCCTTATCAAGGAAGGAAGAGGGCTCAGCCCTTTGGAAACACAGTAAGGAAATACACAATGGGCATATGCCAGGTTTTCGCATGTCAGTAACAGGACAGTTCAGGAACGATGCGATGTTACGACAAATCTCAGAAGCAGTGAAAATAAATAGAGAAGGAAAGAAAAATGTAATGAACGATAAATGCGAATGGAAGTACGTTCATGTACCACATGTAGCAGTTGAGTGACGTTTTCGCCTCGTTTCGATGTGACTTTATCACTTAGCTGTTCTACTGCGCATAACAATATGGCATCGACTGATGAGGACCGGAAGGTCGAAACATGTTTGATAACTGTTTAGTTTAGGTGACTTTAAGTGTGTTGAAAGAGCATGAAATGTTTTATATATTTTATTATTATCATGCAGAATCCAAATACGCTCCTCTCAGTGACGTAATATTCTAAAGTGCCACTAAACAAGTCTTTGTGCGGAGATATAGTCCGTTAAAGTCAAAATTGATCTCTTTAGGACAAAAAAACTGATTTTCAGATTTTTCGAGTGGACAGTTTTTGCCAAGTTGAAAAAAAAAACACTGACGTATGGACTGATGTTCTGTCGCACTCGTGATATCAGCTTGATTCTTTTTTCGAATCCTTCTGGATGTCTGCTCTAAATGTTTGTTGAAATTGAAGTTTTTATCTTATGTCTTTCCTAAATATTCATAATTTTTGACTCAGTGATACATTGTCTGTTCATCTTGATCTCCAGTAGTGCTGATTTCGATGTTCTCTGACTTGTGACTTGTTGTTCTTTTCATATTAGCAACTAAATTATTTCTGGCAAGCCAGTGCGCAACCTTTGTCAATGTCGGTATTTAATTGGCTCTCGATGTTGTCGCACGTTTTGTGCGCACAAGAAATGCCTTCATCATCAGCGTATAATATGGTGCAAATCTTATCTCAGATTTAAGTTTATTCTATTCAGACAAAAAATGGGATAGAAGCTGGCTTTAATTTTTCAGTCCTTGCCCTTATTTGCCCGATTACCTGATTTAGTGGAATTGGATACATTGGGTTAATGGTATCTCTAAAATTATGTTTAAATACTATAAGAGGCAGATGCAAAAAACGAAAAGTTTTCTTAGCACACTAAGGCCTTTCAAACTTCAGTTATCATCAGAGTGTGACTGACTAACACGACAAAGATATTATTTATATAAACTGTAGTATGACTATTTGACATTGGCATGTGTCAAAGGATTAAATTTGTTTTCCTGTGGCGAAATTTAATCCTTTGACACATGCCAATGTCAAATAGTCATACTACAGTTTATATAAATAATATCTATGTCGTGTTAGTCAGTCACACTCTGATGATAACTTAAGTTTGAAAGGCCTTAGTGTGCTAAGAAAACTTTTCGTTTTTTGCATCTGCCTCTTATAGTATCTATATTCCAAGCATAAATTTTTACCAGTACTATGTTTAAATTTTTTTTTATATATTTCAAGCTAGAAACTTACAATACATATTACCTAGTAAAACTACCTACAAAAAACTATACCCTACTACTAAGACAATACCATTTGGAGCGAAAAATAACGTCTACCAAATGGCAACATAAAACTAAAAACACGAACATAGCACTACACGTGACGACATTGAAAGACAAAGATAGCACATAAACTACACGTAACTACTACAAAAAAGAAAGAACGTCTAACTAAGAGGGGAATTAATTGACCTAATCGGCCAAGGTTTGCTTCACCCTTCCCGAGTCATGTGACCAAACTCTTGGAAAATTTTTAGTATTATTCAACTGTTGTACTCATGGCACAGCTTTTCATGACACGGAATACGTTGGAGAAATCATCACATGAGACTGATCACATGAATCGAAATGTTCGTAAACAAACCCTAGCCGATTTTGTCTATTGCTTTGTGGCGCATCGCAAAAGTTAGGAGTTGAGTTATCTTAATCAAACCGACCTGTTCGGTGGATGAATTCGAGAGTCAGCTCGAGTATACTTCTATTGACGTCATCAGTAAGGTTGTATCACCATACAGCAAGCATTCTATTAGAACGTTGTTTGGAAGGGTGTCGATTTGGACAAATGATCGTAATAATTCCGAAACTCCAGCGAGAAAATCTCGTCGTTGCATTTCAAATGAAGGGCAGAGCAACAGAAAGTGCTCCACATCCTCAATGCCGTCATTCGTTGGGCACATTGGATTTACAGTATCCCTAAAATTATGTAAGAATTTGTGGAGGTTTGATTTGCTTAGACCAACTCTGATTTGAGTAAGATAGGATAAACCTACTGGGTCGTAAATCCTAAAGACAGATTTTGCAGGGGGACGAATTATCGAGAGAAGCTTCTTCTTAAAGACGGCGACAGATGGTGCATGTCTCAGTTCCGGATCAAGTTCATTCCATTCAGCTAAGCAGTGCGGATAAAAGCTAGATTGGAATTTTTCTGTTCTTGCCCCTATTCGCCCAATAACATCTTGGTTACGAAGAGAGTAGTTGGACCGGTGGAGAAGTGGAATTGGTTCCTTTGAATACAAAGGGGTCAAATTATTTACGATCTTAAAGAACAAAGTTAGACGCCTGCTCCATCTTCGGAAATTTAGTGATTCCCAGCCAAGTTCTGCATAAAGTTTTTCCCACGATGTTCCCCTCCAAGCTCCTGTTACAGCCAGAGCAGCAGAATACTGGACAGACTCTAACTTTCCCATTAGATTTGACAAGGTCATATCTTGACTGAATTGAGATATTTTCGCCGGAATATGGTAAATAACATCTCCGTAATCTAGATGGGGTCGCACATACAGCTTGTATAATTCGCTTAGAGTCTGCCTGGGGAGATATTTAGAGAGATATTTCAGCAAGTCAATACCCTTTCTTGCTTTAGAAATAGCTGCATTTATATGGGCAGAGAAGGAAAGTTTCGAGTCCAGTATAATACCTAAATGTTTATGTTCACTTACTTTTTTCACAGGAATATCATTAAAAGTTATCACTGGATGATCAATTTCAATTCTTTTCCTTGAAAATATCAACTCAACTGCTTGCTTTTGCGGATCTGGATTAAAGGACATCTTCCAATCGTAAGCCCACTGTCTTATTAACATCAAGTCGTGGTTCATGTCATTGGCAGCTGTGTTTGGGTTTTCTACTACAGTGAACAATGATGTATCATCAGCAAACAGCTTAACATTGCACTTTAAGTCAGCAGTTGGATCATTTATATACACAAGGAAAAATAAGGGACCCAGTATGGAACCCTGAGGTACTCCTGCTGAAATATCTCCCCAGTTGGAGCTCTGCCCATTCAAAACAGTTCGTTGTTTACGATCCTTTAGGAAACTTTGGATAAGGGAAAGGAGCTGTCCTGAAACACCACATCGTTTTAGTTTGTAGACAAGACCATCATGCCATACTCTATCAAATGCTTTTGAGATATCGAGATACACAGAACGAACGTCCAAAGGAGGATTGCAGTCGAACGCTTTAAATATTGTGTGTGTTACGGAGATTAATTGGTTGACTGTTGAGTCACCGGGACGAAAACCTGATTGATTTGGGTTAAGTAGCTCATGTGAAACAAGGTGTGAATATAGGGAATCGTATATGAGTTTTTCGAGAATTTTTCCAAATATTGGCAAAAGAGAGATCGGACGGTAGTTTTTCTTTAGATTTTTCTCGTTTTTTTTTGTGAACTGGCACGACATTTGCACATTTCCATACTTCAGGAAATATACCACGCTTCAAACAGTTTGTGAATATGATCTTTAGGGGGGTAACTAAAGCAGCATCACTTAATTTTATCATTCTGACAGATATTTCGTCCCATCCATGTGCTTTATTAGGATTAAGCGATCTTATGATGTTCAGTATTTTGTCGTCGTCGATGAGAAATTCACTTATCTGGGAAGTGGGTACTGGTGCATCATGTGGAATTTCACTACCTGTGTCAATCGTCGTACACTGAAGTATAAAATAGTCGTTGAATATCTGTGCCTTTTCAGTGAAATCAGTTACAAATAGTCCATTCTCTAGAAGAGGTGGTATTATTGGAATCTTCGCCTTATTTAGAACAGTATTTATTAAGGTCCAATAAGTTTTGCTACAAGTTCCAGGATTAGCTAAGGTTTTCCCAGCCTTACGAAAGTAATTGCGTTTGGCATCCTCAATCAGTCTTGTGGCTTCAGATGTCATGTTTTGTATTCCCTCGAGCTTGTCGTCAGGCCGACCGTTTTTCACAAGGCTTTTATAAGCTCGGCTCTTTTTCTTCAAAAACATTTTAACGGTTTTCGTAATCCACGGAGCTTGACGAGGCTTAATGGTTTTGACTTGGTTAGGAATGAAGTTAGAATAAATGTTTAAAAGTACATCATTGAGTAATTTGACCTGCTCATTGGGACATGCAATTTTCTGCAGATGCTCTTGCCAACGAAACGTTTCAATGCTTTTTAAGATTTTCACAAAATCTGCTTTATCATAAAACCAAATCTTGCGGATGTACGGTGGTAGTGTTATGTTCGATACAGAAAGTTTCCCATAAACTATCTGATGATGACACTGCTCATGCAATGAGGGATGAACACCAGAATCGGTAATGAGGTTGGGCTGATCAGAAAAAAGCAAATCAATGCAAGATTTGGAACTTCCCATAAGGTTGAGTTGGTTCTGAAATTAGCTGATGTAGACCAATATCAGCCGTTAGTGGCTCAAATAGCTTTCCTTCATTATTCTCAATATCGCTTTCCCACCACTGAGTTGATCTACAGTTAAAATCACCAGTAATAATGACGCAGAAAGGGTTTTCGGCGTGCATTTTGGATAACATCATTTCAAAATTTATCATAAAATTGTCAAATTGACCCTGATCCTGACTAGGACTCCTATAAACTACGACGAAAAAATACTTCCTTCTATTTAGTTGAATCTCACAAACAATGCACTCAGGGAGAGTCACCAGGTCAGATCGTTCTTTTGAAGGAAGGGTCTCCTTGATGTAAAGCCCAACACCTCCCCTTTTCACATTTTGTGGATGATCATTCCTCATAAAAGAGTAACCGTCTAGAGACAGTCTGTCATTGTCAACGTTGCTGTCTAAGTGAGTTTCTGTAATGCCGATCATGTCGTATTTATACACCGAGATGTATGCCTCGATAAGGGAAACTCTTAAAAAATCATACGAAGTAATACCGTTTAAGTTCCAAGAACAAAAATCAAGTGTGTCGGGACCGGGATTTGTGTCTACATCGCCACTAAGCAGAACGGTCTTTAGAAGCAACCACTGTATTGGAATTATGTAACATGCTATGCATGCAGTGTAAAAGTAGGCATACTGGGAGTGAATATACTTGTATCGAACATGAATGATAAAACCGCGTGGAATTCGCTTGGAAAGTTCAACAGACACATAAAATACTGTCTTCGTAAAATGATGCACTCGGGCGAGAAGGGACAAGAAACATATCCGATTAACGAAACAATGCACTGCAAGAAACTGTGTGATTAGAACAGCGGGCAGGACCAAGGTTGCGATTACAATGAAACAAAAACAAGACCAGTATAACTTTGTGACTTGAAGTAGAATTGAAAGAGGCCAAACGTTTTTACTCAGGGGACACAATCTAGGAATAGAGGCATTGAAGCACCCAATCGTTGCTCGCCATTGATTCAATTCAACCGGCATCAAAGTGAAGAAATCTTCTCGCTGGTCCTAAGGGGAAATAAATCACAGTGTAACAACAATCTGTTTGACTGGACAAAAACAATAAAACGCTCATAGGACAAACGTAGCCACAAAAAGCCATGATAAAGTAAACAGCACATTAAAGAAACAAAAGAAAGTTACATACACAAACAAAGTAAGACTTATGAAAACAACACAAAAAAAGAAGTTTTAGATAGACAATTCGCACGTCCATACTAGCTACAACAGGTAGCAGGTGTTTCCCAGACTGCAGCGGCTCTCCAGGGACATCAATTTAATATGTTGTCATTATAGTAGTGAAGTGGTTTTTCTCAAGTAGTTAGGTTGAAAAACTGTGAATACTTTGAATAAAATGTAAGAAAGGGTTTTCGCAAAGAGCAAAGAAAAATCACTGGTGGGGCAGTTTTCTAATTTTTAACGGCACTCCACAAGGGACAAATCGAGTCTGACGGAAAGCGTGAAAAATGATTAATCTAATTTGAAAGCACTACCGGCAGTTAACCATGGAGGGCACCCTGGCGGGCACGACAGACTTTATGCGCTAGTGGGGCTACATTATGGGTGAACCACCGACAATTAAAACGATAAAGCTCGCATACTTTATTACAAGAAAAAAAAACAGTATAACCCAGTAAGAACGTACTTGGAGCAAAGTTCGATCGTTATTGAGAAGCAAAACAGCAACGAAGATTCAAATAATCCACATATGTTTAAATGTGTGACATTTTAGCTTGCTTAGACTGACTCTCAGCTGAATGAAAAAAGAATAGTCCTTTGGGGTCACGGATCCAACACGGAGGAATGTTAAAGCTGTATTGGAGGTTACACTCTCCCATCTCGCTAGTCCTTAATAATGATTGAAACGCAGATGAACTCTAAAAGAAAACACTTTCTGATCATCGATAGCCATTTTCTATCTCCAATTGCAATCTATTAGAGACATCCATATCATACCATTCAAGGGGCGGTCTGATCTATTTCAAAATTCTTGTGACTTAAAACTACATTTAATGCCATGAAAGATTAATCTGTAAACAATAGGATTTTAACAAATGTATGACATGATACAAGTTCCTTTAGCAAGATACAATGGTTTTCCCTCAGCAAGAATACTTTCAAGGCATAGAAATTAGTCACCGTCCGGGAACCTCTTAGCAATGCTACTGCAAGTGAGGTTATTACGCACTTCGGCATCTGGACAATACCGCAGTAAAGTTCCGATAGCAAATGATACCTTGCCGCAGTCTTAACAACTCTGGAATGAATTAAACTTGCAACTGCAGCAAAAAGCAAAAATAATGGTCACCAAACGTGTGATTAAAATGGGTCTTTACAATGCAGTGTGGGATTGACTAGTTTTCGGAACAAGCTGTGAGGATTGAAGAAGATAGCATAGCCACCATATCAGAATATCACACTACTTCTTTTGTTAAACAAATAAGGTATTATTTGATATCATCGATATAATTCCTTCTTGTTAAATTGTGATGCTTTTAAAGATATTTTTTTTTGATCCGACATGCCGTACCATGCTTCAGAGCAGGTACAAAGAGGGGGGCATGCCTATCTAGGGAGACCTGCCATAGTTATTGGCATATGTTAGCAATTTATTGCTTGTGGCAAAGCTTTCATAAATAAGAATTTAGCTCTGTTGTCACGATTCTTGTGGAAAAGTTTTTACAAACTCTCAATTACCAAAGGCACACATATACGTACCAAACCTCCTAGAAGAGTTCCCCCTCGACCTTTCTGCTTAGAAAATTTGCGCAAGGTAGGTTATAACTGGCTTTGGCCGGCTTTGGCTGGCCCTGACATTGAAAGAGTTCCCCCAACCCATGCTACAACAAGCCAACTCCTCTGCCATCGGCTTCTGGCCGTGAGCCTCCATGACAATATGGCAACAGTGAACTCAAGGGGAGATCTTACAAAAAAAGACAAGAGATAGAAATGTGGATATTTCAGAGGATCATTATCTACCTCTACACCGAATTTATGGCTGATGGGGTTTAGGGCGGTCGCTTGGCCTAGACAGCGGTTTCGTCAAAGGAGCGCGGAGTGGTCAGTGCCGGCAAAGGTTCCTCGTCATTTCTGAGAAACTTTGGAAAGAGCAGAAGCAAAAGATAAGTTCCTCAGACTCTCAGATAGGTCCAATTAAGTTTTGATGGTGTTCCAATAGGTTGAGGCAGAAAAATCTTATAAACTGCAATGATAGCAAAAAAATGCTGAAAAGAAAAATTTCACGCCGCATAGTCTCAAAAACTCGATTCGAATCCCCTGTTCGATTTACTGTAAATGGGTCTATAAAGATGTTTTTCCGTTTTGAAGATTTCTAAGCTACAATTCTATCATAATTACCAACGTTACTTTGCCAGGCCACGGTGCTGCTTTATTCAATGCCTGAACATGCTATTGGCCTCGGTGAGTAAGATATCGCATCCTTTTCTGTTTCCACACAAAATATGATTTCATACTTGCCCTTATCCGTTATTCTGTCTGAATTTTATCGAATTGTCTGAATTTTATTTTATTGAATCGGATATGTCATACCCAAAGATCTCTCAAGTTATTTTCCATTCCTTCGAATCTATTCTTTTTTGGTAGCGACTAACGTGCAATTTTTTTGCATAGAATAATTAAGCATTCATTTACATTGTTACCAAATTGGTGATGCATTTACCTATTTACAGACTAATGATCTTCATATTAAAAATCATGAAACGCGTAACATTTTCATTGTAATCGACTCTACATTTGTATTTGAAATGATATTCCTAACTCGAAGATGACCTCCGATAGCATATTAAACGAAAGCTTTCTTTGTCCATTGTCATATAACGGTTCTTTATTTGAAATGTGGAATGCTGTCTCTTCTGTAGGACTGAAGCACTGGCTGGTGTATTTAGCAATTACCTTTGCTGCACTTCAGTCCTGTGTTATTTGCTTTCAAGTATTTGCATTGTACAGGTAATGATTGGTAAATATCTTGCATAAGGAACGAAATATCTTCGTAGAATAAAAATGGGCTTCTGTAATTAGTAACAGGCTTGATAGTGGAAGACTAGAGCTATTCTTTGTGACTTTTCTCGGCTTTTCTTAAAAGATCCTTTTCTCCAGAAAGTGAAAAATGCCATCCATTTAGACATGCATGGAACATGACATGATACTCTTCACCAATTCATGATGACTCTCTTTCACAAAGCAATATACAAGCATTCTGAAGTTTAAAGAAAGCTTCTCTTGATGGTAAGAAAATTGTATGCATGCTACCACGGATAAGAATGCTGATCTGCAGGCATTGGGCTGAACGCAGGAAGTGCAGGTGGTTAATTTCATTTTATTTCATTTTCACTTGTCTAAACAAGTTAAAGCTATCAACTATATACCGGTTGAGTCAGAAAAAATGTGGGCGTTTGACGGACTGTGGCGTCGCATTGAACCACTCGATTATTGTAAACTAAGTTTTTCTGTGCAGCCAAGAGTCTAACTTAGATCATAAACCATTCCCCATTGAAATCGGTCATTTGATGCATTTGTAAACAAATATTTTCTTCGCAAGACCCCTAATGGAAGTCTTGCAAACTTGTGAAGTCTTTGGCCAAGCCCCTTCAATATTTTAGCCTTGCCAGGGATACTGAAAAAGTTAAGTCTTGTTCACACTAGGTCGCTTAGGTCGCTAAGATCATGTCGTGCAGAAAGAACCAAAAGACAAAGACTCAGAGCTTGAATCCCTTGTCTTTTGGGTCCTTCTGCACAACTCTGTGAATTAGGCTTTAGGAAAAATGTTCTCTGCATGAAGTCCCATTGCGATTTACAGAGCGTTTATCTGCGTGAAAGAAACCTCTTCACAAGACAAAGAAGCACGCATTAATGTCTTTCAATCGCATTCTCAAAACATGGCAAGGCAAGTTATGATAATACATCCCAAGTGAGGAAGAAAATACTTCCTTCTAACTACTTCATTCTCCCCTGATAATACCACACTTCTGCCAAGATAAAATACGGAGGGGCTCAGCGAAAGATTTCATCAATTTGCAAGATTCCCGTACAAGGTCCTACGAAGAAAATCTTTTTGAAAAAAATGCATTAAATGACTGATTTCGATGGGGGAAAGGTTTATGATCTAAGTTAGACTCTTCGTTGCACGGAAAAAATTTAGTTTACGACAATCGGGTGGCTAAACGCGATTCCACAGTTGGCCAAACGCCCCACGTTTTTCCTGACTCACCCGTTACATGCATTGCTTTCCAAACTGCCCTGTACTTTTTCTTATGTTGCTTTTTTATTTCATTTCTTTTCATTTTTTTCATTAAGTGAACAATAACTGGTTTGAAACTTCATAACAGCTCATTGCCGTGACTGTTGTGTCTCACCTGTTGCACCTCTGTCTCGCCGTGTTACGTTCCCTTTCATTAGTTCTATATTTTGAATATGAGGTTACCATGTAAAGGAGAGTACTACAACGTGACCAAGGAAGTGATCCGACGCAATCCGTTATAGTGAAAGGGTAAGTGGCGGATTGAAATGCTTCAAATGTTGTTCTGTTGCCTACAGAAAAGTAGGATCCTTGTTTCTAAAGACATGAATGCTTTAAGTATCTTGGGAAATATAAACTTGCCATGAAAGCATTCGACTGAGTTGCCTCTTCTTAGGCTGAAATGAAACACGATATTGTTTTGAAAATCTGGAATAGCGAAACGTCGATCCCTAGTTTCTGACAACTCATAATTAAGTTAATGATTGGTAAATATTTGTATAATGAATGTGTATAATGAACGCAACATTTATGTAAAATAAAGATGGATATCTATGAGTAGTAAGGTGCTTGATAGCCGAAGACTAGCGTAATTCTTTCCTTGCTTCTTGCATTGTGAACTTCATGCATGCGCTTTTCCTCAAAATCCTTAATCCGGGAATCTTCCGTGCTGGGAAAGACTGCAAAAATAACCCATAACATTGGCTAGTCTCTAAACAAGGAGAAGTATTTTAAGCATTTCGATCGGCCATTAATTATTTTCATAAAACTTAGCGTTGCGTCATTGTGTTTGAGTCACCTGGTATAGAGATGTGAAGTTTTTTTGTGTCACTTGAAGAGATTTGACTTGTTTTCACTCACCTGGTATAGAGTTTGATGAATGAAACCTATTTTCGACCCAAGTGCAATTAGCCGTTTTATATGTCTTCACTCGCAAGCCAACATTAAATTTTTTGATAATTCAACCTCATCCTACATGTCTGAGATGTTCTTACCAGTTGCCAGAGTTGCATAACTCGTAGATCAAAAAACAAATTGAATCAACCTTTGCGAAAGAGTAACATAGGGCATACCCTGGATCAGAGTATTTTCTAGGATTTTTTGAAAAACCGATCTGAAATGAAAAAAAAAGAAAAAATTTCAAATCTAAAGTCTTTTTAATTTTTTTTTTAAATTCTAACAGTTTTAAATTTTTTTCCAAAATTCTAAAAAATACTCTAATCCAGGGTACATAGGGCATAATTGTCTCTTATAACTCGGACCCAAAATGTGGAACAATCTACCATCTGAACTAAAATCTGCAAAGAACATCGACAGTTTCAAACTTAAGATCAAAGATAAATTCTTCCATGATCTCCAGAGTCAAGATGATAGCCCCAACATATGCTATTGAAAACATAAAATTAGCCTATGCAAATGGAACAATTATTTTTTTAAGAGATCCTTTTTTCCGGAACAAATTTCTTTCTTTTGTTTCAGAACACCTCCGGGACCATTATGGAAACAAGGTCATATGAACCTTTTTAATGCTATCCCTGCCATTTTTAACCTGGGGTGTTTTAAACTTAATTTTTAACTTTTTGCCTGTAAATATCTAATTCCTGTAATTAGATCATTTTCCTTTTATTAATTCATATTTTAATTTAATTCTATTGCAAAATTATACATACATACATACATACATACATACATACATACATACATACATACATACATACATACATACATACATACATACATACATACATACATACATACATACATACATACATACATACATACATACATACATACATACATACATACATACATACATACATACATACATACATACATAAATAAATAAATACATAAATACAGCTTGGCATGCAAAATATACGGCTTTTTCAGTGAAAGTATCGTCAATTTTGTTTCCTAAGTAGCCTTGGACGGACCATCGAACGGTAGCAGAGAAGATAGGCGACATTCGTTTTTGGCGCATTGCGCAAGATTCTGCGCAAGACCACGAGATCTTACTTTTCGAGGAAAGTTGCAGAAGCGAGGAAGCAGGAAATGAAGCACTAAGATAAACAATCGACCAATCAATAAAACAAAGACATCAAGCCACACACAACAAAGAAATCAAATAACAGTAAGCTCCTTTATTGTTTTAGCAATGTATATATCCCTCCCGACAAAGCAATGAAAAAATTGAAGCTGTTGTTGCAGAGAGAAAATCTATTTCGGACTAACGTCAATTACAGAGTGCAGACGAACATGCACTTGCAAAATTCACTAACAGCAACTAATTTAGGTTTGAATCATAATGAAACCTACACAGTTGAATGCAGAAAACTTCAAATATTCGCATTTTCAACTCATTTTTGTAGTTTGCTTGGTTTTGTATGAAAGGCTAAGGTTGAAAGTTCAGGGGCAATTTCAACATCGATATCACGATTCCCTGTTTTTCTACCGAAGAAGGATACGAAGAACAAGAAAAGGCGCACCAAAACATCTACTGTAGCAACTAATTTAAGTTTTGAATCATAATGAAACCTACACAGTTGAATGCAGAAAACTTCAAATATTCGCATTTTCAACTCATTTTTTTAGTTTGCTTGGTTTTATATGAATGGCTAGGATTGAAATTTCAGGGGCAATTTCAACATCGATTTCACGATTCCCTGTTTTTCTACCGAAGAAGGACACGAAGAACAAGAAACTGCGCACCAAAACATCTAGTTTTGGTTTTACAATCATCTAGTTTTACATCCAGTGATTTTACAATGACATAGAAAACATAGAACATAGAAACATAACATAACATAGAACATAGAACATAGAAACATAACATAACATGACAGGACATAGAACTTAACCACCTCCTATATGCTGATGACCTTATTCTCCTCTCCACATCACCCGAGGGCCTCCAGAATTGTTTAAATGCCCTTGGAACTTACTCTCAACAGTGGGACCTAACTGTAAGTATTAAAAAGAGTAAAACAATGGTTTTTAACCCATCGGGCAAATTGATCACCGATAACACATTCTCATACCTTGGCAAACCGCTTGAAATGGTTAAAGAGTTCAGCTATCTTGGCATTGCGTTCTCTATAAGTGGCTCTTTCTCTAACGCTATCCAAACGCTCAAAGATAAAGCAAACAAGGCAATGTACCCTCTCGTAGACACTGTCTTCAAATTTAGCCTAGGAGTACCAACTTCTATGAATCTATTTGAAAAACTTATACAACCTATTGTATTGTATGGCAGTGAAATATGGGGTGCACTTTCTCATCACCAATTAAGTTATATTTTTAAAGACCCTAATCTCCTCTGCAAATACTTATTAGATTCAACCACTGAAAAGCCTAAATTAAAATTTTCGAAACTAATTCTTGGCTTAAAGCGAAACACCTCAACCTTAGCTGTATATGGTGATTTAGGTGCCATCCCTTCAACATTAAGCAGCATTCTACGAGTTATAAAGTTTTGGCACAGAATTACGCAATTAGACGGTGATACCTTGGTTAAAAAGGCATTCATAGACATTACATCTCTACTAGATAATTTATCAAACTGGTTAAACACTGTTAAAACAACACTGAATCTACTTGGCTTATCATCAATTTGGAATAACCCTTCCAGTTTCTCCGAAAAGGAAGTATGTAGAAAGTTAAAGAACGAATCAGCAGCACTTTTTATGAAATTTTGGCATTCTGAAGTTTCTTTAGCCAGTTTAAACTCTGATCGCAACAGTAAACTACGTACTTATAAGAAATTTAAATCTAATTCTAAACTGGAAACCTTTTTGACTACAGACCTAACTTTCGAACATCGAAAAGTGCTGAGTAAGTTTAGATGTAGTGACCATGCACTTTTGATTGAGGTAGGAAGGCACAAAGGCCTACAAGTGGAACAACGTCTCTGCAAAATGTGCCACTTAAACCTAGTCGAAGACGAATTTCACTTTTTGATGATATGCCCAGCGTATGATAATTTAAGAGCTGCCCACTGTCTGCTGCAAATGTCATGCTCTTGGACCCAAAGATACAATTTTCCACTATTATGAGGAGTGAAAACACTATAGTTATTAGACGCCTAGCTCAGTTTATCATGGATGCAAACAAACTGAGGGATTCACTTGAAACTGCGATCTAGATCAAGCCTGGATATACCAAGACACCTTATCGTACCCTTTCTTAGTCGTTTGTCATTTTACATTTCACCGCAGTTTCTTTTTATTCATTCTAGTTCTTTTTCTTTCTTCCTTTTTTAGTTCATTATTGATATTGTAGGTGTGTTAAGTCTTATTGCGTTATGTTCTTTTTGCTTAGCTTTGTTTTGTTTGATGTTTTTTAGCAGCCATGCCTGTAAATAGGTAGTGTATATGCTATGATGATGATGATGATGATGATGATGATGATGATGATGATGATGATGATGATGATGATGATGATGATGATGATGATGATGATGATGATGATGATGATGATGATGATGATGATGATGATGATGATGATGATGATGATGATGATGATGATGATGATGATGATGATGACAATGGAATACAGTAAAACTCCGCAAACAAGAACATGTTTTTCAAAAAGACAGACTGGCTAGGTTCTTATAAATAAGGTACTTATATGACATTTACAGGGTTTGGTTCTTATCACAAGGACAGTTATGACTATGATGAATATAAAGCTACAGTATACAGTATGTGTGAAATATACTTAAGGGTATAATGACTGCATTTCAATATCAGAAGGTATGGTATTTTTGTTATTGGCAAAGCAATTTAAATCATACAGCTAGATAAAAGAATTTGCATATTCCTGAAACTGTTGGAGGTGTCCAGTTGTCAATAATTTGTTTACACAGATTTGATGAAATTTCTTAATCATAGTGTACCATCTCATAAGAACATTGAAGTAAATCAGTCTGTATTTGGTTCTTATATTTGGGTGTCTTTTCCCACAAAATCAGTCTGCAGGTTCCTATTTTGCTATGTTCTTGTTTGCGGGGTGTTACTGTAGTAAGTATCAACTTTCTGTCGTTTTTGTCTTGAATAACTTTGCTGGTCAGCTGGTGGAATTGCTGACTTGCTCAAACTTGCTCAAACGATCAGACAGATTTCAACATTGTGGCCTGGGACAAGTGCATGTTAAACCATTTGTTCAGGGCCTTGCACAGATAAAACAGCATCACTTCTAAATTCTTATCGTTCATTTTCATCCTTGTTAAGCTGTTTCATAGCAAAATCATTCCTAGCGACCGTATAGGCCTAGTAAAACTTAGGCCATACAGAGCGAACACAAGATACGGGAAAGGATAACAGCATGCAATGAAGTAGCTTTTGAAAATTCCATTTTATGACGGAAAACATGAATTCGATGATTTCACGTACCTTTCCCTTCAATGTGAACCTTTTCACAGGTAACTTTTCAAGCCTGGTCCGACGAAAACAAACAATCACGTCAGCTCAAAATTTCCCGCCACTGCTACTAAGGCCTGGTACCCACTGACATCCCTGAAGGTCTTGGCGCATGCTCAGACGAATGTCGCCTATCTTGCAGCAGAGTGATCAATTTGGGAACGTTCTCTTCAGCTAGCCTCGCCTGATTTGGCACAGAATGTGTACCCTGTTACGCTAAAGGGTGCAGTTCAGTGGCTCTATTTCACCAATTGATCGAGAGACGGACACAGATCCTCTCCGACAACAATGAAAAACGTATCCTCGCCACAGTTCAAGCAATAGCATCCATTTTTTTTATAGAAAAAGAACGACAAAACCTTATTGAATTCTTCTTTTATCTGCATGATCAGAGAGCATGTGATGAAGCTACGAAGAGGTGACAGATCATGGATTCTCGTACCTCCAAATAGACAATCGCCAGTCACTTTTATGGTAAGGCCTTTTGCGCTCTACAATCTATAATCATTGCCGTGAAGAAACATAGTACTCGTTGGGCAACAGCTTTGGGAATGGATTAGTTTTGTCTGTCTGTTTTTGGGTCTGCTGTACCTGCTTCTGTCTGTTGTGAAATTTTTCAAAGAAGATTTTGCGGCTGTCAATGTCCAGCTCTATCACCACAGGCATTAGTAAGGTATGTAAAATCTACGCATGGATAGTACGGAGATGGAATGTTAAATCTAGTTGTCACATAGCCAAAAGCAGCGTCATAGCATAGTCTAGTCAATGGACTCAACTAAAAGGCAATATACCAACCACGCTGTCTTGCAAATGTTGTTACTATTTTTGAGTTTCATTATTTCAGCACTGAAAGAAGTAGTAGTAGTAGTAGTAGTAGTAGTAGTAGTAGTAGTAGTAGTAGTAGTAGTAGTAGTAGTAGTAGTAGTAGTAGTAGTAGTGGTAGTAGTAGTAGTAGTAGTAGTAGTAGTAGTAGTAGTAGTAGTAGTAGTAGTAGGAGTAGTAGTAGTAGTAGTAGTAGTAGTAGTAGTAGTAGTAGCAGCAGCAGCAGCAGCAGCAGCAGTAGTAGTAGTAGCAGTAGTAGTAGTAGTAGTAGTAGTAGTAGTAGTAGTAGGAGTAGTTTTTTATTGAAGTAGTAGGAACTGGGATGAGTTTCTGTAGAGTGTGTACATTTTTATACTTTCAAGAGGAAGTTAGCTTGCATAAAAGCGGCAGCGTTCCTCTTGCATTTCAATCAAAATGAAGCACCACAAGAAGTTTTTGTATTTTGGAGGACAACTTCGAAAAGAAGGTCAATATCTGTCTCCACTGGTACTGTGGATACGATTTTTCTGGATTTTGTCCACGATACCCTGCAAATGCTGCCAAATGAATAAATGTAGTTACTTATTTTGATTGCCTTCATTCCCCTCCTTCCACTGATATCTTCATTCTCCAGGCTCTTTGTTTAGCTTCTACTTTTATTTTAACCTTTATCCCCTAAATTGCAAACTTTGTATACAGCGCTTCGACATTTCTGGTCTGAGCAGCTCTTCTTGCGACTAATCTGCCCTCTAACGACTGAAGCTGCACGTATGACTTTAGGACGGAATGGAAGGTTTCACTCAGGCAAATTTGGATAGGTACTTGCTTCAAAATTTGGAGCGACTTGTATAGAAATGCGTCATATCAATGACCGCCGTAACAAAACAAGCACCCTCATCAAATTGATGTGGGTACACAAGAAATTGTGCCCAATTTCAATAGCTTTAGTTACCTTGACGCGAATTACTTGACTAGCTAATCACAAATTGTCATCAATGAATAGCCGACTTGCCAAAAATTAATGGATAGCAAACTTGCCAAGGAACAATTGAGTCAGATTTCATTGTAGTTCCTTCGTTGTATCTTCGATAAGAACTGGTGATATGCGACCTCTAGTACAAAAGAGCAATTAATGATACATCACAGGCATTTTTCAATGTCGAAGTGAAAGTACATGTCTTGCAGTTTCTACTTGATACTTCCAGTTCCCTTAGCCGTACCAAGCAGCGCATCCTTTTGCTATAACTCTTTCCTGATGCCAACACCTATCCTCTCTATCCAATTCAGTATCGTTCCCAATCTCACCCCTAGTGCTTGCAAAACAGCAAAATCCCTTAACAATGATTATTTTTCTGTCCTTCTCCAGTAAGTTATTCATTTTGAAGAAAAAGATTAATAATCAGCGACTTGTTTAAGTTTGCTGAAAGTGAAGCATGTTTTTCTTATTTCTTTATTTTTATGGAATTCATCTCTATTCATGTTCACAGAGTGCGAGTATGAAGTATGCTGGATTTCAGATTGGCTATTTGGTTGCGGGTATGTAATATTTACAAATTCCCTCAAGCAAACTGTCACGTGATGAGCATACGACAGTTTAATTTCTAATGCTTCAGGTTTGACAGAAGGGGATCAGATATTCAGTATGCCCGTCTCAGAGTGAACATGCGAAAATGCCAACAACCTATTATTATTATTATTATTATTAATCTATTAATCTATTAATCTATAAATCTATTAATCTATTATTATTATTATTTCATAATTTTAATTTCCAACGGAGAGGGCTAAATGGATGAGGGCAGCCGAGTCACAAGATAAATTCTCGGCTGTCCCAGTAAAGTTTTACTCTGAGGAAGATTTTTTAATCGAAACGTTAGGTCTTATAAAACAGTCTTATTCTTCATATTTTCTTTTCTGTTTTTCTTGAAGGTGGTTTTAGTTTTCATATTATTATTATTAATTATTATTATTATTATTATTATTATTATTGTCATTATTATTATTATTATTATTATTATTATTATTATTGTTATTATTATTATTATTATTATCAATATTATTATCATTATTATCAATTATTTCAAGTTGGCAACTTACATAGCTATGTGAAATTAAAAAGCTAATTCAAGCCAACAAATTAAATACAATGTCACATAAATATATACAAGGAAAACAAGTCAATAAAATTACAAAAATTGATATCAATGTACAAAAATCATATTAAAAATGGTGTAAAACTATAAAAAGTCGAGCCGAGGAATATACTGCCTGCAAAGTCTGCAGTCGCAGTCTTCATTGTTCCAATATTTGATTTTATTCTTAAATTGTTGCACAGAATTTGAATCCTTGATTTCCTGTGGAAGAGAGTGCCAAATACGCTGCCCTCTGTATCGAATTTTTTCAGTACCACAATTAACTGTATGTACCATAGGAAGTAAAAATGTATTGGCATTTCTCAAATTATAGGTGACACTTCTTTTCAAGAAAATTTCATCCATAAAACTGGGGTTTAAATCATTTGTAGTTTTGAACATTTCAGTCATTAGCAATTGCACATTTTTCTGGTGTATTGTTACAGATCTATCTTTTTCTAATAATGATACGAAGCTGGAAGTATAGTCCTTATATGCTATTCGTAAGGCTCTTTCATGCAATCTGTTGATCTTGTTATTTATTTTTCTGCTATTGAACATCCATACCAAAGGACAGTATTGGAACTAGCTAGTTACGAATGCTCTCATCAAAAGTCTTAATTTGTCAGTTCCAAGATATGTGGACATGCGTGACAAGGCAAATAGTTTGTTGCCAGCCTTTTTACAAATATTGCTCACATGCTTTTCAAAGTTGAGATTTGCATCAATCAACACCCCTAAAAGTTTCTCTTCTTGTGAATTGTCGACGGTACAGATGCCAATATTTATGCTGACATCTTGATTTGTTCTTTCACCAAAGATCATAAAGTGGCATTTGTCTTCGTTACGTTTCATGTAATTATTTCCAAACCATTCAGTTATGATTTTGGAGTCATTTTCTAACATGGAGATTACATTTTCGAGACGCATATTGCATGTATAAATAGTTGTATTATCGGCATAGTTGCATATATCTGTCTCTTGAATCGATAACAAAAGGACATTGATGTATATATTGAAAAAGAGAGGTCCAAGGACGGATTCTTGCGGAACACCAAGTTGAACATACTCATAGTTACTGAAAGAACCATTAATTTTTACTCTTTGTTGCCGATTTGCGAGATAGCTGTAGACAAGCAATAAAGCTTCACGGCTAAATCCGTATGCATGTAACTTAGCAATCAGTAAGTCATGTCGAATACAGTCAAAGGCCTTTGAAAGGTCCATGAATATGGCTCCAACTTTTCCACCCTTGTCGAGGCACGTTCTCCATTTTTCAATTGCCCGTATCAATGCATGTTGTGCATTGTAGCCCTTGCAAAATCCGCAAAGCAGAGATGATGAATACTGAGACATATGTGCTGATATTTGAGTACCCATGAGCCTTTCAAATACCTTTGACATTGTTAGGAGCACACTTATAGGTCTGTAATTACCCTTGAAGGTTTTGACCTCCTTTTTGAAAAGAGTAGATACATCGGATAATTTCAATTCATCAGGAAAGGAAGAATGTTCTATTGAGTTATTAAATATAATTTGCAAGGTTTCAGAAACTATTTCTGACTCGGATTTTAACAACTTTGGAGGGATACTCCTGAAAGGGGTTTCTTGAGAGGGGTTTATCTCACTAATCCCATTTTTTATATTTTCAATGGAGACCTTTTCAAATGAGAAACAACCATTGTTTTCATTGAGTGAACGAATTTTTCGACTACTTTGGTGCCTCGAAAATTTAAACACTATTTGATCGATGGGGTCACTAATATCTTCAGAAGCAAGAATAATGTTTTCATTTTCAATAATTCCAAGAGAATCTGCATGAACTTGAACTTACCGCTTGAAGGTGAGAGTGGCAGGATTATTTGGTACTCGATTATTTCTTTAGGGCCTGATTACATGAGAGTTTTTAACCCCGGGGTTGAGTTTCAACCCACCTTGCCGAGTTGAAAATCCATCCCATCCCTCCATTAATTCTTTGATTGATTTCAACTTTCTCAACCCCGGGGATGAAATAATACCATGGGCTGAAATTTCATCCCATCTTGAGCTAGCCGATGTGAAATTTCTAAGGCATTAATCCCCATTGTTTTCAACGTGTGCATGTCCTTGTAATCGCAATCTTGCTTCGACCCCGGGGTTGAATTGCCTTTGATGCTTGCGTGACACGTTGTACATGGCGCGCTTTTTCATTCACGGGGGTGAAATGTTATGGATTGCTTTTTCATACCCGGTGGTAAAAATATGCATGTAATAGCAAACTCATTTCAACTCGGTCAGGTGGGTTGCAACTCAACCCCGGGGTTGAAAAACCTCATGTAATCAGGCCCTAAAGTCCAGATTTGCCTCCTCCTCAAAACCAGAGCTTTCAGATTTTGGCCTAAACTACAAACGCGCCGTCTTGGGAATCTCCTCAAAGGAAAGACATAGCATGGAAATTCTGGACAAGGACCCGTGTGCAAAGGCACGCATTTGATTAGAAGCTTAAAACTGAAAACTGACAAAAATATCAATGAATATAGTTACCAAGTAATATCTTTCATCAGTTAAAAGGAATTAATAAAGAGAAGCCATTGAGCACGACTGAGCACTCTCAAGGTTATTATCCTTGGGAATTTTGCATTCTTTGGGTGTATGTGATTATTTGTTACGTAATAATTCCAATCAAGCAAATGGATTTGATTCTAATAATGAAGAATTTTTCATATCCAAGGGAATTATTTCGCTGATGAATAACTTTTATTCGGTGAAAAGTACGAAAAAACAACAACCTTCACTTCACTTTTTACTACTGCTACTCCAGATGCATGACACCAGAGAGAGTGTTAGACGAGCCAACGAAGCATACTTCATTGGCTTGGCCAACACTCTGTCACCTAAAGGACTTAACAGAACCACAGGCCGCTAACACGAATAATTCCACACTAACTGAATCTACTGGCACACTTTCCTAACCTTCCCATCTTACTCGACAGTACCATAATCATCATTATCGTTGTCATTACTTCACAATATACAACCATATCATCATCATCATTCTCATCATTATCATCACCAACTACATTATCATTATTATTACCTGTTGAATATGTTTCCAGTTGTTTGATGTTGTTGGTCTTGTTGTTGTTGTTGTTGGAAATTGAACTTTGGACTTTATGACACCATAGGATGACTTGACCTTGAACTTTGACCTTACTAAAGTAAGATTGTGCTTAGTATACCCTGGAGACTCGTGGCTATAAAAGCGTTGGGCGCGTTTCTTTGCGCAGTGTTTTTAGTTCATCAAGCTTCAAGTCAGAGAGCAGCTCAAGGTACGAAGTTCTTGGCCTAGTTTCTTAGCTTTGGTTAGGCCCGTAGGCCCACACAGATAAGATGCGTTTATAGCTATGAGGACAAATAGATAGTAAGTTCTGTTGTTCAATTTTTGAACTTGCTTGTTTACTTTATTCGTTTTTCAGAGTTAATTTAGCAGTTATTCATCTCACATTTTTTCTAATGTTTTTTGGACTTTGCACGTGTACGATTCGTAGGTCTAATCTTTTGTTATTATATCCGTGGACAATGTCAAGAACTATTACGATGTTTAGATTTATTTAACTTATTTTCGTTTATGTTTATTTATAGCGAGCAATCAATTAATCAATCATTGTGAATGCCAGCACTTTGTGTATTTGCTTGGTGTCTGCTGGGTTCCTTGTTGGATTCGTTCGTTCCCCTCTGTAGTGAGTTATTGCTGGGAAGCTACATCAGTTCGTATCTAAGGAGACAGATCAATCAAGAGTTATGGTGTTGTGTGGAGACGATGGTGTTGACATTGAACACATCCGACATTTGAAGCAAAGCAGAGCAAATGCAAAACGGGAGTTGACGAAAGCTGTGAACCGTGTTGCAGATGTTCTTGTTGTTGGACAAACTCTGGATGACGTGAGAGCTGCAGATGGCAGGCTCGTGGAAACATTCAACAATTTCAAAATGGCATGTGAAAGGTACAAGTCTGTGATCGTAGATGAAATTGACATTGAAGAATGCCTTACGTACATGCACGAAGCTGAGACAAGATTTCACGATATCAAAGAAAGAGTTTCTCTGTTGATTCATTCCCTTGACAAAAGATCACCGCTGCGAAAAAATGATATTGGACCCGAAGATTCGGTAAGTGAAACCAAATCACGCTTTTCCAACTCTCATGTTTCTTCAAGGAGCTCTAAGAATTCAAGGAAGTCAGGGAGGTCTGCACTTCAGGACATGATGTTGAAGAATGCTGCAACAAAAGCATCCTTGCTTGCAGAGGCTTCGATGTTAGAGGAGTGTCAAGATATTGCCAATGAAGAGTTGCGACTGAGTCAAAGGAAGAAGAGGCTGACACTGGTCACCAAACTTGCGAAGCTTGAAGCTGAGGAAAGAGTCTGCGCTGAATTTGCCATGGCAACAGGGTCACGAGGTGAGATATGTGATGAACCCCTGAGAAAGCCAGCGTTTGACACTACATTTCAGCAGAAGACAACACATTCCAGAATACACCACAGGACAGAGGATGAAAGGAGATTACATGACTCACACCGGCCACCAGTATCATTTGCATCAAGTCGGCGTGTAGACAACAGTTGGAGTGTATTCAGCGAACAAGCACGAAAGAAGCCAATGGTGATCAATGGTGAGCAATCCATTCAATCTTCTTCAGAATTTGTCAATCCCCCTCAAAGGCAACGTCCTTTGAATCCCTTTGCTCCCCCTTGGAAGTCCCCTGCTCAAGTAAACCCTGTTGATAAATCATGCAACCCCAAACCCCCTCCTGGATCTTTTGCTGACCCTTATATGTCCCCCCCTCAACGAAACCCTGCTGATGAAACACGTATAAATACGACCGTAAATGGCGAAGAGTACCTTGATACGATGAAGAAACTGACAATTGCTGCACTACTACCAAAGTCAGAATTGAGTGTGTTTGATGGTAACCCATTAAAGTATTTTCTATTCATTCGCTCCTTTGAGAATAATGTTGAAAAAGACACTTGTGATTTCAGTAGACGTTTGCAACTTCTGGTACAGTTTTGTTCAGGCAAGGCAAGAAGAGCAATAGAAGGATGCATTCTCCTCGAACCTCAGGAAGGCTACATGAAGGCGAAACAAATCCTGGCTGAACGTTTTGGTGATGCATACACCGTATCAAACTCATGGCTGAAGAAAGTCTCTTGTGGCCCTGTGATAAAGCCTGGTGACAGAGAAAGTTTGCAAGAGTTAGCCGATGACCTCGAGAATTGTGAACTGACCTTGAAGGCTGCTGGCAGAATTACACAACTGAATAATGAAGACCGGCTGGTGAAAATTCTAGAGCGATGCCCAAACTTTGTGAAGTCTCGTTGGCAATCTCGAGTGAAGGAAATCAGATCAAGTCTCAGGGAACCCACTGTTGAAGATGTGCGGCGTTTGATCAGGATGATATCAAAAGAGAAGAACGATCCTGTGTTTGGCGCCATCATGGACAATGTGAACAGGGAGCAGTTATCACGGAATGACAAGATCAGAAGACCGAATGCAGTGAGTTTGCAGCGAAAATTGAATTTCAGTATCCAGACCAATGACGGGAAGCCAAATGTCACTTCATCAAACGTACAATGTTATTTCTGCGAACAGAATCACAAGTTGGCAGACTGTGAAGAATTCAAGAAGAAAACCGATGAGGAAAAGTTTAATTTCATTCTTTCAAAGAAGCTCTGCGACAACTGTTTGTCATCTTTTCATTTTTCCGCTGGATGCAAACAGAGGAAGGCTTGCATAGTTCCAGGCTGTGATCTTCGTCGCAAACATCTAACATCGATACATGAATCTGTGGTGGCCCATGAGAAGAGGCGCAAGGATGACTGGAGAAAACATATGCAAACTGATTCGACTCAGCACAATGAAAAATTTGTTGGAGTAACAAGATGTGATGACCAGGGAGGAGCCAACAATGGATTGCCAATAGTGCCGCTGAAGGTTAAAGGGACAGAAAGCGACAAGGTATTTAACACTTATGCTCTTCTCGACAGTGGATCTACTGCCTCTTTTTGTAGTGAGACCCTCCTGGACAAACTTGGTGTGACTGGAAGAAAGTGTCAGATGTCACTTGCTACAATCAGTGGTGTTGATACTAATTGTCAGACATCAGTTGTCAGCTTAGAAGTGATGAACCTAGAAGAGACGATACACATTCCAATGCGCAATGTGTTTTCTACAAAAACCATGAACATCTCGACATCAGCATTGGCCTGTCAAGAGGATGTGAAAAGATGGCTGCATTTGGATGGAATCACGTTGCCAGACACAATTTGTGACGGTGAAGTCAATTTGCTGATCGGCGTGGATGTACCAGAGGCTTTACAACCGGAAGAAGTGCGAAGGAGTGAGGATGGTGGTCCGTACGCTATAAAGACAGTTTTTGGTTGGACGCTCAATGGCCCAATTGGTGTTTCCTACAATCAAGGTAATCATTGCTTCTTTTCCAATCCTGTTTCATCAGATGACCAACTCTATGATCAATTGAAGAAGTATTTCAATCACGAATTTGAAGAGTCAAATGTTGATGACCATAAAATGATGTCAGTAGAAGATGGCAGAGCTTTTGCTGTGTTTCAAAGGTCCATACAACTACAACAAGGCCATTATTATGTTTCAATTCCGTGGAAGTGCAACCCTCCTGATCTACCGAATAATCGGCAAATGGCACAAAAAAGGTTGGAATACTTGAAATGCCGACTGCAAAAGGATTCAAATTTGAAACAGCGATATAGCACATTCATTGACGACTTGCTAGAATAGGACTATGCAAGACAGGTTCCAGAAGAGGAGATGGAAATGGACAACGGCAAATTATGGTACCTGCCACATCATAGCGTGACACACCCGAAGAAGCCAGACAAGGTCAGGATTGTGTTTGACTGCGCTGCAAAGTACAAGAATGTCTCCCTCAATGACAAGGTTCTCCAGGGTCCTGACTTGACAAATTCCCTCATTGGTGTATTGTGCCGATTTAGAAAGGAGCCCATCGCCCTAATGGCAGAAGTCGAAGCAATGTTTCACCAGGTGCGTGTGACTACTGAAGATGTAAATGCCTTGAGATTTTTATGGTACCCGCATGGCGATTTAACACTGACTCCTGTTGAATATCAGATGATGGTACACCTGTTTGGAGGTATATGGTCTCCGAGCTGTGCAACATTTGCCTTGCGAAGAGTCGCAGAAGACAATGCCAGTTTGTTCGACAATGAAGTGATTCAAGCCGTGCGACGAAACTTCTATGTGGACGATCTTCTGAAAGCTGTGAAGGATGCAGACGAAGCAATTATGATGCAGAAGCAACTCACTGATTTGTTGGCTCGAGGTGGCTTTCATCTGACCAAATGGGTAAGCAATTCTCGATATGTTTTAGATGCAATACCAGAGGATGAAAGATCAAAGGAACTGAACAATGTTCATCTTGAAGACGACAAACTCCCGACTGAAAGAGCTCTTGGGTTGCAATGGGATGTGGAAACTGACAAATTCACCTTCAATATCAATTTAAAAGATATGCCATCAACCAGAAGAGGACTGTTGAGTACAATTTCATCTGTTTATGACCCGCTTGGATTCATTTCGCCATACATTTTGAAAGCCAAGATTATCCTCCAGCGATTGTGCAAGGACAATGTAGGCTGGGATGAGCAAGTATCTGGTCTCAATCTCAAGGAATGGGAAAGCTGGCGGGATGATCTTACAAAATTGGAGCAAATTGAAGTCAAAAGATGCTATACGGGAACAGGAACTGGCAGTGCTGTAATCAACCAGCTACATCATTTTAGTGACGCATCCGAAGTGGGATATGGAGCTGTAACGTACCTGCGATCAGTAAACAAAAATGGTGATGTGTCATGTTCATTCGTGCTTGCAAAGTCTAGACTAACTCCCCTAAAACGAGTGACAATCCCAAGACTGGAGTTGGCTGCTGCAACTCTTGCTGTCAAGTTGGATTCAATGCTGGTTAGAGAATTGGACATGAAACTCGGTGAGTCAGTTTTTTGGACAGATAGCACAGCTGTACTACGTTACATAAGGAATGAAAGCCGGAGATAGCATACATATGTTGGGAACAGAATCGCAGTGATACACGACGGATCCAGTCCAACTCAATGGCGATATGTTGATACAAGTTCAAATGCAGCAGATGATGCATCCAGAGGGCTCAGTGCAGACAGCTTGATAAATAGTGATAGATGGCTGCATGGCCCAGAATTTCTACGGAAAGAAGAGCACGATTGGCCCAAAAGTGTGTTTATGGAAGATTTGTCCGAAGATGATGTCGAAGTGAAGAAGATTGTGCAAACACATTCAGTGCAAATCAATTCATCAAATGGTATGACCAAACATGTATTCTCGAAGTTCTCAGATTGGACCGTTCTGAAGAAATCTGTGGCATGGCTGTTGAGGTATAAAAGTTGGCTGCGGAGAAACATCACGAGTAGCAACGAGACAAGAAATCAAATGTGGCAGATTGACTACAGAAGAGATGCGTGAAGCCGAATGTGCAATTGTGAAATGCGTGCAAAGCGAATGTTTTGTCGAAGAATTGAAACTACTGCAGTCACCTCAGAAGTCAGTCAGAAGATCAAGTTCCTTATGCAGATTAGATCCAGTTATCCTTAACGGCGTGATCAATGTTGGTGGTCGACTCAACAATGCTCCGTATCAGAGTCATGAAGCAACACACCAGATTATTCTTCCGAAGCAGCATCATGTAAGTGACCTCATAATTCGATATATGCACATGCGATCTGCACACTTTGGACAAGAGTATGTTCTGGTACGCATTCGAGAAAGATTTTGGATCATAAAGGCAAGGCCGTCAGTGCGCCGAATTATCAGAAGTTGTTTCGATTGCAAGCGTCGATGTGGAAAGCTTGGAAAGCAAAAATGGCAGACTTGCCCGAAGACAGGGTGACAGCAGACAAACCACCATTTTCCTTCGTTGGAATCGACTGTTTTGGCCCGTTTTTGGTCAAGAGAGGAAGATGTATTGTGAAAAGGTATGGAGTCATATTTACTTGCCTTACAATAAGAGCGATTCATCTCGAGATTGTTCACAGTATGGACACAGATTCATTTATAAATGCCTTAAGAAGATTTAGTTCCAGACGTGGAAATCCAGAAGAAATACGATGCGACAACGGCTCAAACTTCAGAAGTGGCGAAAAGGAACTCCGACTTGCAATACAGCAATGGAATCAAGGTCAAGTACATCAGTTTCTACTTCAAAGAGACATAAATTGGATATTCAACCCACCGACAGCTTCGCATATGGGTGGTGCATGGGAGCGTGCAATAAGATCTGTAAGGCGAGCTCTGAATGCAATTTTGAGAAATCAGACGATCGATGATGAAGGTTTACAAACCCTCTTCTGTGAAGTTGAAGCAATTCTCAACGCGAGACCGCTCACCAAAGTGTCAGACGATCCTCAAGATTTGAATGCAATAACACCAAATCATTTGCTGCTTCTAAGATCTGACAAGAATTTCCCGCCTGGTGTTTTCAAGAGCAAAGATTCGTACAGCAAGAGAAGATGAAAGCAGGTCCAATATATGGCTGACATATTCTGGAAAAGATGGACCAAAGAATACCTCCCAACTCTTCAAGTCAGGCAAAAGTGGCACTCAATCGAGCGTAACCTAAAAGAGAATGACTTGGTACTTGTTGTGGAACAAACGCAGCACAGAAATCAGTGGCCTTTGGGAAGAGTATTGGAAGTGTATGGAGGTAGAGATGGCCTTGTCCGCTCAGCAAAGGTGAAGACGATGAATTCTGAGTATCGAAGACCTGTAACAAAGCTATGTTTGCTGGAAGCAGCTGTGGAAGAAGATTCAACATAGAAATTATTAGAAAAGAAACAGTCTCCTATTAATCGCCTGTTTAGGGGCGGGTATGTTGAATATGTTTCCAGTTGTTTGATGTTGTTGGTCTTGTTGTTGTTGTTGTTGTTGTTGGAAATTGAACTTTGGACTTTATGACACCATAGGATGACTTGACCTTGAACTTTGACCTTACTAAAGTAAGATTGTGCTTAGTATACCCTGGAGACTCGTGGCTATAAAAGCGTTGGGCGCGTTTCTTTGCGCAGTGTTTTTAGTTCATCAAGCTTCAAGTCAGAGAGCAGCTCAAGGTACGAAGTTCTTGGCCTAGTTTCTTAGCTTTGGTTAGGCCCGTAGGCCCACACAGATAAGATGCGTTTATAGCTATGAGGACGAATAGATAGTAAATTTTGTTGTTCAATTTTTGAACTTGCTTGTTTACTTTATTCGTTTTTCAGAGTTAATTTAGCAGTTATTCATCTCACATTTTTTCTCAGGTTTTTTGGACTTTGCACGTGTACGATTCGTAGGCCTAATCTTTTGTTATTATATCCATGGACAATTTCAAGAACTATTACGATGTTTAGATTTATTTAACTTATTTTCGTTTATGTTTATTTATAGCGAACAATCAATTAATCAATCATTGTGAATGCCAGCACTTTGTGTATTTGCTTGGTGTCTGCTGGGTTCCTTGTTGGATTCGTTCGTACCCCTCTGTAGTGAGTTATTGCTGGGAAGCTACATTACCACATAACGTAATCCTCATAACCTGCCTACATAGCCTCTGCGTAGCCGTCATATCTAACCAATCACATGTAGCCTCTCCTATTCAAATTTCTGTACATATTCTAATCTTCAATGCAACTATCCCATAACAGCCCTGAAGAAGTCCTGCATGGCAGGACAAAATATTGGCAAAACATATATAATCAAATAAAGACGCGTTAAATCGACTCATTCTTTGCTGTTATTCTTCGTCGTGTTGCGGTGTTACTACCGACAATTTATTCTTTATCCATCATCGCAAGCATCTGCGGATCCGACGAGCGACGTTTATATCGTGGCCTTTTCTTTTTCGATTTATTGAACCTTCACTTTCCCCAGTTTTTACCCCAGCTTGCACCCAGTTTTTAAGCGCGCTGGTGCTTTTCACTCATGAGACATCGTGCTCTGATTGGCTGATCATTTCATTTCATTTTATCATATTTTAACACAAAACCCTATCAGCTAAAAAAGGAGAAACTATACAAATGTCTATTTACATATATATATAAAATCTTACAACTTTGCTGGTCTTCCTAGGGATCGTGCTTCGGGAAGGATGCTAATTTTGTAGGAATTCCTTCAGTTTCCTTTTGAATAGGGTGATAGTGGAACTTGCTCTGATTTCTAATGGGATTTCATTCCACGTCTTTGCACCAGAATAGAAAAAACTGTTTTTGGAGAATTCTAGGTTCTGCCTTGGAGTGTCAATATCTAACTGATTTCTTGTTTGATAACTAGATATTTGAGATCTGGTAACAAGTCTCCCTCTTAAGTTGTCCGGGCAGAGGCCATTCATTATTTTATAGATCATCACGGCCCTGTCAAATTTTATCAAGTTTTGGACTGAAAGCCAATTGCATCTCCACCCATCTTTTAATCTAGAGCCTTCTATTAGCGTTCGTGCTCTAGTTTGCAGACGCTGAAGATGATCAAGCTTTGTGTTTGACAAACTGCCCCATAGTTCATCACTGTATCTCAGATGACTCTCAAGCAGTGCCTTGTACACCTGATCCAATTTTGATTGCGGTAGTATGTTCTTTAATTTCCGCAGGGACGAGAGAGCATTTTTAATTTTACCTTTGAGGTTTTTATATTGCTCGTTCCATGTAAGGTTTTCGTCCACTGTAATTCCAAGGTATTTGACTTTTTTGACCCGTTTGATTGGTCCTCCATTTATGTTTACCTCTAGTGGACCTTGGATACGGTTAGTTTGTCTTTTGTGACCAACAACCATGTATTCTGTTTTATCAGTGTTCAGACTGAGCTTATTCTGCCGTAACCATTCTGCAATATTGTCAACCTCAGTTCTTAGATCATTGCAGAGTTCGTCAATATCTTCAGGAGAGCAAGTTACGCTGGTGTCATCCAGCATACATGTTTGTGGTGCATTTATTGAGGCACTGCTCAAAGTCATTGACATACAGAATGAAGAGGAGAGGCCCCAAGCACGAACCCTGAGGAATACCGCAGTGAACAGTTTTTAGGCTAGATTTGTGGCCATTCACCTGACAGTATTGTTTTCTATTCGTCAAGTACGATGTGAACCACCGAAGAGGTGTCCCTACAACGCCGTACTTAGTAAGCTTTGAGAGGAGAATACCGTGGTCCACCGTATCGAAAGCCTTTTTGAGGTCTAGAAATACGCTTATGTTAATTTTGCGTTTGTCAATGTTAGAAAACCACGCATCTGTTACGTTAAGTAGTGACGTTAAAGTGCTATGCATCTTCAAAAATGCGTGTTGACATTTTGAAAATTTCTTATGCATCTTCAAGTAATTTGAAACTTGATCATGCCCTAGTTTTTCTAGCAACCTCGAGAAACAGATAACACGGATATAGGCCTGTAATTGCCCATGTCGTTCTTCGAACCAGACTTGAAAATAGAGGTCACTCTTGCTATTTTCCACATGTCAGGAAAAATACCCATTTCAAATGAAGAGTTGAATATGGCAGCTAGAGGCCTACATAAAATTCCTGCTGCATCTCTTACTAATTTTACAGAAACTTTATCATATCCTGCAGATTTGGAGCACTTCAACTTTTTGATTTCTTTTTCGATAGTGCTTGGATCAACCGGATGAAATTCGAAACGAGGGGCTGTAGAAGGCCCTTCATCAATTACGTATTTTAGTGGGTCATCGGATTCTTTAGTTTCGATTTTTTCCGCAAGTTTTGGGCCTATGGTGGTAAAGTGGTTATTGAATGCTTCCGCAATTTCCTTTTGCTTTTCAACCAGTTGACCCTCGTACATAACGGATCTGGGAGTCGTGGAACTCTGATTTTTGTTTAAGACTTTGTTAATCGTTTTCCACATCTCCTTGGGGTTATTGGAATTCTCATCTATCAAGCTGCGGTAGTGGCCTTCGACAGCTCTTCGGAGTTCACTGGTCACCCTGTTTCTTAGGCGTTTGTACTCAGGCCATATTGAACGGTCTTTTTCAGCTCTCTTCTTAGCCCGGTCTCTCTCAAGTATCAAGTTCTTGATACGGGGAGTTATCCAGGGAGAAGGTGCATGCCTCGCTATTCCTTTCCGTCTCTTTAACGGTGCATGCACATCTAAGATCGAGTGGAAAAGATCGTAGAAATTATTTGCCATTACATTAGGGTCATCCCAGGCGGTGGATGTAGCCATTTCCCAATCAACGCTTTGCAGGTCGAACAGAAAAGCTTCCCTATCATAATTCGATTCGATCTCAAATCGAATCTCGATCGTCCTTCGATCTCGTTCTTCTTCAAATTCTGCAAGCGCGAGACTTCAAAATTTTGGAGGGAAGTGGTTTGAGGCTTTGAAACTTGAAGCAAACAAAAGACAAATAATCCAAGGTAAGGGTCGTTTGTTTCTCTTTAAAATTAACTAACTGCAAGTAAAATAGGTTTCAAATCTTTAAAAAGCTGGGTGTAAAATTCAATATCCTATTTCTTTGAACTGAACGGCTTCAAAGAAACTTGAACTATTTTACAGTAAATCTGCCGTTGGACTTTTCTGAAATCTTAGATATTTTCAGAATTACAGTGTTTTTCTTCTTTTTTCAGAATTCAAAAAAATTTTCGAAAAAAACTTAAAACTATCGTAATTTTTAAACCTCGTGATGAAAGATCATATAATTTTCAAGAAAACCATAGTTTATGGATGCCTACAATATGGTCTCAAGCAAAACTCTGTCACTCTTCTGGTTTGTGATTTAGAAATTTGATGACGTCACACAGTAAAATGAACTGAAATATAAAAGAGGCCGTAATTTCGACAAATAATAGAGGTTTCTGAAAAGTCCAACGGTAGAGTCATAGAAAAGTTGCTAAAATAGGTCATTGAATTTTACACCCACTTTTTTCGTAGATTTCAAGATTTGGAACCTATGCTACTGCAAGTACAATTGCTAGCGTAGCATTTTACAATCTACGGATTACTGTTCTTTTCAAATTTTTTTCAGCTTTCCTCATGAAGGTTGTTGTGAAATCTTCATGCAGCTAGGGTACGGACATCTAGATATGTTTTTAAAAGTTTCCGAGGAAGAAGAATATAATCGTGATAAAATATCGTTCGAAACAACAGGAGTAAAAACAAGGGGGAAGGGAAGCGGCAATATTTGCTAATAGTCTTAACGTCATGTTTATCATTGCTTTCCAAGTTTCTTCATTAACGAAAACGTTTGACTTGCTTGCCTTAAAACGGCTCTTTGACGTTAGTTTTCAACGAGAAATCCCAGATGCAAATCGATATTTCTTTTCATATTTACAGGTGCATTTGAGGCAATTGATTACTGGTCGATGTCATCGGAAGAACAAGTCTGAACAGGAGATGGACATTAAACATTTCTTAAATGTATATTGCGAAGGATATTTGCGAGATTTGTTGATTGATATCGCTGCCATGAAACTCTGTCTTTTTTGCGAAGAACTATTGCCCCTTCTGTCAGAGAATTCATTTGTATATGCTTCATTGGGATGAAACTTATTTGAAGAATAAGAAGAGAATTCTGAACTATCATATATGGAGGTGAATGCTACAATTAATTTCGCAAACGATTTTGAATATCTGTGCTTTTCGATTTACTGAAAGTTTCCGGAAAATTTAGGCTATGCGTCTTTTTCGACAAACAGTGCCCCAATCCTTCACCCAACTCCTATAGAAGTTGCAAGTCTGTAGGAGTGGAAACCGGCATTGTCAACCAAAATTTCGGAAATGTGTGGATTACTTCTTGCATAAGAGCACCAGAAAGGATAGTGTCGTGTTACAGTAGAGCGGGTTGCATATGAAGTAGAAATGAAGTGGGACGAACTGGATTGCTTATCTGAATGGGACGAACTTGACCCTGAAATTAAATTTTCCACCTCAGTCAGTGTTTTCAAGAAAAAGATCTTGTCTCTTATTCGTCCAACTTGTAAGCCCGTTTATAGCATTTTTGACCCTAAGGGTTTGTCCATCTTAACACAGTTACGTGTCGGACTCAGCAAATTAAATTCTCACAAGTTCAGACATAACTTTAGGGATACCTTGAACCCTATGTGCCCAATTAATGATGGCATTGAGGATACGGAACACTTTTTGCTGCTCTGCCATGCCTATGCTTTGATCAGGTGTGATCTTCTCGACAGCGTAAATGCGATTCTGCAAACAAATGGTTTATCTAGCCTTTCTTTACAAGAAATGACAAAAGTTCTCCTGTATGGTCATGAAAGGTTACCGGCTGATGCAAATAAGAAAATCTTATTGGCGACATTAGAATACATCCATGCTTCAGAACGCTTTCAATAGACGAATTGGAAACTAGAAGTCCTAGTTACTATAGTTTCTTCTCTCATGTCACGTGGTATATAGCACCTTGTACTTGTAAATTTTATTTCAAGTATCTGTATTTATTGTAATATTAATTCTATGTATGCATAGCGTTTTGTAAATGTTAGTCTTGTTGCATGTCTCTATGTTAAAGGCCATGGGGTTGTCATTGTCCCGTGCTCCTCTTGGCATCGTCCCTGTAGTGTTGCATAGTTAATCTAGTAGTATAGTAGAACGTAGCCTTGTAATTGTAATATTTTATATGGATAGAAAAAAAAGTGGAGCTGTATTTGAACGGAAGAAATATAACATGTTGTTTTCGTCATGAAAACTATGTAGCATTTTAGATACTATTTTTCAAAGCTCCTCAAAATCTTTTCTACGTTTTGTGCTGGTATTATAAAAGATATCTTTTGTCCTCCAGCACGTAATAGGAAGTCGTGCCGTGGCAGCAGAACAACAAAGCAGCATCAGAGAAAATATCATTTTTAGAGGTACACGCGTATTTTTGAGATACTAAAACTTTGATACAGTATTGAAAGCTTCTCTGAATTCTTATTATTATCATCCGAGTAGAGAGAGAGAGAGAGTTTCGTTAAGGGTTTCTTGTAAGTTCCTTCAGATTTCCATTGACAGGAGGCCCCTCAGATTTCCATTGGTATTGGTGGGGGGTCTCGTGGATGGGGATCACATAAGAAACTTTGAGGAAAAGAAATAGGCAAAAGATGATATGATGTGGTTCTGTAAACAAACTTCCATAAGAAACTGCCTGTAAGAAACTCTTTCATAAAGACTCAGAAGGTAGAGTATTTTCAAAACACTGGAGGTGTCTCGAAAACAGTTCACAGCAGGGCACAAGCGGCGAACCCTTATTGATCTTTCTTTACTCATATAATAACAAGTATTTTTAGGAACTTTCGATTCGAGATCAAAGTTTTAGTATCTCAAAACAATGCATGTTTACTTCCATGAGTTTAAAAAACGTAACACTGATGTCTATGCTTGCTATATGATGCTGCTTTGCTGTTTGACTGCCAGGGGGTGATTTCCTACTACGTATTGGAGGACTAAAGATATCTTCTATGATATCTACTCAAAATATGAAATTGATTATGAGAGGTTTTGACAAAAAGTCTTTGAAAAGTTAAATGGTTTTTCGTGGTGAAAGCAAAATGTACATTTCTTCCGCTTGCTGCTATTTGTAGGAAGATTAAACACAGCTCCATTTCATTTCATTTCACGTACCTGCTACATTGAAAGACATCACTGTCTTCTCTCGTTCTCTTATGCAAGAAGTATGGGCTGTAAAAATATAGCTATGCGACATTTTGGTTGATATTTTCGGCTTCAACTCCTTGAGACTTGCAAATAAGGCAAAAATTGGGAGAAGGATTGGGGCACCGTCTATCGAGCTAGACGCATAGCAAATGGGAGCGATTTGATCGTGAAACTGGGAGTGCATTGCAGTAGAGAAGTGGATATTTCTCTTCAAAACAGTTGAGGTAGGTTTATAGACTTTAAATTATCAGTTTGGGCTCGCCTTTTGCTAAGTTTTGTAGGATTTGTTTCGCAAAAATGACTGCAATGAGTTTCAAAATGCCACGAATCGGCCAATTTTAGCGATCGCATTGTGATACCGAAAACACTTATAGTCCGAGGTACGGAGAATCTTCTCCCGTTGAAATTTTGACGAAAACCGACATAGCCGAGTGTGCAATGCTTTTTTGGGATTGTGGTCAAAACGGTCAAAAATGGCCTAAACTTGGCCGCAAAACGTGGTAAACAAAACGACGGCACATGATTGGTCAGTTTTAGGAGAAAATGTTATCTGATCAAAGTGTGGCGAAGAACCTCACGAGAGCTTTGACAAAAGGAAAGATTTGTCCGCAATGCTGTCTATTCTCAGCCTGAATTAAAACACGCTCCACTTTGTTTTGAAGATCTGAAGTGGTCGTAAATCGATCCCCTGTTTTTGACGAAAATTACCGAGCCAAAAAAATTGAAAAAATGATCCTAATGTAGGGTAGCCTTTTTAGCAACAGAACAACGTTTGCAGCATTCCCATCGGCTTCTCACTTATTTTTCAATAACAGATTGCGTTTGGTCACTTTTTTGGGTCACCGGGTTTAAACATTTAAAAATATCTTAAAAATTTTAGATGAATTTATCTCTGATTGACAGGTGCTCTTTTTCAGGATTTTTGGTGAATTTTTCCCTGGCACTTACCGTCGCTGGGATAATCCAACTTAGCATTACTTGGCATAAGAAGTTTCCCCAGCTGTTAGAGGGATATTGGTTTGTTGTTTTTTATATGTATTCCATTAAAAATTTACAATACATGGTTACTTACTATAACTACGCCTAACGCTACCCTACTACGGAGACGATACCCCAAGGAGCAAAACATTTTGTCTACCCAGGGGTCATAACATAAAAAAAGAGAAAAAAGAAAAAAGAGATAACAAAAAGATACACAGAGCCTACAAGTTAAGGATTCTTGCAACCAAGTTTGTTGTTGTTTGAATTCGGCAAGGTGTCCCAAAAGCGGTTCCTTATTTGCACAGCTATAAAAAGCCAACCTATTTTCGTTGTGAATTGTAGGCTATTTTAACCTCAATCTCTTGCTTAACATTAAACGACATGTAGTATAATCACCAATCTTTCTGACTTTCAGTCAAATTTAATTGGGAATCAAATCTTCAACATTTCATTGTTCTGACTCTGATAATGTGACCACAGTAATACCATATTTGGAGAGTAGTCAACAAAAATTTCTTTAAGACCTCCATACATTTTTCTCGTTTGTCCAATTTATCTCAAACATACATTTTTCGATTGCTTTTGAGGAGTGCTTTCATTTGATGTATAAGTTATTTGTATTTGATGACGTCACTTCACTAGTAAATAAATGTAAAATTTAAACAATTGTTGTCTTTCTGCTTTATCTTATTAACTTGATTATTTCTGAGTCCATATGCACTAGATAACAGGACTAGACTTAGAAATAATTGTGAACAAAATCAGCACATGGAACAAGAAGCTAATTAAAAGCTAATTGTCCAATAAAAAGAAACTGAAAATATCTTAACAGTACGTGTTTTGAATCTGAATATGAAAAGTACATATTTCCTACAATTTAAAACATATTTGGAGAAAATCAGTTAAGGTTACGGTAAACGTTTGTAACATGAAAATTGGTTTTCGCTCCCTGAAAGCGAAACTATTAATACATCATTTGATGCACAAGGATGTGGGAATTTTAGCCATATAGAAATTATTGGCTAAACATATAAAAACACATACAGTAAATCCCCGCATATAAGAACCTACCAAAGTCATAACCTAGAGGCTGTTTTCCCTAAATTGCAATTAAGTACCTTGCAATTAAGAACCTGTTTCAGTCTGATGAAACATTGGTTCTTATTGCAGAGGTTGCAAAGTTGATAGTTGATTACTGTTTTCAAGGTCATTGTGGTACCAGTTGGGTTTGAAAGATTTATTCTCCAATTACTTATTGTGTCCATAAGAACGCTTCTAAAACAAATAATAGGGCTGAACATCTTTGTGAGACTCTCAAGAGAACAACATGAGGTACCCTTCAAATAAGAACCTTTATGCCTTGAAATTAATCTAAGTATCTTTGAAATAAGAATCAATTTCAGCCTGGCTCTCAAAAAAAGTAGGTTCCTATATGAGAGGATCTACTGTATAAAAAATATGGGACACACTTTCCTAGCTCCAAGTCTGCCCATGCCATGTGGAAATTTTCGCGCCATTCGATTGGCTCAAAGTGTACAAAATAGCTTTTCGTACCTGTACCTCGTGGATTTGTGAGTCCTGAGAAAAACGGATTTTACCATCAGGCAATAGACCTTTTCACGGAAAGAAAAGCATGCTGGGAAAATGGGGGAAATTTGGAGATTTCGACACCACGCAGCTTCGAATTTCGCCAGGTTTTGCGATCCCTACTTTCGCAACAAACCTCTCTCCTTAAGCACAAACAAAGATATTAGATATCTTGTGTGCATATCGATAAACGCCTTACACATCAGAGATAACGAAATAGCAATATGTTTGTAGATCGGATTCCTCTAAATCGTTTTATGGGAGGAGAAAGCAACCCGAGGCCGCTGCGAGAATCACAGAATCATGCCTAGGCCCTTGCGACCAAACGCCACATTTAGGCACATAATTCTGCGATCAATGGATGAAATCGACTGAAGTTCAAAATGAAAGCACTTCAGTTGTGTCTGAAGTCGGAAATAAATTTGCATGCTGTTGCCTAAACGCATATGAACGGAGGGAGGTCAGACAGCTCAGATCACATGTCGTCCTTCCGAATGAAAAGTTTCGACTAAAGTATCTTTGCAGAAACCGGGTTCAATTTTCTTACAAAGCAATAGAAACCCTTTTACTGCTGATTTTTTCATCGAGCGATTGTCGACTGATGTATTTTCTACCCTTTTATTGATTAGCAACCACAAATCTTACAGTATCATCTTATCACAAATTTATTTCAGCTTGAAAATCCAGGTCAGGCGTAGGCCTTTTGCTGTCCCTAGACTAAACGATGAAACCTGCAAGCGCCCATCTAAGATATTTTGTGAGATATTTTTATCATTATCTCTTCATCTGCCATTCATGCTAAACAAATATATTTTTGTGTGATATTTAGGGTTAACGTTTCCTTGAGCTGCATGCCCTTCAGAAGAGGAAGATTAATTCTTGAACCCATTTTGATGCACTTTTTGCTTGCTATTTGTTACCGTCTCGATCTGTTTTCAAAGAGGACTTCTTATTCTGATCGCCTCTTGAATCGCTTCTTTGTTTCACTGTAGCAACCAAAACAAGACATGATTCACTTCCAACAAGTCGAGAATCGTGAATAGATTTAGATAGTTAAGATCTACCAACCTTAACAAACCTTCTTTCTTCCAGTCGTTTCTAGGTATATTTGTGAGTTCTTGCACTCCCAAATCAAAACACTGTTTACGGGCTCTGAGAAAAGCTAACAAATCAGGAACGATGAAAGAATTATTTTTTCCTTTTTCATGAACTCCGTGAACCTGTATCAACAGCGACTTGCAGCAACAAGCTATGCATCCACAAGATGCAAATTTAAAGGAAATCCAGCATTTCATTCTTCGTAGAATATTGTCTTGGTTTCTAGCTGCAACTGTTCAAATCAGAATCGATTTGGAAATAATGTGTGACAGAAATTATGTCATGTGACAAATGCACTCCTTCCTGAATTTTTTGTCATACAGTGTCTCATTCGTCTATTGGTTGATGAAAGCAAGCATTAATTAATGTACAAGTATTTTCATATTTATAAGAAACTGATAATTTAGGCCAGTGCTGAAAGTTTTTTTACGATTATCAGATCTTGAATAATCAAGAGTTCCTTATGGGTTTCTTTAAAGGTTCCGTATCAATCGTCATCTTTGCTTCCTGTCCCATCCTGAATATTCTCAAACAAAGTTATTAGAGCCTTTCTAATGTTTAATCATTATTAATAAATGCCTTTCAAATAATATGACACAAGAAACAAGTGAAAATAAGTAAACATATGCGAAAGATCTCCTTCAGTGAAATACATAGTTTCTCGCCAATTCTGCCAGTACTTGACTTCTCCATCGTTTTTCTCATAGCACAAAAGGTACGTGTGGTATGGAATTTAAGTTTTGTTAAAAACATTGTTATAAAATAGAGCAAAACCCCGGGGGGTAACTTGAGTTTCCAAGATACGGGGTTGTGCCATTTAAATCGTAAAAGTACCATCCTAAATCCGGAAAACTTTCTCAAACGTATACCCATAAATCTGGAGAAATTTCAGTATACCCATAAATCTGGAAAATTTCTGAAAATCATACCCATGAATCCGGGAATGCCAAAAAAGCTCACCAATAACTGAATTCTGATAACCCATAAATCCGGAAGATGCAACAAATTGTTGAAAACCATACCCATAAATCCGGAAAATATCATGAAAAAGGTACCCTAAAAAATGGCACAACCCCGTACCATAGACAAGTTAAGTTACCCCCCCCCCCCCGGAGCAAAACAGTAACTATGAAATGAATAGGGTGAACGGAAGATTAAAGCAACAAGAAATGCATCGTAATTTAGAATTTGGACTTGTGAGGTGATGATTTGGTGTAAGTTATAACATGAGATGGCTTTAACTTTGCTTAACACACCTTTTGCATGATCGTACAAACATCCAGACCTTTCTACTGAAGTCCTGAAATCCTCTTCCTAGTGAAGTCCTCAGGTCAGTAGCTTCCAGAACCAAGGATATACTATGAGGAGGTGTGGCAAGGTGCTCCACTCTGCCGTTGTTGACCCAAATTTTCACTGAGCCCTCTGTTTTTGAACCTGAGACAGTTCGAGCTAAAAATGGGTCCAATAGTTGGAAAACACTCAATTTTTAAGATTTCACGAGTCACATTCCTACGACCCAACCTTGCAGCTGCAACCGACTGGAGAAGACGTATTTTAATAAAATATAAAGACTCAAAGACCTAGAGGAAACACATTCTTCCCTAATAATCTTTGTGGGGGTCAGGAGTACGATATTTTTGCATATTTTGTGAGCTTTCTACAGGCTAGGATCATAACGAAAAATGGGTTGGAGCCATATGGGGAGGGGACAGGGACTGAAATATCTCATTGGATGATAAGAAGAAAAGTTACATGTAGGCATTGCTAGCTAGGTGAATATTGGTAAGGTTTCCACCTCAATTTACCTCTCATCCAATTTTCTCAAAATTTGTCTCAAATTGCAGGAAACATGTTGCAGATTTGAAATACATACTTTTGAGATATTTTCAGTTCTATTTTCAGTTTCTATTTTTATTTTTAGTCTTTTTAGTGCAATTAGCTTTTAATTAGCTCTTTGTTCCATGTACAGATTTTCTTTGTAGTTAATTCTAAGTCGTGTCCTTTTATCTAGTAAATATGGACTCAGCAGTAACCAAATGATTAAGTTAGAGCAAAAAAGACAACAATTTTTCATATCTTACATTTATTCATTAGAGCAATGACGTCATAAATTTCAATGAAGTCATATACATCAAATTTTGCTGATGTCAGCAAATATGAAATATATGAATAGCAAATGAAACTCAAATTCAGTCGAATGGTGTATGATCAATCGGACAAACGAGAAAAAATCTATGGAGGTTTTAAGAATTTTTTGTTGACCACTCTCCAAATATGGTATTGCTGTGGTCATGTGATCAGAGTTAGAACAATGAAATGCTAAAGATTTAATTGCCAATTAAGTTTGACTAAAAGTCACAAAGTTTGATGGTTAAATTGCAGGTCGTTTTAGTGCAATGTAGAAAAGTATGGTAGGGGGCGATAAACGCCCCCCAGTACTAATAGGGTTAAGGCTATTTTCGCTCCAACCAAGATTTTCAGTTTCGTGCCAAGCAACAGACATGCAAAATATGACTTTTCGAAAAACTTTCACTTCGAGCAAAGCGAAATATATTGCTCTGAAGTCATTTCATGTTACTTGGTATAATTGGAGAGCGTGCAAACCCTCCTCAGTTTCATACCGGGTGTCCCAGAAAAAACGCAACAGATTTGATTAGGGATAGCGAAAAGAATTAAGATGGAGTCAACCGAAAACAATTTTTTAAAGAATCTTCAATAGTCAACTTGAAGATAAATACCTTGTTTGTTGATATTGGTGCATTGATGGAGCGAATATTAATATTGAAATTCCAGTTTTACCCCCACTTCAAAACTAGAGCTTTCGGATTTTGGCCTAACTGCCAACGCGCTGTTTCTGAGAAATGGAGGGAAATTCTCTGGTTTGGAAGTGGAGGTAAAATTTAATAGTCCTACTGTCAATGCTTCAGCATCAATCAATAAGGTATTCATCTTCAAGTTAACTATCGGGGATTATGTATAACTCGTTGTGAATAAATTGTTGTTGGCATTAATCTATTGCCTCTTCAAGAAAATCTCGGTAGAAATCAAGGCACAAGTTCATCGATGTGAGCTAGATACTTAGATGGGCTTCGTGATTTATCAATGGATTCTTACTTGATTTCTCAGTAATGAACATGTACTGTTGCTCCAACAACTGCTCAAATGGAGAAACACTTTTTGATGCACCCTGTAGTTAGAAAATTGTTTGTTTATTAAGTATACAGAGAAGGTATGGAGTAATTTCATGATCGTAGTCTCACACACTCCTGCTGCTTCGCTAAAGCCGTTGCAATTTCTGATACCTTTTAACTATTAGTATGTTACAATGATACAGGTCACCAGATTCAGCCTAAAATATTAAATCAGTCGGGGACTTGAATGTTTTACCCATGCCTACATCCCGATTCATTTAAGCTTTTTAAAGGATTGCTTCAGACCCTAGATTCATCTCTCCATTCATCAATTCGAAGTCCTCATTAGATTGTCCGATTTATCTCCCCGCTCCCTCTATTCTTTATTGACCTTGATACTTTCATTGATGGAAAACAACTAGCATTTTGGTCATATCTTGCTGATCGCCCTGTGTTCCTATCCAGGCTGGGATTTCAAGCTGAATATATAATCTTGATGATTTCTAAAAAATGCACAGAATTGAGTCAAAAATTTCTTGTTATCTTTGATGACTGGAGATTCAGTGTAAATTGATATTAAGAAGCCTTTATCAACTTCCAATTTCTTCCTTTTAGGCCTTATGCTTTCTTTGTGTTTTCTGCATTTCTTGGACAATACCTTGCTGCAAGATTTATTTTCCTACAAGATAAAGGAGATCAGCTTGCCATTGACAATAGGTAACTTTGTGAACTCTTTGTTGCCACCATTTCATGTAGACAGCTAGACCAGACAGTTTTGAAACTTTGAAATTAGAAATTGATGAATTTTCTAAGAAAGGTGACATCATAATTGGTGGCGATTTTAATTGTAGGGTCGGCCTCCTCGCTGATTATGTTGAAGAGGATAATAATTTATATGGAAATAGAGACCCAAAACAAATAGTTGACAATCAATTTGCTAACAGATATTCACAAGACAAAACAATAAATAGTCTAGGAAGAAATTTGATTGATCTATATCCCACAAGGCAATTGAAGATAATGAATGGACGAACTTTAGGTGACTTAACTGGTAACTTCACTTGCTATAAAAGAAATGGAAATAGCGTTGTTGATTATGTTATTTGTAGTGAAAATCTTCTAATAAAGTCATTGCATTTAAAGTCAAACATATCACTAACTTTTCTGATCACTGCCAACTTTCTCTTACATTAGACATAAAGGTATAGGATAACAGCAAAGAAATCGCCCTAAAAAGTAAAAATTTGCAAAAAGTGAAGCCAAAGTATATTTGGAATGAAGATTCTAAACTCAAACTTCTAAAATTCTTTCATGGTAACCTACTCAACAAAGTAGCAACCACTGTAAAACAAACAACAAATGCTGAGAATAAATTGAAAATAATCAACGAACTGTTAATATCAGCCTATAATCAATGCTTAAAGAAGCAAACGAGGAAATCTAATGCCAATAGGAAAAAACAGAAAACAAAACATTTTGATGAAAACTGTTACAGAAAAAGAAAAGACCTAAACAGACTTGGTATTCTGATGTGTAAATTTCCAAACAATGTAGATATTCGAAACACTTACCATAACACAAAAAAGAATTATAGACATATGCTAAGAACAAATCTTAGATTACAAAAAGAGAGGAAACTTCAAAGACTACACAGCCTGGGTTCAAAAGTACAAGAGAAAAGTGGAAAATTATCAAATCAATTACCAACGATGTACCAGATATTGACCACTCGAAAGAAATCCCAAATGATGACTGGATAAGTTTCTTTAGATCCTTAGCCTTTAATGAAACTCTGGATAATGAATTTGACATTAAAAAAAACGAACTCACACCCTTCACACAACCCACATCAAGTGACAAATATGAAATTGAGAACTGTTTAAACAAAGACATTTCAAGACAAGAAATTTTATTAATTGGAAATAAACTTAAAAACAACAAAGCAGTTGGTATTGATAATATCTCCAATGAATGTATTAAGATATTCATTAATTTAAGAGAAGGCACTGAAATGATTAAATCCTTATTCAACGGTACTTTTGGTCATTATTATAAAGATTGGAAAAATGGGTTGATAAAACCTATGTTTAAAAATGGATGTAAGACAGAACCAAAAAACTACAGAGGAATAACACTTACCTGTTGCATAGGAAAATTCTTCAACCACATTCTTTGTGCAAGATTAACAGAAGTTTTTGAAAAGCATCTTCACAGATAACCTTATGGGATTTAGACCAAGCATGAGAACATCTAATAATATCTTCATCCTTAAATCCTTAATCGAGAAAACTTTAAACAAAAAAGAAAAAACTGTGTTGTTGTTTTGTAGACATTTCAAAAGCTTTTGACAGAACATGGCGAAAAGGACTAATTCATAAACTTAAGCACTACGGAGTGAATGGTAAAATGCTGAGCAAAATTGAAAACTTATACAAATACACTAATGCAAGAATGATTTTAGGAGACAACATCTCAAATGAGTTTGAAATAAATACGGGTGTGAAACAAGAGGATCCTCTGAGCTCACTACTTTTCAATGTTGACATGTGTGACCTATGTACACAGCTAAATCAAAATAAAGTGAGCGACCCCCCACACATAAGAGATATAAAGGTCTCATGCCTATTTTGGGCAGACGACATAGTCCTCATTTCTAAATCCAAAACAGGTTTAAAGAAAAATATCGAAATTCTACCAAAGTACTGTAAAGAATGGCAAATGAAAATAAACACAGATAAAACTAAAATAATTATATTCATAATAAATCTGGAAAGGTTTACAAGAGAGATAAATTCTTTATCAATGACAATGAAATAGAAATTAAGAAGCGCCATAAATACTTAGGATTCCTTCTAGATTGCAATGGAAACTTCAATGAAACAATGAATGATCTTGCAAATAAGGGCAAAAAAGCTCTATATAGTATATATGAATTATCCACAATTGAGTATATATAAATAACTACTATGCTATAAGTCTTTAAAACTACAATAAAACCAATACTTCTATATGGATCAGAAATCTTGGGATATCAATCCAAAATTGACAACAAAATAGAGAGATTTCAAACAATGTTTGGAAAACACATTTTAGGAGTACACCGAAAATTCACCAGTGCTGCAATCCTGGGGGAATTTGGGATTAGAACACTTAATATAGATATGCAAATCAACGCTTTAAAATTCTATGATTACTTGGAACAAAATAGAAATGATCTCATCCAAGATGCAGTCCTTGAAAACATAAATGACAACACTCCCTGGTATAGGAATATAACAACCTTAGATGATGAGCTCCACTTTGATAAAAATTTACCTTTTAAAAAGAATTCTTGTAAAGATGATAAAACGTATAAGGAGCTTACAGAAAAAATAACAAATTAATAAAGAAATTTTGTAAAAAACAATTAACCAACATCCATGATGAAGAATGGAAAAATAAAATCTCTCAAATGAGCAAAATGAAATTCTATACGCAATTCAAACACAAATCAACATTAAGTAAATATTTAACTTTAGTCCAATGTAGACCTAACAGACAAGCCCTCACAAGAATAGTGATAAGTGCACACAAACTAAAAATAGAAACTTCTAGATACTCGCAGCATAAGAAACTAGATATCGATGATCGTATAAAATGTGATCCTTGTGAAAAATCTTTGAATTTGATAGATGATGAAATGCACTTTATATTTGATTATACTCATAATCAACAAGAGAGAATCTTAACATTCCACCTTCTAGGAATATATAACACAACTAGCCTAGGGAATGAAGAAAAAATAGAAACGATTGGTAGTATCCTAGAAAATGATAAACAGGAAAACAAAATAAAACACTTTGCAAAATTCATATATCAATCAGAACGAAAAAGGCTTGAAAATGTCAGAAAATAGTATCTTATATGATATAGTTTATACTTTACGCTATGTTTCAAAATTCTTTCATTTTATCAACTGTAATCTAGACTACATAGCCATTATATCTTTGGTGTAATATGTGTGTATGTACTTTAGATTACTAGAACCTATTATGGTTGATGAATATATGAAATGAAAAATGAAAACGTATTACAATAATGGCGACCAATAAAGAGTTGGCACGCTCACAATTCATGCTACTTGCAAAGGCCTAGTTAATTTTGTTGTTTTGCGACGCCTTTGAATAACCATGATAACGAAAATAACGAGAGACTTCAAAAGAAAGATCAGCGTCACTAGCAATGTCTTCATTGCATGCTTTGAAACTTTCCGAACGAAGATGAAATAATCCAGTACTTGTAGCAATCTTCTTATTTCTTTTTTCAAATGCAGGTTGTCCCAAAAAAAACAAGTTTGCCATTTGACTGGCTACTGTGAAGGAGCCATCAATCAAATTTTCTCACTTTTTTATATTTGTGACTAGAGGACACTTCAAATTTTTGTTTTGAGGCAAGTTTAAGTAAATCTGCCGAGTAGTTGCTGATTTGTATACAGCAGAGCGTCTACATTACTGGTTGCCTGAAAGTTACCGGATGAGCCAGAAAAGTGTTTCCACTCTTGAAAATTCATAAGTTCATCAGTACTGATATGTAAGTTATTATTTAGCTAAGATCCTCAATTAGATACTAGCATTTATGTGTTTTATGTTCTTTTACTTATGGAGCTAGAAGCGAGTTTCCTCGAATTTTCGATTTCGAAGCACTGGAAGACGATCAAAAACGGTTGTTAAAGTTTCTAAAGACTCGACATGAATGGGTAAAGAGGAAAGGTTTTCATGATGGTTGGGGGATTTAGAAACTGATCAGTTATAATCCAATCCACGAGTGTTGTTCTATGGAAGAAAGAATGTAAAAATAAACTGCAAATCGGTTGAAAATTAACTGAGATGCGAGCTTTCAAAGATCAAAAATATGCGATAGCTGAAACAGAGGCCTCCAGATTACTTGCGATGCAAAGAACCTCGAAGACCGAGGTGAGAGAAGCTTGTCTAATGTCATACCTCTCTTGGATATCAGAGAAAACCAAATAGGACTTCCAAAGTAATTCAATCCTTGCGATCATCGTCAAATTTGCTTAACATTGCATATATCCAAAAACAGTGGTTCAAAATATAGTCAATGAGATACTGAATATGCTTCCTCAAGGCATTCATCTGCTTAGAAGTTAGGTCATCGAAAGCCTGTTCAAATCCCATTTGGTTGGCTCTGGCACAATTGAGAAATAGCAGAAATGATGGGGGATGAGATTTTTACCGAAATGCTATTTCAAGGCCTCTGGTTTCAGTTTTCGCACAAATTTGAACTTCAAAAACTTTTAACTCAATGAATTGTAACAAGTTGCAAGATTCGTGTGTCAAAAATTAATTCAATATCTCAGAAATAGGGTCACGTGACCATGTGCCCATTCAGCTTATCGTTTGCCATTACAGGAGGACGAATTATTGATAGAAGCTTTGCCTTAAAGACTGAACTCAGGCTAGCGCCGTCTGTTGTTTGTCCTCCTGCAAAATCCATCTTTGGGGTTTATGGCCCAATCGGGTTATCGTATCTCTCGCAAATAAGAGCCGATCTTAAACAGAATGCTCACAAATTCAAGCACAGTTTTAGAGATATTGCAAATCCAATTTGTCTAACAAATGATGGCATGCAGGATACGGAACACTTTCTGTTGCTCTGTTCTTCCTTTGATGTCCAACGACGAGATCTTCTCGCTGGGGTTTCGCAATTAGTGCGACCGTTCGTTCAAATCAACAGTCTTTCAAATATTGTTCTGATAAAGTTTTTATTGTACGGTGATAAAGACCTTTCGGAAAACATCAACAAAAATATACTCGAATTGACCCTAAATTTTATTAACGAAAATGATCGATTTAACTGATTGAGGTAGATTACTGGTCGGAAATCACAAGAATTTCTCCTCAAAATAGTCAACTTTCTATTAAGGTTACCTTTGAACATTAGTTTAACGAAATATATCTTCAATAGGATAAGATTTTAGAATTTCGACCAGTGACCTGTCTCTTTGTTTGTTTGTTTGTTTGTTTGTCACCTTATTTTAAATCGATTATTTTATTCTAGCTTTCTACATATATACAATATATACATAGGAAACTAATCTAAATCGATAAAATGTCTCTCGCTATTTTCAAACATTTTCCTTCGTAAAAGTCACAAAGTTCTTTTTGTCATTCATTAGGACGTTTTACGTCTGCTTCGCAGTTGATGTCAGGCGTCACAGCTGACCTCCAAGATCCAAACCTTACTAGCACTGGCTCAGTGCCTTAGGTTTCTAAATTCTAGAATTTGGTTAACTCGACATCTACTGCGAAACAGGTTTCAGTTGTTATCGGTAAAATTTTGTATGTAGCTTTTTGTAATCGTGGATTTAATTTTAGTTTAGTTCTATGTTTTTTTTACTGAATGGCGTCGGGGTAGTCAGGATATTATTCTCCCCGGGGTATCGTCTTAGTAGTGTCGTTAAGTGTATTGTAAGTAGTGTCTTGGGTAATTCGTCTTTGTTATAAATTTTTAACTTGAGTATAAAAAAAGCTTATCGTTATTTTTTAGTACTTAATCAAACGTCGAACAATTCTTTTGAGACACCCTGTAATTCAACATGCAGATATTTCATATTTGAATATTTTTATGAGGGTAGCCCTTCGGCAGAAGCCGTTTTTCAAGGGGCCCTCCATTAAAAACTTACATACCATAAATAATTGAAATAAGTCACCACTAAAATCAGAAACCATAATCTAAAAGCCTATTTACAATTATACAATATATACAATAAACAAAGATATTGACCCTTTACAGTTTTCTTAAAACCATCCAGAGAAGATGCTTTCTTTGACTCAGCAGGGAGGCTATTCCATATTTTAGCTCCTCGGTACGAAAAACATTTTTGCCCATTTGTTGACTTTTTCTTTGGCAACCTTAAATCAGTCTCGGTGTTCCGGAGGTTGTGGGAGGAGCATGCTGAGTTTTTCGTGAAGAGATTACACAGGTATTGTGGAGCCAAATCGTTGTGCGACTTGAAAACCATTATTTTAGACTCATTATCAATGAGTTCTTCAATGGTCTGCCAGCCCAACTCTGCAATAAGTGGTCTGCTTGGGGTATCAAAGCTGCTATTTGTGATGATTCTAGCAGCACGATTTTGGAGCTTTAGCAGCTGGTTGGTGTCTGTACATCCAGCACAACCCAAACAGAGCAACAGTATCGAAAGTGGGGCTCGACAATACCAGTAAAAAAAAGAGTTTTTAAACTTGCCTGAGGCAGACAGGATTTAGCATGTCTTGACAAGCCGATTGCCCTGGAGACCTTAGTAGAAACTGCCTTAATTTGTTCTTTCCAATTCAAAGAGCAATCAATTTGAACTCCAAGGTACTTTGTCTTTTGAACTACTTCGAGTTCATTGTCGCGTATCTTCAGATCCAACGCTTCGTTACGACTTTTGAGAGATTTGTGTTTCTGCTTGGTGGATATGAGCATTGAATGAGTTTTTGCCACATTCAACGAAAGCTTATTGCCTTGAAGCCAGGTCTCCAATTTACTGAGATCACTATTCATAGCCTCATTCAGCTGAGTCAAATCGCGAGATTGATGACAAAGTCTGGTATCATCAGCATACACAGTCACAGAGGAACCTTGGACAGCCTCAGGAAGATCATTGATGTAGATGAGAAAGAGAAGAGGGCCAAGGCATAAACCCTGTGGTACTCCCACCTCTATTTCCTCGATATCTGAATCAACACTGTCAACCCTACAGAATTGTTTGCGGTTAGATAGGTAAGACCTAATCCAAGAAAGCTCTCTCTGCTGAACCCCATAAAGTTCGAGCTTTTTACAGAGAGTATCGTGGTCGACAGTATCAAATACCTTTTTCAGGTCAATGAATACTTGTACCAGTTGTACCAGTCGTCGCTCATTTTAAGCAAACAAGTTAGTGTGGAATGTAGGCGCAGAAAACCTGATTGATCCGATGTAAAGAGGCCCTTTTCTTTCATATACAGGTACAACTGGTTGAAAACAAGTTTTTCAAAGAGCTTTGAGATGACAAGCAAGACTGATATTGGGTGATAATTAGATTTTTCAGTCTTATCTCCATCTTTGAAAATCGGAGTAATAGATAGATGCCTCCAGAGACTTTCTTGATTGCAAACGATAAGTGAGGAGACCATTTCAGTTGATCGTCAAGCAACGGTGGGTAGGACAAACAGTATTGAAGCAACGTGATGATGTCGAACAAACATTGAGTTATGATCAATTTCTAAATCTGCAAATCACCACGAAAGCATTATCGCTTTCAACATTCATGTTGAGTATTTAGAAAATTTGATCAACGTCTTCTGACCGTATTCAGTGTTTTTGAAATCCAAAATTTTAAGAAGTTCGCTTACAGCTCCATAAATAGAAGGCAAAATGTAAAAAAAATACTAGCATCTTGCTGAGAATTTCAGATAAAGAACAAAGCATTAACTATGGGCGATGATGCACCGATGTTTTGGGAAAGGAACGAAAAGCTGCACAATTTCTTACCCATTAGCTGCCTAGTTATCAAGTCTGCATAGCTGGTGGTCTCTTTGATGATAAACGATCAGCATACAACCTTTCTTCCGTTATTTGTTGCCCTTCTTATCGATTTGTCTGACTCTGTTTTGCGTAGGCCTACATGTGAATTGAAATGCATGGAAAAATAGAGTCAGAGAAATCGAAACGAAGGGCAAAATTAAAGGACAAAAGCTTGTATGCTGATTTTTTCTACTCAAAGGGACCACCAGCTATGTAGATTTGATAACTAGGCATCTAATGGGTACGAAATTTTGCAGCTTTGCCTTTCTTTCCCAAAAAATCGGTGCATCATCGCCATCGCCCATGTATAAACCTTCAAAATAGGTTCAGTATGCGATTTATCGGGAACTGTTAAATGCACATAGTCTAGTTTCACAAGCAAGGAAGATGCAACTTTTTCAGTAGCCTACGAGTAGACCCGTTACTCAAAAGAAGAGAGGGTCTACGAAACAACGAGTGAAAGCTTGCTACGGCCACTCGAGTAATTATCTTAAATCATCCTAATGTGCGAAATAATGTGCGATACGCGTTTCAACAAAGGCTGCATAAATTAAGTTCTAGAAATCTAAAACTCGTTGTAGCAGGCTTTTGCTCGTTGTTTCGTAGACCCTTTCTTCTTTTGAATGACGGGTCTACGCTTAGGCTACTTTTTCTGTCCTAGAGGAGGAAACAGTTTGATAAAGCACTGGCAGATCATGAGTTTGTTATGGATCTGTTTGTGTCTGGTATGAGGCAGCTTTTCGAGCTATTTTAAGAGGCCCTCTTAACCCTATCAAGCATAGGGGGGGGGGGGGGTGAATCAGACTTCCGTAGATTAAATTAAGTGCACTTACAACGTGAAACTCTCCGGCATTTAGTTTTTATCCTTCTTAAAATCAAAAATTGATTATTTCAAAAAGATTAAATTCATTCCAAGGGGTAAGCGCGATTGATTTTCGAGAGATATCTGTTTAAACTTATGAATAAATCCAAATAAGATCTATTACTAATAAGATAAAACGATGAAAGGCGAGAAATATATCCTAATTTTGATGCTTTATCCAACCATCTAGTCACTTTGTAATTTGCACAAATGGTTTTGTGGATTTTGGCACTACACATGCGCACATTCTTTGCATTCCTGTGTGATGAAGTCATCACTTTTGACTAATTGTTCTTGACAGAGCAAAAATTTTACAAATGATATCTTTACTGCTTTCCGTTTCCTCGCAATCAGCGATTGAAAATAGTTAAAATTGAGCCCTAATGACTTTGAAAATGCACTATTTTGAGGTCATGGGCAGGCCACTTGACATCTCTAAAATGAATTTTGAGAACAGAAGGAAAATAGGAAGCAGAATCAGCCCCCCAGACTTCGTGGAGCATCAAATACCCTAAGTCTGATAAGGTTAAGCCTGATAAGTCTGATAAAGTTGCCTTGAACCCCTTTTATTTTCAGTAGTCTGAAAGGGCACTTTAATTCAAGTGATACCATTACAGAATGCTAGAAAAACCTGGCTTTTATTCTATGCATCCGGTGGTTTTCAAATGTCTTTTCTTGTGTAAATAACTGACTATGAACTGAACTGTATGACCAACTGTATTTTTCCTTTTCAGAAAAGCATACCACATAACGGCATATTTCATGTTCTTTTACAACATCTTCATCGGACTAATCTCAAGCTTTTTAAGGCTGCTCAAACTCATCATCTTGGGAACGCTGTTCTTGACAAGAATCCAGAAGCCAATATTTGCAGCCGATTTGATACGTTTTGACACAGGTAACAAATGTTCGAGCTTATCTGTACTAACTGCGTCACACAATGCTGTGCAGAAGTGCAGCAGGGTAATTTTTACGATTGACAAGAAATGAAAATTTAATTGTTAAAAGGATAGTTTTTGAGCATCGTGCGCGCAGCCTGCTGCACATAGGCTACTTCTGAGGGGCAGGAATGGAACCAAAATATGTGAAATCAATTATCCACATGATATTTGGTGCTATGTTCGTTTTTGTTAGGTTTTTACGTTGGTTTAGAGGCTTTGATTCATCTAACAATTTTTCACTCAAAAAATCCCAGTTTATGCATTAAGTTAAATGTGTGCAGATGTTTGATTTTAAAGCAAACGTGTGACAAATAAGCGAGCTTGATCCGGATAATTTGTCAACTTGCTATTTGCTTCATTTTGCATAACTTTAGACATGATATAGTTTTAAGATGCAACTAGTAGATGAGAACTGCTCCAAGGCAAGCCTTCCCTGACTTACATTCAGTTTGGCTTCGAAGCTGGCGGAACTAATTTACAACTCCATGCTAGCAAAACAATACTTGATTTATTGATTATTTTAGTAGTTGCCTTGAATACTTACCAAACTTCATGGTCACACGTGATGCTTGTCTCTCCTTACCATATTTTGCAGTTATGTTTTACGATCAATTTTCAATGACCAGAGTTATCAATATGAAATTAAGATAGGAAGTCATACGTCAAACTACTGCAAGTTAAACAAAAACAAATGTTATTGCTCTTCACGCTATACACATTGCCCTTTCCTTCCAGGTTATCTAGCATACATTGGGTATGTGCTGGTTGAACATTATCATTCAAATCCAATCTTAAATGTGTTCGTAAACTTGATCAACCCTAAGAAAGACAGCGAATCCAAAGTTGTTGGTAAGTGATAAAATTCAATTCTAGACAATGTTTGACCAAACAGATGCCCTCGTCCATTATGCAGATAATTTCTCTCTTTGGCTGACAATATTTGATTTCTAAATTCTGTAAGATGAGAGTTGTGAGTTACAGGTGCGAGTTGGAAGTTGCTCCTGTTGAAGTTGAATACCTTAGATAAACAGTTCAAGATTGAAGAGATTAGAAAAGAAAGCAACCAGTTACTTTCTTGTTATATACTTACTGGAGAAAGTTAAAATACTTTGGAAGGTGGTTCAATCTTGGGGTGGACAATCAAAGACGTTAAGATGAGTTATTGCAAATTACAATACAAATTATTGACAGGATCAACAGTCCTCCTCTTCATCGAAAAATAAGGTATGACTCTATTCTCAGACATTTGACAATAGCTGATATGGACCAAACAGGGATTATCAACAATTGGGACACTCTTGCTCACAACTACCTTTGTAGATGGTTGGAAATCCCCCTGCATCCGGGACATTGTCCATCCTCCTGTTGACAAATAGTTTGGTTTTAACATTGTGGACATTAGCACTAAATTGAAACAGTACCAAGTAGTCATGAGACAGTGCTTGACAAATTCTTGCAATCGCGACATTAATCACTTGGTACAAGTTTCCAGTAATAAGAGTAAGCAACAAATCTTTTTTTAAGCGTGTTGTACGATATAGATTGTAATATTAGCATTCAAGAATAAAATTAATCGCACCTTGAGCAGAGTTTTTTTAAACTCGACGTTTCGAGCTGAGCCCGTTATCAAGTGAAGTAAGATTAGTAGAACGATAGTAGTAAAGGAAGAGGAGATGCGAAAGATAGAGTTCGAATACAAAGGAATAGTGGTGACGCAACCGGGATAAAAATTGTAAGCAGGAGCTTACAAAGATAAAATGAAAATAATAGAAAAGGGCTAGTGTAGAAAAGAAGTGTAATGCTATGAGAAAGCTACTGTATGTAATTAAATTGTTTGTTAAGTCCAACAGGATGAAGGGCGGCAAGTTTGAAAATGATGGGCTTTTCCAATGTTTTGAGTTTAGTGCTGTCTGTAGGAGCTTAGAGGAGACCAAGAATTTACATATCTTCCGTAAGCAGTAAGACACCTTAGAGTAAGCAGTATGAAACCTTTGATAGGGCAAAGAATTTCATTAAATCCATCTGAAATGACATCACTAGCAAGGCAAAAGAAAATCTCACAACGCAAGGACTAGTGATTCGTCATGTTTGGGACTCTATCTTAGCAAGTACAAAAACCACTTGGACCTCAGTACAAAAAAGTTTGCAGAAAAACATCTACAGTTTTACCATCCGATACTTGAGCAATACACTGTCAAATATGAGTAACATGTTCATGTGGGGTCACTCAGAGAATAAGGCATGTCAGTTCTGCCACCACAACCAAACTCTGAGTCACGTGGTTGCAGGGTGCAAGAGTCCTCTTGACCAAGGGAGATACACATGGCGACATGACTCAGTCCTCAGCTACATCGCGAATACATTGATTAGATTCTGCAAGAATGTATACGCGGATATACCATCCTTTGCATCCCCATGTATCGTAACAGGTAATCACGAAAGGCCTGACATTGTTCTTTTTCAGCAGAAAGTCGTCACCATCGTAGAACTTACCACTGGTTTTGAAACAAATATGGAGGGAAACAGCAAAAGTAAACGCGACAAATACAAAACGTTGATTTCAAACTTGCTACCGAAATATAATGACGTTCGTTATGTTAATGTGTCCATAGGTGCTTAGACAGCAGAAACTTTTTCGAACTTTTACGACACATAAGGGTACCAGAGAATGAAATTCTGTTCCTCACTAAGTGAATAACAAATATAAGTATAAGATCGTCGTATTATATATTTTGTCGTAGAAATAGAGAATGGACGCCCCCGAACTTTTAAGCTTTTAATGGTAGTATATAAGGACAATATTGATCTTACTTTTGAACTGTGTGAGTATGCAACCAATGCCCAATTTTGGAGAGTTGGCTGGATAGACTAGGTTTTCGCGTTTATTGTATTTTAAATTGTTTTGAATAAAAGTTTCCATTATTATTATCGTTATTATAATTATCGTTATTATTTATCATTTCAATCATTATGAAAGATAAAAGTTAAAAAATTGTCGTGACTCTTTTTGCACAGAATAATACGCAATGGACGTTTCACTTCTCTCAAGGGTCATAAAGCATAAATTTCAAACAAATACAAAAAAATTTCAATCCCATAGCAAAAATGCGCAGCGGATGTCTCTCAGCCATGAACAATTCTGCATTGTTTATTGATCTGTGCGATGAGTCACTTATCGTTTGACCAATTTTTGAAGCCTTTTAAGTCATTTTGCAACTGTGAAACTTTTGCAATTAGAATCTACCTATTTCACGAGTGCTCAGGCAGTGTAAAAATAACAAAATACTTCGATAGTTAGTTTTAACTAAAATTTGATTCACTCAAATCTGTCACGTACTCTTGGCGCAATGAATCCTCAAAACTGGAAACCTTTTTCTGGCTAACCCGGTATGCTCTGGTTGAATCTAAAGAAAACTAAACTCTCGATGACCTCACTGTGCAATCTAATTGAGCAATACAGTGATGAATTATTTAAGAGATATTTTGCAAAATAGCACCCATATAGTAAGCTTTTAACTCCAATGAATCAGTTATTGTTGCTCAAAATGAGGAAAGTTCTTAATTGCCGATAGATGGCCTGTTGAGAGTGTCTTTCTTTAGTTCAATTTTTAACCATTTATGGCTAATATAAGAATCACTTTCAGAACAATTTCCGAAATTCCCGAAATTATTGCAAAATTGCATCTTTTTCTTGCAACTGCTAGGCAGTTTAGACAAGGGTTATTTTGCTTGTGCTGTTCTGCAGTGTTTTTTCTTGTTAGCTGATGAGAGTTGTTTTTATGCTGTAAGTTTCCATATACATTTAACAACAAGAAATAAGATTATCCAATAGTAGGTTAGTAAACTATAGAAACATTGATCCAGAGAATTATTCAAATGCTTTGCCTAAAGAATATATTTTTAGTTACCACAAGAGAAATCCAGGTCATAGCGATTCTTATTGTCAATCACGCTATTCTATCTGCAGTAATTGTTAGGCTTGGAACTCTTTGAGTTTTAAGGCAATCAGAACAGAAATGACTTGGATTACCACTTCTATGCTGATGATTCTCAGTTATACTTAGTGTTTCAGCCGGTGCAGGAATCTGCAGATACTGCCATTGATAGGATGATGAGCTGTATATCTGATGTCCGCTCGTGGATGGGTGCAAACAAGCTGATGTTAAATGATCAGAAATCTGAATATATGATTGTGACGAAAAATGGATTACCGGATGATGTAAAATTGCTCAATTTTAAAATTGGTGAATCTGTTATAGAGCCATCTGAGTCCTTAAGGAATCTGGGAAGCAGATGGGATAAGCACATGAATATGTCTACTCATGTTGCTAATATTTCAAAGGCGTGCTTCATGCAGCTTCGCAATCTTTGGTCAATCAAGAAGTTTGTTGATAGCGACACGTTAGATACGCTTACTCATGCTTTTGTAACATCCAAATTGGACTATGGTAACGCGCTGTTGTATGGTATTCCAAAAAAACACAATGTCGAGGCTACAGTATGTACAAAACTGTGCAGCCAGGTTAATTAGAGGTGCTCGTAAATTTGATCATGTGACACCCTTGCTCATTGACTTACACTGGTTACCAATGACGTATAGACCAATGTTTAAGATCCTCCTGACTGTGTTTAAGATTCTTCAGGGTAGGGCCCCTGAATATTTGACAGAATTGATTACTATTTACAATCCTGGTAGATCCTTGCGATCTAATGGTAACCTTATTTTGAATGTGCCCCGCTCTAATACGAAAAGTTGGGGCGACAGAGCTTTTAGTATTGCTGGTCCCAGATTATGGAACTCGCTCCCAATTGAACTACGCACGACGACTAACATTGAAGAGTTCAAGTCAAGATTAAAGACTCATTTGTTTAACATGGCATTCGAGGGATACTTATAATTTTAATTTTATATAAGCTTTTATATCTGATTTGTAACTATTTGGGAACTATTTCTACATTATCTATATTTGTTAAAGCGCCTTTGAATATATTTTATTGTAGATAAATGGCGCTATAGAAATGTTCTAATAATAACCTTAATTTCAGGAGTGATTCTCTAAAACATTCAGTTTGTTGTTTTTTAGTTATTTTGCAATCGAGCGAGTGGCAGATAATCTTGTTGTCAGAACACAACTCACCTAGCCTGTTATTCTAGATTTACGACAGTTCACCATACTTGAAGAGGAACCTGAATCTGGAAATAGCTTTCCAAAATCAGCTGCATCCAAACTTGCTCGCAACAGATGGCATCTAGCCGTTATGCTAATGAGAAATCCATCATTGAGAAGGTATCGAAAACAGCATGATTATAATCATGAAGGGGAGTTGATCAACAAGCACGACGAAGAATTACTACAAGACATAGTATGAATCTTGGGAAAAAGTGAAGTACGTTTTCTTCGCTGCATGTTTTTTTTGTTCATGTTTCTGCTGTATCTTTAGACTTATGTTATATCGGTAAGACATTGTTAGATAGCAGATTCAAGTCTCCGAAACAATAATGTTGCGATGTGAATTTTAGGTGAATCTGCCTTCCGCCTTGAGAGTGTGCTGAATTGAGTGGGTTGCGTGGGTTAAGAAAGCTGCGTGGGTCGTGGGTCGTGGAACGTGGGTAACTTTGCCTGGGTGTTGGGTAAATTTACGTGGGTATGGGCCCTTTTTGGAGATAATTTTGCGTAAGTTGTCTTGCGCGGGTGAAATTTCTTGCATGGGTAATCGATTTCGCGTTTGTCGATTTTTTTGTGCGTGAGTAACCCTTCTTGCGTGAATCTTATAACAGTATAATAGCCTTCATTATCCACTCTAGTCCGGTCTGTTATCACAACAATCGTGCAAAATGCGATACCAGCATGAAACTTTGCAGGCTTACGTAATTTTGACGTGCCAAAAAATGCGAAAAGGACACCAGCTGAAAAATTCCCCCAAATTCCATTTTATACGGGGGTACTTGGTCCCAGTCCTCCATAAGGGCCTCCTTTATAAAACGGAAACCGTAAGTGATCAAGAAATGAAATCTCTTGTTTTCTGCGCATTCCGATATGCGGAAAGCGTTAAAAAGGTAACATGAAAAGTTACTGCTAAATACGATTTTTAGACGGGGGCACTTGGTGCCAGTCCTCTATAGGAGCCTCCTTCTTAAACGGAAACCGCACGTGATAAAGATATGAACCTTTCTAATTTCTTGACATTCCGATATGAAGAGAACGTTAAAAAACCGGCGGAAAGGGCGTTTCTTCCCAGTATTCTTTTGGGATCATTTCCTACTGAAACAGAAGTTGGATTTGTCTCGCAACTGTCAACAGAACTTTTTTCATCGATCGGGACCCTCGTGGGCTTCACTATTTTTAGGCGGTGTCCCATACTCGGCTTTGAATCTCAATGGCCGGACGGCCCTTACTTATCATGAACTTGTGGCAAATTTTGCATCATTGGGACAAGAATTTAACGAAAGTATTTCATTGCAAGCACAGTTTTGAAACTAGAAGTAACTATAAGTTATCAACTGCTCGCACTCTAATGTTTGTGAACTCAAATAAAGCCACACTAAATTCGTAAATGAATGTTTTGCTATCCCCTTGAGGTGGATTTGTTCCCCGGGATTTGTTCGTTCCATTATTCCGTATTCCATGTTTTATGAACATAAAGGAGGGAATTGAACGCAGGTTCAACAGATTATTGTGTTGAAAATGTGATTGCATGTAAATACTGAATTGCGTCAATATCAGTACTGTTCAGCTTCGATACCACACGCCGCTGTGGGCTCATACCAAGCCAAGCTTCGTTCGGTGAAAGTTGAATCACTGAACAAATCCGTCTCACAGTTATTTATGCCGTGGTTGGTATCTTCGTATTTTTGTGGCCAAAAGAAGTAGCGAAATGTGTCGATGGAAGATTTGAAAGTAGTGTGAAGGTGCACAAACTTATTGCCTGTGTCTTATGAAACGTAAGGGACGTGGGGAAGTTCAATTGAGTCGCCCCTTCTCTGGCTTAGGCCCGTCCGCCATGACGGTATCTTTGTAGACAATAGAATATCATGACCATTGATAATTGTTCACGAAGAAAAACACATACACAATCAAACTGCAGTGACAAAGGAAATGTGGCCAGCAAATCTTTCAATTTAAACTAACCAGCGGTAATAGATAATCAAAAGTAACAAAACAATACAATAAACATATGCGTGGACATCACAGATACTTGGCTGGATCCCTTTACTAATCTCGCTCCTTCGTCGCTCGCAAATATAAAATCATTCACGGTCGGAATGCTCTATCCGTTCTTTCAGTTGAAGGGATTTTTATAACCAAGCGGCACAAGTTTCTTATTTTTTCCTAAACGAAGGCATCGAACCCTCTTATGACGTTACTGGCATTTCAAAACACGACGCTATCCACTCACTGGGTACAATGATTGGGATTCAGTTTCAATCTTGTCCATGTAAATGCCACACCAGGCTTGCAAATTTATTGCTAAGACCTCAATTCAATGGAAAAACCATTTTAAAAGGGCGGTATCATTTGGCATGGAATCTTGACATAACTTAACATAGCGAAAACTTGACATAATGAGGCATCTAAAATCGTTCACAAAAATTGTGAGACTGCATCCCCCTCCCCTCAGTCAATGTTGATTGGTGTTATCTTGGTGTGAATGCATGTAATTTTGCATTAAAAACATTGTTTAGAATCGCAGCATTGACTGAGGGGGGAGGGGAGGTTAAAAGCATGTTTTCTATAGCGGGATTTGTTATGTTGGTCTCAGTATATTTTGTAAAGAATTGTAGGTAATGTCTCGAACTATTTCAAGATAATAGCATACTAAATAAAGCACGAAAGGAGCACTCAAAATAGTTTACATATACCCAGTGCAAGCTAAACTGGCTTTATCTAATCGAGGTTAAATTTCAACCAATCAAATGCATTGGATTTGTTGGACTGATCAGTTATGACCCATTCACACTTGCAAGTAAAACCAGTGTAAACTAAACCAGATTATCGAATTGGGCCTTCTGATTGGTCAAGCCAGCAAATCGAGCGCATTTGATTGGCTGAAATTTAACCTGATTTAGATAAAGCTGGTTTAACTGTGTCAGTGTGAATGAGGTATTAGGAAGCTCCATTCGATTACCTGGTTTAGTTTAAACTGATATAGCTTGCAAGTGTGATTGGGGTATTTACTCTCTGGTGCAAGTGAATCGGCAAGAATTGCAAAACTTTTTTCGCTGAAATGGCGTTTGCGATGGCCTGTGCTAAAAAAATGTTGTAACTTATCCTCTGCTCTAGATCAATATATTATACAATTCAAAGATATGAAGCAGCTTTTTTTGTTAATTTTTCAGTTTTATGACCTTCTTCAATGAACTGCTCTTACAACATGCTTACTAGTTCATATCATGAGCAGTTGCTTGATTGCATGATCTTTTGATTAAAAATAGTAAACAATTTGCTATACTGTTTCTGTTTGCACTTGCATTTCAGGTAAGTAGCTACTATTGGAGCGTAAGTCTACTCAGTATATTCCAAATATAGACATTGGAAGATAATTTGATTCATGTTCAAGAAAATTTTTAATGACTTGAAGTAGACTGTCGTAACGAGATTAGGTACCTGAAAATCAGCTGAATCAAGTCTACATATCCTAGGAAATCAACAACTGGGAATACTTCTTTATCCTGCCTGAAAGCTCACCTTCATTTCGTCGTCAGCAATCTTTAAAGAGCTTCGGTAATCTTGGATGGTAGCTGCAATTTTATAACAATCGTGACAGATCGAATTGAAACCAAATGTCACATTGCAAATACCGCCTCCTACTCAAAAAAATCCTTGAAAGCTTGGATCTTTAATGATTGCTAGAAGAGATCTCAATTTATTTCAACGATCACCAATAACCCGTAAGGATCGCCAAAGTTTGTTAATGATAGAAAAACTCGAATGGAAAAGTAACTAGGATTGCAGAGTGACCAACTTTTAGTATCAAACAGGCTGTCACATTTTTACAAAAATCCCTGTCATCGCAAAAGATTCTCAGCAACTCTCTTCAAAGATCCAAAGATCCTAAGGCACTCAAAGGTTGGCAAAGATCCTAAAAGAATGTTGAGGACCAAACGAGAAACAGGCATGTTTTGGCGGGCAAGGATCACTTAAGCATGTCCTTAATCTTTAGAAACAATAACTTGCGTTTCTAGATCACAAAGAGTTGTCAAGTCAGCGATAAGTTCAAATTCAAGACTTAGGTGCGACCAAAAAATAATTAATTTGAACAACTTAGTTTGCTACCGTTTACTGTATATTAAATTGCGTCAAAACCAATAACTTGCATTCCTTTATGGCTTACAATGCCTTTCTTGCAAAAGAAAGCTACAATAGAGGACTGGAACTAAGTAGCCCCATGTAGAAATAGCATTTAGGAAAAACTTTATGATTGGATTTGCTTTAATCATTTCCAGCATATCGGAATGTGTAGAAACCAAGAAGCGTTATTTCTTTATCACATACGCTCTTCGCTCATGAAGAGGCCCTTATAGAGGATAGGGACCAAGTATGCTCGTCTGAAAATAGCATTTAGGGGTATTTTATGATTGGATCTGTTTCTGTCGTTTTCAGCATGCGTTAGAAGTCAAAACTTTTCATTTCTTTTTTACTTCCTTTTTCCGTTTTATGAAGGAGGTCCATATGGAGGACTGGGTCCAATTAATCCTGTCTAAAAATGGCATTTGGGGAATTTTTCAGCTTGTGTCCATTTTGCATCATTTGTGGCATATCAAATTGCATAAGCCTACCAATTTTCATGCTGGTATGATATTTTGCACGATTGTTGCGACAGCAGACAAGGCTGTTATGCTGTTCTAAGACTCACGCAAAAAAGGGTTACTCAGGCAAAATGTGCCACTCACGCACTACCGGGTGTTCCAGAAAAAACGCAACAGATTTGATCGGGGCTAGCAGCAAGAGTTTAGATCCAATTAATTCAGAATGATTGTTTAAATAATGAGTTTTACATAATCCTCGATACTTAACTTGAAGATAGATACCTTATTGGTTGATGCTGGTGCATTGACAGTATGAATATTAATCTTGAATGTACGATTTTACCTCCACTTCTAAGCCAGAGCTTGTGGGTTTTGGCCTAAACTGCAAACGCACTGTTTGGGGAATCTCCGGAATGACCCTAGAATACGAACATAAAGCCTTGTCCTGAGGAAAATGTTTGAACAGAAATCCAAACCTTAATCAACTTGACAAACGAATACATTGATTTTGCCCTGAAGAGAAATCCTTCTTTATTCTACGAAGTCTAAAAAGAGTTAGAATTGCATCTGTTAAACAGGTGAACTAGTTCCTGGAGGGAGCGTGAAAAATACGTTGGTTCTGCGACTTTCATTGTCTGAATGAAATCCATTCTGTGAAATATGTCTCAGCATTATTACGAAACACAATCAAATATACCCACGGGAAAAGTATCCATAAAGAGACAGATCCCTTTGTGTATACATGCAATAACATGTTTGTCCATTCTCATCTTTCGACTTTCTATTGAAATGCTTGCTCAAAGTATGGGTTCTTGCTCATAACTACTACGTTACGCTTATGACTAAGGAGATTCCCCAAATAGTGCGTTTGCAGTTAGGCCAAAATCCGAAAGCTCTAGCAAGGAGGAAAAACCTTTTGGCTTTTGCGTGTTTGTTTACATTCTATGCGTGTTTGTTTATATTATGTGCGTGTTTGTTCACGTGTTTAGAGTGGCCAAAGTTTTTCGGAATTTTTTTTGCGATTTGGTAGATTTTATTTCGATTGTTTTGCAAGGTGGGGTAATTTGGGTCTACTGGGATTTCATTGGATTTTGATACGAGCCGCGTTGTGCAAGAATTGGCCATGGCTCCCGAATCAAATCAAAAATTGAGATAATTCTGCAAGCAAATGGATGATACATCGAAAACAGAATAGGGTACACATTTTTGTTCATTTTTAGTGGTTTCAGGACAAGACACAAGGATTCACTTCTTTTAAATATCATTTCGAAAGAAACTTTGCTTACATTTCCATCTTCAAGAATGGGCCTAAGTATGCGCCGATGTTGGTATGATTTATTTTCAATTTTCTCTGGGCAAGTTTGCAAGTCTTTGGCTGCGAAACTCTGAAAATCCAATCACATTTATCCATAAAAGCATGCTAAATTTTAATTTTTGTGAATTTACAATACTCCTCACGAAGTAGGTACCGTTTTTATTAAACAGACCCAAATTTCACGCTGACAGGTTGAAATTACTGGCAAAAGTGAGGAAAGTAAAAATTCTAAATGAGTATTCAGACTTCAACTTAAAAGAACGGAATCAAGTTTCCAAGAACGAAAAAAGATTCAATGTAAGTAAAACGAAAAAAATCTTCAATATTTCTAATGAATTTGTGAGGTTACTCTATTTGTTTCGAAAAATGCCGAATTTAGACCCAAATTACCCCCACCTTACCCTACTTGATTACAATGCAGGAAACTTTTTGATCGTTTTTAGTGACACATTGTTGTGCAAAGCGCTTTCTTTCTCTTCGCCTTGAGACTCAAAGATGGTATTCCATAACCAATTTGAAAGAAAAAAGATAGACTTTCGTTATCAATCTCGAAAGAAATCCGAATTTTTTCACAAGAAGTTGCAAGCACTATACCAATTCTTTCGCATTTACCAATCGATAAGAAACTAGCCAGTTTTCCTAGCTTCTTTGGCAAGAACAGGCCAAGCTCTTTGACATCAAATTTTGCAGTTGTGGCCGTGAAGATAAAGAGTTTGTGGTAAAAACGTTTGATCAAGTTCTTTAGGTTAGATGAATAGAAAAGAAAGCTCCCTTGAAACCAGCAAAGCATTTTGAATTTTTAAATTAGCCTTCTCCAAATCCACAAAAGTAAACTATTGTGCGTAACATACTTTTAGATTGCCAATAAAAAGAGTAATATTATACTTTTGAAGAACATTCATAGATCCGTTGATTTGATTCCAGTGCAACCATCAGCTTATATAAGAGCGGCTTTCTTAGTACTGAAATTGTGTGCTCATCTGAGTGGAAAGGTAAGTCACCCTAATGAAGAAAGGGTTTGGACCTTTTGCTAAGCTACCTTGTATTTGAAACTGTCTTTTTATTTCAATTTGATAGACTGAACTTAGTAGAGGCCCCCATTATTACTGTTACATCTAGGATTGCCTTGTCAGTTTCTGGTTTTTCACGCCATTGATGACTGTACTAACAGTACCTTCAGGATCACTTTGCAGAATTTTAGCATAGAAGGTGTTTTTATGTTTTGTTTATTTTGTTTTGTTATGTTTTTATGACTGATGAATAAGGTTGCTTTGCGTATGGTCAAATCAGTGTCAATAACGTGCGAATTCCGGTTTGAGATCAACTTGAAGTTGCACCCAAAAGCCACACCGTTTCTCAAAACCGTCGAGAAATCCCATGTTTCAATGTCTCTTTACCACATTTTCCACAAATGGCACAGCACGAAGGGATGACGTCCAACTCATGAAATGACACACCTTAATTACCGAAATAGCACTTCATCTATGCAAATGAGATCCATTTGATGTGATGTGTTTATCATTGGTGCAAGTCTTTTTCTTAGTTGGAAATTTGAATCTTTATTTTTAGAAAATTCGTTTTCATAATGTAATCATGATGGCATTTTATTAGATGGTAGAGAACTATCCTTTCAAATAGCTTCCAATATTCCAATATTAACTTGCTGTCATCTAAAAGTTTCACAGAAATGGCCCTTGCATGAAGACATTAAGTCCGTGATGATTTTAACGTGGATCAGCTGCTACAGCAATGTTGATTATTGTCTACTGTCTTTCAAGGAAGTCTTATCGGCAGCAGTTACGTCATATGATAGAAAGAGGCTCGATCTCATTTGTTCAAGTCCTAACACTTGATTTCAACACACCCAGAGTTGAGCTTTTGTCAATAAACAAACATTTCAGCAACTAACTGGTTGTCGAGTTGAGCTTCCAGCCTACACTGAGCTTCAATCCGGTCTCCTTCATGCTGTGACCTTGAAGGCTTACACTCTCATCCGAGTTCAACTCAGGCCGAGCGGAATCCTGCATGGAATGAATTGTCTCGTATAAAGGTCATTTCATAAAGCAGTTGGAAGAAAAAATTGCTTACAACGGTTTTTTGCGATAGTCGGCCACTTTCTGTCGTCCTACTTGCATCACTTATAAGTTGGCGAGTGCATAGAATTTATAGCATAGCATACCGGAATAGGGGAGCCAGGACCAGGACCAGGGCTCTAAGTAGGACTCTTAGGAGAACGCGGAAGAGGACTCAAGGGAGAGCCCTAAGGAGCACCTTTACCAGGACTCCAGGTAGGTCCTTTACGATTAACATCACAAGTGTCGTTTTGTCATTGCACCTCACATTAGCCATGGAATATTTTCTGTTTTGGATAGAAATTTTGCCATACTTTCCCTTGGATCCTAATAGGTACTTTGAAAGCATTCGAAGTAACAATTAGAGCATAAGGAACTTGAGAAGCTTCCATGAAACATTAGGCTGTAAAACTAACCTAAATTACAGAACTTATAGCTGATGATCTTCCGTAATATAAGGAGTGGCACAAAAGGAATACCGTGTCACCCAAAAAAACTTCACGAGTTAGATCACAACTAGCTTCCTGAAATCAAAAGCTATTGCCAAATGCTTTCTATCACAGATTAGTTGAAAGGCTTAGCTATCTTTATATACATATATATTTCGAAATTCCCTGCTTCCCCGGTACAACTTACTGGGAACCCTGTTCTTGATGCTATGCAAAAATATGTCAGCCATCCTAGCGTTCTTAAGATCAAAGCGATGGCTCAGAACAATGGACGTTTCGAATTTTCATCTGTTGACCCCACTCTTGTTTTCAGCGAGATCAGCAAGATGGATTCCTCTAAAAAGACAAGTGGTGCTATACCCACCGATAAACTTAAACGAGCCTCAAGTGCTTGCTATAAGGAGATTACATATCATATCAATAATGCTATCAGTGCTAACATGTTTCCGGATATTCTAAAGCTTGCAGATGTCTCCCCAAGTTTTAACATAGGTGAAACTTTCATCAGGGGCAATTTCCGACCAGTAAGTGTGTTCTCTTCTCTCTCCAAGCTATATGAAAGGGTGTTGTCACAACAAATTGTACCCTTGATGGCTCCTGATTCCTCCAGTTTACTTTGTGCATTTCGAGAGAACCACAGCGCACAACACGCACTTTCGAGGCTTGTTGAACAGTGCCGAAAAAGCCTTGATAAGAAAGGGATAGTTGGAATGGTTTTTATGGACTTCTCCAAAGCATTTGACTATCTGCCTCACGACCTCCTGATAGCAAAGCTTGAGGCACATGGTTTTGCAATTGGTAGTCTAAGACTTATTTTCGACTACCTAACATCTCGGAAACAGCGTGTAAGAATTAACTCTACCTACAGCTCTTGGCTTGAGATCATATCAGGTGTACCACAAGGCTCAGTCCTAGGTCCTTTACTATTCAACATTTACATCAACGATCTTACCTATTTCATGGCGAACTCTCATCTATGCAACTTTGCTGATGACAATACCTTGTATGCATCTGATTTCAAACTAGAAGGAGTGATATCAAGGCTAGAAAACGACATGCAAAAGACCCTCGTCTGGTTTGAATCAAACATGATGGTTGCAAATCCATCCAAATTTCAATTTATGTTTATGGGCTTGGGGCATGACTACAAACTTTGCATGGAGATTGATGAGATGGTAATTACAACCGTACAGCAATTCAAATTACTGGGCGTCATTATTGACTCCAAGCTGAAGTTTGACGTGAAGTCTCTCTGTCTTAAAGCTAACAGAAATGTTAGTGCCCTATTAAGGGCTGCAAAGGTCATTGACCCACCCAAATGTAAATTGCTTTATAATTCATTTGTCATGTCAAACTTCCTGCTACTGCTCCCTCATTTGGATGTTTTGTGGAAGAACTGCTAATAAAGAAATTAACAGGGTTCATAAGCGAGCACTTCGGAAACTATTGAAAGACTTTGTTGCTTCATTCGATGAACTGCTCATTAGAAATGAAGAAAAAACTGTTCACGTTCAGAACTTGCAGAAACTCATGATTGAAGTGCATAAATCGCTCAATCATGAAAACCCTTCTTTCTTATGGGATTTATTCACAAGGAAAGAAATTAATTACAATCTGAGAATCAAAGATATTCTCACTCTTCCCAAGGCATCTATTGCGTCTTTTGGTACAAATTCGATATCGTTCAGGGGTAGCATACTTTGGAACAGCACACCTGATGTGATTAAAAGCAGCAATACAGCCTCCGTTTTTGGCAAAACATACAAAATTAGACTGGGGAGGGTTGTAACTGTAATATTTGTAAATAGTGTTCCTGTACATTAGTTTAATTTAGTTGGTATTTATTAGTTTGTACGTTTTGCACAAGCTAGATTGTTATCCATCTGTAAATAAAGTGATTATATATATCTTTTGAGGCGCTGCATGGTAATTTTAAGCAATGACTACCATCCGAAAAACCAGATTCAATGAAAGTTTCTAATCCAGCATTCCTCATTTTGAGTGAAATAATCGACGTCATATGCCAGTCAATATTTTATGAAAACTCGACATAGCGATGGATTTGTCTGGGGAAATTTTTTGTTTGCAAAATTATTGACATCTGCTCCTCATTCAAATTTTATGCTCCAAAGCAATCTAGAATTAAACTTTATCCACACTTTCCAAAAATAAAATGGAAAGCGCAAGTATCGTCCGAGAAATCAATGAATTTCCCTATTTTTGAGACTGTTTCTTCGGACAGTACGCATATCTTAAACTGATCAAGCGACGTCTCAAAAGATAGCGGAACTTTTCAGCTTCATGATGATACCTTGTTTGTCTTCATAACATTTCCTTTCAAGAAAATATTTGCGATCTAGCTCATGAAGTTCTTTGGGTCATCCGGTACAACCTTAGTTAAGTAACAAGTTTATACACACCTGTCTTTCATGAGAGGTTAAGGTCCGAGGCTGGTTCTACTGAAAGCTAATTTAGGCCTATTGTTCATGCCGCATCTAGGCATAAGACCCCTAGTTTAATGTTTCTTCCGAAGGACGGCAAGGTTTGCCAAGAAAGGAATCAAATTTTTTAGCTGATTTTAGCTTGTGGCCAATGACCGAAGACCTCCAAATTTTCATAAACTAGCCATGTGGGCAATAAGCAAAGAAGGCATGGCAAACTTGTTACTATTTGTTAAATTTTACCTGGCTTCATAAAACGCAACCAGGACTAAGATCTTTTGGAAATTTTCTGACGTTTTTTCGAAGAAAGCTACTCTCCAGATGTTTGGCTAAACTTGTTTGGATGCTGGTTTAAATATCTCCATTTGCAAGTAGATATGGCATCTCTAACGAATAACTTCGTTTATTAGCAGTGCACAGTTTCAACGAATTTCCCTGATCAGCCCATTTCATCAGACAGTGATTTCACGTAGCAGTCATGCATATGCCAGCAAAAATTACAGATTTCGTTCTGAGCCAATCAGCTAGTTTGTTTCCATCTGTGAGATTAACCAATCAAACTCCGTAATCTAACATCACGTGATACACTGTGATTTTGCGGGAAATCAGAAGCTGTGGGGATGAAAACAAAAATACCCTCCCCAAAAAACCGACGATGTGCAAGTGGATTTTTGACCAACCATAAACATTTTTACATTTTCTGTTAGACTACAAGCTTGCCGAAAATTCTACCGCTTCGGATTTTGATATTCAACTTAGATTGAGGGAAATCTTTGTTCGAATAACGCCTTAAAATCAGGTTAGCGCCCAATGTTTCAGCTTCAACAGAAAGATATTTCTTCACAGACTACTTCCATCATTTGCACAATGGCTACAAACATTGATTCGAAGACAACATGTTACTTTTTATCATGAAATTTTCTTCCAGTGCTTCTTCCAGTGAAAAACTTCCAGTGCTGGCATAGCAGAATCTATGAATGATTTCTTCTGTACCATAGGAGAGACACTTAGTGGAAAAATTCCCAGAGCGAAAAACCCTCTTCTTGAGAATGATTACGAGGTTAATCCACAAAAAAACTATGTTTAATTTCCACGTTATTGACACCTTTTAAGTAGGAAAAGTTTCTGGTAAATTGAAAGCATCAAAAGGATGTGGGAATGGTGGTATTGCTAGCTGTTTTCTAAAAATTGCACTTCTGGTTATTTCAGAATCTCTTTGTGATATTTTCAACCTTTCAATTGCTACTGGTTGCTTTCCAGATAGCTGGAAAATTGCCAGAGTAGCACCCATTTTTAAAAGTGGCCAACCTGATGACCGATCTAATTACCGACCTATATCGGTTCTACCTGTTTTAGCTAGGGTCTTTGAAAAACTCATTCATAACCAATTATACGATTATTTGGACAGAAACAAACATCTGTTTTCAAACCAATCTGGCTTCAGAGCTCTTCATTCTGTTGTCGCGTGTCTTCTTAACAACACAGATGACTGGTATGTGAACATGGACGATGGCAGATACACTGCAAATATCTTCTTTGATCTCAAAAAAGCATTTGATACTGTGGATCATGACATTTTACTTGCTAAGTTGAGGAAATTTGGCGTTCAAAATCTAGAACTTGTTTAGTTTACGTCTTATCTAACTAACAGAAAGCAATTTTGCAAAGTTAACGGGATATGTTCCAAAACTAAAGATATTCATTGCGGTGTGCCCCAGGGTTCTTGTCTTGGCCCTCTTTTATTTTTGATTTATATCAATGATCTTCCGTTCGCCCTAAAGAAAGGCAAGGTGACGATGTACGCAGGCGATACGAGTATTTCTTATTCCTCCTCGAGTTTAGTAGACATAGAACAAACTCTAAATAGTGAATTGAATGATTTGAAGCTATGGATGCAAGGTAATAAACTCTCTTTGAATGTCCTAAAAACTCAGGCTATGGTATAGGCTCCCATCCCAAAATTAAGAAAATTACTGACAAAATTGTTGATCATCCACAGTTTTTTATTGGTGGCTCTCGAGTTGAAAATGTTGACCGAGCAAAATACCTGGGTGTGATAATCGATAAGAACTTAAGTTGGGAAGATCACATTAGCAATGTCCGTGCCAAAGTTTCTAGTGCAATCGGGTTTCTGAAATACTCCAGGAAATTTTACCTCAAAACACATTGAGTAAAATGTATTCGGGTATCGTCGAGCCCCATTTTCGGTTCTGTTGTTCGGTATGGGGGTGCTGCGGGGTGACCAAGCTGCAAACCTTACAAAAGTTGCAAAATCGAGCGGCTAGAATCGTTACGAAAAGCAATCTTGATCATTTTGATACCCCTTCTATAGGTTTGATACAAAGTTTAAATTGGTCTACTGTAAGCAACATCATTAGAGGCGAAACTGCAATTACAGTGTACAAATCGCTAAACGGTCTCGTCCCGGAGTACCTTTCCAGCTTGTTTGAAAAAAGGTTGACTCGAAATGTCAGGGAACTCAGAAACACTGAAACTGATCTTTCGATACCTTTATGAAAAATTAACAATAGGCAGAGGGCTATATCTTTTCGTGGACCTAAGCTTTGGAATAGCCTTGAACTTGATGTGAAACAGGCACCATCTCTTGCCACCTTTAAGAGAAGAATCAAGTCGTAAACTGGTAACATTTGTGCCACGGCCCCCTGAAAAGCAGTTCTCATGGACTGACGGGGCTACCGTGCCCAAATAAATAGAAATGAAATGAAATGAAAACTACTTTTACATTCTAATTTTTCACAACCAATACAGACTCTGAATATGGGCTTCCTTAATGTTATCGAGGTAATAAACTTCATTACTCAAAGTGCTCTCGAGTACCGAATAATCAATCGTCCTCCCCCACTTATAAACTTTTTGAATTTTTCAACCACCTAACTTCATTCCAGCCCCTTTTATTAATTTTTCACAGCAAGAAATACCTAAATTTCCCTATAGTTTTTGCATGGAAGCTTATTTGAAGCGGACAGTTTTCTCTGGGAAATTGACGGGAGACGGAAATTTCCATTTCGCTCTCAGGAAACTGTTAGGAAAGTGTCTGTCCCCAACATTTCCAACTCATAGAGCTTGCAGTGTTTGTATAAATGAAATGACAGTAAACATCAACAGAACGAGAGTTGTTAGGTAAATGTATCAGTAACATCACTGTTGACATAGATATACAATATTAGGAAGGAAAAGCACTCGCTTCACTGGCACTTTAATATTCCTATCGCCTGACAAGTGCTTCTGTGGTTATGGCACTCTTCCAAAATTGAAATCAGGGCAGTTATGGTTATTCATAAGAATTCAAATAACTAAGAATGGAATGCTGTTCGCAAGAAAATGAGAATATCACAAATGCCCCTTTCTATAACATCCCTGTACCCCCCCCCCCCAAATAAGCCTCACAAAAGCCTCAACAAAATTATAAAGTTTTTAAAACATGAATCCAGTAGCAGATGCGACAGAGTTCCCTTTCATGCCTTAGCTTCAGCATGATTGATGAAACAATTGTGCTCTTCACCCTTGGACACTTTTTGAAATTCATTCATATGTAAGAGCTTTCTTTCAACTGATATATCATATGATAGGTCAATGCTACTATGAATTCCTAAGGAATCATTGTCACCTAAAGTCCTTTTTGTACAAGCTGCATCTTCAGAACGGCTGAAAATCAAATTTCACGTAATGAAAAATGAGTATTCACTGTAGTACCGGGTGTCCCAGAAAAAACGCAACAGATTTGAATAATTCTAATGGAAGCTGTTTCATACTTATTAGCAAACAATTATTTTTATTGAAATCTACAACTATTAGAATAAATTTTGATATATTTCCCAGTATTTTTGGTGTCTTGGTTGTAAAGATAAGAATCAGAAAACTTCAAAATTGCTTCAAGGTCAAAACCAGAGCTGCTGCATTAGCAATAGTTGATTAAATTGTCAAATTATAAAAATGACAGGTCTTAGCAATTACCGAAGATTGCTGACAAGCGCTCAAACACAAAAGTTAATTGAATATGGAACAGATACTTGTATGAAGATTTCAGTCATAACGAAGTAGCTTTTTCTAAAATGACTAGGCCATTCGTACGGTTATGCTTTCAATTGGAAACGAGCACTGAGTACTCCCACGAAACTAGATAACTCGTAAATCATTAAGGGATCTCCTTTGTCACAGTTTCTTGATCGAATTATGTGCTTGTCTGTAATCCTGTAAAGTTTTAGACAATGCCACGCTTGCAATTTTGCTTTATGCTTTGCACTAGTTGTGAGAGGTCTGGTTTATTGTCAAATTTTGAGTTTGTCAATTTATAACTCTGCAAGCAGGTCACCTAAAATTTTGAAAAATATCTCAAAATTTAATCTAATTATTGCAAATTTCGAATAAAATAATCATTAAAGTTTTAGTTTGAAACAGCTCGAGTTAGAATATCTGAAATCTGTTGCGTTTTTTTGGGACACCCGGTAGTTGAACCGATTTAATAGTTTAGAGATTTTGGTGGAACATTCTTGGAAACAAAAAGATTTGTGCCAAAGATGTGCCAGAATTTTTAGAATGAAGTACTCCGAATTTTGAGGCACCGTTCGCCAATCCTTCACAATTTCTGGTACTGTTTCAAAGCAGGGCCGCCGAGAGCTTTTCGAGGCCCAGGGGCAAAACGACGAATCGAGGCCCCCTGCGAGTGGGGCGAGCAGAAAATTTTCGATCGCCCCCTGCAGATTGGCTTAAAATGCATTTCAGAGCATTTTCTGCAGTCCAGATGTCAAAATTCTCCAATTATGAGGCCCCTTAGACCCCGAGGCCCTGGGGCAAAGTGCCCCTCCTGCTCCCCCCTCTCGGCGGCCCTGTTTCAAACGCCTATCAATCTTTGAAATTGCTGTAGTGCCTTCGCAGTAATATACAACAGGAAATAAGCGAAAATAAGTAAGACTATACCAAGGCTTTCCTTGAATGATATGAATAGCTTCTAAGTTATATTTCCTTGCACTGGAGATTCTCACTTTTTGATGATCCATGGGTGGAGTTTCTCACTAGCAGTTTTTTTGCGAAAGAAACATTCGTGTACAATTGTACACTATACGATAGATGTGTGCATTGATATTTAAGGCATCAAAAAATAAGGTTTTCTGTGAGAGAATACTATGGCATGCTAGAATTCGGCCTTTCATGTGAGTAAACTGAGATTTTATTAAAGTATGGGATATCTTGTTGGTTCCCATACGTAACCTTTGCATCAAAATAACTGAACGCTTAGCAAATGTCACATGGAGGATTCAGTGGCATGGGATATGTCCGTTTAATCGGACCGTACGACCGCTCGACCGCGCGATCCCGGACCTTATGACACTGGATCCTACGACTTCAGACCATACGATCGTAAGACATCTCCGCGTGTCTTAGCCTCAGAATGATGTAATGAGACAATTTTGCCCTATTCACCCCTGGCCTCCTTTCGAAGTTCATTCGAATGTTAAAGTTGGTCCCTGCAATTTTTCTCCAGACTGAGGCATCTTATGCTAAGTATGAGTTCCCAAGGAGCCATTGTCACATAGGGTCCTTTGTATATATAGTCCTTTAGTCCTTTAGTCTTAACTTAGAGTCCTTTGTATACATGCTGCGCGTTCAGAATTCTGTAAATCAAATTTGGCCCGGTAAGAAAATACGAGTCTCCACTGTAGTAGTTGAACTAATGAAAATTTGACTTTAGATTGCTTTTCCATCAGTTCAGCTACTGCAAAGTGGATACATATTTCCTCTGACTTAGGCCAATCTGAATTTCAAGTAGCCGGAGATTGCAACATGCCTTGTAAGATAAATTTAGCTGTCCATTTGGAGTGTAATAATATCCTTTCGTTTCGTTCCTATTTCCAGTCAAAAGGGGGGTACTTTTTTGAGGCACCAGGTAGAAATATGGCTACCTCTCAATCTAGCCATCTGGCAATTGCGATCACATAGTCATGAGAGCGTTGGAGGCTGTGATAACAAAGCGTTCTTTAATTTCTTTAATTGCTGGATTCGTTATGTCTTGAGACGAGGGAAAGGGAGACGGCTATTGACGTTGAGATGGCATGCCAACATAAATGACCTGACTACAAGAGCGAGTGGTTGCAAGACAGGGAGAGGAGGCATTTCGTAATGTCAACGGAACTAGAAAAGCGAAGCATTTACTTAGCTTCCATGCCATATGTTGGTTCAGTGTTTTTCTTAATTTCCCAAAATGCAGCACTAAAACCATGTTATCTCTAGCATTAGCAACAATAATTCATAGAGTTCGATACGATCAGTTTTTTCTTGTGGTTGCATTTAGCACTGTTATTTTATTGTATCGAAAAGTTTCCAATGAATGTCGCAATGAAATAGGAATTCAAAATGGTTTTCTATTAAAAATGCAAAGAACGCATATGATAAGAGTTTTATTTGTTATCGCTTATCTCATTTATGGTTTATATAATACTGCATTTGCTCTCAAGATATAATTTCAAATTGATCAGAAAGCTGTTAAACCCAGAAGTTAAGTCAATAGTGCAATCAGCATGAAAGTATGAAATCTTGTTGCTATCTGATGCGATGTGGATTCTTGGCTATCAAAATTATGTACGTTTCCAATGCTTACTGATTCCACATGGCATGAATGAAGACCTAAGAAGAAAATAGCAGTGATGACAGTGATCTTGATGCTGTGAATTGTGACTGCGAACATGGTCATGATTAGTTGTAGAGGTTTGATGCATCGCCATTAAGTGTAGGGAAATGACGACCAACGAACGTTTGATGCTTAAAAACATTTCTTATTATTAAAGTACTTGCTTGTATCAATTTTCAACAAAGCAGACCTTGAGTTGGATTTAACAGAAGCCATCAAGTTCATCCTCATCAAATCCGCTGTGATATCAAAGTTGATAAGTGCAATCATATCGATGTGTAACAGTGGACACGTTCGGATTCCCTGTTAAAATCATCTCCTAAAGAAGAAGACGGAAAGATGTAAGAATTGCAGAGTAGACGATGGGCTGCAAAGTAATTAATATTACATTTTTCCCAATTTTCATCTCTGCTGCAACACTGAATAGTGTCGGAATATATCTACTTTCCAAAGACAAACATAGCCAGACAAATCAAAATTTGATTCTTAAGTTCTTGAGCACCCAAGAATTAGCATTGTCATGTATTTTGTTGATCAATTGGTCGTTTGTGTGCCATGGATCAGCGGTTGCAGCTGCAGTTGAAGAAATCTTACTTCCATTTATACACTGCTGTTTCTTTAATATTACGTTGATCATGGTTATTATGACGTTAGACAGACTGGTCGCTACTAAATATCCAATAAGATATTCCTCAATGTTGTCGAGGAAGAAGATTAAAGTGATCTTATCTGTTGTTACAGCGTTATGCATGCTATTTGGAGTTTTGTCTTTGTTCGATGAAATTAGGGAGTTCTTACATACTTATGACACATACATATTCCACATTCCTCCCTCGTTTGCAGCATTGTTCATCGTAGTTGCCTATGTGAACATCTTTGTGACGCTATGGAGGAGAAGAAACTTGTTTGATAGATCAGGCGGTGTTGACATTAGCAGATTCACAGAAAACAAGAGATTTCTCAAAATGGCAGCTGTTATAACATCCACTTTTTACACAGTTCCAGACATTGCTTCTCTGTTTTGCAAGGACTGTTTTACCGATAGCATTCAATTTTTTCGACTTCTATGGAATCTTGGCCCCGTATTTGATCCTATAACATTTATTTTCATGCAAGAGAGATTAAGGAAAAGGCTAAGAAGCATGATGCAATGTTATCACAATAAGGATAGAGGTAAAGATGCGCCTCCAAGGATAAATGGAAATGACAATGTTGCATTCGATACAAGATTATAGATTCTAATAATGAGGAAGCGAAGCATGGCCCTTCAATGCTATAATCGAGATAATGTAAAGTTATGACTTCTCGAAATCAGAGTCCAGAAAAAGGTCAAACCTTCCTCCGGCTGTCAGTTGTATAGGCTGAACCTTCCTCATTTTAGAAAATCAAAATAAAGAGATTTTCGAACTCTTTGCTTTGTTTTTAAAAATAAAAAAGGAAGCCACTGCCATTTTTGTGGTAATATGAACATTCTATGTGTATTCTATCATATCGGATGGAAATTGTTTACAAAAGTCACACATACTAACTTAACTGAAATATTACGAGCATCGCAAAGTCATTCATATCAATGTTACATCAATGCTGCGAAAGTGACTTGCAACATCTTTTAAAGCCGTCTTGCTATAAGTGGGGGTCATCAAGGGGGGTAGAAATCCGCCGTTCCGCACTATTTTCAGTTAAAATCCACCATTCCGCTCATTTTTAGCCAAAATTCCGCGTCCCGCCACTTTGTTATCAATTATGGCACAAAGTAGTATTGTTAGATATTTTCATCCATCCAGGTGGAAAGAGGAGGAGAGCGGCAGTTAAAATTCTTGTGCAAGGCTTGGAAGTTATTCTCATTTCTCTTAAAGCTGGCTAGAAAAACAGAGATGTGACCACGACATTTTTCTACAAGACAACAGATGAAAGATCCACAAATTTATGAAAATTCATAATAATCCCGCTCCGCATTCCGCTTATCATTTTCGAGAAAATCCGCGTCCAATGGGGACAGAGAATTCCGGCGTTCCGCAAAGAAGTTGCAAAACTTCCGTATTCCGCGACGTATTTTCTTCAAATTCCGCTGTTCCGCAAACCCTGATGACCCCCCACTATAAAATTGGCATTCTAACTTTTTATCGAATTGAAAGTCAGCTTTGATCTGATCCTTTGATTTTTGGGCTTAGTTGAATTTGGAAAGAGTATCAAACCTCTTAATTCTTAAATGTGCATTAAATTAATTGAGAGTGTGAGCTAAGCCAGTTTCAGCATTAACAGTTCTTACTTCTTGTTTTTCTTTTCTTTGCTCTACTGCCAGCCTTGATCTGCTGGACACTGCTTGAGACCTCCCTTGATGATGGAATGGAATCAGCAAGTTCTTTCTTACTGTTTTCTACAACAATCATGCAGGGGCGCAAATGAGGGGGGTGTGGGGGGTGTGACACCCCCCTAATAATTTCACCATCCGGTCCCAGTCGCTATTCTGTGGTGTAAAAGTCGGTCCCGATCCGGCTCTGAACTTGAACCGCTTAATGTTTGTCAATGGTTCCTAACAGAGTTGTACCACAAAGCTGTGTTACAGCAGAATTCGGTCCCGATTCTGCTCTTAATTCCATGCTGTATCGAAGTAAGCCATAGTGATCTTGTTTCTTTAGCAGGACCAATTAACGAACAATGTCCGGGAGTCGGTCCCAGTCAATGCGGCTGCGTTAACGTGCAGTGGTGATGTCCAGTAGTTCTGCTTCTTTGGAAGGAAGGAGTTGAATAACCAAGACTGGCCGGGGCACGCTTGCAGGGCTGAGAGAGGGGATGAGAGAGTTCAAAAACTGTAGCTCATAGCCATAGGGGCCCTGGACTTGCCAAAGTCTTCCTCTAAGACCATAGCATTTTTCAAAATATGACTGAGGGGTCTCTATACCACAGTCCGTGATCAAAAATGAAGCACCAAGAATTTCTCAGTTAGCTATGATAAACTGAAAATCGAGAAGGGGCGGAGACAGTGATAAGGAGTAGCAGTTGAAGAAACCAACTAAACTATTGACATGGAACGGGTGAGCAAGAGAACAAATTTCCTGCATTCGAAATTCTAAAGACAGAAACTCAGTAAATTCAATTTTCTCCAGAGTGCTGTAATTAGAAATTTGAGCAGCCCCCAAAAAGATGCCCTTACAAACGTATAGAATAGAACGTGGCTATTTATTAGTTATCACCATATCGAACCTTTGCTTCTGCATAATGGCTAGTCGAGAGATGAAACAAAGAATTTCCAAAAGGCCTCTTAAGTAGACAAAATGTTACAACTCTAGCAAGAATCAAGTTCCGCTCACTAAACTATTTCAAATGATATCTAGTTTGCGTTATTCTGCAAAATAATGGTAGTTCTGTGGCCAAAAGCCATTTAAAGCCGCTCACGGTCAGATTTTGTCGAATTCGACTTGTCGAATCAGTTTTTCCTTCAGATTTGTCGACTCGAATGTGAGCCTTTACATGGTCAGATTTAATCGAAATGGATTCCTTGTAAATTTAGCAAGAAATGGACGAAGAAGTTGCTTCAGCAGCAATGATAATCGGTTTGGTGCCTAAAAAACTCAAAAATAGAAGAAAAATCGAGAAAAATGGACAAAGGCATGGCAGTTACAACGAGCAGTCCATGCCGTGTGTGGACCGATTTTGACTTACGATGCTCCGTTAAAAGTCTTGCGTTTCACGGAGGAAAAGCACCATAATAATTACTTGAGGATGATTGGCGAAGATTTTGACGAAATCACAAACAATCACAAAGAATTACGTGATCTCCAAAGCATTGCAGTGCGGAACCATGACCTTCAGCGTGGGTGAGGAAAAATTTCATTCATTTTCCGTTCGATATAGCGAAAGGAATGGATAGAACACGTCCAATTCCTGAAAAATCGAATTCGACAGTCTGGCCATGGCATCAGTCATCCGATTTTTGCCTTTTCACGGTCAGATTTTATCGAATTCAACAAATCAAAGTCGACGTAACTCTACACAGTTTTTGGTTACACTTTAGTCACCTTGATTTAAGAATTGTTACCAGAGGAGCACACCTCGGCATCCCCTTGGACGGTGGGCCTCTGACTTAAGTCTACCACGTAAACGCCTTTGGACCGTGGCACATTAATCTTCCCGGTGGTCCTGCTACATGTGGCATTTGGTGATTTCACCAGGACCAACACAAAGTCGTGGTTAACATAACAAAAAGGATATTGCTTGCATGCCTAAAATGCATACTTATTTTTGAGGTTTTGATAGGACCATCCTAATTCCTTTCGGCCCGTCGCAGTCCCCAAAATGATTCGCTAGGTTTGCTCCTTTTTCACGGAAGAAGGCTCTGAAAGTCAGACTTACGGAAAGGGAGATTAAAGGAAATGAAGCTGCAAGGAACGTATTAGAAATGTCAAACTATCATGCGTATACTTCATAGAACTACAGTAAAAACCAATCTATTACTAAGTGATTTTAAGTTCTTTTTTCAGAATTTACCGGGAAAGCCTTCTGTTGGTCGATTTTTATTGCACCTTTAAAAGGCAAATTCTTCACAAAATGGGGCATTTTCCAACGATCTCAAGTGTGTGGTAGCAAAAACTTTTCCCTCGGGGCAAGCTCCGGAACCCAATTTTTGCTCACTTCGCTCGCATTTGGTTTCAGCATCCTAAGTTTTGTCTCAACGGGCGTGTCCTTATTCAGGGGAGATGGCTAAAGATACTACTCAGAGACAACTTAGGGTTAGTTACAATCATGTTTGATTCGTGTCGATAGTTCTAAAAATAATTCTGCCTGTTATTTTAGTTGTATTTTCATTAAATCATGGCGTTTTGGCAACAGAATCTGTTTTGGAAAGTCGGTCCCTCGTGGAAAAAATTCGGTCCTTTGAACGCACACCCCCCTGAAAAAATTTTGTATTTGCGCCCCTGCAATCATGTCACTTTTTCACATTATTATTATTATTATTATTATTATTATTATTATTATTATTATTATTATTATTATTATTATTATTATTATTATTATTATTATTATTAATTCTTTATTTAAAGTAGGCTAATGTAAAATAGCTAATTTAAAGCTAATTAAGGCCTACTAACGAAAAATAATCAAGAGAAATAAATTTATAATAAGAAAAAAAAATAAAATACTAGTTACAAGTTCACATTAAAAACCCTAGATTTGCTACAAAGATTCGACAAAGCCTACAGTTGCACTTCTCCCCTTTCCATGTTTTTATTCGGTTTTTAAAAACAGCCAAAGAATTAGCAGTTTTTATATCATTTGGTAGCATTTGCCAAAGTTTGTGTCCTATAAAAGGTGTGGTTTCAATCCCAAAATTCGTGGTCCTTGCACTTGGTTGCAGAAGACTATTGCCACTTCTTAGGCTATAAGGCATATCATTAGTTATAAATATGTCCTTCATAAATTCAGGGGTTAAGTTTTCTTTTGTCTTATAAATTTCGACCATTAGCAACTGTAGGTTTCGTTGATGGCCTGTCACTGAGTTGTCCCTTTTCAGCAGAGTTTCAAAATCAGACTCGTAGTCTCTGTATGCAGTTCGCAATGCCATTAAGTGCATCTTATTTATCTTATTATTCAAGTTTCTATCATGAAACATCCACACTAGAGGGCAATAGTTAAACTGGGACATGATAAACGTTTTCATTAATAAGACTATTTTTTCCGTTTCCATGTATTTTGAAATCCTAGCTAGCCCATGAATTTTCTGATTGGCCTTCTTACAAAGATTGCTCACATGGGGTTTGAAGGTAAGGTGTTTGTCAAGAGTTACCCCCAACAGTTTTTCCTCAGAACTTTCCTTTATTTGAGCGTTGCAAACATGTATGGAGGTATCAGTGCTAGATGTGCTGATTGTCATCAAATGGCATTTTTCTTCATTTAATCTCATGTAATTGTCTGGAAACCAGGTAACTATTTTCTGCGTGTCCCTTTCCAAGCTATTAACTACATTTTGTAGTGATTTATTACATGCATACAGAGTCGTGTCGTCGGCGTAGTTACATACCTCAGTGTCAGTCAGCCCCATAAACATATCATTAATGTATATATTGAATAAAAGGGGTCCCAAGACTGATCCTTGCGGTACACCTTGTCTAACATCACTATAAGTGCTAAACGAACCATTCACTTTCACCCTTTGTTTTCTGTTAGTCAGATAATTGTGGATGAGGTCCAGGGAGGCCTTCGAGAAACCATACATATGCAGCTTTGCCAGAAGAAGTTCATGATTTAGGCAATCGAATGCCTTGGAGAGATCCATCATAACAGCACCAGCACAGCCTTTTTTATCTAAAGCTTTCCTACAGTCCTCTACCAATTTCAGTAGTCCGTGCTGGGTGCTATAACCTCTTCGGAAACCACATAAGTGAGGCGACAAGAAACGCTCCACAAATGAATACATTTGTTCGTACATCAACCTCTCGAAAATTTTAGAAACTGAGGGTAGAACAGTAATTTGCCGATAGTTTTTTTTATCAAAAGCATCATTTTGTTTGAAAAGTGCTGTTATATCTCCTGATTTTAGTTCATCTGGGAAGCGACTTTCTGATAGATATTTGTTGAAAAGGTTCGTGAGATGAAATGAAAAAATATCTGAATTGTCTTTCAGAATTTTTGCTGGGATACAGCCAACAGGAGCTCCTTTCTTTGGATTTAGTTTTCCCAGTTGGGTGTTCGTCTCATCTTCAGTGACTGCGCGAAACTCAAACTTTTCGGAGTTTGCTATGTGCCTTCTGATCTTAAGAATGCTAGGGTGAGACTCAAATTTCTTAATAGCAACCTCAACTGGATCCTCAATCCCAATGGTTGGGGTAATAATATCTTTATTTCCTACTATTCCAAGCGAATCGGTGATATTTACGAAATGCTCGTTAAGGACTTCAGCTACTTGGGACTCTTTTGAGATCAAGTTCCCGTTTTCATAGAGGTTGATACTCGAACAAGTTTTCACCGTATCAGAAAAAACAGGTTTGATTATTTTCCAGAATTTCCGGTTATCAGTAAGGTCCTTCAAATCTAGGCTTTTATAGTACTGTATCTTTGCATTGCGAAGCATCTTGACACATTTATTCCTGTGCTTTTTATAAGCCAGATGATTCACCGGGTTTCGGTTCTTGTTATAGACCGTTTTCAATGTCCTTCGTTTCATAAAAGCTTTCCTTAATTCTTTGGTCATAAAAGGTCCATCATTTGCTCGGATATACTTTTTCTTTAAAGGGGCATGATCGTTTAACACTTGCATGACAACAGATTCAAATGAACTGTACGTCATGAGTTCTGTGGACTGGGCCGCAAGATTACGCGCGAGAGCGTTTCTAAATTCTATATAACTGAATTTACTATAGTCTCGGTATTCGACTATCTTGGGACTCCTTTTAACAAAACCACCCTTAAGAATAGTTAGTATCATCGTATGGAAGTCTGACAGCCCTTGTTGAGGATACCGAGGACTGCCCCTTTTGTCTTAGTCTTTTGTTTTGCTGGTAATGTTCAAAGCAGATCAGCAGCCGGGAAACCTATTACCATGCGCGAGAATCTCTTTGTCTCTTTGCTAATCCTTGTTTGGATTGTGGTTGGATTCTCCACCCACATTCTTTCCACAGACCAAACATGCTCTCTGCGCATGATCACAGGTTTCCTTTCTGGGGGATGACCGTTGCTTTGAACATTGATGACTCGTATCCCCAACAAGCCCTGTTTCAACGGTTGTAGAATTTTGGAAACTAGATTTCCTGTTCGTCGATGCACCTGGGGCTATCAGACTTGAAGCATGTCGGTGATTTGATCAAATTACACAAATCATACGAGTCCATGAAATTGCTAATAGTGTCACTGGTTACTAAGCAATTGAAATCTTCCAATAGTAGGAAGTTTTCATGACTATTGCTGTAATAATCTAAAGCCTTCCCTATTTCCTCGAAGAAAAATTTTTCACTTTGTGACGGGGGGCGGTAAATGGAGAGCACGAGCCATTTTTGCTTCTTAATATTGATTTCTATGATACTGCACTCAATACCTAAAGGAAACGAATATTCTTTAAGCTCTTTAACAGGTGCCTTTTCGCGGACATAAACCAACAGACCTCCGCCATTCGCATTTCTGTCGTATCGAAAGGGCTTCCGAAATCCTTCAATCGAAAATTGTCCTGTTTGAAAATTAGCGTCAAGTTTTGTTTCGGCAATTGTCAAGATGTCAATGTTTTCAGCTACAAGTGATTTTAGAGGCTCGATTTTATTTCGAATGGAATTTATATTAAGATAAGCCACAATTAAACCCCTTTGATTTTTTTGTTTAATATCTTTCAGTTGTGAGGAAGCATCATTGCCTTCCATTGCGGTATTGGTAACATTAGCAACTTCATCGACGGTACTTTGCACGTTAGGTTTAGGAATATTTTTGGGATTTTGTAAAGAAAGTCAATTTCTAGATGCTCTAAATAGATTATCAGCAAATATATCGTCACCTGCTCACATCTATCAACTTGGCTTATCGAAGAAGGAGAAAAAGTTATTTTTTTCAGTTGAGAGGGTTCATGCTTAAAGTTTAGATGCTCTTGGGCCTCTGGACTAGAGAAAGTAGGAATCAAATGTTTTAGCCGATTTTTGCTCGTGGCCCATAGCCGGAAACCTTCAAAGCCTCATTTTCACGGACCAAGCAGACGGCGAATAAGGGAGGAAGACAGAAGAAATGTGTGAAAATTTTTCTCAACTTTACCTACCTTCATAAAATGCAGCCAGGACAGAAAACTGCAGGAAATTTCCCGAATTCTTTTTAAGATATCTATTCACCAGATGTTTGGGTATCCAGGTTTGGATGCCGGTTTAAATACATCACAGTTTGGTGGAGATATAGTGTTTTCCGATAAGCAACATCGGCCGAGGCTTGCCAAACCTTGTTTACGCCACTTCAAGTCAGGTGATAAAACCTCTTGATAAAACCTCCTTTCAATTTCATTACTAATTTCGAGCCATGAAAATTTATGCCATGAATGCAAAGAGTAGTATACTAGTAACTTGTAAATTACAAACATGCGGCCGGGTAGCTGAATCATAGTATTGTTGGATATAAAATGATTTCGAATCAGGAAAGATTGTCCCCAAAGCGTAGACTTGCCACAAGTCTTTCAGGTGACTTATTACAGATGACGAAATAAACTTGGGATAAGTCTACCAAAAGTGCTGTTTAGCTACAAGGGGCTCTTTCAACTGGATCGCCTCTGCGGAGGATTTGAAATGATGGAACCATTTCTATGGATAGAACGAGCATTTGAAAGTGACATAGAATTTGCCTTTGGTACTTTGACCTTGCAACCATGGAAATGAATTACACTGTTATTCAAATTTGTTTTCATTGACTTGTGTTGAAAGGAAGGAATCCGTAAGAGGAAGTTGATTTTAGGATGCATCTCGAAGTAAGTTTACCGAGTGTTTGTGACTTTGCAATGCTTGGAAATTCGAAGGTGGACTTCTCGAGCTTGTTACGTTCTACAGAGAGAATGTTACAGTTGCTGTAACGTAACAAACTCTTTTGGTGGAGAGTTTGCTTCTTATATTGAACCAATGTGGAATTTAGCTTCGATCCCGAGGAACTGAAGCTTAAAAGTGAGTTTGTTTTGGTTTCTTGCGTTATCCACTGATGTCGAGCACAGCTTTGCATCTCTGTAAGTTTTGGATCTTTCTTGATGTTTAACAGGGCCCATAAAAGCTTCCACCTTCCACATCGGCAATTACCAAGTATTTGTTCGTAACTTGAAATGAAATCTCAAACTCCAGGCCCTTTCCAACTTCACTGCAAAGTCACCGCAATCTTTCCTTCATCAGTTGCAGTCGCCGTGTCAACCTATTATCGTTATTCTTTTCTTCGAACCAGCCAATGAAAACCCTACTAATTGTTAGGCTGGCCAATGATAACCTATTCATTCTTCCTTTCCACCAATCAAATAAAGTCGTGGCATGTGACTGCAATTGTTGTAACAATTGCCTAATTAGCAAGGTATGCGCTCAAATCTCAAATTCACTCAGCTACACACAGATTAGTAAGCGACCTTCGGCCGCAAATACAGAAATTTCTCAAGAGTATTGCCATATGACTTGAAATGTGTGAACTAACCGAAGCAATTTTTTCAGTTCACATAGAAACCGAATGGGTATTGAATCTTAAACCAAAGAAACTGCGGTGGAAGGACAATAGCAAGAACAATTGGAAACGTAAATATTTGCCGCTCTGGGATCGTTCTTAAAACAATCACTATTGTTATTACTATTGTTTCTTACCCAGAATTTCTATTGTTTAAGGTTGAGTGCCTCATCGGTTTTGGAAAGGCCATAACTCCGAGAAACCATGAGATATTCAAACCGGCATCCAAATCTGGATACCCAAACATCTGACGAATAGATCCCTTCAAAAAAATGCGGGAAATTTCCAGCAGTTTTTTGTCCTGGTTGCGTTTTAAGAAGGTAGGTAAAGTTGAGAAAAAATGTTCACACATTTCTTCTGTCTTCCTCGCTTATTCGAAGTCTGATTGGTCCGTGAAAATGAGGCTTTGAGGGTTTCCGGCCATGGGCCACGAGCAAAAATCTGCCAATACATTTGATTCCTATCTTTGGACTAGAGTGGTTGTCCATGATGCTATGTATTTGTGTTTCTTTTGCGGTTATCTTTTCTACATTCTTCTCTGCAAGAGAAACTTACATTTTCTTTTTTCACAATGGAAACAAATGATACGATTCATGTGTTGCTCACCCATCGTCCCTCAGCCACCCCCCCCCCCGATGTTTCCCGCCAAAAATTGTCTCGTTTACATATATCGAAAAGAGGCTTGCCTTGACAAGAAGCCAAACAAGGCAACATAACTGACGTAACTCATCATAACTGACGTAAGCAAAGCTTTTGATCAAGCGTGGAGAACTGGGATGTTTGGAAACCTTACAAATAGAAACATAAAGGGGAGAATGTTACGCTTAATATGGGAAATAAACAATGACCTAAAAGCAAGAATAAAATTTGACCAAGAACAATACAGTCAAACGTTTGAAGTAGAAGACTCTATAAGACAGGGGAGTGGTTTATCTGCTATCCTGTATGCACAACATGCTGCAAAGATAATTGAAGACCTTGAGGAGATAGACGTTGGAATTAAAATTGGAGGAAAAACCTTTCCAGCGATCGGTTGGCAAGATGATATTACTGTGATTATATCAGATAGGGAGGAAGAACAAAGGATAACTGAAATACTGAGAAAGAGTGCAGTGAAGAACAGAATTACATTTTCAGAGGAGAAATGTAAAGTTTTGATCATTGGAAAAAAACATACAAAAAAAGACCAATAATTTTACAATACTAAGTTAGGTGAAATAGAGATAAAAGATACAAAAGAGGAGAAAATATTAGGTCACCTTTTCAATGAAGAAAACAACAACATAGCCCATATAAATAAAAAAGAGACTGAGATTATAAATATGGTAGCAGCCTTGGGTCTAACAATTCAAAATGGAACGCTAGCAAATGCACAGATCCAGGCCATGATCACAATCTACAAGAAAAGCATACTACCAAAGCTCATATTTGGAATGGCAGCCTTCGCCACAACAAAGCAAGAAGATGAAAGATTTTAGAAGATAGTAAGAAAAATTATCAGAAATTTCGCGAATCTTCCTAATAGCACTCCGAAAGTTGTACTGCATAATGAATTTGGAATACTACCAGCAGTTGAGCAAATAAATAAAAGGAAATTAATGATGTGGCATAAAATGAACGAAGAAAAATCGAATCAAACGATAAAAGCTGCAGTAAAAGAGCAGGTAGAATCGGAATTACCATGGGCAAAACAAATAATTAAAATTGCCATTAAATACGACATAGATATAATGATAGCAAAAACGATGTCGAAGAATAAATGGAGAAATGTGATAAATAACAAGATAAAGGAATTCATAAGAAGACAAATTGACCAACAAAGAAAAGAAAGTGAAAAATATATTGCAACAGATAAAATAGTAGTAGGCCAGCCAAAAAGATACATGAGACTTGAGAGAAAAGCAGCATCAGCAATAATGAGAGCCAGATCAGGCCAACTAGATCCAATGCCTCGTAAACCATACTGGAAAACAAAATGGAGATGTGCATTTTGTCTAGAAAAAGAACAATCCACGAGACATTATGTGCTTTCTTGTAAAGGAACACAAAGATTTTTTGCAGATAAAGATGACAGAAAAAAGACGTGGCAGAGATTGATAGAGCTAAAAGGAACAGAAGAAGAGATTATAACACTAGGGGGAAAGATAATGAAAATTTATAAACACATCTGTGAGCAAGCAGACTGAAAAAAAAACATCCAGCACATCAGAAACGATAGTGCCCTCGTGTGACGTCCGAGGACTTGGAACTCAATAATAATAATAATAATAATGGTGAATGGCAAGGGACGTTTTTGAGAGAACAAATTATGTGATGTGTTAATTCATCATGTTTGCATTATCATAAGCCAGAAGTACACCAAGATGATAGGATTATGTCTGTGAAAATAACATTGGAGTCACTGGAGGATGAGTTTACTAAATTTAGATTTTCAGTGAAGAAATTTGTGCAAATGGATCGAATGGATCCTACTCTCCCTGGCTGAAATTCATTCATGGCTTGTCTTCATGAAATCGTTATAAATTTGTTGTTTGCTGAAGAATATGCTGAAAGAAAAACATCTAAAAGATGAAGTTCTAACATGCATACAGAAGACTGGTCAGTTTCTGTTACTTTTTGAATAACAGATGGATGATGAAATTTACTTTTTACATTTATGATTCAGACTTTCACCTATGAAATCAATCAATGATGGTACATGAAACTGATATGAAAGTCAAGATAGCGATCCAGACTCCCAGAGAAATAGATTATTATGCCTGACAGAATTGACTGTTTCTAGAACTAACCTTGGCAGATAAATGGACTTCTCAGGCCTAGCAAAGCGCTAGGCTTGGCCTGTAAAATTATACACATTCAAATATTTTTGACTTCCAAAGCAATAGGAAAATGGTAACACACAACTATCTTGTGGGCTTATGTTTTGGTGTCTTGTAATATAAAGTTTATATGGTCATAACCATGACAAAAATTAAGAACCATGAAGTGAAAAAATGCAGGATTCTTCACTTTGCAAGCCCCCCCCCAAATGCAGGCCCACCAGATAGCTACTGTATGTGATTCCAAATGGTTTCCTATTTATTACTATGAAAGTCAAATATGCCATGAAGTTTTATAATTAATACTGGGGAAAATATACATAGTTTAGTCATGTGTCTAACCCAAAATTTTTCTTAACTTTTTAAATGACTGACCCTTCCTCAGTCAGATGGCATATTAACTGAAAATTTCCCTCAAACTGGAATCTTAATGAAATTAGTAAACCTTCCTCAAAAATGACAGTAAAAAGCAAAACCTTCCTCCGGCTCACAGCCGTGGAACCGTGACTTTTTCTGGACTCTGCTCAAAATAACTCTATTGAAATTTTCGTTTCCACCAAACTAATAGCTGCCATTTTCCTTTCCTAGTTACTGTTATTGCAGTGCCTGTTGAAAACATACCGGGTGAGTCAGAAAAAACGTGGGGCTTTTGACAGACAGTTGTGCCGCATTTAGCCACTCGATTATTGCAGCCAAGAGTCTAACTTAGATCATAAACCATTTCCAATCGAAATCGGTCATTTGATGCATTTGTTAAAAAAGAGTTTCTTCGAAGACTCTGTATAGGAGTCTTGCAAGCTTGTGAAATCTTCGACCAAGCCTCTTCAGCCGTTTAGCCTTGCCAGTTGTACTGTATTGTCAGGAGCAGCTGAAAAAGTTGAGCCTGGTTCACACAAGGTTGCTTAAGTCACTAAGATCATGCAGAAAGAACCAAAGAAAAAGACTCAAAGTTTGAATCCCTTGACACATTATTAAAATCTTTCAAACGTATTTTCCAAGCAAGGCAAGTTATGATAAGGCATCCCAAGGGAGAAAGTACTATCCCCTTATTATTTCATTCTCCCCTGATAATGCCACATGCACCTGTAACTTTTGCCAAGATAAAATGCGGAAGGGGCTCAGCGAAAGATTTCATCAGTTTGCAAGATTTCCGTACAAGGTCTTACAAAGGAACTGTTTTTTTTTAAATGCATTAAATGACTGATTTCGCTGGGAGAAAGGTATATATGATGTAAGTTAGCTTATGACAATTGGGTGGCTAAATGCAATGTGACGATCCGCCAAACGCCCCACATTTTTTCTGACTCACTCGGTATATATTATGAATTTTCTCCCTGTATTTTTAGCGTCAGATGGGTTCGTTAGTGGGAATTTTCTTGCAAGCAATAGAAAATTTTTCTAGAGAAAAAACTCACTTCCTATGAAAAGAGCCATTCATTCTTAATATTTGAAGACAGGGACACCACAATACAACGCGTAAGAAATGACAACTATTGTTTCGATTAAATATTGATTATATGATCAATCATATAATCAATATTTAATCGAAACAATAGTTGTCATTTCTCATGCGTTGTATTGTGGTATTCCTGTCTTCAAATATTTTCACTCGTTCTTCGCTGCAAGCATCTTTCATTCAAGGAAGATCCGACGCACAGCCTGTCATCGTGGTTTTTTCTCGATACAATTCATTCATTCTTAAACTCTATTAGTAGCTTAGTACTGGGCGCTTTTTTATTTACTTTCTACTGGGTGAGGGCGCTTTTCGCCCCCTTGCTTTTCTCTGAAACTACATAAGATATAACAATTAACAATTAGACTTACTCTTATTGTTCTTTAGGCAATCGGCATTTCAAACATAACAATGACAATGACTAGTCACGTGTTTCGCTGCTAGGGAACCGAACAACAAAGGAAAATTGCATATTTTACCTTCTCAAAGAGACAAATTCTATCTAATTTTCTGCTCACTGATTTTCTCCAAATTTTGTTTCAAATTGCAGGAAATATGATGCAAATTCAAAACACATATTTTTGAGATATTTTTAGTTTCTATTTTTAGCAAAATTAGCTGTTAATTAGCGTTTTGTTCCATGTGCTGATTTTCTTCATAATTTTTTCTAAGTCTAGCCATTTTATCTAGCAAATATGCATTCAGAAATGATCAAGTTCAAAGATAAAGCAAAAAATGACGTCATAAATTTAAATGACGTCAAAGATATTAAATTTTGCTGATTTCAACAGATATAAATGATTTATATATCAAATGAAAGCCCTCACCAAGTGCTAACGAATGATCCATGTTTGAGATCAATCAGACAAACGAGACAAATGTTAACTTATGGACTACAAGTTTACACTGCACATAGAAGCTATTTCGACGTTTCGATCATATCATTTACAAATGCTTTAGCTGGGGGGGGGGGCGACTGTCTCCATTACGTCACTGGAAACGTCAAAATAGCTACCATGTGCAGTGTAAACTTGAAGTCCATAAGTTCTGCAGGCAAAGATAAAACAAATAACAATTGCAATGATCAACTGTCAACATATGCGTTGTGGAAGCCAGCAGCGTAGCAGGGGCAAATCGGAGGGAGAGACAGAAAAATGACAAAGTCTTGAGGCAAAGACACCAGGAAAATTTTGAGGATACGCCCTGTAATTTGGCTCAAAACGCATCTCCCAAATCAATTCCAACTTTTTGAGAAAATATCACTTACTGTTGCTCAAAAGATGAATCTCGATCCCTTGTTTACCGTGCCACTTTTTTGATCGTGTTTGTAAAAGTTTTCTATAGATCACATCATCTAGGAAGCCTACTTGAATACAGATAATAAAAGAAATCTCTTGCTGGGGCCCCTTTTTAATCGGGGGCCCTTAGTTTGTGAACTAAGGTGCCCTAAACTGCGTTACGCCACTGTTATTTACAAATGCTTTAGCTGGGGGGGCTCAAAAGGGGGAAATCCCTAAGGACCCCGACGGCCCCGACTGTCTCCGTTACGCCACTGCATATTCTGTTCATGAAAAAACGGCAGATACATTTTTAAGAGCTTTAAGGAAAGGGCGACGGGACAGTTAGCTTTTCAGCAATAATTTCAAACGGAGCAAGAAGGTTTTTTTCCAAAAGCTTTCTTCCAAAAGCTTAATATATTTTGCATTGTCCCTTAGCACCAATTTCTACTGTATATTCATAAAGTTTGTGCTAATTGGCTTTATCCGGAGAAATCAAGGTCATAGGGAATCAGTGATGCATGAATTTAGCTCAAGGTCATGATTGGGAACTCCGTGGGAACTCTTGTAACAGAAAACTTGATTAAGGATTGCTAAAAGTTTCTTAATTGGATTCTTACTTTTTGAATGTGGAATTATCAATGCGGTCTCTAGCACTGCCACAGGTATGGTTTCTTGACATTTGAAACATCATATCGGAATAAACAGCGTTCTGTTATGTTGAAAACAAATGGTTAGTTCATATTGACCAATAATAAAGTTTCAACGATAAATTTGCTATAATATCTATGCTTTTAACTTTTAAAAGTTTCTTGATGCTTCTCAGACATACGAGTGTGGAGTGTTCTAAAATCTTGGCCATCTTAGTAGTAGTTTCTTATTAGCCGGTTTCTTTACAAAGACACGTGTATACGAGGGCATGATTGCCATACTTGCTTTAACTTATGAAGGTTTCTTTACTCTGTAGAACAGTTGAGTTACACGTTTTTTTATAAGAAACCATGGTTTATAAGAAACTAGTACTAAGATGGCCAAAACTTTGAGAAACTCTAGTACTATGTCTGGAAGTACTAAGAAACTTTTAAAAGTTCCGTTAAAAGCATGGATGTTATAGCGAATAGATCGTTGAACCTTCATTCTTGGGCAATATTAGCAACCATTTTTGTTTTCAACATAACAGAACACTGTTTATTGATATATGATGTTTTGAATGTCAAGAAACATATGATCTGCCATAGTGTTAGCGACCACATTGATAATTGTGCATTCAGAAAAAATAAGAAACCAATTAAGAAACTTTTAGTACTAAAATGGACAAAATTTCGTGGTGTAATCCATCGAGAGCGAGATCGAGAGCGAGAGCGAGAGCGAGAGCGAGAGAGAGAGAGAAAGAGAGAGAGAGAGAGAGAGAGAGAGAGAGAGAGAGAGAGAGAGAGAGAGAGAGAGAGAGAGAGAGAGAGAGAGAGAGAGAGAGAGAGAGAGAGAGAGAGAGAGAGAGAGAGAGAGAGAGAGAGAGAGAGAGAGAGAGAGAGAGAGAGAGAGAGAGAGAGAGAGAGAGAGAGAGAGAGAGAGAGAGAGAGAGAGAGAGAGAGAGAGATGGCACTCCAGAGACTCAGAGCTGTAGAAATTTTGCCTTAAAGCTGATTGGTAGTGTATATTTTTGAAAATTTTTACCTTCCATTTCACACTACATTATTATCAATGCCAAAATATTACCTCACTACTATTTACATATTATTGTCTGAAGATGCACAATGTACAGTAGTAGTGTCCCCCATATAACAGACAATGTTTTCAATTTGAGGTCTGATGTGGGCAAACTTTTCTTAAGTTTCATATCTGAAAAATCATGCACCATCAATGAACTACTCAGACATTAGCTTTATCGTCGTATAAAACACACTGTTTTGATTTGTATTTGTTAATTTTGAGACTCTGGTACCCAGGGTACAATTATTAAAGGAATGTGCTTTTTGCTTCATTTGCATGCAAAATTTTGTTTTTATTTGAATGGGTACTGTCAGATTCAACTGCAAATGTGAATTTGCTATGCTTTTCAAATTTCTAATATATGCAGTTTTTGAATAAGAAGCAAGCCTTTTCAGACCTGCATCAGTTTCTTAGAAAGAGAAGAGCAAGTTCCCCGAAGGGTTCTTCGATCACTGAGGAGATTCTGAACTTCTTGTTGTTGTTGTTGTTGTTGTTGTTGTTGTTGCTGCTGCGATAAATTGGAATTTGTTTCTGCCTGACTGCACTGGACTGCAAGGGAGAGAGGTTTGAGGTAGCAATAATTGCAAAATTACAAGGAAAATGAAAATTGCCGGTTAAAGAATACATCAAGACCATTAAATGGTAGATCAAACAATTGGTTTGCTGTGAATAGAATGAACTCGGTCGCAGAGCTGTTTGCGAAGTTTATAAAAAAAGTAATTATGGCCTATAGATCTAGGCTAGTAGGTAGGTAGGCCCAAACAATCGTCCAGGCCGTAGACAGAATTGCGAAAGACGTTGGTTTTGGTATGATGCAGCTAGTAAGTCCTTTGGATTCGTATCAATCAGCTTAAATGAAGGTTTACAGTTAACAGAGTGCAACTGATTGGAACAGGAAATAGAAAATCCAGAATTAAGGATTGTTGTCTGCAACATAAGAGTTGGGATTTCAAAACATACCTAGCCATTCATAGCATAGCAACTTGCTGTATATGCTGGCCCTACCTAAGCCAGGCAGTGACAGGCTAGGAGGCAAATAACTGTTCATTTGGGTGTTTTATGATAGAGCATTTTTGAAAACAATCCAAACAATGATTTTCACACTCAGAGAACTGACTGTATGGTTCCGATTGACTGTTTTTGAATTCACATTGATGATCATTGCTGCCTTTGTTTTCAGCATTTTACTTGCCTTGAAACTTGAAGACAAATTTTCAATGTCATGGTGGACAGTATTTGTACCATTGTTTGCCTGTGATGGTCTTATTGCCTATTTTGATGCAATTGTGTTCATTCGGATGTACATAGCGAAGGAAGATGAAGTTGCCTTCAAGCGGCTGATCTTAAATGGTGCTGTTTTGCTCTTGCTGTTTATTTACAAAATATTGTTATGCCAGAAATTAACTGGAGGCAACCAACTGCAGTATTCAGTTATTCACACCCCTCTGTTTATTTTGATCATTGGTTTAATCATCAGGCCATGTGTGATTCCTGATATATAGTATTATAGATAAAAATGCATGTCATTCTCTTTGCACGCCTTTTTTCCTGGCAGTAACTCAAGGGCATTAAGAGGAACAAATGTAGCTACCACATGTCCCAAAAAAGTTTGGCCATTTATGTGGCTGGTGTGGAAGGCAGACTGGAAATTTTGCATCTTGCGCTGGAAAGTTGAGATGGCCTAAGTAAGACTGCATGGAGAATTTGCTGTTGAGAACAATAGATTACTTAGCAAATGGTCCTTTGTTTATTTCCAACTGCGCAACCCAAGTTGAAAATTCGCTGACGTTCCTGGGTGCGCAAGATACTGCGCCCAGTACAAGCTTTCAGTCTGGTGTGGAAGTGCTGTAGCTACCCCCATGTTGTGGCAGAGTGGTTAAGGTGTTGTGTTTTGAATCTTGTGGGGTCTACCTGCGTGGGTTTGAATCCCATTGTCAGAACTACAAACCACAAGCCAACAGCCAACTCAGCTGTCCATCCTTTCAAGGTTGATAATTGAGTACTTGGAGGCAACTCTGAGGGCACAAGCCGTAGTACATCAGCTGTCTAGCTGTCAAATACACTGCCTGCGTTAGAAGCTAAATAGTGCTTGCTTCCTTGGTGCTGTAATTGTCTCAGTCATCATAAGTTGCATTGGTCAGTGTTCAACTTAGAGTTTGCTACATCTTGTTTGAGTGAATCTGACAAGTGGTTGATTTATGGCAGAAGAAAGACAAAAATGTATGTTAGTTCTCCTAAAACAGAGCTTCTGTTGTTTACCAGCAATTTCAGAATCAAGTAATTTTTGAAAGAAAGAGTTCGAGCATCATATCAGATTTTTCTCTGCTTGTCTAAGAGAATTGACCATGATATCTTATAGATAAACACCACTATCAAAGGGAATAGACATTATAAAATAGGCTAAAAATGCCTAAACATCCATTGTTTCCTTGGCTCCAAAATGAAATGAGACCTGCCTGTCCAAGTTACCAAATTCAATAGATTGATATTTTAATTTGGCCCGTGCCAGCTTTTAACTATTTTGATTCCCAATAACCAAATCTAAAAATGTGGAAAAATTTAAAATGGAATGCTAAAACCATTTCTCTGAAAATTCTTAATGCTCAATTCTGAAGTCAAGTAAATAAATTGTTGCATTAGGCACTTACAATTTTCTCCAGCAAAGTCTACTGTAAATTCTGACATTGCTGGAGGATAATATAGGTATCATTTTAATGTAACAATTTATTTTGCTGCTGTCATAAATTGATAAACACTTGCCAGGTTACTGTAACTCAAACAAAGTCTCAAACTCAAAGCTGAAGCTTCACCTATGCAACAGTGAAAACAATAGAGTACCATGTAACTAGTAAATGGCACTTAATACTCTCCATTCCGCTTTTATACCGAACATTGGCTTTTGGAGATATTTTTATATCACTAATTCGAAAACCTTACGAGATTTTCTGAACAAACAAGGATTCTTACGGATTGTGGTAGGTTTTTCATGAAAATAGAAGGATTTTTGCAAAAGGTGCATGACATTTCTCTTCTTGTTTGATGTTTTTGTTATTTTTGTGAAGCACCCCCTCGTATTCATGTGCTCAGAATGATCAGGGGCTCTCAGGTTGTTTAGGCCCAAAATGCGAGAGTCTGTTATTTTGCTCGGTCTTTCAAAGACAGAATTTTTAGGCCAATGAAAGACATTCGTAAAACTGGACATCAAGCTTCTATCACACAAAAGCCCGAACGAACAAAATGACGTTACATACATCTACTATCAACCATAAAGATAAATGGGGAATGGAGATGTATCTTGTGGCGTAAGGAAAGTCCTCAAGTGCTTTTGAAAACGAGCTCCTACGCGTCGGAGTCGTAACTGAAACACGGGGGCTCCTAAACGATCCACGCAAGCGACGCAGACAGGAGCGAGCCCGGCCTCAGTGAAATTTCCATAGACTGTAGTTTTGAAACCCAACTCCCCCGATCCAGGCAAACGACCCAGACAGAAGTTGAGCAACTTGGAAAAAGAAAACAGTGAATTTTTCCTAGCCTGTACTATTTAAAGCCTAACTCCTACCGATCCAGACAAGCGACCCAGACAGGAGTTAGGTAAGAATCGGGAAATTGCGAATCTATATTTTTCAAATCTGGAGTTTAGTCTATTGAATATACTTTGACATTTAGAGAGTCTATGGGAAAGGTGTGCTGCGAAGGACACTTACGCCACAAAATGAAAGCATCTCACGCTACATATAATTCATGTAGAAACGATTTATAATAAACGCTAATACAAAATCATCGCTACTGAAACCTAAAATGTCAAAATGTCCATTAAATGAAAAGGTTTCTTTCTGAGTCAGCAGATGAAGCCTGACTATTTAACAATACGCAATAATTATAGTGCATCCTGAAGAGTGAGTGTGACCGATATATCGATTCAGGCGGATTTGGGTAACTTCTACTATGTAAGCTTTCTGGGAGGGTTTGGGTGGGACTTCGAAAATTTCTTACTGCTTTCGTGTACGTTGTAAGAGAATGAGGTGGGGCTGGTTGTTTTCATGCGATCATATCGCTTACTCTCGCTTCCCCTGATTGGGTGAAGACATACAATGACTTTGTGTGTTATTGGCCGACTAAAGTCACGTTGGTAAGAAAATTGATCCCATTGGCTGTCTCGGATCATATTTTGGCGCGGTAAGGTCACCTGACTTTCTTGGCAGTACTTTCCCACGGCATTTTTCCTAGCTGTCGTTATAAATAACATATGCAATTAACGCTTCTAATGTCACTTGTATCGTTTGTAATCCGCGCTTTGAAAGACCGTTACCTAATGCCCTTGTTCTCCTAGCTACACAAAATTGCACCTCGTTTATTCGCAGGAGACCGCGTTAATTGCCCCGACCAACCGCTCTTGGGTTGTTAGCCATTCGCTAGTTGTGTGTTGATTTGGTCCTATAATCCCCATTGAGAGTGATCTCAGTTTCCTTGGTCTTTCCTCGGGGAATTCCTAATATTTGGCGAAAAGAGATGGTCTGTAGATTGCAGATCTCTGTTAAATTCCCCGCAGTGAGGGTCTGGGTAAGAGCTTCAGGTCTTTTAGGTTTCCAACTCACTCTAATGCGGGAGGTGCGGAACGAGGTTTCTAAGGCCTTACACAGTGGCTGCAGGAGACTATTAACCGCATTTGATGAAGTTTCATCAAATTTTGAATAGTAAATGAAAATAAAGCGGGAAAATGGTTTGCTAACACCATATTCTTGCTCTTTCACTGTTCTTGCTTGTTTCCTTAGCTTTGTTAACATGTAACAAAGAAGCTTTTAACGTACGTGAAAAGTGATGGTAACCGTTCGTTCATCGACAGAATCGGCAAAGGTTTGTTTACACCCATTTCAAGTCATGTGATTAATCTCTTGATAAAACATCTTTTGATTTCTCTGACGTATTTCATGGCATGCAAAGTTATGCCGCCATGAGTCCAAAAAGCAGCATAATATAACAACTTCCCAAGAGTATGGTCACATGACTTGAAATGGGTAAAACAAACCTTAGCCGATTAGGTCAATTTCTCCATTTATTTTTTCCAAGCCGCGTTTTTTGTTTTGATTTATTTTCATTGATGAAATACTAGCAAAGGTCAAATAACTTGTTTCAATAGTTTGTTCTGCCCCTTTGAGTGAAATATTTGAAAAGTCCTTCAAGTTGTCGATTTCCATTTTTTTTCAGAGGGTTTCTATTCCAAAGCGAGTAGATTGGCTAAAAATCGCCCTGAACCGGCATCGTGTGTGAAAATGGTTTCGTGTTGTGAATAATGACCTTCCCCCTTTCCGCTGGACGACTTAATAAATAAAAACAAGTGGTAAATGATATTTTGATTCCAAGAACACATCTCTGACTTGGTGACATTTCGTGGCGTTGGAAGAGGGGAATTTTTGGAATAACATAAGGACAGTAGTACACCGGTAGCATGCACGAGAGGTTAAAACTGGGGAGGAACGAAAAGCCTTAATTTTCTATCTGATCAAATATGCAATGAATGTCAATTACATACGGGATGTGACCCTAGAAGATAGCTGTTTTAACAGTAAAGTACAATTTTCTTTCGGGATAGCTGATCGCGGTAAAAATGAGGGGTGCCTGTTCAGGGGGATTTAATTCATTTAGGTCGATTTTTACCGTTGCTCCTTTAAGTTCTAGCTGTACCTCAAAAAGTGGGAAGATTAAGTTGATAAAGTGCTACGGTAAACCCCATAAACTGAGAAATCTTCTGATGGCAAATTATTGTTTTAAGTTCCTATCATAACGCTCATAATAGGTGATTTATGTGAAAGGTGCCGATTCAGGGCGATGGTACTCTACATCTAAAGCATCTAAAGATAAAAGCATTTCTTATGCCTCTAAAAATATCGGAGAACTAAATACCGTTATGAATAGGGATCTCGATTGTCTAAATAAATGACTACAGGGTAACAAACTATCATTAAATGTTGTAAAGATTCAGGCGATGGTTATAGGATCACAACCAAACTATGGTGATGTTATTTATCACATTCCTGCTAAAATCTGTAATTTCAGTCAAAATATCATTTTACCAAACTTAACGGAAAAACTTGAGTCTGTTCAGTACTCTGCTGCCTTGGCTGTTACCGGTACATGGAGGGGAACATCTCGGTTGTTTATCAATTTAAGTGTCCTGGCTGCCATGCCTTGTACTTTGGAAAAACAACCCGTCACCTGATTACACGCTGCAGGGAGCACTTGGGAATAAATAAAGCAGGTCAGAAAATTAAAGTTAGTCCCTCAGCCATCTGGGACCATATTAACAAATCAGGTCACGCCGCATCGGTGGAAGATTTTTCAGTTTTGGACAGAGCTAACAATGATTTTGATTTGCTCACTCATGAAAGTTTATTAATTTTGCGTGATCGCCCGTCACTTAACTCTCAGCAATCTTCTATTCCCTTAGCTCTGTTTTAGGTATTGTCCTCTGGGCGTGCCTCATTATTTATTTTTCACGTAGGATTTGTAAAAATGCATTTTTGGTAGTTTATTGTCTTTATGGATATAAATATAGCCTCGTGCTTTTGGAAACTTGGTATTCTGATGATGAAGCAAGTTTGCTTCGAAACGTCAACAACAATTATGGCCTAGTCTTTTCTAATTTTCACATGGATTTGTCTAACATGATTTGTCTAACATGGATTTGTCTAACATGGATTTGTTGAAATATATTTAATGGATTTGTCGCTTGGAATGAAATACACTAACATGATTATCGTCGCAATTCTTGCTCTTCATCTCGGGAGAAGTTGTACACAGAACTTGGTTGGGAGTCACTGAGTTCCAGAAGATGGAGTAGACGCCTTACCTTGTTCTACAAGTTTGTAAACAATCTTAGCCCTGAGTATACAGTAGAACCAATCCCCCCTCCTCACCAGTCGCAGTACTGCCTTCGCAACCAGGATGTCATTGGGCGATTGAATGCAAGGACAGAAAAATTCAAGTCGACCTTCTATCCAAATTGTTTATCGGAATGGAATAAGCTTGAGCCTGAACTGAGACTTGCACCTTCTATTGCTGTTTTTAAGAAGAAACTCTTGTCAATAATCCGTCCCCCTGCAAAATATTTTTATGGAATTCACGATCCTAAAGGACTGTCTCATCTTACTCAACTTTGGGTTGGTCTTAGCAAGTTAAATTTCCACAAATTCAAGCATAATTTTAGAGATACCATAAACCAGATGTGCTAAACAAGCGATGGCATTGAGGATACGGACTTTTTGTTGCTCTGCCCCTCTTTTGATGTTCAGCGACAAGATCTTCTCGCTGGAATGGTTGAATTATTACGACCATTTGTTTGTGCAAATCACCACCGATCTTTCAAATGATGCTTTGATACAGCTTTTGTTATATGGTGATCAAGACCTTTCTTATGACCTGAACAAAAATATACTCGAATTGACCTTACGTTTCATTCGCAAAACTGGTCGCTTTGACTAAGATCCTTCATACTTCAGCTATGCACAAAGCAACCACCACGTCCGTTAACGGAACTGTTTCATTCGCTTTGTAAATTCTGTCTCACATCAGATGACAGGCATTTAAAAATTACTTTAAATCATAACTCATTATGCTCATTACAACGTAATGAGTTGTGCACTTAAACTTATCGCAACCTTGACCTTGCATCTGATGTGGGACCGAATCTAGTGTAGTATAGTATGCATTAGATATTAATTGTCCGCAGTGTTTGTTGCATTTAGGCTAACATTGCGTGTCTTTTTATATTGGTCATGGGGTAGTCATTGTCTTTCGCTCCCCATGGTATCGTCCCTGTAGTGCTGTATAGTAATTAGAACTGTATAGTAGAATGTGAGATTTGTTGTGATATTTTCAATGAATATAAGAAAAAACAACCAAACTCAAAGAAAATTGCCGACAAAGAAGTAGACACGCCATCCTTTTCTATCGGAGAATCTGCTATTAATATCGTTAAAAATGTGAAATACTTAGGAGTTCAACTTGATAGTAACCTTGATTGGAATAAGTACGTGAAAGTTTTACGCAGCAAGGTGTCTCGTGCTATTGGCTTTTTGAAATATGCAAAGACATCTGTACCAAAAGAAACTCTCACACATACGTACAGAGGCATTGTCGAGCCACATTTTCGTTACTGTTGTTCAGTGTGGGGAAGCTGTGGTGAAACAGGATTGAGGGCGTCGCAAAAATTGCAAAATCGGGCTGCAAGAATTGTCTCCAATAGCAGTTATGATACAATTGCAACTCTTTTGATTAAGAACCTTAAATGGCTTACTGCCACCGACATGATTAAAAGTGAAACTGCTACGGTGACATATAAAGCAATTACTGGTCTTGCACCGAGCTAACTTTCTAATTTGTTCACAAAAGATACTGACCGAAGTATTGATATTGATTTGCAAAATGCAGCAAACGATCTTTACATCCCCTGAATGACAACTAGCAGAGGACAAAAAGCGATATCTTTTCGTGGCGCTAAAACCTGGAACCAGCTTTCGACTGATATAAAAGAAGCAAGTTCGCTTAATCCATTTAAATGCAAACTAAACCGACACTTGCAGCCTACTCTTTGAATGTAATATTTCGATCCATTCACCAGTTTTGATTTTACTCCCATTATTTCTTTATCATATATCCTTTAGTTTGACTTTTTAGATATACTTATATTAGGTTATTTTAGGTTTTAGATCTTAAGTTAATTTAGCAATACGTTATCAATTTTGTAAGTTTTTAACACGGCCCCCCGTAAAGCAGTTTTTAATTGATGGGCCACCGTGGATAGATGTTTAAACTGAAAATGAAATGAAAGGAGCTTTTAAACAGCAGCCACACAAAAGGGGTCCAATTTTTAGGGGCCGCCGTAGATTGAGTGGCTGTTATAAATTGGCTAAAGAGAAGGCCTGCAAACCCATTGCTGCTTTAGCAATACAGTAAAGTCCTGCCCTTAAAGACAAATGACGAATATATAGCGTCTAGTTTAAAATTAGAACAAAAGATGGGCGCCTGCCATCATTTGTCCAACTGTTTTAATAATCTCTCGAGATCATCAAATATGATTGAATACAATAGACTATATTTAGATTGTCCAGGCCCCTGATTTAAGTCACCTTATATCTCCGTCATTTGTCTTTAAGAAACTCATTTCACAAAAGCAACCTGATTGGTTTCTTATGTAGAAATACACTTCTTCAAAACAGGATGTGTACATCATGGTATAAGAAACGACTTGAATTTCCAAAGATCTGTCAAGATTGCTAAGAAAAATTTAAAACATATGCAGTTATACAAGAAAGAAATAGCTTGAGCCAGTACTTTAAGTTTCTTGAAATTATAAAAATTTGGGTACGATTTTCATTCTAATTTTGGAGAGCTAAGACATCTTGCCAAGATTATAAGCATTTCTAACGCTTCAGGCTTTTAATCAAACTTTAGAGAGATTTTCGAAACATGCGTTTGAAGTGAACCATTACGCCGTTACTGTGCAGTCGGAAGGCCAGCACGTATAAAAAGTAGGCATTTACAAAATTAACTTATACATAAGATGTGGTCTAATACAATACAATTGTCATTGTGTTCTTTCAGAAAAGCCGTACCGCAGCAAGTGCCCTTTCTTCTTCTAGCGATGTTGTATCTTTTTACAACAGTTTCTCATTGTATGCAGCGACGTAACGAAATCAGCATTTGTACCGGTTGCTCCACAAAACTATCCAGATTTTGTTGGTCCAACGATGAGAATTTAGCTTCGATGATAAATTCTAATCATTAGGTATTCCATTGTTGCCTGACAGGGGTTCAAGTCAGGGTTAAAGCGGGATAAGCAAAAATTTGGAAACATACCCTAAAATGGTATTATCTTTTACAAAACCGATAAATGGTAGTTCGTGAACCCGAAGACTTGGTCATTTGGTGTTATTTAGAGGCAAAACTGATGGAACAGAACAGGAAAGCTTCAAAATTCATTGAAAATTATTGCTGTAATGACTAAACTAGCATAGGGGGGGTGGGGGGGGCGTAACGAGGCTGAAATCTTATAACTGGCCAGGAATCATATGGTAGCATGCGTTTCACAAATAGGGCTATTTGGTAGCCATTTGGTAAGACCCTCAAACTGACTGGACCGGACAGGATCCCCTCTCTAAGGCCATAATAGGGGTACCCCCAGTTTCCATACTTAAAAATTAATACTGGTGCTTTGAGAGGTGAATGACTACTCTCTGGTCTCTAATAGACGTCCCCCCCGCTTATTAATTTTTAGAAAATTTTCCACCCAGGACATTCTTATTCCAACCCCCCCCCTCTTCTCAATTCTGGCAACGAGTTCCAAGCAAGACAAAAGCTACACAACAAAATTCCATGCACCCAACTAAGATTAAGACTTTTGAGCGAAATCTGTGATGTCATTGCATTGTATTTTCAAAGTCTTACCGTCACTATATAAAGAAGGTGCGAATCACTGAGATTTTTTCCAACCCCCCTATTATTCCAGCCCTCCCGGCTATTAATTTTTGAGATTTTTCCAACCCCCCTACTATTCCAACCCCCCCCGTCTATTAGAGACCAGAGAGTATTATCCTTGAAAGTTCAAAATCGGCTTCACGTCCATACCAAAGCTTTGGCCTTTTGGCCAAGCCAAGCAAATCCCTGCAGCACATTGAAATTTCTGCAACTAACATTAAAGAAAGACTAAACGGGCCACAATAGACCTTTTCACTTCTTAGAAAAGAGGTTTCGATCGAGCGTCCAAATCTGGTAAATCTGCGAAAGTAACAAAAACATGACCCCCATTCTCGGTAGAATGATGTCAGCAGTTGGAAGAAGTTGCTTCGGATTTCAGAATGCTTCTCAGAGACTGTCTAATCAATGACAACTTTTTTGATAGCGAGTGATTTACTATTTGATGTATGGGAATTTTTTCTCCCTTTTGGCCTTCTTTCTCGTCTTCGTGACCCTGGCCGTATTTCATGGTGTAACCGTTACAGCTGAAAAGTGCGAGCAATGCAAGGGTTTCGCTTTGCGACTTGCTAATCGAATATTGCTGTTTTCAACCCTTCTTATTCAAGTGCAAGAAAAGCCAGCTGACAAATGAAAATGACAAAACACAAAGCAAAAAGACTTGGGTAAGGTGGGGGGTAATGTGGGTTTAAAATGAGCATCTTATTCGAAATAAATAGAGCAGGATTACAAACTTTTTGGGAATTTTGAAGATGGTTTTCGTTTTACCAACAATGAACATAGTCGTTCTTGAAAACTTGTATCCGTTCTTTAAATCGAAGTTTGAATATTTTCAAAAATTTTTTACCATCCTCAATTTTGCTTGTAATTTCAACCGGTCGGATGGAAATTTGGTTCTATTCGAGAAAAGCAGTATCTACTCATCAGGAGTATGGTAAACTCAATAAAATAAAATTTTAGAATGCTTTTATGGATAATTGTGACTAAATGTTCAGAGTTTCCATGCCAAAGAGTTGCACAGAAACTTGCACAGAAAAGTGAAGATAAATCGTACCACCATCGGAGTACATTGCAAAGCCTAAGCCTAAGTTTCCTTCGGAATAAAGTCAAAAAAAGTCAGTCCTTGCGTCTTGTGCTGAAACCACAAAAACATGAACGGAAAAGTGTACCTCACGCTGTTTTCGACGGATAATTTCGACAGATGCACTATTATTTTCTTTTTTTGCTTTGGGAGCCATCGCTAATTCTTACACAACGCAATTCAAACAAAATCCCAAGTAGACCCAAATTACCCCATGTTGCAAAATAATCCAAATAAAATCTACCGAATCCCAAAAAAATCGAAAAACTTTATATGGTAATTGAAGTTTAAGCCGGGGGAAATCTGGAAACTGAAGGACCAGAAGTCCCAAAATCATTCTTCGACATCACTTAAACTACTACTAAAAAGCATAGATTTTAATACCAACGTTGACACACAAGCCCGTAGGCAAATTACTCCACCTTACCCTCTATGTAAATGGACTATTGCGAACTTATTTTGTACATATTTGTCGATAATAAACTCTCTGAACGTGTGCTGAAATCTGAAGCAACTTCTTGCCGCAGCTAGCAATGTTTATACCGCGAACGGGGGTTATGCTTTTGTTATCCTCCACAAATTTACGCTCGACCCAACACTCTAAAAGGTGTATAGTTGAGATCTAGTAAACAGAATGAAATATAATCTGGGCTACAAGGATTTGCCATGCCAAAATTACCAAAGCCCTGGTATGGAGGAGAAAATAAATTTGAACTTTTAACATTTACATTTCAACAGTCAAAACACTAACATCAACAAACGAATCTTTGTTCAAGTTACCTATCGTGGAATATTTTGAGACTGATTAGCCAATAATGTAAGCTATGTTCTCATCGGTAGACCGACCCAGCAGAACATGCATACTTTTTTCGCGGATATCTGCATTCGACACTAAATCGTCTTTCTGATGTGACATCCCGGAGGAAGGGGCGTACTTTACTAGGGAAGTGGCGGGTGTGTGCGGCAAATCTCTCCACATGCCGTACCCTATCGCTCGCATACACAATGGCCCAAAAGTATACCCTGTCGCATAAAAATGTTGCCAAAATCCTTTGTTTCAAGAGAACTCTAAAATATGTTCTTCCACATAATACCCTGTCGCATAATTTTTTATCAATTGCAACGCCCTGCCGCATAGTTTTTATCAGAAAAAGACGCCCTGTCGCATAATTTTTACCGTGAAAGGACACCCTCTTGAGTGACACATCCCGTAAAATCAAGTATGGGAGTATCCCCCCCTCCGGGGGTCACATATGCTTGCTCCATGTGGTTGCAGCTTGACCAGTTCTGCGACTGACCTGGTGTTACACAACAGCACTTCATCTAATGATGAATGTCCATTTCGTGAATTTGCCGCTTGCCAGCTTGACTAGGCCGGTGGTAATTGCTCAACTGGAGTGTGGAATTTGAAGTCGGGAGGAAAGAGTTCGGCGGCTTTCGGAAGCAGCAGTCGATATGATTGACGAATAGTGACTTCCGCAACACCAGCGATGTCACCGATTTCTGTAAAATGATAATAAATTGATTTATGAAACAGAACAAATAAGATATTGGAATCACATGTTTTCGCCAATTTTTGCCAGTGGCCAAAACCTCACGGTTTGTATAAGATATCTAAACGGGCATATAAACAAGTATACCCCAACTCCTGGAAAATAGATTTCTCCAAACAGATTCGGGAAATTTTAAGCAGTTTCTTGTTCTGGTTGCGTTCTTTAAAAGCAGATGCAGGTCAACTTAGCAACATTTTCACGGGTTTCACGGGTCTTGGTTATTTGGCATCTGATTGGTCCGTGAAAATGAGGCGTTGAAGGTTTTTGGTTGTGGTACACTGGGAAAAAGTCGGCAAAAACGTGTGATTCCTACCTTAGAATCAATAAGCATGTGCCATTTAATGGAGATCTCTGTTCTTTATCACATGAGTCAGCTCAATGTATCAACTGTTTGAAAAATCGTACATAATCATCTACAGTGAAAACCCGCGTATAAGAACCTATAATTTCGCAAATCAGCCTGATTAGGTTCTTATCTATTGAGTATTTAGTGAAAATTAGGCTGTTCAGACCCTCAAATTGGTTCTTATTTCATTCAGGGCTTTCAGGTCTTTCTTTTGTTCAGATTGAATCTTCAAGCCCACTCTTTTCTATCAGTTCACAGCACCTGAGTTCATGGGGCTTCACAACAGCAGTTTGTGGAAGAATCAGAAAGTTTACAGAATACAATGAAAAGCTTTCAAAGCATCTTTAGAGTTCGTTGGAGAATGCACATATGGCAGCATCAGTCTGTATCGGTTCAATGACAAACCAACTGGAGTTCTGATCTAATTTGATGAACTCTACGAATAAGAACCTATTTCAAATTTCAGGCCGAACGGGTTCTTATACATTGGGGGTCTAATGTCAGAATTTCAGCCTGTAGGTTCTAAATCACTGGGTTCTTATATGCAGGTTTTTATTGTATGCCACCATTTTGTAAAATCTTTTGACATCCAACGACGAGATCTTCTCGCCAAAGTTCTTGCATTAGTACGACCGTTTGGACTAAGTAACCCCTCAAACGAGGTTTTAACGCAACTGTTAATGTATGGTAATAAGGACTTTCCTGATGAAATCAATAGAAATATCCTCGAGCTAACTCTACGTCTTATCCATGAAACTGGTCGATTTGATTGAATTCGTTCAAATTTTTGCCATCCGTCAAGCAGCCACCAAGTCCCCTTTCAATGTTGCATTTGAAGTCCCCTTTATATTGAATTTTCTTTATGAGTATAGTTCTATGTAGTTTGCTTTATTACTTTCTTTTTTTCTTCTTTTCCTTCCAAAAGCCACGGGGTAGACATGACATCTCGCTCGTCCTGGTATTTCATTTGTAGGTAGTATCGTTGAGTATTTTGTAAGTAGTGTATTAAGTATCTTGTATTGTAAATTTTTGATTGATGATATACAAAAAAATTGTAAAATCTTAATTCCATCATCTCGTTGAGGTTTAAACTTGATTCTCAGGGTTTTTCTTATAATTGTAAGTGCGTTTATTCTGACATGAGGAATTTGCCGATAGTCCTATTTCTTGATATGCCCAAATAGTGAAACAAATGGCTCCTTCACAATCCAGTAGATTTAAACTTTTCGATGCCCAGCATTAATGGGAAACACGGCAACATTCCAAGAGTACCATCATCATAAGATAGCCATGTCTAAGCTACAACAAACATTCTTACCATTTTGAATTTTGAAACAATGACCAAAATGAGCCGATCAATTATAACTTTAGGAAAAGTCAATGGAAGATAGTTTTCGAAGCATTTCATTGAAAATAAGATAATGCATTTTGAATTAAGAGTAAATTCTCAAAATTACGCTAAGCCCTCAGCTATTCAACGGGCCCTCCTCCTTTAAATATGTGTTATAGTTATTTCATGCACTTTCTCAAAGCGTTATACATTAGTCTGTCTTCTCCCGTATAAAGCTGCGTTACACAATTCCTTTGTCTGGATTCTGGATTCAAGTCATTTTTGGTCTTATACATTTTGGTCATGAGAAGCTGCAAGTTTATCTGGTGCACAGCCATTGATCTATCCTTTTCCACTAAAACATCAATTTAATTTCTCCAGCGATGACTTTGCTATAAACTAGATCGTGAAGAGGGCTTCCTGTGCTGGGAAGTTGCAGCATCTTTTGTCAGTAGACCCCTTTCACAATCACATTCAATTCGAGGCAAAAGATGTGATTCCCTGTGCAGCGAGGAATCTACATCGTATCATTATGTTGCAAAAATACGTACAGAACAATTTTAAGCGTTACTTAGAGCAATGCACGCTTTTGAGATTTAGATCCACATTAAATCGAGGCAAGTGACGTTCCCAGAAGAATTTCAAAAGAAATGACGTCATTGTGAAAGGAGTCTATTACTAAGATGTCAAAATTCGGGGAACAAAATGCATCGCAAAATCAATTTCGAAAATATAAAAACCCGATATCGGATTAATGGAAAAACCCATACCCAAAATACATCGCCTTGCCGATATCGATAATAGCGAAAATTGAGATAAACAATATCTCCAAATTCATACCTTTGAAGAAGCGCTAAATCGAGAAAACGGGTTCCTAAAATCGGGATAAAAGGCAACGATTGCACTTTTTGTTGCTCAGCCCTTCTGTTGATACTCAACGTTGAAATCTTTTTCGCAAGAATTGTTGAACTGATACCACCATTTATACAAATTCCCAATCTTTTAAATGATTCTTTGACACATCTTTTATTAAATGGTCATCAAGACCTTTCTAATGACTTGAACAGAAATATACTGGAATTGACTTTGCGTTTCATGTGCGAAACTGGTAGTTTTTATTAAAATCTTTTGTAACGTCATTAACAAGCAACCACTAGGCCCCTCGACGAGAATGTTCCTTTCCATGCAACTCTGTTTCATAGTAGTTTTCAGGCAGCTAACCATCTTCGCTCGTGACTACAATTTACTTCTTTGAAACTCTGACCAGATCTATACCCCGAACGAAACTTTTGCTCGTTTTAAGAACAGTTGGGGAATAAGACACTCACTGAAGTGACTTATCACAACAACAATATGAATTCACTTCAATAAGATGAGCGTAAATTGAGGGCCCTTATGGAGTGAGGCTAGTCCTACAACCCCCCTCTAATGAAAATTTTTCAGCAACGGTCCTGCCAGTACAAAGAATTCGGAGACAACGTATGCATGTTGCCTACCAGGTGAGTCACAGAACATGCACGACGTCTGAAAGGTTGCTGGCCCCTGAATATCACAGCGGTATTTTTTATACTATCTTGTTGAATAGCAGACATAATAGATAAACTTCCAAGATTTTCTGCTTGAAATCGATCATTTGCTTTCGAATGTATGAGAGATTTCCCCGAGAAGGCCTCCTAGAGAAGACTTTCAAGTGTGGCCTAAAACCGCGACCCAGTTCCTCAACAATTTATTCCTTACAGTAAATGACTTGGGCACGCTTTTCATGCATTCCTCTTGGGAGGATGAAAAGTCTTTTGCATCAGTATAATGAAGCTAGGGAAAGTTCATTCTCCCAGAAGCATAGCATGTCCCATTGCTGGGAAATATCAATGTTGTCAGAAGAAGAACCGTCAATAGTTTGACTATTGTTGTCACTTGTCAATGCAGGTTTTTTCAAGAGAGATTTCAGGAGGGGGTATCTACAACCACAGGAAGGGATAACCCATCAAAGCTGTATGAAATCTGAAACTGATTGAGAATACTGGCCATAAAACAAGAGATTTGTCAACATTATAGCTTTGACATTCAGGGAGCAGCATATCAAATGCCCCGTGCTTTATCTCCAGACTGATACAAAAATTATCTTCAATTACCTTTCTGTGTACGTTTGTCTTCCGATGCTTGTGATGCCAAATAAATGGTGGCAGCAGCTACAGAGACAGGACTTCGGCTGTGGATAAAAGTGAAATGTTACAAATCAACCAAATGTCGAATATGCAAGCGAGCCAGGAATACGAAAGGCAAATCTTTGCAGGGTGACAGAGAGACCCAAGTCATGAGCATTCTGTTTTATCTTGCAGGGTGTCTTAAAAGGCAACTCAGCTTTATATTAAATTTTCAGAAAATGATTAAATTCAAATCAATTGGACGCACAATACTACATGAAATAATAATCTTTCTTCCTTCACTGACACATGGTTTGGGCATATTAAAAATCCACTGTCAAACATGATCCTTTGTGCGCCAAGTCCAAAGCAAAAGAAACAGAAGCAAAACTTTGGCGCAAAGAAGGATTATGTTTACCATGTTGTCTTTAATATAACCATCTATCATTTCATTCACATTTCAATGTGTATGGCATATTTCAGATGCAGCACATTGAAACAACAAAAGCAATGACATTTTCACAAATTTTTACTAAACACGAATCTTTACAGAATTTCTTCCAAAACACCAATTTTTAAGAAAATTCAGGCCTTGGGGAACTCCAGGTGGTTCCCTGAAGAAAAGTCAAAAGATGCACATTTACTCCTAAGTAAGAGGAATTTATTGAAAATGGAAAAATTCTTGATGATAAGAGACTTTCCTGCAGCTGAAATAAGCCATACTTACTGAAACACTAATGGAATGATAACGAGTTCATTTAAAGTGCCAACAAAATTGCAAATGATAAGAAAGAAGACCAGATGGGCTTTAAATTGCTATGTGTTCGTATTCAAAACATGTAAAACTCGCACAAATTTTGAAAGAAAGGGCTGTACCGTTAAAACTGCATTCTTTGGACATATTGAAATAGCTCAGTGTTATTAAGTTATCAGTAAATATAACATTAAGCCTTTTTCGAATTATAGATAAAAATTCAGCACAGTAGTAGAGCGTTTTTGGTAGTATCTATTTGATTTTGACGTTATTAGTAAACAACAATTATGCTATTCTTGAAACAATGGCTTTAAAGATAATTTCAAGATACTAGAAGTTTGTTAAAGGTTACAATTATGCTATTCTTGAAACAATGGCTTTAAAGATAATTTCAAGATACTAGAAGTTTGTTAAAGGTTTGAAATTTATCTTCTTCAAGCACCTTTCTGACTTTCGTGAGTGTCATAGATCGGACAGCAATTGTTACACTGGCTAAGAATGGGCTCGAACTCTAGGGTGAACAATATCCTGTATCAAGGGTGAACAATGCAACCGTATCAAGAATGGCATAATAGAGCGTATAGCTTGTTCCCAGCAGCCACCCATATGGGGCTAAGTTTTTGGGAACACTTGTATAAATAGAAGAATTCTACGCCAAAAAAATGATGGCACTCTGTAGATCGTGTTAATATCTTAACTTAGAATTCAATGAATAGGAAACAAGATGTAATGACGTGATAGAGTAATAGAGTAACAAGATGTAACAAGATGTAATAGATGTAATAACAAGATGTAATAGAGTAAAAACATTACCCAGGAACAAGATCAAGCTCCACAGCTCGCTTTGCAATGAAGCTGGCAGCTCTCTGCACTGATGACGGCAAGCCAAGGTTCGAACAAAAGCGAGACTAAATTATGAAAAATACGAATTATCAACTGCGTTAATGATGTGCTTCGTTGTTTCTAATACAGAAATCGTGAAGTAAACTCAGCAATATTCATGCATAGTAAAGTTTTCGATAGATTGCCGCCAAACTTTTCCCGCTCGTAAACGATGCTTATATTGATGTTATTAATGTACTTTTTAGAATCTCGTTTCTCTATATATTTAGCATCAAACAGCTCATTCACACTTCCAAACCAGTTTAACAAACCAGGCTATCGAATAAGGCCGTCTATTTGGGCAATGCGAAAAATCGAAAACATTTTATTGGTTGAATTTTAACTTTGTTTAAAAATCGGATTTAAGTGTGTCAGATGGAAAGGGGCAAAAGTCTGTCCCAAAATAGTAACTATGTAGTTTTTTCCGACAGTTTATATAACTTATGCTTGCATAGCTTGGTGTTGAATTAAATTCCCCAAATGCCTGAAATCTACTTTGAAACAGACTAGATTTAACTGCAAAAGGCCGCAGGCCTGTCACATGATTCCATACTCCATGATGTATCGTTGAATAGCTATATTGATTTGTTGTGATTTCATGACCAAGAGACGAGACGAATCGATAAATCTAAGGTCTTGAGAGGAAAGGTGGGGAATTAACAACAGGGTGAATAAATAAAAGCGATCCTCGTGTGAAAAGCTCAGGTTCCCTGCACACCAATATGATGACATCGGCAGTAATACACTTAGATAGTAGAAAATAGATACCGTGAACGTTTTTGCAGTTAGCAAATTGTTTTCGCATCGCATGAATGTGGCTTTAGCCGAAGTCGCACGACGTAGTCTTACGTCGCAGAACTTAGTCGTGTATTTCATTACGAAAATACCTAAATTACCCAACCTTGCATAGATTTGATTTGATCGCATTTTTTGTCAGGTAATTCGAGATAGATTTAGTAGTATAGTAGTTTTTATCTTTATGTTAAAGGCAGTCTGTCACGTATCTGATTGGCCGCTACAATCAAAGCTCAACACAACGGATTTCTTTGTGAATGTGTTTATTTGAAACAAAGGAGGGCTAATCTTCTTGACTTTCTACGGCCGTAGAAAGTCAGAGGATCATCAGCCATTCAAATTTCCTATTCTTTGTATTGTCATTATTACCCAATCAAATGTGTGACAGACTGCCATTAAATGGCCTCAGGATAGTCACATTCTTATGCCCCTCGGGAATCGTTCAAGTAGCATTGTACAATAATTTTGTTAGAAGCGTAGATTATAAAATATATTTTGAAATCTTAGTGGATTATAAAACAAAGAAAAAACACCAATTTGTGATGATTTATCCGACTTGGTGAACGATTTATCATTACCATTCAAGAATGCCAGCTTCTTCTAACGCATCCAATGTAATCTACAGACATGTTTTGTTAAAGGCAGTCTGTCCCCTCGCTAATTTGCTTAACCCAAACAAAGCAAACTCATTCAGGCGTAATTTCATGGCCATGAAAATTACGCATGAATAACCCTGCCCTCGTTGAACAATGGAGATAAGCGAAAATTTTTGGAATAGTCAATAGAGATCTTTATCGATCTTTTTCCATTCAACAAGGGGACAGACTGCCTTTAAAGTGAATGACCTGAGATATATAGCGCTTGTCTATAAATAGGGCAAAGAAACACTTAATCCCTCTATTGTTTTCGTTGGCTCTGCTTTCTTTCGCCACGAGCGGGATTATCAAACACAATACGCTATTTATAAACTTATGCGATCTCATCTTTTAACTCAGGTTATTCACTTTAAGAAAGCTAGCTGAAAATAACTAACAGACTAAGAAGCCCTTCACATGAAGACCCGGCATGAAACTCATGCCGGCATCAACTCATATCACCATTTCACGCAATAAGAAACTTTCCAAAAACGTCATAAATTTTTCACGTGACTCCGCGCAAGAAAACAAAAAACAGACAACAACTGACAAAGGCGATTTGGATTCCATATCGCCCCGACATGAGAAAATAATGTTTACATGAGATGTTCATCCCATTTCATGCCGGCATGAAAAGGCGACATGAAATTTTCATGTCACCCCGAAATGAAAGTTTCATATCGCCCCGACATCATGTAAACATAACAGTAACTCAGACCAGCACCCGATATGAACTCGTGCCGGCATGAGTTTCATGTCGGGTCTCCTGTAAAGGGCCTTTAAATCCTCAACACTGAGACAACTTACCATGAAATCACCCGAGGTTATTAGATCCACGCTTGTCTCTAAAGCTCTGAGAATCAACTTGAAGCAACGCCCAATTTCTTTCTTTGATATCTTACTGATGGCACAAATTTCTGCGGTAGATATTGATAAAAAATCAAGTCATTCAACAGGTAGACTCAAAAATAGTCATGGCAGTTCAAGATTCACATAAGCATATAAAATCCTTAAAGAAAAATTCAAAGATGTAAGGATGTAATTTTTATTGTCAAAAGAAAAAGTTTTGGAATGATTTGATTCGCCACCGTTTTCATTAATTGATTTCAATCGCCAAAAGAAAAAAGCTTCTTAGTAACTATTATGGACACCACAGTCGCCACCCCGCCACCAAAAAGGGAGAAATAGAAAATTTTTTAAATGTGCATGAAATGAAATGTTGCCAACGTCGAAAAGCGATAAGTAATAATAACTTTAATTTTTATGCGAGAAGCGCAGACCAACCCCACCCCCTTTCCCTTAACCACTTCTCCTTATTCCCCTCAAAATTAAAGTTGTTACTACTTACCGGGTTTCGTCGAAGAAAAGGTGCATTAACATAGATAGGATTAAAAGTGTGCATCCAGTTCTCAAGGTAACCTGGCAGATAGTCCGGTGGGAATATGGCTGGCTGGTAGATTGGTGGTGGTGGTGGTGGTGGCGGCGGCTGTGGTCTTGCGGCTTTATTTCGTCGCCGCCGTTGGTTTTTGCTCAGCGGCTGCGGCAACGACGGCGACGATGGGTATAATGCTGCTGCTCCTTTTGGTGAATTTGACGTCGAAGATGGCGCTGCTGCTGATGATATTGGCGAATTGCTACAGTTGCCGTTGTCACTCCGCAAATTAAATGGAACATATGGCTTAAAGCCAGCAGCAGCAGCGCCAAGGTTTCCAAATAACGACGACGACATGATGATGAACAGCAACAGTAACAGCAACGTATGAATAGTAACAGCAACGTATTCGGCGGAGCGACAACGGCAAGAGGGCGAATTTGTGTAAAATAGTCATATTTATAGCACTTGAGACATTTTACCCTCTTGCGATTTAAATTTATCAATTCCATCGAGTTCTTCGGTGATATTTTAACATTGTCCCAAGTTGAAAAAACTGTCAGTCATTTTACCACTGTGATTTAACAATCCCATCAAGTTTTTCGGCGACATTTAATGTTGTCCCAAAGCGCGATAGAGGTGATAGATCATGCGAGGACACCACGAGGTCATAGAGGTCACGGGAAGATGTTCAGGTCACAGAGGGTCCCAAGTTGAACAAACTGTCAATCATTTTACCATTTAAGGATTTAACAATCCCATCGAGTTTTTCGGTGACATATAATGTTGTCCCAAAGCACGATAGAGGTGATAGATCATGCGAGGACGACACCACGAGGTCATAGAGAGGTCAGGTCACATCATAGGTGTTGTCAAGAGAATATGTTCGGATCTTTGTATCCAAATAGTTTGTAGAAAATTAAGGAGATTTTTCTGTCGTTTCTTTTGTAGATCATTTCCGAAAAGTCCAATCCTGCTTTGTTTTTTTCCTCTGGAGTTTTGAAATAATAAAAATTGTCGCAAAAAAATTTATAGGCACATTGAGAATTTATAATGAGAGATGTTGTGAAAGGTAAAAGTTTCTTATTTTCACGTGGTCAGTTGAACCTGAGCGAAAAAGTAAAAGTTTCTTATTTGCACGTGGTCGGCAATCAATCAATCAATCAATCAATCAATCAATCAATCAATCAATCAATCAATAGCGCAAAATTCGCGTAATTCGCGTTAGAAAAATATAATTCAAATAAATATATTGTCGGGAGTCAATCAATCAATAGCGCAAAATTCGCGTAATTCGCGTAAATGATGCGAATTACTCTAGATACAGAGCAAGTGCCCCTGAGCGAAAAAGTAAAAGTTTCTTATTTGCACGTGGTCGGCAATCAATCAATCAATAGCGCAAAATTCGCGTAGTTCGCGTAAACGACGCGAATTACGTAGCGCGGTGATACAGAGTCAAACTTACATTGTTTTTAATTCCCTGGGGATATATTGATTGTCTCCTTTGATAATTAAAACAATACGGCCAAAATGATAATCCCCTTTGAAAATGATAATCCTATGGATTATCCTTGGTCTCAATTCACTCAAGGATTTAAATCCTTTCAATTTTACTGACATCAAAGCAGCCGATTAATGCAGAACAATAGCGGCCAAAATCGAAGCTGTGAAATCGCTTGGTGCTGACTCTGTGGATATAACTACTGATGTACCAAAACTTTGTTAAAGGGTACAATAATCATCTCCTTCAGTAACTTTTCTTACAACGACTTGGGGGCATACCTAAAAACTAAGATTACGACTGGGTAACAAAAATAACGACCTTACAAATGCACATGTGTTATAACTGAGAAAGAAAAGGTATAGGACAGAAACCCAAAGTGAAGTAAAGCAAAAGCCGAGAGAACCATGGTTTCCTTGATAATCCAAGGCATCTGAAGACTGGCCATGTAGTTTGAAAAGGAAGCATTTTTCATTGGGGCACCCGGTAGTTGTCAGCTGTGAAATCTAAAACATTAATTGATTGTGGTGTAGAGTAAAGCAAACTAAATGTGCTTCCCAGTATTTGAAATGGCTTTAACAAGTCTGTATTCACCACAATGAGAATGTTCCATCTTCGATCACCATATTTTGATCTCGAAGGAAGATAGTGTCACCACACGACAAAACATAATTGGAAACAGCTTTCTTGGCAGAATTTACAAATCTACTTCAAAAACCTATAACCTGATTTCATGAACGTTGTCCATTCCACAAGATCTCAAACAGCTTGGTTGAAAAAGGAAGATTCTTAAATGCAGTTTTATTGAACGTAAATCTGAACGTAAATCTGGATCAACTTACCCTTAAAAGTCCTTGGTACTCCTTCTTGACGACATGCGATAAAAAGGCAAGCAGACGCAATCGCATCATTGCTTCTTCCTTTTAGCGTCTTTTGATCATGAACTTGCTTGAAAAGTGTTTTTGCTCTATCCTGTAAGATGAAAGACATAAAAATGGCTCTAAAAATCATACCAGGTAAGTCAATAGAAGTTAACTTCAACTGGGATGTTAGTATGTTGTGAACTTAAAAAATGAAATGAAACTGAAAGAGTATCTGTTGATGGCAAACAGTATATATGATTCGCATTATCAACCAATTTCATAGTACTACCAGACAAACCAATATCATTTGAAGGGCTACTGTCCTCTGAATACCAGAGCAATAACATTCATTATTTTCTTGTTGAATGGCCAACATGCTGAATCAACTTTAGAAATTTTCTAGTTGAAACACTCAAAATAGGAGGGATTGTCTCGAGAAAGTCCGCTTGGAAAGCCTTCGGAGTTGACTAAAATGGCAACCAAAGTAATTACGATCGCTGACTTACCATAATTACTTACCTATGCTTTAGCAGGTATTTCTTGGGAGGATGAGCAAGTCTTCCCATTGATATGAGAAAATTAGTTAAGGAGGGGGGGATCTATTTTCCCAAGAGAATAACATGTGCTGATACTTGCAAATGTCACAATTGTAACGACGGAGGACCAGTAAAAAATGATAGTAAATTTCAATCATTTTTGCAAGTTTCTGACAAGAGATTTCTCCAGAAAATCTCTCAAAAGCCACGGGAAGGAAAAGTCGGGTAAATTCATGATGAACACAGTCTCAGTTTGAGCAGCAGTATATATCTGAATGGATTTGCACTTACGACAATTTTTCCAGGGAGATTTATTCTATCAGCCATGACACTAATCTCTCTAAAAGAATTCAGCAAACTTCTGTCTGATCCACTCATCTAAAAAATCAAACAAATCTAGATTCTCCTAAACCATTTCGAAACTATGAGCAATTACGAAATTTCAAAAATCGTCAATTTCCCCTAAATATATTACTACTTCCTTCAAGTTTGTTCCCTGTGTTCCTTACTTTCCAGCTTGGGTATGCCTGGTATTCCTTGTACATCCCTAAAAATTCAGGCACAGATATTTCACTTTGATGGTTTAAAGTGTTGAAATTTCATCCAGTCAATCTTTAAAAGCATGTTGGAGCACAACATACATTGTAACTTCTAAAATGATCCAAGGTTTCTAAAGAGACTAATTACAGAATTATAGCAAGGTAGCTAACGTTTCTTTGAAGCAATCAATGTCTTGAAAGATGTGATATATATCCATTTACACTTGCTTTCTTCAATTGCAACAGAAACGAGACTGGATAAAATACCAGAAAACTGAAGCAAAGGTCGTTGCCTCTACAGGACAAGTCAGGGAATGGTATAATATTACAAAGTACAAGATTATATATTGTTTTAAATGGTGTATCGTACTTCTGCAAACTATATTTCGCCTTTTCCTCCAAAATTACGCATTCAGATGAGCGATTCGTGCGTAGCTGTAGTGACGTAATCATGCGAAAAGGAAAGTTTTGAAAAGGCCTCCCTTACGCTTTTGAGCATCGTTCTTCGAAATTTTGCAAACGGCAGAAACTTCGTTCTCTTCTACAATGGGTCTAAGGATTGGAACTGCAGTGTTTTGATTCGATCATTGTTAGTTAATGATATGCTTTAATCGGCAGTTTTTGTGGGAATTTAGTGGGCCTAAGAACAGCACTTCGACCAACACTTATCAAATTTGTTCTTCGTTTTCTGACAGATGGGGACGGGACTTAGCAATGTTCTGCTTTCATTTATACTTCAAAGGGCTTTGGCTACCAGAAAAACATCTAAGTGCTGCTAAGTCCCAACATCTAAAGCTTTGTTTCACCTGGAAACAAGATGCGGTTCTCGTCCAATCTGACTGAAGAAAGTATGCGTGCCCCACAAAAACATTGAACAAACACAGAGAAACATTCTCGTCAGGTTTTCACTGCTAATTTATCTCCTGGCAGTTGACCCATGCATTAAATGCAAACTGACGTGGTTGTGATTGCCTAGCTGTGATGTTGAAATCAATAACAAACCTCTAGCCTTTGAGTAATTACCAAACCTTTTTGTTCAGATCATTATCATCTTCGTGAATTTCACTGTACAGCGAAATTACTGAACCTTGCCCAAATTCTGTTCTTCTTGATTGTCTTGTTCACCCATCAGCGCCATGACAGTGTGCCTTAAAAGCTGTTGGGTGATTTGATTTGTTTCAAAATCGGTGAGTTGACATCCTGCAAGGCTTTCACTATTTTAGGCCAACGTCACAGCTTCGTCCTTTGCGCTCGTGCAAAACTTCTGACTGATCAAACTTCAATGCGCAACTCTAATGATATGAACGGTACACAAAGCAGTATGAAATTCTATCCGAACCTCCTGGGGTTATCCCAGACCTTTCTGCGTGATGACGTCAAAATAAACAATTGACTTATCGGAATGGGTAGCTTCAAAGAGAAACGGAAAAATGGTGGGAAAGGGACCATACACCATTCCTAAAGCATAACCGTGTGTTTTATCATGAATCGTACCAACCCCTATGAGTGCTTTGTATGTATCAAAAAAGTTTACAAAGCCGCCCCATAAAATATAGCATAAGGAATCCTACCCCACTTCTTGTGTTTTGATACTTGGAAAAACTGTTATAATCTGCAGTAGAGCCAGAGTTTCTATCACGACCAACCATCGTTGATAAATCGTTTCCATCCAACAGATGATTCTGTAAAAGAATAAATTATACTGAAATTATCAGCAAATAAATTTTCATGAAGTTATCATTAAATTGTAATCACACTATCTCCATTGAGTAAATGAGACAAGGCAGCCTCTTGATCAGGAAATCGACAGGGGAGGGGTTAGCAAAGGGGCTCTGGGGACCATACTGGCCAGCCAAAAATAAGATAGGCATGTTTCTTTGCTTTCTGTTCAGCTTTTCACAGTGGCTAGTCGGGCATTTCCATAAAAAAGCAGTGTTCCAGCAAAGCATAGAAGGGTGTGGCATGAGGAGGAAGGGCGCGGTCCAGAAAGTTTTCTGGCATTTAGAACCCCATTGGAACCTAACCCTGGAGGGCAGGCTGCATTTCGATGGTCCTGCTTTTAATACACAACTCCAAGGACAGCGAGCATTCAGGGAATTTTTTTTCAAATTTCATCCCGTCGTATAGGTCCGTATCAAGGCACCATGTATGTAAGGGCATAAGGGCATTGCTTGCATAAAATGGGCAGGTAGATAAATAAACGATCGCCGTTTGAAAAACTACTGCTCCATCAATAGCAAAGCAATAATATTGAAAACTTTCATGTTTTATTGCTGACAAGTTCAATTATGTTCAGTATATTACAATGCTTTGATTGGCCATTACTCTCTTTGCATATAGGAGACTTTCTCCTGAAACCCTGTTTCGAAATCTTGCAAAACGGAGTGAAAACAACGACCCAAAGTACCTTGGTTCTTTCCAAACAACAATGAAACTTGCATGTATTCATATATTTTGCTCTCTTGGGCGAATGAAATCCCCTCAAATAAGTTTTTTATCCAAGAGGATAGACTATTTTATTGTCCCAAGAGGGAAATACATGCTAAAGCGTGTTCAAGTCCTGCAAAACATAATAGGGAAATTTGTCTGTGAGCATAGCATGTTTCTTATGGTTTGCCGAAGGTATTCTATCGATGAAACCCCTTTTTAACTCGGATCGAAGAGACCGATTTCTGCCAGCAAAATATGTGCCGTGTCTGACCATCGTGGCTATTCAATCAATTATTGACAAATATCATTGCCTGCTTAGTAAAGGAGCAGTAACGTTTCAATCAGCGGGCGCCTTTTCTGACTCAACCGATATAGACTCTTACTCTAAAGTAGCACACAAAATGCGGACGACGGTCATAGAAGCAACACTGTGGCATCTCACTACCCATGGTTAAATTCTACAAATAATTGCAGGAAAATCTCGGAGAATGATGTAGTTTAATGCAGACATAGGTCGGAGGAATACCTCTGTTGCTCCAACACGTGATCGGTCAGCTGAATTGCTTTCATTGCTAAATGTTCTCCATTCTGACCCAACATCTATAACTCTAAAAACAGACTTACATACAGTTAGTCGATTGCCAGGTGCTTTCCAGCAATAAACTTTAGGTGGGCTGGTAGCATTTCTAGCTATCCGAAGCTAATTCAGACCTACTATGCATGCCGCATCCACGTACAGGACCCCTACTTCCAAGTCTTTTCCGAGGCCTACTTCAACGTCCCTTCCGAAAGACGTCGAAGTAAGCTGCGAGGTCAGGCCTCGGAGAGGTTACCCATCCGGAGTTTGACCTCTCTTGATCGAGATTAACTTCAGTCAACTGACCGAAACTATATGAGCCACACGCCCAATCACCCTACAATCACGTCAGTTGAACTTGTTTACTAAAGTGCACAAATCACCGGTAATTAAACATAGACAAAGGCAAATTCAGGTCAGTAACATTCATAGATCTTAAGAAGGCCTTGACACAGTAAATCATGAGGTTCTACTCAAGAAGCTTTACTTGTACGAAATAAGATAAAAGGGATTCGTTGGTTTCGCTCATACCTTTCGAGCTGAAAACATTGTTAGGTGAATGGGCACACGTCTGAACTTTGGAGCGTTACATGTGGCACACCACAAGGTTCATGCCTGAGGCCTCTCTTATTTTTACTCTACATCAACGACCTACCCCTATCACTAAATCATTCTGAGGTGAATACGTAAGCTGATGACACCAGCATCTCGTTTTCCTATGATTCCATCCCCACCATAAACGAAAGTGTTAATTCGGACCTCGTTTTTTCAAAAACCTGAATGGAATCAAATGAATTGTCTCTCAATGTCGGCAAGACACAAACTTTCCTCATTGGATGTAGACAGGAGTTGAAAGACATCGATAACTCTGAAACGCAACATTTGTCAAAACAGCACCTACTTTAAGCCACTTCAAAGCTGCTTATAACACCAAAAAGTAATCTTTTCGCTCAATTCCTTATTACATAATTTATTTCCTTCTTGATATTTGTTCTTGAACGTAAAATCCTTATGATTAGAAATATAAATTTATAATATTTATCTTAACAGATCAGTTTGGAAATCAGACTGTATTTAACTGTAAGCAAACAATGCATGAAGAAGATAAATCAATAAAATCAATCAATCAATCAATAAATCAATCAATCAATCAATCAATTAATCAATCAATCAATCAATCACATACGCTGCCGCAAATATTGACTTTGTTGGGTCGCATTTCAGTCTGTCCTCCGTTACAATAGAGGCCCCATGCCTCACCGCGGAGTGCATAATGGGTCTAAATTAGCTTTAAGTGGCTAGAAATCCTGATAAGCCTACTCAAAACAAGTTGAAAACAAACAAACAACAAACAAACAAACAAAGTCTGTGCCGAGGGCGGTCAAGTGTGGTACAGAATCAAATCAAATGAGTTAAAGAGGAGGGCATCACTCACTAAAGCCTCATACGCCTTAGGCAAGATCAATCAATCTTTAAGAAAATACTTTAAATGATCCTTGAAAATCATATTGTTTTAAAAATGCTCGAATGCTTTTGAAAGTGTGATACTGCACACCAATTGAGTAAGCGAGCTACCGAGACTGGTGGAGAACAGATGGATGTTCGACTTTAACGAGCCAAGATGGGGAATTTGCCACGTTCCAACTAGAAACAACACAAATGAATATAAGCTTCTATGCATAATAAGTATAAGTGTACAAAGAATCAGAATTTGTTACAACAACTTAGTTCGATGGACAAGTCCATGCCTTTCAATATCGGAATGACCCAAAAATTGTTTTAACCTCGTGAGGGCTATGAGGTAATCTCTTTGGCCGTCAAAAGATTAAAGTTGCACGCGTGCATATCCGTAAGGGTTATCTTTGAGCATGAGAGGCCATGAATAGCTTTCAGGCAAAGTTAAGGCATCAAAAAACAAAAAAATGGAACACCCAGTCATTAGTTTCTCTCGGGCCAAACCCAACTGCTCTTTGAGAATCAATTTGGGAGTTGTGAATGATACTGTTTTTGATTCAAGTGTCTATAGAAAAGCATAGGCGCTTGAAAATCACCACGATTTCAGTCCCTAAAATATCTTTTGGCTCTGTTTAGCCATAAATAACACTACATTTAGGTGTAATGAAATCATTGTGCTCTTAAGTTGGATGGTATGAAAAACCCCCTTGAAAAAGAAAACATAGGTTTCAAATCTTTGAAAAACTAGGTGCAAAATTCAATGATCTATTTATTTGATTGAACGGCTTCAAAGAAACTTGAACTATTTTACAGGAAATCTGCCATTGGACTTTTCTGAAGTCTTCAATATTTTCAGAACTACAGTGTTTTTCTTCTATTTAAGAATTCAAGAAACTGTTCCATACATAACTTAAAACTCAATCAGTCTTCAATATTTTCAGAACTACAGTGTTTTTCTTCTATTTAAGAATTCAAGAAACTGTTCAATACATAACTTAAAACTCAATCATAATTTCGAAACCTCTTGACGAAAAGATCAAGTAATTTCAAGAAAACTATAATTTATGGATGCCTACAATATGGTATCAAGCAAAACCCGTTGACTCTTCTGGTTTGTGAATTAGAAATTTCATGAAGTCACATCATAAAATGAGCTGAAACATAAATAGGCTGTAATTTTGACAAATATTCAAGATTTCTGAAAAGTCCAACAGTAGAATCATAGAAAAATGGCTAAAGTTTCTTTCAAGTCATTCAGTTTAAAGAAATAGGTCATTGAATTTTACACCTGCCTTTATTCGTAGATAACTATGACTCATTGACTATGGTACAGAAAATCAGGACAAACTTTTCCTCCTTTGTATTCATATTTGGATATGGAAACCATAGCGACACTGTACGAACAGCTGGGCAGTGCCGGATGGGATTCAGTTGCTGGCTTGCACTTCCGATGCTAGGACATCTCAGAAGTAAAGTCTCCAGTGATACTAAAAGTATCTAAACCAGGAGTTCCTCATTTCTAAGGCCAATTTGTTTCCATGAATTTCACCGCAGTAATGAGAATTTCCAACTGTGGAGCGATGCTTACATTACTTCTGAAACTACGGTTTCACCTCATTCCTCTGTGCACTGGTCAATCTGTGCATTTCCATCTCAACATTCTATCTAAAAACTCATATGTCGAAGTTCAAGCAAAATAAAAATGCTGTCGCTGTTATAATCATAGTTGTTGTTGCGATAAATGGGGCTATGTCATGAGTCTAGTTCAAAAGCTTGAAAGCAAAGGAACAAAAATAGGAAGGTTATAATAAAATCCAACACAGAAAAACTTGATACTGTATCTCAATATTCAATCAATAGAACATGGTAAGATGCTGTGCAGCATGAAAGATTTTGTGAAAAACCACTTATTCACCTGTCTCCAACAACTAATCCACATTCTGGACAAACCATATCACCAGCTCTGTAATCTTCAACCAATGGTGCATTTGGGTGATTTCGGCAAAACAAGCGATTCATACCAAGCCTGCAAAATCACAAAAAGAAAATGAAAAGCTATTTGGATGACCGTTAAGGATTTTCAGAGTGATCAAGACACAATATGTATGCAGTATGGGCGTTGCACACATTAATATCTCCAAAGCATCAAGACTTGGTATCAATTATCAAAAATATCACAAAAGTACATTAATGTCACAAAAGTATCAAGATAATGGAAAATATAGTAACTCCAGCTATGACATATATGGTGCAGAAATGCGGTCATTAACCAATAAACTGGCATCAAAATTGCAAGTTGCTCAAAGAAGTATGGAAAGAGAATGCTAAGTATCACACAAAGGGATAGGAAGAGAAACGAATTGGTATAGGAGCAAACACAAGTCGTAGACATCAGCAAAGTGGGAGTGGGCAGTTCACCTAGAAAGGATGGCAGATAGCCGATGGGCAAAGAAATGCACAAAATGGGCACCTCCTGAAATGAAGTGCAGCAGAGTACAACCAAAGAAGAAAATGGAGAGATGAAATCATAGAAAAGCAGGGGTCGATTGGATAAGAAGAACTGGAAAAAGACTAGGCTGGAAAACATTGGGGAGGCTGCAGGCCTGCAGTGCCCTGAATGGCTGATGATGATGATCATGATCATGATCAAGACTTCTTAAGAAATTGCAAAAATTCTTCAGATCTTTAAGGATGATTATGGAGCAATGCCTGCAACCATAAGATTTTACAGCCACTGCCCTGGTAGTTTCACTGGAAAATACAGTAGATTTTGAGCTTTGCTTTTTTGCCAGTGCATTCTACAGGGTACAGTTAAGGCAATGTATATAAAAGGGAAGATGTAAGTTTCACAGAAAAACTTCATGCCACACCAATTGTCCAAAAACAACACACCTTTTGGTCTATCATTGTTCTTTATGTCACTTCAAGTCATGAGCTTTTGGAGTAACATATTTGAGCATGATGGCCCTGGCCTATATATACACTATACATACCAGTCAGATCAAGGTATTACCTTGATATAATTTCAAATGAAAGATTGATAACTTGTGATGTCTTGGCTTTCTTCTAATGCAGCAGCCACCAATGGACCTTAACAAGATGATTTCCACCAGGGCCTCTTATCGCCTATCTAGATAAGCCTCTGAGGGCAATCGCCCCCTGCACCTGTTTTCCTGATTGGCAATGAAACCTTGCAAGAAGGTCTTTTTCTTGCAACAAGGACAGCGTCTGCCTGCTCAAACAAGCTACAGTATAAACATTTTTTGGTACCAAGCTATGTTAGACTTTATTCCTGTGGTATGTAGTGTTTCTTTCTTAGTTACTCAATTCTTTTGCCAAAGCTAGGAGAAGGTCAAATGGCGGTCCCTGGTCAGAACAGTGAGACCAACCACTTTTATATTGTCCATTTGATTAAGTGTGAAACTCCATTCAAGAAAAATAAAGATTCCACACGTTCATTGGCTGGTCTGGAAATGGGTTTAGAATGGCAGATGTAACCACCCTCAAATCAAAACAGCCAAGTCTCTTTCAAAGTTTGAAGGAACAGTTTAATCAAACTGGCATCATCCATGAGAACAAAAACAATAGCTTCATGGTATCAGTATATCAATGTATCATAGTGCACCGCACTTGGCAGAAATGCATATAGGTATCCTAGAACTTAGCCTGCTACGGCACTATAGACTCTTTTGGCTCTTATGCACCTGAGAGTCTTTGAACAAAGTTAAGAGAACATTATTGATCAAATGACTTGCCCTTTTCTTTCTATGAACATCTGAAACAGTGATTAAATTCTCGGTGAAATTAGCTTTGAAATTGTCTCAAATCATTGTAGCCACAATAGTGAAATTCACCAGTTACTTTATGATATTTATTGTGAAATCCATCATAAACTATTGTGAATTCAGCACAATATGCTAAATTAGACAAAATGGATAATTTTACATTCACCACTTCCTGTGAAATTCATTGCAAAATTCACTGTTGGAATTATTTGAAGTGTGAAGCTACTGTAGATGCAGTCATCATGGTTTACTATCTGTGCTGTGGCACATTGCATACAAAATGTTTCCAATGATCACAATCTCTACTGGTAACATTCAACTTAGTAAAGTCTAGTTGTGATCGAGTTACTGTAAGATGTTATTGCACCACGGTGACCGCTTCTTTGGTCTTCCTTTGTTTCATTTTTATTTGATAATGCCTGGCAGAAAAATTTTTGAAAGGCACACTCCGGAGTATTTGATGTGTCCAAATAATTTAGGGATACATACTCTATGGACAATTTTATGAAACATTTACCGTAAGATTTTAGTTCTGTAGGCACCTTTGCTAGTGAACTTTTACATTAGGTAGGGTAGCAGAGATATAGCCAAAGATCAGAATGATGGCAAATGGGAAATCAACCACAAAAGCTTCAAATGACAATAGTAAAACTTCTATCTATCAACATTGTACAAGACCATGTTTTTGGTATTATACGGCGTTTGTTAGTAGTAACTATGGAAAAGGAAAACAATCATTTGAGAGTTTGAAAGTTACAACAAAGTTAATGGGATCACATGGGCATGCAGTAGGCATGAACAAACCAGGCTAGGAGGGTAGTTGCCAATATCTGGAAAAATGACAGAATAAACAGGATAAGACACTTTGAAGTGTGTCTTCCCCAATGATCCCTTTGGAAATTTTTAATGGTTTAATATATGTACAGTATTATTGTCTTTTCATTGGGTCTTGTTTTTACGTTCTAAGCATGTGGAATCTTTGATGCTATGAATTTGTCATTGAAATCTTCTGTTGGATTTCATCATCTGTTGAATTTTACATAAGTAAAATATATGATAATTTTCGCACTACTGTAGTAGAAATTTTTTACTGAAATTTGGCAGTGTGTGTTCAGTGACAATTTTGATTATTATTGGCAAATTTCATCGTGTGTCAAATTCAACCGTAGAGATATCATATACAGTTGATCTTGCTGGTTGTTTTAAGTTCAATTTCACAGTCTGTCGTATTTCACTACTCATTGACTTCACGATCACGATTGTTCAAGCAATGTTCATCGACTTTTCTGTTGTAGTAGGCCTAAATGAGTCTGTGATTGATCGCCAACAATTAGAATAGAAGTAAAACAACGAATTTCGTGCATTCAGTCCTCTTGAAAGGTCGATAAAGAATACCTTGAAGATGCCATTACGAGTTTCTGTTTAATTCTTCCTGATAAACTTCGTCCCAGTTAAATCTGCCAACAGAATCTCTGCAGCTACCCTGCTCTTGAATTGCTACAAAAACAACTCTAAACTTTAAACTGGTAAACTGTTAAACTGGTACTTTACTCTAACCTCATTCTGATAGTAGGTAGCACTCGCAATGAGGCATATTCCTGTGCAGCATCCTCCGGCATTCCGAGACTTTTCAGTAGTGAGAAAATCAAACAACAACGAAAGAGTGGCGGCAGAAAGGGCAGGAATATGGCTTGAAATGAATTCAATGGCCTCTTAGTTGACTGCAAACTGCAGAGATGAGTAAGGTAACGAAAAGAATCTGGAGAGATGCAGCTACTGTCATTATCGCGGCAAGAAATATTGCAGAAACGTCATGTAAACCATTGTGTTCCCTCAAATCTACTGTTACACAACAACAACAACAGATGGAAGACTGGTTGAACAACAAACATGATGTGAATTACAAATTGTTAATGCTGCAAAGAAATGCAAAGAGCAAATTCATGGTAATAACTTCTGATGTCTTTTATTGTGCTTTTGCAATGACTCAACTGAACTCCCCATATTATGATATGGTGAAGGTGAAGTTGTGGTTTTTAGCGCCAAGCGCTGGCATCGCAGCAAAAGCACTAATTAAAAGTCTGTGACCCCTTGCCATGACGCTCAAGTGGTGGTGCCCTGCTGGATATCAAACCCATTCCGCCTGACTGTTGTGACTGCAAAGTCAAAGGATCAGGTGTGCAGAGTATGGCACTTGCACACCTTAGATTTTCAATAAACAATTCAAAATAAACAATAGAGAACAAAACAAATTTGTTCTTACACACTGGAGATCTCATTGAATAGTGCCATATACTCTGCAGACTGACAGAGGATTACGCTATCTGCACCACAACACCTTCACATATTTTGGGAAGGGCCACTATGGAAAGAAAGGGCTGTGTGCTACTTGTATGACGCACAGAGCACTTACTTTCTATTGTTTCCATTGTTTTATCTGTGAACTGTTTGAGGCAAAAAGTTCAACTTTCCATATTGGGGAAAGGAAAGGGCAATTTTTGCCTTGTATGAAAAGTATGGCAGATGCAGACCTAAGATTTTCGTTTGCGTTGCGAAGTTGCACATCTGACCTGATTCCAGACTGGAAAGTTTGTACTTTGCAGGCAAGATAACATACCCAGTTTGCGATCAGAGCCACACAGTTGGCAATAAGAAAAGGATCTAATTTTTTATCTATTGTCCTTAACCATGAATTATGCAATCTTACTTAGACCATCTCAACTTGCATGCACAAGATACAAACTTTCTACAGGGTGTCCCAGAAAATTTGTGCCCCGTTTGCCTAAAGATTGCCACAAAGCGGCAAAAGGTCCTCACCATACTTTTACTTGATGTTGCTCTTCAGATGTTCAATTAAAGTTTGCTACCATCCCCGTAAAAATCCGTTGAAAAATGATGGAGCTATGAGAAGGCCAAATTTACCTGATGACTGAAACCAGCAGTCGGCCATTTTGTTTTACTATTTTGCAACGGTAAACAGCTTCATGGATGAGCTGAAACAGTAACTTTCAATTTCATAAGCTCTCGCGAAAGTTTCAGTAATCATCAGAGAGTTCAGCTATTTCGTACCCCAAGACCCTTGATTGAATGTCAAATCGAAGACAAGTGCCCCAAGATAATAAACAACCAAATGGTAATGACAAACATACTGTATAGTCACGTTTTGTTTGCAGGTGTGAGGAGTGTCTGAACCAATTATTTAGTTTATTGATCAGTTCAAAATCTTTTGCCTCTCTTGTTTCTTTTAGTTCATTGTCTTCGGTAGTAAATCAACAATTGCTTGTAACAAATTAAGGAAGAAATCTATATAGGGAAGGTGACAAATTTAATTTGAAATGTATTTTTGTCGAAACCTTTGATGTTTTACTGCCTTGGGAATTCTTATCTTCATTTTTGTATTCCATCAAAGATCGTGGGGTACAAAATAGTTGAACTCTCTGATGATTATTGGAATTTTCGTGAGAGCTATATGACATTAGAAGCTGCTATTTCAGTTCATCCATGAAGCTGTTTATCGTTGCAAAATAGTAAGATAAAATGGCTGACCGCTGGATTCAGTCAACAGGCAAATTTGTTCTTCTGAAAGTCATAGCTCCATCATTTTTCAACGGATTTTCACGGGGACAGTGGCAAACTTTAATTGAACATCTGAAGAGCAACATCATGGAAAAGGTTAGTGAGAATCTTTTGTTGCTTTGTCGCAATCTTCAGGCAAACGGGGCCCAATTTTTCTGGGACACCCTGTAGTCTCAACCTGAATAGTTTACGATAAAAACAACAGTGCAGCAACTGCATGCACAAATGTGTAACTTTGATGGCTGATGTAATTTGGGCAAAGATTTGAGCAAAATTGAGAAGACTAAGAGTGGAATAGAATGAATACTAAAGGAATACAACTAAGAATGAAGAATGTGGAACTAAGAATTTACCAATAGCTTTAACAACTTTGAAGCATTTTTATTTGAAAAGTTTCAAGATGGGGACACTTGGGGGACACTTTGTGGACACTTACTAAACACTTGCTAACCACTGCACACTTAACACTTTGATTTTTTTCATTCACCTGAGGTCTCGTCAAAAAGGGATGTGTTTTCCATACTGGATTTTTCCAAAGACCTCAACATAGAATCTTAAATCTGCACAACATCCCCGTGCAGAAAAACATTTGCAATCTTGCTATTAGATTGATTACAGAGTCAGGAGGAACCAAAGATTGATACCCCTTGTTGTCTTACAGACAAAAAACATATTCAGGGTCTTAAAATCAATATAAATGGTCTTGATGTTCACATAATTTCTGTATACATAACTTATAAGAAATGTTACAAGCTGAAACCACCTGAAACCAATGTAGGAATCAAATGTTTTAGGTGATTTTTGTTCATGGCCCATGGCCGGCAACCTTCAAAGCCTCATTTTCACGGACCAATCAGCTGGTGAATCAGCGAGGAAGACAGAAGGAATGTGAGAAAATTTTTCTCAACTTTACCTACCTTCATAAAACACAACCAGGTCAAAAAACTGCTGGAAATTTCCTGAATTTTTTTGAAGATATCTACTCACCAGATGTTCGGGTATCCAGACTTGGATGCCGGTTTAAATACCTCACGGTTTGGTGGAGATGTAGTGTTTTCCGATAGACAACATCAGCCAAGGGTTGCCAAGTCTTGTTTATGCCACTTCAAGTAAGGTGATAAAACCTCTTGTTAAAACCTCCTTTCAATTTCATTACTAATTTCAAACCATGAAAACTTATGCCATGAATGCAAAGAGTAGTATAATACAGAAATTTCTCAAGAGTATTGCCATAAGACTTGAAATGTGTGAACTAACCGAAGCAAATTTCTTCAGGTCACATAGAAATCGAAGGGGCATTGAATCTTGAACCAAAGAAACTGCAGTGGAAGGACAATAGCAAGAACAATTGAAAACGTAAATATTTTCCGCTCTGGGATCGTTCTTAAAACAATGACTATTGTTATTGCCATTGTTTCTGACCCAGAATCTATTGTCTAAGGTTGAGTGCCTCATCGATTTTGGAAAGGCCATAACTCCGAGAAACCATGAGATATTCAAACCGGCATCCAAATCTGGATACCCAAACATCTGACAAATAGATCCCTTCAAAAAAAATGCGGGAAATTTCCAGCAGTTTTTTGTCCTGGTTGCGTTTTAAGAAGGTAGGTAAAGTTGAGAAAATTTTTGCACATTTCTTCTGTCCTCCTCGCTTATTTGCCGTCTGATTGGTTCGCAAAAATGAGGATTTGAAGGTTTCCGGCCATGGGACATGAGCAAAAATCGGCTAAAACATATGATTCCTATCCCCTGAAACAAGCTGTCAAAATAGGAAGCAAGGCTGAATTAGCCTGATTGTCCTGACAACGGGTTGTTCCATTCTCATTAAGAAACAAAAAATCTTACAGAGTCGTTTTGTATTCTATGTATTGACGCAGTTTCCTTTGGAGTTCAGGCTAATTTCAATTCACACCTTTTTCTCAGATACAGTAGGTACCTCTTTGTTTGACTAGGATGTTAACATGGGACAAGCTGGCCAGCAAATAAAAAAGTGGATCCATATTTGTCTTTTCACTCCTTGTCTGAAGAGTGTCAGTGTCAGCCAAGCTTTTACCTTTCACACAGGCTCACCCTTGCGCTAGCCGCCTACGCAGCCGTAGCCAGCACCCTAGTGAAATGGTTTACCTGGGCTATTGATGGTCATTGCAAAAATTTATTTTCGCCCAAAGCTCAGAAACGATGTTCGTAAAAGTCTCGCGAAACAAAGCCCTCTTGATCTAAGTTGTTCATTCAATCGCTGCATTGTGTTCATGCGACTTTACAAGATGGTACTTCGACTTCTTCACGAAAGACAACCGTTGTGTTGGCTGCAAACAAGATGTAGAGAACTGAAACGAAACTCTTGGTATTATGTTTTTCGATTTGTCTTAGCGAAGTGATTTCAGCAAGAAATTTCATTTTTAAAGAACTACAAAATGCAGAGTACCTAGTACCTAGGACTTACTGTTGACGAGAAGCTAAGCTGGAACGAACAGTACAAATCTGTCAAAGGGAAAGTAGCGGGTGGTCTGGCATCTCTCAGGAAACTGAAAACATCCTACCACAATCTCAGCTACTTAATGTCTATCAAGCACTTGTTGAGAGCCATCTAAGGTATGCAAACGTGGTCTGGGGGGGGGGCCCTCTCCAATACTAAGCTTAGCAATCTGCAAAGATATCAGGATAGAGCTCTCGAGCTGATAGAATCCTCCAAGATAAAAGATGCTTACAATAAGAACATCCTTAATGTAAATCAACTATTGACATTTAACCGAGAGGTCATGACTTTCAAGTTTGTCAATCAGCTTTGTCCTGAAGGCCTACAAAATAAGTTCATAGAGAGGTCTGCCTTCTCAAAATATAACACAAGGAACATGAAGGATCTCCATGTGCGAAAACTAAAATTAGAACATACGAAAAAAAGTTTTTTGTACACTGGTCCAAAAGCCTGGAATAGTATCCCACAGCTCATCCGAGACACCGAATCCGTTGTACGATTCAAAAAAGATCTGAAATCTCACCTGTTGAGCTGATAGAAAATAGGTTTGCAGGAATCCATGGAAGAACAGTACACTGGGGGAGGGAGCGGGTGAAACATAGTTTGAGCTTATATTGTAAACTATTAATTGTAATTTATTTTTCTTTGGTATCGTATTCAACTGAATGGATGTTGTGCTTAAATAAGATTAAATGAAATGAAAAATGAAAAAAAAAATGAAACGAGGAAATGATGGTCCTGTCTTCGACAATCATGCCACATTTTCTGTGCTGTATTTTGCGATCGTTTTTAATAGAGAACGATGCTATTCTATTTCTATTTTTTCTCTATTTTATCTTTTTCACCCATGGTAGTAGTCGAGGACTGATTTACAGGGGGGGGGGGCATACTGAAACATACAAATACTATTCAATTAAAATTACGTTGCAAAATACAACTAATCGATAACATGATCACAATCGTTAAATGAAATTTAAAGAAAAGACACAAAGAAGAAACGAACGTATAGGGAGACATCGTTGATTCGTCGTGTACAGATGCTTCCTTATTAGGGATTCCCACACCTACCTTCTGCTTTGTCGAAGTTTCCAGTTTCACTATTTTTTGGAGATCTGGGTGAGACGATATGATGAATACACCAAAAGAGTACACCAAAAGAGGTTTCTGTGCACTTGTCCAATTGCTTGGAAGGAATATCCCACAGTCCATCAGAGATGCCGATTCTATCGTACGATTTATAAAAACTAAGATCTCACCTTTTGAGCTAACAGAAATCAGCTCCACACGAATCCATGGAAAATCAGGCAATATATTTTAATCATTGAGAGTAACCTTAGGAAATTTGTACTGTAATTAGTTTTTCTTTTTTGTATGCTGTAACTGAATGGATATCATGGATAAATAAGATTAAATAGGAACTGAAAAATGAAATGAATAATGCTAAAATCACCTTAAGCCTGGTTTCCATATGATCGTAACGTTCGGCGACGCGTTGCCGAGACAGGCTCGAGGACACATCGGGGACGGTTGCGTTAAGTGGAAACATTTTTTGAACGACGTCCCTCATCAGACGGGGACAGTACGACATGCATGGAAAGCGTTGAGATGAGTTTAAAGCCTGGTTTCCATATGATCGTAACAGTGATCGTTTCTATGTGTCGCCGACTGATTGGGGACACGTCAAGATAGAAATCAAAGTTTTTAGCCAATTTTTGCCCGTAGCCCATGGCCGGAAACCTTCAAAACCTCATTTTCACGGACCAATCAGCTGGTGAATCAGCGAGGAAGACAGAAGGAATGTATGAAAATTTTTCTCAACTGTACCTACCTTCATAAAACGCAACCAGGACAAAAAACTGGTGGAAATTTCCCGAATTTTTTGGAGGAATCTACTCGCCAGATGTTTAGGCATTAAGATTTTGATGCCGGTTTGAATATCTCATGGCTTCTCGGAGTAATGGCCTTTCCGAAACCGATGAGGCACTCAACCTTAAACAATAGAAATTCTGGGTGAGAGACAATGGCAATCCAATTTTTCTTGCTATTGTCCTTCCACTGCAGTTTCTTTGGTTCAAGATTCAATGCCACTTCGATTTCTATGTGAACTGAAGATATTTGCTGCTTCGGTTAGTTCACACATTTCAAGTTATAGGGCAATACCCTTGAGAAATTTTTGTATTATACCACTCTTTGCATTCATGGCATAGGTTTTCATTGTTCGAAACTAGTAAGAAATTGAAAGGAGGTTTTATCAAAATTTCACACATTTCTTTTGTCTTCCTCGCTTATTCGCCGTCGGATTGGTCCGTGAGAATGAGGCTTTGAAGGTTTCCGGCCATGGGTCACGAGCAAAAATCGGCCAAAACATTTGATTCCTATCTTGGATACGTCGCAGATGTGTTGCAGTAGGTCGCCGACTGTTACGATCATATGGAAACTAGGCTTACTTTGTTGCAAAACATTTCTCCAGTTTAACCGTCTGAAGCGCTCTTCTCGTCTTTAGAGAAGGACAGGACTGCTACAAGTTAAGAGTAAGGTGTTTCGATGAAATTTTAAAGGAGACTTATTGGTTGTTCTCTTCAGGGGCTTACATTCGCTACTCTGATGCCCTTTTTCAGATCTGTTGATTACTTTTGTGGACTATTTATTTACCTTGAATAGAACTTCACACTCGGTCGAACGAGGCAGCATGACATTGGTAGGCCTAACTAATTTGACCATTTCCCAACATTGGCAATATAATGGAGCAACGAGCAAGAAGATCACAAACAAATGGAATAAAATCTTTCGCAGCCTTGTATGGAAAAAGTATATAGCTTGTTCGAGTAGAAAGACTCTCTCCTCAAAAGTCTGTTGAACCATTGTGACTATGGTTAAAGGAAGTGAGTCCTCGTTGCTAGGAAAAAGCCTTTAAAGGTTTCAGGCAAGCTTGTTTTATTGGGGCGATCAGCCGCCCTCGCCGTCTTATCTTCATCAGGCTGTTTTAGCAAGAAGACGCGAGTCAAGCAGACGCCAGCATAATTCTTTTGTTCGCGGAAGCAAATTACAAAGTGAAATCAACTTCAAAACTTGTGCAAGTCTCGAGAGACTTCGCATGCGTTCTTTTTCTGAAACTGACAACCCGAAAAGAGTACTTTTGAAGGCTGCCCCCAAAGAAAAGAACGTCGTAAAGGGAAGCTAAATGCCGTGTGAGCGATGGAAATACGAGATTGCAAGCCAATCTGAAGAATTTTTCTGTCTATAAGCAGCTTTTGAGAGGAAAGAAACGGAATGAAGGTTTGGATGCTCCAAAAGGTTGCAAGCATCTTCGCTTTCAAAGATGTCCGCGTCTTAATGCTAAAACAGCGTATTGGCGATAAGACGCCTTGGTGGAAATGGTGGCAATTTCCTCACTAAAAGGTCTGGCGTCAACTTTGCCAAGGTAGTTTGGAGTTGAAATTAAAAGTTCATTGGCTTTACATTCAGGTAGGATGGTTTTTTAGGCCTAGTTTAAACATTATGTCTGTGTCCGTCTCCGTGTTTAAAAATCTGAATATCACCGAGGAATGGTCACGTTGTAAAAATCTCGTAAGCCTTATTCAAAAATCCTTTTCTTTTCAAGGAAAATTTTGAAAGCTCCCCAAAAGCCTTTCGTTTTAGAAACTCACATACGCTTTCTCGAGAGAGTGAAATGCCCCTCGATATAAATTTCGAATTTTGCGGCGTCAAACTGAAAGTAAAGTTTTTATAATTGCCATCTTTTTCAAATGGATAAGTGCAGTGGCTGATCACACTTAGAAACCGCGGACCATGGCATAGAATTGATTAATAAAATGCAGCAGAAGTACAAGAAGTACAGAAGTACTTCGCAGCTTCGCAACAAACAAACAACTACCAAACAGTGAGCTCTTTCAGCTTGCTGATGACAGGGTGGAGTGGATAGCCATGATCGTCGATGCCTGCACCAGGCCTGACACTCGAGGAGGAAGAGAAGTACAATGTTCTAATCAAGTCTTTGTTTTTGCCGCTGCCCATTTCAATTTATGATCCGACATGGCAAAAGTCGACTTAAAAATCGGTTTTTCAAGCATGAAAGACTCTACTCTTTATTTATATTCCTCTTTCTCAATAACAAACCATTGGAGTTACGCTACTCCAAACGTGTTTATGGGCGATTTGGAATAGTCATTGAGGAGTAAAGAAACATTGGAAACATCGTAAAAGTTTGCTAGGAAATATAACATTCACGAAAGTTTATCCCTGCAAACTTTCCCATTTTGGTCTATTTGCCAAGTTGATTATCAAAACATTTTTCTTTTACAAATCGCAAAGGTTCCTTTCCTTACTATCGGGTGCCTAATATAAGGGAGATCCTAGTAAAATGGGTAGGAATATTTTAAAGAAATTAATAAGCAGCGGTCTTTATAACGAGGGGATGACAAACAAGAACATGCACCACTTTTATACGTTTGACAAAAACAACTTTTTCTTCAGCTGTTTTTCTACAAGAAAACATCCCAATCAATTTACGAGTGCACTGCAATAAATTCTTATCTTTCGAACAAAATTCCATGTAAAAAGCATATTGAGCCTTGGACACTATTTTGCCGAAATTAATACACGGGGCGAGTCTTAATAAGGGCCAGGGGATTGGGAAAATTTTTGAAATTGATAAGCTTCCCCCCTTGTATTAGGCACCCGAGAGTATATGACATAAGATGATTTACTCATGTGCTTTATTGGGCGTTTGTGTGATTGTCCATCATCTTGGTTAGGGCTTCAAGTTCAAATTTGGATTGTAACCAAACTACAACAACATTCCTGCTCCCAAATAAGGGAGCATTTTGTTTGGATTAGTTTGGGAGGCGGAAGCTTGCTGTAGTTTAGTTGCAATTCAAAATTTGAACTGCAAGCCAAAGAGTCGATGGTGGAAAAGTAGAAACATACACAATATTTAGCTTGGTGAGTAAACCATCTTCTTTCATAGTTATTTCAGCAGCAATTTGGATATCACAAATATTAGCATCTAAACTGTCTAGGGTTGTGCTTGGCATCTAACAGCCAGCTACTGTGGCCCCGTCCACATGTATACGTTTACGTCTGTAAACGCATACATTCTTAAACGCTATTCAATTTAAGATAACATTTTTCTTAATTTGATGACAACTGTTCAAGCAGCAAGCTTCGATTTGCAACTCGAGTCAAGTCTTGAAAAACGAAATAAAGAATATCAACAAGGTCTTACTTACCTCCAGATGAACCTTGACTCTGATTAGTCTGAGTTTTCGTCAATGCATTGTCGATGACAGAATATTTCTCAGATTTCTTTATAGGTAACAGCGTACCACTAGTTGTACATGGAATCTAACAGCCAGTTACTGCATCTATTTGCTGTATTTTTTCAGCCAGATGCTTATGTCTTTCCTGGTGGTGTGATTGATCGAGCTGATTATTCTGACCAATGGCTGGACATCTTTGCTGCTTCTGGTTACTCACAAAATGACTTGATACAACAATTTTCAAATCTCAAGGGATCAAGACCTCCAATGTTTGATGACTACAAACAGTCCCCTGTTATCCCTGACATTGCATTTCGTATATGTGCTGTGAGAGAAGCATTTGAGGAATGTGGTGTTATGTTGCTGAAACCAAAGGACGGTAGACAAATTTCTGCTTTAGGGAATAGAGAAACATTGGCTTGGAGGAAGAAAGTTCATGGAAATGCTTCTTCTTTTTTGGATCTTTGCAGGTATGTTTTAGGTGGTTACCCACTGTGCCAAAATTTTGCCCTCTTTGACAGACCATGAAAAAGCATACTTGATGCTGATTTCAAAGATACATATATGCTGCTGATTTCATCGAGATGCAGTCTTTAGTGAAAAATTCCAGATGATTGATACTGGGCACTGTTTTATTGATTTTGAGCCGGTGTTGCCCAGATCCTCCTTTTCAAGATAAGAGGTGCGAAAACGGAAGTATTTTCCTTTTTAAGATGTTGCATTTTTGAGGCTAAAATCTTCTTCTGCGTAGAAAGTTTAGCATAGAAGCAAATTTGTACTCACCTAACGGTCCTCGTTTGGAAATTACGGCGATTTTAAGAATTTAAAGTTATAAGTGCTTTGTCCGTGAAATCAGAAGTTTGGACAACTTTTTGTCCAAACTTTGTTTTCACGGTCAAAGCCCTTATGATTTCTAATTCTCTATATTACCGCAACTTCCAAATGAATGATGCTTGCATTTTTTCATGGGCTACCAAAAATGGATTCTCTTTGGCACTCCTTCTTTGTATATACTGTAAGTTATTGGTCTTGCCTGCCTCTTGTTAGTAAAGATTCCTCCTTAATATTACAATACCCCTTGCATTAGTGATGTTTGAAATTTGCATTAGTTATGTAACTATGCCACGTGCATCAGTGATATTTATTAGCGTAAATTTTCACTTGAGATCCAATTTGAGACGGACTTAAATATTCAGTGAATTGAAAAGTATATCTGGATGCTTCAGATAACGGATTTTTCAATGAGTTTTTCGTTTTTGGTCATTTGCGATCAGCAAACTTGCGATTCAAATATCTCCAACGGTTACTTTGCGTTGACGTATGTAACTAATCAATGTGAGAGTTTTAAGTGCATTCACGAATAACGAATTTAGAGAAGTTCTTACGTTGTTTATAACCTTAACATTCGTAAATCAGTTGCTGTTGCCAACATAACCCAAACTTTCTGTGTTTTCTCATAGAAGTTACTAAACATTTCTCAGATATGACATTAACAAGCAAGAATCTCCTCCATTTCTGGATGACAACCATAGAGCAGTTATTTATCTTGGCTCTCGATAAAGAAAATGAGATATTCAATTCATCTTGTAGAGAATGGGGTGTTGTACCAGACATCTGGTGTCTCCGAGAGTGGTCAAATTGGCTGACACCTGTATCAATGGGAAGGCGTTTTGATACAATGTTTTACATGTGTATCCTAGATGATCAGCCTTATATTGAGCATGACGAACAAGAAACATCTGATGCTGTATGGAGCTCTCCAAAGCAGTTGCTTTTGAATCATGCTCGTAGTGAATTGTGGCTTGCACCTCCACAGGGTTATGAAATGGCAAGACTCATCCGGTTTGTATAGTTATGAATTGCTAAGTTTTTGATCAGAGTGTTAGGATTAGGCCTATTATTGTACATGAGCCAAGGCAAGCTTAAGTAAACATGAAGTGGCTTTAAAAGATTTAACTATTGTCTTAAATCACGATCGCTGCAGCTTTTATACGGAAACGAACTATGACACAATTGTAGAGATATGTCCTAGACAAAGACAAATTTTCTTTTCAAATAGTGCATAGTAGTCCACAATCACATATCCTGTTAGAGAAGTTGTCACTTTATGGCATAAGGGGTATTGAACTTGAGTCGTTCAGATCCTATCTTAATGGGAGACAACAATGCTGTAAGATGAATGGGCACATATCAAAAATTGAAAGTATTCAATATGGAGTTCCCCAAGGGTCTTGCTTGGGACCACTTCTCTTTTTGATGTACATTAATGACCTTCCACTTTCACTTGATAATGCCAAGGTTACTATGTATGCGGATGATACCAGCATCTCTTATTCCTCTAAACCAGTCGATGCAATCAATCCAGCAATCAATGACGATTTGTCTAATCTCAGACTATGGCTAGAAGGCAATAAGTTGTCTCTAAATATTTCGAAAACTCAAGCCATGCTTATCGGTAGCAGGGCAAACTCCAGGACATTTCTAACGGTGCTGACATTAGACCTAAGTTTATTATTGATGACGAAGTTGTCCCAATGATAAACGAATCTAAGTACCTGGGAATACAAATAGACAAAACATTAAGTTGGAAGGAACATATCAACATTATTGTCTCGAAGATTGCGCGAGGGATAGGGATGCTGAGATATGCAAAGAGGTACGTCCCACTCAGTACAGTAAAAACCATGTACAGAAGTATAGTCGAGCCCTATTTACGATACTGTTGCACGGTATGGGGATGTTGCACCGAGACAGACTTAAAAAGACTGCAGATTCTCCAAAATCGTGCAGCCGTATTGTGACGAATAGTGCTTATGATGCGCACTCCTTGCCTCTGATTAAAGGGCTGGGCTGGCTAACAGTCAAAGAGCTGATCAGGTTTGAAACGGCAACTACTGTTTTCAAATCTGTGAATCAACTTTGCCCAAATTATATGGCCCAAATGTTTCAAAGACAGCGTGAACAGGCAAAAAGGACGCTAAGAAACACAGAAACTGACTTGAAACTTCCTTTATTTAGAACTAAAAATGGACAAAAGTCATTTGCATATCGAGGGGCGACCGTTTGGAATGGTCTAGATCACCAAATCAACCTGTCTCCCTCGCTATCAAAGTTCAAATTAAAACTAAAGGAAGGATTATAAAGCAAACTTTACATACTTCCTTGCATCAAGAATAAATTCTATTGATTTTCCTTTCTGTTGCAATTTAATTTCTTTTTCTTTTCGATAGGACTATTTAACATGGGGCTTTTCAACGTATTAACTTGCATTGGGAGAATATTGATTAGATAATTTTGCTTTTTGCTTTTGTTTTCTTTTGTATTTTAACGGGCACATTGTAAAGCAGTTAATTCTTAGCAACTGAATGTTTTTACCCTGTATAAAGAAGTTAAAATGAAATGAAATGAAACAAAATCCGTGTTCTTTACATTTGCATTAGTCCAAGGTGAAAGGCGAAGACGTTTCAGTTGTGGACATAAGACCATTGGTCGCAGGAAACCAAGTAATAGTTAAAACATAAACGTAAACATACCTGTGTCTTTATAGTGGCTTCTTCTGCCTTTCTTGGCCTTCTTTTGCTTCCCTGCCTCAGCTCAATTCATTGCTTCAAGTTCGTAGTGGCCTAATTCAGTTTCTTTGCAAAAGCGAGGCTGCCCTCGTTGCGGTTTGTGGTTCAGCGGCGCAATGATTTGAGCTGAGGCAGGGAAGCAAAGGAAAGCCAAGAAAGGCAGAAGAAGTCATGATAAAGACACAAGTATATTTACGTTTATGTTTTTAACTATTACTGCGTTTCCTGCGACCCATGATAAGACCACGAAAAAGTCAATGGCAAAAACTCATGGTCTCAATTTACCGAACTGCTAGATTTTCCACAGCGATCAGTTAGACTCAGTCAGATATTGAGTGGGCAATCGTTTGTGTAGATTCAAAGCAGACACAGTGATTATGTGCTTTTTGAGTCTTCTTTTCGGCGTTTCTACATGCTTTTTAATGTTGTTAGGCCAACATACTAGCAAAACTGATCAAACAATAGAAATTCCGCCCGCTCGGAAATTTCCACTTACTGGAAAACAGCCTTGACGCAATCGCTTATACGAGTGTCACGCGCAACATTCTAGTCAATTCAGAGCGACATTTTCTCAAGTCAACTAAAGATTTCATGTCCAGTCTGAGGGATCCTGTAATACTAAATTTATCGCTGTATAAAATTTTTGTAATATGTCGTTCGTAGTGGGAACTCGATGACCTTGTGTCCTTTCTCGCTACGAACGACATATCTTTCCTTTATTCTAGTTTCACTGTTGTTGTTGTTTGTGTACATTTTGGGATGATTTATAAAAACAAAACTGATGAAAGATTTTAGGATCAAAGAGAATATAAAAGCAGAATTTCAACTTTGAAACATCTTCTTTCAGCTATCAAAATTTAGAAGAGCTTGCTGAGTTTGCTAAGAACCGTGAAGAGAAAGGTATCGAGCGAATGTTACCTGTACGAATCGACTGTGCTGATGGTGTTGTGGTAAGTATTCTTAACTTTGCTGCAACTGATAATGTTTCAATAACGATTCAGTGTAAAAGCCTGGTTTTCATATGACCGTCGGCGACCTACTGCGACACATCGGCAACGTGTCCCCGATCAATCGGCGACATACGGAAACGATCACTGTTACGATTATATGGAAACCAGACTTTAAACCCATCTCAATTCTTTCGATGCGTCCCCTTGCTGTCCTCGTCTGATCGGCAACGTCGGAGATATCACTCGCAAAATTTTTCCATTTAACGCAACTGTCCCCAATGTGTCCCTTAGCCTGCCTCAGAGACTTTTCTTGTTGCTACAGTGTAAGAATGATTTATCAGGAGGGAAGGTCTTATCGAAGAATTGTTTGCTTTCATAGGTTTGTCTAAGATGTTTGTAAGGTCCAGAGAGAGATATCCATGATAGTAGCAATGTAAATTGGAAAGCGACCAGACCCAGCTCCTGTAAGCAACAGAATCTATGCATTTTAAATGTTTCATCGATTTGAGACTGGAGAGCACAGCCTCAAATAATGCAGTTTAAAATATTTGAAGTAGCTCCATCCAGGTCAGGTTAAGAGCAGACAACAACAAAGCATAACAGCTCTTTTAGGCTTGTTTGGCATTGTCGTAGATCAGAACATAGCTCAAATCCTGTTATTTGGTCTGAGTATAATAAGGATCATAATAAAGATCAGTGCACCAATTCTAATATGCATGACTTCCTGTTATGAGTGTAGGGAAATTACTATTGCTGCTCAAAGTTTTAAAGCAATGTAACATATTTTGACTTTCATGATCCCATTTAACAGATTGACGATATTTTCTGCAGAGTTTGATCCCTGGGGATGACAAATATCCAGACAACCCTGAAAATTTTGGAAAGGAAGAAGAAGGTTCCGGAGGCAAGACAGAGGGTAAATCAAACTTGACTTTATCAGAATTGAGAGAAAGCTCGAAGTTTCTAAATCGATTGGAATTTAAATCAAGGCATGATTATACAATTTTATGCAATAATGACAGGTTTGGTCATGGGCTCATCCACTTTCGAGCTGGTTTAGGATTTGAGCAGAATACACAGGCGTCGAAACTATAGTTGTGTTATAGATAAAGGCGTCAAAACTTAACCCTGCCTCACCTGGGAGTTTTGAAGATGTCATTACCTAAGGGGGGATGCATTCCTCTTCACCCCCTTTTCTGCACCGTCATAGTAGCTGTGATAGTTTTACGTTTCAGTTAGATGCCTTTTGATGCCAACAATCAAAATCACGTGACTAAATCAAATTATTCAACTATGTTGTACTTTTTGCTATGACAATAAGATAAAGTTATGATTATCATGATTGTCGGTATCATGATTAGAACTGTCAAATGAGGCTCTGAATTCAAATTTTTGGTGTCAAATTGAGTTGGATATTATTGGACACATGTATAAGCATAATATGGATGAGATTTGAGATTAGTATCTGCAACAACTGAAAAGAGACAGTTTGCAATTTTTGCGCACTACGCACTAAGACATTGGCTGCATGGTCATGGTGCTGTATTTAGAATCTTTAGAATTTCGTTATTCGATAGATTTGATAGATTTATCGTCAAAGGATGGGAGTTGTGGACACAATTGAGTGTTGATCGTGTCCACAATACCTGGAGTAAATTATCTTCAATGATTAAATGTATTGCGTTACCTTGCTTATCTTCCATTCACTGTTTATCTTCTCGTTCTGGTCTGGGAGCACATCTGCATGCCATCAGCGGCTCTGCATGGCCTGAATTCTTTGAGCTGCACGTCGATTTGAAAGCCGTGACCTGAGAACTAGTTCCCATATCGACGCGGCCTTCTAACGACCAACTGGTTCTCAGGTCACGCCTTTCAAATTGACGTGCAGTTAAAACATTTAGGTCATGCAGAATCGTTGATGGCATGCTGATGTGCTCCCAGACAAGGACGAGAAGATAAACAGTGAATTAAAGACAAGCAAGGTAACGAAATACATTTAATCATTGAAGATAATTTAGGCCAGGTATTGTGGACACGATAAACACCCAATTTGTGTCCACAACTCCCATGGTCAAAGTAGCAGAATCTTGGAATGCCGTTTTCCAAATTTTAGCATTGCTAAACAAAAATTTGGTCCCCCTCCCAGGTGAGATAGAGCTAATAGGATTACGTAAATGTTCGAAACTCTTCCATTTGATTTTAATTCTCAAAGAGAATTCCACATGCTCTGTCATCATTCTGTTTGCAAGTCATCTTCGTTACTTTCAGTGTCCCAGCGTTTTCGGCAGGGTGTCCCAAAAAAGAATTCGGCCATTTATAGATTCAGCAACATTTAATTATCAGACCAATTGTACAATTTTCTGTGTGATGTCTTGTGTCACTGATCCATAAATATATATATATATATATAAATATAGATATATATATATAAATATAGATATATATATACATATCTATATCTATATTGTTTGTTTTAATTTAGCACATGTTTTTCTCCGCTCATGCGAGACAGACATAGCCACCGACTTTAGCAGTTCTTAATTCTGCGCTTTCTTTGATCTATCTCCTACCGCCTCTGTCAACATCCGCTACTTTAACACCTTAGGTGTACTCATTGTATCTTGTAAGATCCCGCTTTGGGTTATTGTTTTGTATTGTTTCTTAATTTCGAGATTGATATGTATGCTCTGTCTGATTAAAATAACAGTCATTACTGATGAAGGCTTTCGCCGAAACGTTAAAAGAATGTGTTTTTTATGAGTTTTTATATCTATTTTAATTCGCATTGAGAAGGAGCTGATGAGAATATATATATATATACACACACACACACACACACACACACATATAAATATATATATATATATATATATATATATATATATATATATAGAATGTTTTTAGAATGTTTTTTCTGAGTTCATATATATATATATATATATATATATATGAACTCAGAAAAAACACATTCTTGTAAACGTTTCGGCCGAAGCCTTCATCAGTATACTGATGAAGGCTTCGGCCGAAACGTTTACAAGAATGTGTTTTTTCTGAGTTCATATATCTATTTCTATTACGCATTGAGATTGAGCTTATGAGTATATATATATATATATATATATATATATATATATATATATATATATATATATATATATATATATACATATATATATATATATTTTCTCAAAAGCTCATTCTAAAAGATGCTTTAAAATTAGTATAGATGCTCAAAGAAAAACACTTCTGGTAAACGTTTCGACTTGCGTCTTCATCAGTATTGCTTCTCAAATCCGAAAGAACGTACATATAACCAAAAATACAATAGATGTGTTATTCAATAACTTCAAACGAAACCTACGTAGTACAAGGTGTGAATGAATTATACAGCTTTTGCGGCAGAGGAAAGATAAAAGAAAGCGCAGAACAAAGAACCGCTGGAGTCGGCGTCTATGTGTGTCTCGCCCAAGCTGAAAAGATAGCATGTATAACAAAAAAAAACGATAGAAAGATCCGAGAGCGGATTGGCAGAACAGAAAACCCTAAAAAAACAGCGTGTGTATCTAACGAAAAGCTCAGTGCAAAAATCAAAACAACATAACCAAAATTAAAACAAAAATGAAATCTATGTATCTACCTGCCTAGTGTTTAAACCCTTAGGGGCAAAGCAATCCAGCCGATATTGCCAGAAGCTTTCCCGCATCCTATTTCCCCCCGTTAGCCTATCGATTATCTTAACACTAATATCCTTCAGAAACCCGTGGTGGCCTTCTTCAGTAAAATGCCTGAAGAATTCCACCTGGGGTACTCCAAGCTTCTGGCAAGAATTCCACCTGGGGTACACCATTTCAAACTGTGACATCATCAGATTGGTAAACCGTAAGCAAGAAAGCTTCATCTTTTTCATTTTTCATGAACTGTCTAGGTGGAGAGAAAAATGCTATGATTCTGTGTTCTCGATGTATTGATTTATCTCAGAATTACAGCGTTTTTCTTATCATTTAAGGAACTTGTATGTGAGATTTTAAATTGATAGAGGAAAGAGAAACGCCGTGCAATCCTGAGGGAAGCCATGGTATAGTGAAGGTTTACAATATGGCAGCAAGCAGGCAACTATAGCTTTTCCGGTAAATCATTTAGTAATTTGATGACGTCATAGTCTCAAACTGCTGAAACACAGAAGGCACTGTAATCCTCAAAATAATCGTGACATCAAGAGGCTTTCAAATTGAATTGAATTGAAGCACCTGAAGTTCATTTAAAGTCGTTAAATCAAATGGAAGATATTTCAGTCATTTAGGAATCTTTTTAAGGGTCTGTTTATATGAGGAAAAACAACTCGCTTTCCAGACCTGGGGCTGAGAGGTGAGATAACCTTCCTATAGAATCCTTTGTATTTCATTTCGCGTTTACAATTTTACATGACTAACCCAACACCATGAAATTTTGCAATATAAACGAAATACCACCGGTATGGTGAGTGGAATTGAAATCATTCGTTGATTCTTATTGGTCAGTTCGTTCTGATTTCACGGAAGGAAGACTTTACTCCATCTCGCCTCTCAAACCCGGTGCTGATGGGTGATGTGACAAATCTCACATAGACAATGGCTGAAACTTACCTCGCCTTTCAGTGCCGCCGGATCTGGCAGGTGAGATATTTTTCCTCATATCAACAGGGCCTAAGACTTGCTGCTTATGCTAGCTGCCTTGTGAGCCAGAAAAAGCTTCCACTTTAAAAACGATTCATAGCACCAAGAGTGCTGCATGGATTGGATTGAATCGAATTTTGCATGTCAGCCTAGACATTGGAGTATTTCTTCAATTTTTCACGTCTTTTTTTCTTTGACTGCTAGACATGTAATGTAAGTAGATTCGACTGTAGGAAACTTTCTTGGCTACAAAATGCCCGAAAAAGCCCAAAAATACTTGATCATACGATAAAGAAACTCCTCGGTTGGACTAGGAAGATTCCTTGTATTCATGCAATGTTTCAAGTCTGTCTTGTTTATGTTCTCACATTTCGGTCTGGGCAATGAAAATTCAATTCAATGAGTGATACTAAGACTTATGCAATGAATCTACTCATCGCGCAGAAACGTAAAGAAGAAAAAGTTTTCACGGGTGGGAGATATCACCAAGGGATTGAGAATCTTTAGTATTCTTTTGAAAATTTACTTTTATAAATCCTGAGTGACGTGAAATGCTTTTTCTTATCGTTGCCCTTCCGACTTGATTAAGTGTTTTAGGCCTTTTCTCAGGTATTGTGCAGCCAAGAATTTTTTTGTAAAGTCTAATGTACCTGCCCTTTCAGTGGCCTTAAAACACAAGAAAACGCTAAATTCATACGGTCTTTCGGCTTTACAAGTTGTATCATTCAAATCCGTCAAGAACTCATATTGCTATGAATTTTCGACAGAAGGGGCTTTTCTGGCTCACCTGGTAGTACTGAATGTTTATTTGTGCTGTTATCTGGATATGATATTGTGTAGGATTGTTCTGAAATAGCTGCAATGTTTTCCAATAAACTATATTTTTTTTCTTACATCTACGTATTACAAACGAGTTTGCACTGGTAATTTTGTAGACAGGTATGTTTTAGCGAAATATTTAACCGTTATGGATACTGAAAAACGAAATGAACCGAAATTTGAAATTACACAGATCTTAATATGAACTGCAATTTGGATATGAAAGATTTTTTATTTATTCAATCTTTATCCAAGCAGCAAAACATCCATTCAGCTTATATACAATGCGAAAGGAAAAATGGATTACAATACATTTTTACAATGATAAGCTCAAATATTTTTACCCAGCCCACACCCACCATTTACTGATCTTCCACGGATTTGTGCAAACCTATTATATATTAGGTCAAAAGGTGAAATTTCGATGGATTCGATGTCTCTGATGAGATGTGGAATACTATCCTAGGCTTTAGGACCAGTGCACAAAAATCTTTTTTTCGTATGTTCTAATTTCAGTTCTGCACATGGAGATCCTTCATGCTCCTTAGGTTCTATTTTGATAAAGCAGACCACTCTATAAACTTACTGTGTAGGCCTTGGGCCTTCAAGACAAGCTAATTGACAGTTTTTGAAGATCGTGACCGCTCGGTGAAATGTCACCAATTAATTTAAATTTACATTAATTTACTTTACTTGTAAAGATCCTCTATAGACAGGACAATGGCTGTAAAATCTGATTTCTCACCTAACCGAGATTGCATTAATGGTTCCTACACAATTTAGTCCATAGAATCATATTTTAAGATTGGCAATTTCAAATTTTGCATCAGTAGCACGTGACTGATGATGTCATAAGATGAGGTGTGGTTGTATCGCCTCCAACATATGTTGAATCTGCTTCAAAAATGGCACGGTTGAATTGAGCTTGATGAGACCTTTCGGGTGATATATAACTTTTTGCATTTTGCCGAAATTTTCAAAAATTTTTGAGACGTTATCATTCATATGACGTCATAATTCACTTCTTTAGAATTAGCTGAGTTCAAATATTGTCATCGACATTTTGACACATGTCATTTTCTCATATGTTTCCGACCATGCGGATGATTTCGTTGTGACTAAATTCGCATAATCTTGCTAGAGTGTGTGACATGACATCTCCGTAGTCCAGATGGGGACGGACATGCAACTTATAAAGTTCATTAAGTGTATGTCTGGGCAAAAAGCTGAAAAGGAGTTTCTGCATACCAATACCCTTTCTGGTTTCAGAGATAGCTGCTTTGATGTGATCTGCTTGCAATAATTTTGCAAGACTGAGAGGACCGAAATTAGCCAGTAATTATTTTTCTCATTTCGAGCTCCATTTTTGAAAATGATGTTATTTCTGCAAATTACTGCAGTACAGTAGCAACTCAAGCAGCGCACGTACTTTAGGGACGCCATATTGTCATTGGCTGCGCCCCAACTTTGTGGAGGTGTATGTAAGATAATACGCACCACCTGCGCAGATCATCTTCATCAAAGTATGTTAATTACTTCCATGAGATTAGAAAGGATTCAATCTGTTCTACAACTTAATAACCCTCCATTAAAATGCTAAGTCCTGTGTACTCAATTTAAGTACTTTCCTTCCTTCATCAAAGGACACTAACGACTTATTCGACACCACAGTTTCATATGCCATATGGCTCCTCCATTCTGTACAACTTTTTCCAGAGTATGTGCTCTATGCTCGCTAAGCTGCAACAGCTGGTCCCAGCTATATGGGCTATATGTGTGAAAGCCGTATTTCTCAGTTAGTGCAATCTAAAGCACAGGGGGGTGATTCTCAGCTAAAATTTCGACTAGGGCTGTGCCGCCAACAGTTTCAAAACGGTATCGTTTGCTACCTCAATCTTTGTGAAAATTATACCATTAGCCAGACTAAATTCTACATCTGAAGTGCCATGAGCTTGCATTTCCTAGACAAGACTTACCAAATGTGCGCCTCCTCTAGACCAGCATTACGCAAATTTTGGATTTCTATGCAGAAATTATCAAAAATTGACTTTTCTTTGACTAAAATTGCTAAGAAGTATACACTTGGCCAGAACAGAGGTCCGAAAAAACATACTCTTGCGGGGGAGGGGGGCACATCCCCAGGCAACTTGACAGAGTAGAAACTGCGCAAAATTACGTCGTTGAGGGGTCTTAGATAATCAAGCGTTTTGATAGAAGGGAGCTAGTGGGTCTCAAAGTTACGAGTTCTCGCGCATACGTGCGCAGTTTATGCTCTGTCAGCCACGTTTACTATGGAAGAACATCCCCGTAATCAACAGTAAGGTCTATCACAAGTTAATGAACTGGCAAAGCAATGTCATTTGTAGCGCCTCAAAGTATCACAAAAGATCACAAAAGAGAATGCTGAAAGTTTTACAGTGCAAGGGTTACTGATGCATTACAAAAATTCTGTTTCTATTTTCTATTTCATAATGTTTATACAGGATAAAACATTCAGTTATACTATTTTACAATGTACCCTGTTAAAAAAGTAAAAGATACTTACAAACAGAAAGAAACTATCTGAATTTAAACGTAAATCTAAAATAAAGCTATAATCGATCTTATCTATACAGCTATTAGCAAAGCGTAAAAAATAGTAGAGATGACCATGCAAGTGCTAGATATTATATGAGAGAGAATTAGCTAAACACATGGATTCTGCATAAATCCTATGGATTTCTAAAAATAAAAGATCTCTATGAAACAATGTTATTAAATATCAGCTCTTTTATACAATATACAATCAATATTTAATCCCAATAATAGTCGTCATTTCTTTTGCGTTGTATTGTGGTGTTCCTGCCCTCTATATTTCAACCATGGATACTTGCAACCAAAGTTGCCAGAATCTAGAAAAACATTCAAGACGGCACAAACGTATCAATAACGCTTAAAAACTGTTTTCTGATCAAGTAAACCAATCTTTAACTCTTTCAATACCAATTAAAAAGAAGCAAAGCATTGAAGCAACTAATCAAATGAAGCACAAAATAAATTATCAAGCTGTGTTTCATAGAATTAATCATCGTACTTTACCAATTGACCACTACTATTCTCCTCATTACATTTTGCATATATTTTGCATGTTTTGTTTTCAAAAAGTAGAGTCTTATAAGTTATAGGTTTTTTTTTCAATTTGCTTTGAGTTGGTTTATCAGGATTTCTATCTACTGAAAGCTAATTTAGGCCTACTGTGCATGCTGTATCCAGACTTTGGACCCCTAGTTTAACGTCGCTTCCGAAGGACGACGAGGTGAGTCATGAGGTCAGTTTTTCATGGTTGCCAACCGTAGATTATGAACTGAAGGCACAGGGGCGAAAATCGTGGGGTGTGTGGAGGGGTGTGACACCCCCAATCATAAACACAGTAGAATTCGCGGGGCAATCGAAGAGTTTGCAGGGCGCCAAGGAGATTTTATCGCAGCGCAGTAACCGCTTAACAAGTGCTGCAGTCATGCTAAGCTGTCTTTAAATTTGCTGTTTTAAACAAAAATTTCTCCCTGGCAACACCCATACATAGGAAGGGCTCATAACTGCCATGCCGTTTTATTGTAGGGAATGACACCCCCGGCTTGGTAGAAAAAGTCTTTTCGAAAATGCTCAGCGCAGCACTAACTTAACTATGTTAACCGCTAGTAATAAGACAGTAAGACTGGAGTTGGCGGCAGTTCTTTAAACACCACCTCTGATGTTCGTGAAGGAAACTAGTGCTCAACAATGAGTCCTTGCTAAGAACCATCAACTCAAAGGGAACTCCTAAGTGAATCAACAACCCATTAATAATAGAATAATTTAGGCCAGAGTTACCGAGACTCGTACTCCGGTGTTTGACATTCTCCCAAAAAATTCACAAAGATACCATACCAGGATGCCCGATTCTTTCAGGCTGTGCCTCTCCGAATGAAAAAATCTCTCGATTCTTCGACCACTACCAACAACCAATCGTGCAAACGTTGCGATCCTACATCAAAGACACAAATGACTTCGTAACAAAAATTATCTAAAATAACTTGAAACTACCAAGAAAATCAATCTTAGTTTCTTTTGTCAAATCTCTACATACCAACATACCACAAGAGGAGGGCATACAGTCATTGAGCAGATGCGTCAATATTACGGTCAAACCTACCATTACCAATACCAGTTATAACACAAATGCTCAATTTCGCCTTAAAAAACAAACTATTTCATTTTCAACGATTAATTCTACCTACAAATCCTATGAAATGCAATGGGAACACCTTGCTCCCCAAGCTATGCAAACCTTTTCATGGTTAAACTCGAAAAAGCGATTCTCGACAACAACAACTTTACAAATCAACCACTCCTGTGGCTAATGTTTGTAGATGACATTTTCATGATTTGGCAACACAGAGAAAACGAACTGAAGGAGTTTCACTAATTTATCAATAATATACACCCAACAAGCAAGTTTGAAATCACATTTTCAAAAACCAACATAAAGTTCCTGGATACTAATATATACATTTACGAAATATGCCAATTAGTAAATACACTATACAAACAGCCAACTGACACATTTACATTTACACCGTCATCTTTTCAACCCTGAACACACAAAAACAAGCGTAATCTTTTCATAAACCTTAAGGAATCGTCGAGTCATTACGAAAGAGGAACGTCTCATACAAAACTTACAAAAACTTAGAGATCAACTTCTGGAAAGGGGCTAGAAATTCTCTGAAATCAGTTCACAACTCAACGAGGTTCTGAATTATTCTCAAAAACAACCTTTAACCAATAAGAAACAGCAACAACAACATTCAAATATTCTTCCCTTTATTGCTCCATTTGACAAAACTACACAATCAATCAGTCACTTTCTTAAAATGCTTTGGCACTTTATCAGTAATGAACCCTAGCTGAAGGAAATATGGTCAGTCATGCCCATCCTGTCTCTAAAACAGCATCCATCCAAGCTTAGAGGATATCTTAGTACGGGCAGACTTGCCAAACACAAAACAATGAAGTACCCCTACCTTTTTTGTAGAAAAAACATATAACTTACAACTTGAACAAAAAAGCAACTGTTGACAGTGCTCTTTGACGGAAATCACTGGGGGCGCCCACATTACGAATTAACGATTCTTAATTAAAGCCAAGAAACGTTAAAGTGGGATTAAGACTAACGATCAACGGTTGACAAAGTTGCCAACATAACGAAACAATCCCTACAGATATTAAAAACGCCATTGCGATGTTACATAGTTTAGTTACAACAGTTAACAGTTAACGGTTAACGGTTAACCCAACAACTTAATGAAATCGAGGTCGTCTCTGGCGTCCATAAGCATACGTAGAAAGGAGGTTGGTATTGCCCCTTTATCTTGATAAAAAATCTGCAAGGCAACACTCAGTTTTGCAGGGCAAAAACCTTTTTCACCCTTCCAACATTATTGGTCTAGTTACGCCCCTGTGAGGGCACTTAGCAACTGTTCCATTAGCTTGGTTGCCTCGCAATAAACAAAGTGACCGATTAGTACTAGACTCCATAATTGGACTCCTAAATATCATTGTACGATTGTTTACTAATCATACTTTTGAAAATGATTGGGGGCACTTTTACTACCGGGAATTGGTCTGACCCCAATCGCCCAGTTGGTTCAGGCCCCGTCCACACGTATACGTTTACGTTTTGCAAACGCATAGAATGTTTTCCGTCCACACTGATCCACTGAGCGTTTTAGCCTGTCCACGCGTAAACGCCGAAACAATGGGGAATGAATGATGAGCATGAAATCTATGACGTCATCGTTTACAAAAGTATGCGTTTACGACCGTCCACATGAAAACTTAAAAACAGTGTTTAAAAAAACTGCAAATGATTGGTGAAAATGAAGTCTGTGACGTCACCGTTTACGAAAGTATGCGTTTACGACCGTCCACATGAAAACTTAAAAACAGTGTTTGAAAAAACTGCAAATGATTGGTGAAAATGAAGTCTGTGACGTCACCGTTTACGAAAGTATGCGTTTACGACCGTCCACACGGAGACGCGAAAACAGCGTTTTCAAAAGTATCTACTTTGGAAAGCGTTTTCGAATGTATGCGTTTAGGATAACTTGAAACGCCGTTTACGTGTGGACGGAAGATGTAAACGTATAAGAATGTTTGCGTTTACAGACGTAAACGTATACGTGTGGACGGGGCCTCAGATTACAGCTTGACGGTTTTGCTATAAGGAAAGCAGCAAAATACTGTGGGATACAGGTACTGAAAACTGCACCAGAGATGAGATGGTGTCAAGCAAATTTTACTGTTATCATTTGCGTCTGAACGAATGTCAGTTAAATTGAATGACCTGAGATATGTAGCGCTTGTCTCAAAATAGGACAAAGAAGCGCCTAATCCCTACATTGTTTTCTTTGGCCTTGTTTTCTTTCACCACGAGCTGGATTACCAAATACAATAGGCTATTTATGACTTTGATTTGATTGGTTGATTCATGCTGCAACGCAAAAGATCTATGTGTAGCAGAAATTGATTGGTGGCTCATAAATGCAGAGGTCGGAAAAGTAGTACATGCTCCTCACATGAAAAGATAATGCCTAAAGGCCAAAAAGTACCAATGCCCCCCTCCCTAAGATGAAGAATACCAAATAACAACTATTGAAAGATTTTTAGTAACGTCAAATAAGCTAAATCCTGGACTTCCTGGTTGTTTATTGTGCATTGTTGTGTTTTGTATTCACCTGGAGGGGTTTGTTTTCTCTGAACAAATTTCGTCTCTTTTCTCACTGACCGTTATACGTAACATCTGCATACTTATGACTGCTTTCATTCAACAATATAAAACCATGACATGAGCCGACATGGCAAAGTGACTACCGTCAAATTTGATCTTGAGGTTATTAACACAGGCTTGAGAAACATTCACAGCATTGTTACATCTCAAACATTTGAATGTTTTGGTTTAGAATCGACTATTGTGTCGGCAAAATAAAGGCTGTCTTCTACATTCACTTAACTTAGAAGCAGGAAGCAAGCTGTTCTATAAATTGTCATAGCATTTCTGTTGAGTATATCATCGGCAAGCTCAAGCAGTACTTGTGCTTTGGACGAAACAATCTTACCCAGATACAGTTGCAGACATCAGGTAAGTTGGCCGTAAATCTAGTTATCAATATTATAATATAGTTTTGATGTGATAGCTGTACAAGCCGTCATCTGCCATTCTACTCAGTCATGTATTTTTTTGTACAATCTTTTCTGCATCGAACTGGAGACCTGGAGACCAAAACAAACTTTAATGAAGCAACTTTCACTGGGAAGTTACAAAAGAATAAGCAACATTCCTGGATTATCACTTCCAAACGCTGGTCACTCGAGAAGGGGTTCCAAATCTTTAACCATAACACTTGTGGACTTGCTCCAAGTCTCACTGTCGATCAGAAAACAAACGAAAGAGAAGAAGAAAAAGAAAAGGGAAAGGGGAAGGAGAGCTAGAATTGTGGACTACGCATTCCGAAAACGAGACTCGGCATTCACCTGCTTAATTCTAATACACCTTTTCAACTAAGCGACCTCGTTTTGAAATTTTTGAAAATTTCTTTAGCTTGCGTCATATGAAATTTCGGACCCCATATTCAAATTCAGCATCCAAATTTTAGTCTAATTACAAATTTTCATGTTCTTAGTGCTAACGAATTTAATTTTATGAGGATAACAAATTTGAAAACTTATAAGGGATTTGACCGTGAATAATGACTGAGGGTGTAAAGTTTCACCCCGAACGATTTTGACGGTCAAATCCCTTATAAATTCTCAAAGTTATTATCGCCATAAAATCAAAATCGCATACTCTAGGAATATGAAAATTTGGAATTAAACTAAACTTGGGGTGCTGAATCAAAATCTATGGTCAGAAATTTCGTATCAAGAGATTTTCAACAATTTCCAAAACGAGGCCGTTAGTTGAAAAGATGTATTGGCTCTTATGCTAACATGAAAGTAAGCCGCCGGTCAAGATCTTGACCAGTCTCGTTCTAGGAAAGCGTAGTTCAAAAGTCGCGCTCTCCTTCCCTTGTTCTCTTTCTTCTCCCCCCCCCAGTTCATTTATTGATCAAGAGCGAGACTTGCAGCAAGTCCATAACACATCTCGCAGGTGCTCTCTGCCCCTCCCCTCCCCCTCCCAAAGAACATCAGCTCTGTCTCCCAACCTACCTAACATTTGCTGATTATCTATTAGCTACATTTTGATAAAAAATGTTGAAAAAATAGGAATCACAGGTCACAGGTCACATGGCCATATTTGTAAGCAAATAGAAGCAAAAACACTGTTCTCGATTATTTAGATGGAAAGATTTGATTCAATTATTAAGCAATGTATCACAAATGAATCTCAAACAAAGGGAAATGATTTGATACTAGTATTTCCTGAATTCATAGCGTCAGCATTTTTGGATAATGACGTCATTTTGGCTGCCCATTTTGGGCAAATTAGCAACTTGTTTGAAAAATTTCTAACTTTTTCCATTAAAGACACTCTTATGATAGTTTACGTAGCTGAGATTTTAAAGATGCGTTTGAAAATAGCTAACCACCAATTTGCAGCTTTTTGCCTAGTTTTACTATGAACAAATTAATAGAACAAAAAATGTCATCAACATTGGCTGATTTCTGGTTAAATTTCACTCCAGAATCGTTTATTTCAATAAAAGAACATCTTTACATCAAATAGAGATTGTCCCAAAGAAGTTTCCCCGCTTGAACAGTTGCAGAATTTAACGATTTAAACGGCAATCTAACTTGGAATTGGATCCGCATAATTTTACTCGATTTTCTCCTTATCAAAAGACTTCCAAAATAAAAATTGCTAAAAATCAAGCTCAAGAATCTCTTGAAAACGTGAAAATTCTAGCGATGGATGTATTTTCCACTTCTTCCATGATTTTAAAATCCTAGGTGTGACGGCATACAACTGCTTATCATTTTAAAGGCAGTCTGTCACGCATTTGATTGGGTGATAATGACAATACAAAGAATAGGAAATTTCAATGGCTGCTGATCCTCTGACTTTCTACGGCCATAAAAATTCAAGAAGATTAGCCCTCTTTTGTTTCAAATACACAGATTCACAAAGAAATCCGTTGTGTTGATCTCTGATTGTAGCGGCCAATCAGATACGTGACAGACTGCCTTTAACAAGGACAGATTTTGTTCTGAGCCGATCAGCGAGTTTGTTTACATCTGTGAGGTTAACCAATCAAACTATGTAATCTATGATCACGTGATACACTGTGATTTTGCGGGAAATCAGAAGCTGGGGGGATGAATACAAAAATATTCTGGCTTAGTTCGTTTGTTCACATGCAACCTATGGATTTTTCGACTTAACCAGCCTTTGTTTATCATAGAAATGAAGAATTGGTGAGTACCTTGTGACTTGCATTTTGTTTGGGACATTATTGGTAGAGTTTCTTGTTGAGTTGCGTCAGGACTTAGCCCTTTAGAATGTGATTGTAGTGCTACAGAAGATGATATCGCGCTCAGTATCATAGCAGATAGTGCCCCTTTTGAAAGCTGTGCAACACCGAAAATTTCATGGAGATAAGTTTCATGTTGTCTACAAATCAATGCATGTTGCCTTTGTGCAAAATATGGAAGTAGTCGGTGAAGAAATATCTTTCTGTTGAACCTGAAACATTGGACGCTAACCTGATTTTAAGGCGTTATTCGAACAAAGATTTCTCTCGATCTAAGTTGAACATCAAAATCCGAGGCGGTAGAATTTTCGGCAAGCTGGTAGTCTAACAGAAAATGTAAAAATATTTATGGTTGGTCAAAAATCCACTTGCACATCGTTGGTTGTTGGGGGAGGGTATTTTTGTATTCATCCCCACAGCTTCTGATTTTCCACAAAATCACAGTGTATCACGTGATCATAGATTACGTAGTGTGATTGGTCAGTCTTACAGATGTAAACAAACTCGCTGATTGGCTCAAAACGAAATCTGTCCGTGTTTGTCTCAATATGACAAAAGGCCCTGAGGATGAAATTGAAAGTCGATGCAGTTGTAATGAAAAGAAGACATATGAAGTTATAGATAGGTTCTCAACAGCAGTTGCTCAGATCGGAACATGATTTTAAGTTCATATGTTTCATTTCATCGTAATTCATCGGCTGCAAATAGTTGCGATTGTCAAATGATGTGAAAATCGGATCAGAATTCGTCCAATTAAATCTCATCGCAGAAAAAATCTTTTGATTCGCTGGGATCCGTTGCGACGAATTGCGATGAATTGTGACGAAATAGGATGAATAGGGATACCTTTTATGGTCGGTTTTCATATATCGAAAAAAATCCTAATTGATCGTAGATCTGATGAAATGCGATGAAATGCTACATACGAATTCTCTTTCAGGGAAAGAATGGACATGTCAATGCTGTTACAGGATGCATCAGTGAGCATTATTGATTGGACAGATGAGGATGATGATGATGATGATGATTTCAAAGTTCGTTGTTTTGGCAACAATAACAAGTCAAGCTCCCCTGTTCCACTGATTCTGGTCACTGATCATCTCGATGAAGGTGATGCAGAATCACAAAAATCACAAGAAAAATTCAAGGTTATTCTTAATGCTGATACTGATTACACGATAGGCACGGGGACATTGTTTCGAAGTAGGAGAACGGACATTACGAAAGGCATTTTTCAGGGCATCAACTCACTATCAAGCACTATCCCTCTAAAAATCATTCGCTAGTCCGTGGCAGCCATGAACACAAAACATTTTCAACCAAACAGGACAAAACTTTTGCACAGTATAGCAGTTTTTATGTCTTTGTTTCAATGTTTAAACGAAGTCACACCATGGGCAAGTCCGGAAGACTTTCTCCCACTGTTCGAACAAAATTGTTCTCGATATGCCAAGAAGGAAACCTACGTTACCACCTATAAAAACTGAAAAAGGGGGACTTCTGTGAGATTCCGAGGACTAATATTGTGGAATCAGATTCCTGAAACGTTAAGGAAAGAACAAAACAAACACGCTTTCAAAAGGAAACTCAAAACAGTTAGGGATTTAGTTTTGCAAAGCTAATTTCAACAAAGAGAGTGCATTGATAACAAATAAGGACAATACTTTGATTTACTATTGAATCGTCTATAACTGCAACCCTTTTACTTCTGACTTATTATTATTTTTTATTTGTAGGCTTATTGAGTAGATTAATTTGAAACTAAGGTTAGAGTATTGCAGGTCCACATCAGCATCTGCTGCATTAAGTTAACCTGCGTTACCAAATGTAATATGTATATATATATGTATGTATGTATGTATGTATGTATGTATGTACGTATGTATGTATGTATGTACGTATGTATGTATGTATGTATGTGGGTAGCAGGAAACGAAGTATTTGTTAAAAAATATAACCGTAAACATACCTGTGTCTTTTCCGTAGTCTCTCCTGCCTTTCTTGGCTTCCTTTTCTTCCCTGCCTGACCTCAACCCATTGATTCAAAGTTGCAATGGCCAAATTCAGTTTCTCTGCAAAGCGAGGTTGCCCTCGATTGCGGTTTTGTGATTTCCCCGCTGCTGAATCACAAAACCACAAACGAGGGCAGCCTTGCTTTTGCAGAGAAATTGAATAAGGCCATTGCAAACTTGAATCAATGGGTTGAGCTCAGGCAGGGAAGCAAAGGAAAACCAAGAAAGGCAGAAGAAGCCCCGATAAAGACAGGTATGTTTGCGTTTACATTTTTAACAAATACTTCGTTTCCTGCGACCCATGGTCACATTTGTTTACGCGGCAGTGGATCACCTTTGATCTGATAACAAAGCATTGCAAATCAGCCTCTGGTCTGACGATCGCAAAGTAATCGACACACTTTTGCTCCGCTGTCAGCATCTAGTTTGATCATGCTACGAAATACGGTGGCTTTGGAGATACTATAGCCCGCAAACACGGACCAAAATTTGCAAAAATACGAACACACCGAAGCCAAAACACCAAAATTCGAAACTGAGCTTCTGAACAAAAGTCTTCAATTGTCATCAGTTTTTTTCGTCAATCTTAATCATTCCCAGGATTTTCGCTTTCACTGACTCTTTGTGCATCGTTTTCAAGCCGTCAAAGGCTGGTCTTTCGATCTCATGGACTATGTGACTTTGAAAACCCGAAAAATAGGAAGTTTTGAATGAAATACCCGAAACCTGAGCACAAAAATTGGCCAAACCTGCAACCCATGATCCAGCTCAAAACATAAAAACCCGCAAGATTTAACCGTGAAACCCGAACCCCGTTGGCCAAAATTGGCCGAAAACAACCCGTTTAGCCCCAAAGCCCCCTTCACGAAGGAGGCTTTCTTGTGTCGGATCAGTTCTGCTCCACACTGTGTAGACACCAGATATCTGCATCAGGTTTTAAATCAGAATCACTACCAGATTATTTTGGATAAGATGATAGCCAACGATTTGCGACAGTTATGTGTACTCATTGCGATCTGCTACTGTGTATACTGAATGGTGATCCGTAACAATGAATCCGTGCCATGTTTGATCCTCTACCTTGTCAACGGAACGGGCTAAAGCTCCCTGTCCCTGCATTTCCTTATAAAGGCCTCCAAAAAGCAATGTCGAACTCCAGTACCTTCCCTACATTGAACGGCATGAAGGGGATATATATGTGAAGTTTTGCGTAACTCTGCATTGGTTCGTTTCAAACTTGTGCCAATTACTTCATCAGATGTTATGACATCATGGTATTTCTAGCTGCTAACCAGAAGAGTGACATTCCTGATCGCCAACATAATGTTAGCCTGCATGCAGACTCAACTGATTCCCTGAAGAGAAGTGAGGTAGGAACCTCTTTTCTCTTCACGGGATCAGTAGAGTCTGCACGCAGGCTAACATAATGTAGGCAGTCATAAAGTATGGATTTCTTTGAATGTGACATTGCTCTTCCTTGTTCTTCCTCCTTATGAATTTCAATGGTTTTACTGTTGTGCCCTAAGACTCTGAGCCCTTGCTAATCGTATGATGTTGAAAAAGTTGCTTACTCGGGTGGAGGGGGGGGGGGTAACATAGCATGTTGAGGGTATGGGTATGTGCTGTCCATATGGGTGGATTTTTGGGTCAAAATTCTCTGAACTCGGGTCCCTTTTACGGCAGATTCTCCTTGAAAATGGGTGGGATTTTCAGAGATTGGCAAAAAATTGTAAAAATGGGTAGTTCTCTGTCAAAATTCATCATAAAAGTGGGTATGATGGCAACTATCGGTAATTAGAAGAGGGTAGCTTTCTGAAAACCGGGCAGTAGACCCCCAACCATCGGCAAGCCATACCCCTCCCCCGGGTTTGCTTTTGCCGACAATCGTCACAATTTTCAAATTTTTAGCCATCTAAGGCCCATCTAAGGAAATCATGATGATTTGATCTACTTTGCAATCATCATAATGATTCTGAGAAGCACTTTTTATTTTCTTTTCAGTGGCATGTAAATCATCGTCGAGGGAGTTTGGAAGCAAAACTCCTGAATGGATGGACATCATCTCCACCGAGGTCAAATGGAAGAGTCTTCTATTCCAACAAACCGCCTGCTAGAAAGCGGCAGTTTGAAGTATCAGGCGAAACAAAAAAGGTTAGGACCCTGTAAACTAAATAAAATACCCCAAAATTTTGCAACGCAAGTTGTTTCTAGGCATAAAAACTATGTCCAATTCGAGATGGAACTGGATGGTTTACTGGGAGGCAATCCTGACCTCGATTTGCATTGCTTCAGCGTATGCTAAATTTTTATGATTTTTGATTGCCTGAAAATTTGCCAAGCTCCCCCTACAGAGTGGGGGCACTATTTTGCAGTTTTTTCAGTTTTGGTCAGTTTTTACCCTGTCAGAGGCGGATCCAGACGGTTGCAACAGTAGCTTCTGCTACTGTCAGATTGTCAAGTCAGAATTTAAAATTGCGCAAATACTAGTAGGCAACCTTCGATCTTAAAGATCATTGTGTACGCATTAAATAAAGTCTTAGTCCTGATGAGTCCGTATATGGCTAAACAGTCCAATTCTTGAACGGCAGCGCTTGTTGCAGTGTTCACAAATAAATGCATCATCGTTCGCATCCAAGTTTGTTAACGGCTGCTTCCTTCTCTTGCTACTCTCCTCCTTTCTTTGTATAAGGGCTTGTTCATATCTCCTTGCTCCCATGGTCACATTTTCTCTCCAAGGTGAACGTTGTATTGCACACACCTCGCAATTATCTACATTCAAATCAAACGATTTCACGTCACTTTTGCAATTATCATGATATCTCAACAGAGGGCGTCCTTGTTTCCTAGAGCCATCACGAGCTTCACTGAAAAGAACGGTCTTGGGAATACGGCCATTGTCCATCCTTTTGACATGCCCCAGCCATCTCAGCCGTTTCTGCATGATCATCGTTCCCAAGTGTGTTAGCCCTGATCTCTTTAGTACCTCTGTATCAGGTACCTTGTCTTGCCATTTTATCTTTAGCAGTTTTCGTAAGCACCTCGTGTGAAAACTATTCAACCTTTTAATGTTTCTAGCACAAGTAGTCCATGTCTCTGAGCAGTATAGCAACGAAGAAAGCACGCAAGTCTCATATATGCGAATCTTTGACCTTGGTAGAAAGTCTATTATTCTCCCATGCTCGTTTCTTTAGTAATCCAAAATTCATGGCTGCTTTGCTGATTCGTTTTGATTTTTCATCGCTTAGATCTAAGTTCTTCGTTATTGTGGAACCAAGGTAGCAGAATTTATCGACACTGCTAAGACTATTTCTATCCAAGGTAATTTCAGAATTGGATCCCACAGATCCCTGATGCATTATCACAGTTTTCTTTAAACTTATCCTCAGCCCAAAACTCTTGCATGACTCTGAAAATTTGTCCAGAAGCCTTTGCAGCGACTCTTCACTGTGAGCAACTAGTGCCGCATCGTCAGCAAAGAGTAGTTCACTTACAGTCATTTCTCTTACTTTGGTCTTTGCTCTGAATCTAGAAATGTTAAACAGTCCTCCATCATGTCTGGATCTGAGATAGATGCCTTCATCGTTTCCTTCGAAAGCATGTCTTATCAGGTAAGAAAAGTAAATGTTGAATAGAACAGGAGCAAGGACGCATCCTTGCTTTACTCCGTTATTGACTGAGAATGCTTTAGATTCTTCGTTTTCGTAGGCAACGGTTGCCATCATACCCACGTGTAACGACCGAATTAAGTTTAGTAGCTTTTGTGGACAGCCAAGTTTCCTGAGAACAATGCATAAACCCTCTCTACTTACAGAATCGAAGGCCTTTGTGAGGTCAATAAATGCAATATGTAAAGGGACACGCTTTTCCCTGCATTTCTCTTGAAGCTGTCGTACTGAAAATACCATATCTGTGGTAGAACGCCCCTGTCGAAAGCCACATTGACTTTCTGGGTAAATGTTTTCTCCTAAAATTTGTACTCTTGGAAGCAGGATCCGACTAAATATCTTACCAATAATGTTCAGCAGAGAGATACCTCTGTGGTTGTCACACTCACTTCTGTCACCCTTGTTTTTATATAGTTGTATGAATCGCGCATTCTTAAAATCTTGTGGGACGTCATCTTCACGCCAGCATAAAAGTAAAACTTCATGAATCTTGGTAAGTAACTCTTTGTTAGCGCATTTATAAATTTCAGCTGGTATGCTATCATTTCCCGATGCCTTATTTACAGGGATAGAATTTATAGCTTGCTGCAGTTCTTCTAGTGTTGGTTCAGTGCTTCAATCCTCCATGATTTCAAACTGAGGTAATGTCGCAAATACAGCCTCATTGATATTGATATCAGATGTTCTTGTATACAGAATCCCGTAATGTTCAACCCAACCCTCAAGCTTTTGCTGTTTGCCTGTTAAAATATTTCCTTGAAGATCCTTCAGTGGGGCAACTGCCCTTTTTGCAGGACCAATACAACGTTTGATTCCTTCGTACATTTTACGAGTATCTCCCATGTCAGCTACTCTTTGAATTTCATCGCAAATGTTAAGCCAGTAACTCTGAGCACATTTCCTTGCTTCTGTTTGCATCCTACTACGTGCCATTCGCAAATTTTCAAGATTCCCAATACTTGGAGAGTTTTTGTATGCGATCAATGCAGATCTCTTCTCCTCAAAAAGTGGTAATAATAATTGTGAGTTTTCCTCAAACCAGTCAACATTTTTCTTTACACTTTTGCCAAAGGCTGCAATAGCAGCATTGTAAATCCCATCACGTAGACCACACCATGCCTCGTTGGCTGATGTCAAATCTACCCTCAGTTTGTTATTTTCATTATTAAATGTAGTGCACTTTTGATAATCCTTTTTGTTACTGACGTTTATACGAGAACGACTAGGACTTTTGTTGCGATATATCTCCTTCACACAAATTTTAACCTTGCAGCCAACCAAAGAATGGTCAGTGTCACATTCAGCATTCTGATAAGATCTCGTGTGTAAGATTTCCTTTAAATGGGAACGTCTGGTCAGCACAAGGTCTAATTGGTGTCAATGCCCAGATCTCGAATGCTTCCAAGATGTTTTCCTCGATATTTTTCCTGCAAAGAACGTGTTAGTGACACATAAATTTTGGTTTGCACATACTTCCAACAATAGTTGTCCGTTATAATTCATATTTCCGATGCCATGTTAAGGGGGAGCACTTCAGAGTAGGGGCACTATTTTGCAGTTTTTTTCAGTTTTGGTCAGTTCTTACCCTTGAGCCTGTGTACCAGAGCCTCAAATTTAAATGAAAGGAAATTGGTAAGAGGAAAAGAGAGAATGAAGAAAGGACTTTCTTTGCTTTCCGGTTTTTTCTTTGGTACCCAGAGTTGTCGGTTTTGGGTTTTCGGGAGTGGGCCTTTGATTCCCGCAACAGCAACAACATACCGTGATTACACATTCTGATTGTAACTGCGCATGCTTCGCAGTGATCCAATGTTTGTGATCATGGCGAGTGATGTGAAACAAGGAGAAAACTTTGATTTTGAAGAGAAATTGAGCCAACTTTAATGGAATAATCTACGCAGCAGCATTCAAAGAGAGAGGAAATGATGAAACCCCGATCTGTGAGTACAGACAAACTATTATTTTTTATGTAAACTAAAAAGATCAAATGGCCACTGGGCCTTATGCCTACTGCCTTATAAAAAGGCCTAATAGTTAAACTCTATAATATTATGATTAACGATGTGCATTGCATCGTTTGATTTCCAAGAAGGTTCTTTCTTAATCTGAGCAGACCCACAAGAGGGATGTACTCTACGAAAGAAAGTTGTTAGAGCAATTGCATTCATGAACTTTACCTCCATCTTCTCCTATTTTTTCTGACCTAAAGATCCTTGTTGTATGATTTATTTTATTTGAAGTTACTTTTTTTATTTGCCTGTGAGTCTGTTAATAGGATATCTCCTGTTTTTCATATTTTTTTTGGAATTCTGTCAGATGTTCATCAACATGATACAAGGCAGGCTCATAGGGGGGATATTTTCATGACACGTCATAACACCTTGTCCTTGCAATGTGGTGAAAGGTCTATTAGGTACACTGGTTCTAAATCTTGGAACAAGATTCCTTTGAACATCAAGCAATCTCCTTCAGTGATGAGTTTTTGCCATCAACTCAAATTACACCCGTTCTCCAAGAATTATCAAGTTTAGATTTTTTAGCTGTTTTTTGCATCAATCAATCTCTTAATATTTAAGATATTTCAAATCGAATAATTGATTTAACAAAGGGGATGCTCTCTCCTCGATTAGTTTATCTACTGAGAGAGCTCCTCGTGTAAGAAAATTTATCTCCATACAAATTTCTGATGTCCTACAGTATGTTAGTCTTATTGTAACTCGTCATCTCCTGTAACTTTTTATTTGTAATATTTGTGAATTTATTTGTTTGAATGATGATTTTTGTATGTACTGTAGATGATTTTTTTAAGATATAAGCTGAACTGAACTGAGGGGATGCTGATTTAGATGATGCTGTTACTTTTTTACTGTTAGTTTTATTGCAAAGCAGCTGCTGCTCTCTGCCTGGTTGTTTCCAACAGAATCATGTCATAAACTGTAATAACCCCTTTTAGTAACCTTTATAACCTTTTATAACCTTTAACCTAGTTTTATTTGCTGTTCAATTTGCTCTAAGTTTTACGATATTGAGATACTTCCCATGTGCTTTTTGTTCCTTTCCATGTGTATAGTCAGACCAGTGGTGGACACTTTTTTTTGGGGGGCAAGGAGGTACCATTACCCTGATGTTGGTTAGAATAAAGATCTGTTGCTTGAAAACAGTAGAAATAAACAATGCTTTATACTGAAGCAATAGCTTTGCTCCCAATATTTGGAAAATTGGCAAATTTGTTTGAAAACAGTGAAATGAACAATGCTTTTTACTGAGACAACTGCCAATATTTGGCAAAGTGCCTACCATGGGTGAGGCAAATACGTAAATGCCTGGCCAGAGCCAGTTTGTAGCTGGAGCACTTGCCAGAGTGCTGGCTAGAGCTCAGTGGTGTACCCAAGGGGGAGGAATGGGCGGGAATGGGGGTCTAGACCCCCCACTTTTGAAGAAGGTGGCCCTTGAGATTCGCACAAAAATATAATAAAATTTGTGGGGAGGGGTCAGGCAGATCTGTCCAGAAGTGGTCTCTGAGATTCATGAAAATCAAGCAGAGAATGGTTTTTCACGAATTGATAGTAAGGTTTTGGTCTCTAAGAAATGCTTCTGTGCCATAATGTGCATGAAATGATTCAAATTGCAGCAACAATTTCTTTTGCTGAAGATTCTTGCAAAAAAATGATGCCATCAAGCTACCAGAAAATTACAAGTAGCGAAAGCAGAAATTTCCTTGAATAGTAGGATTGAAGGACCAGATGGACTTGTAGCAAATCATTTTGCAATGAAACTAGACAATGTGTAATTCATCCTGGATATGTTACTGGTCACTAATGAATAACTATTCTTCTTTCACTTTACTAGAATGACTTCCAATGATGGGTATAAATTCTCACCACAATTTAATAAACCAACCTGCCTATTTTGTGTTGATTGCATCAATGTTTACGATGCAAAATATTGCTAAGAGGGGCGCTTCCCTCACTTTCCAAGTGTCTGAAGGGTGTGGTCATGGAAGCTTTCTTGGGCCACGCCCCAGACCCCCTCACCCGTCTCATACTGCCTACGCCTCTGCCAGTGCTGAAAATTCAACAGCAAAGCATTGCATAGAAAATGATATCATATCTTTAATTTTGAGGCAGGTACTGTTTGCAAGTCAATGGAAAGTGATAGAAAACTCAAAGTGTTAGGCATTGGAACTTGGCTGGAACATGGCCAACACATCTCCAGAGTGGAAAATAGATGCAAATAGTGCCATAACAGTCTTCGTAATATGAGTCGTGCAATTGCATGTGCACGCGCATGCCTCTGCACACGCCTAAGTTGTCCAAGGCATGCGAAACGTCGCACGGGCAAATCGGAAATTTTCCAAATTTCGTAAAACTTCAATCAAAAGAATTTTGCAGAAACATAACTTCTGCAGCAGAATCTGAAGTAAGATGCTCCTTTATTTATCCCTCGATGTTCCTACAATTTTGCTGCTGAATAGCGTTTCCAGTTCTTCACAATAGGAAACCATTCGTTGTAAAGGTCAGCTCATTGGTGAAAGAAGCACGGTGCAAGCATTCAGAACGAACCTTTAGATATTTATTCATTCGTCTTAGCAAATGGATGCAACAAGAAACCTTTAAAAAACTCAAAGATGTGGAGAATTAACTTGTCTTTAAAAAGATTTATGAAGTGTTGTATTTTGCGATAGAAGTTTCTTCATAGCTGTTCATCTATCTTTCTTTCTTCTTCGTTGATGTTCCTTGTTGAAGTACGGTCTGCAAAGACCTTGAATGGCAAATTTAGACAGACTGTAGGGTCTATGAATTAGCATATTTGTGCAAGAACAAGAACATCAACACAAGTCATCATCGATTTGCAGACCTTACTCAAAAGATTAGGCCTCTGTTTAAGGTTTCTCAATCATTTTTTTCGATCAATTTCCTTAATTTCCATTAGTTTACAATACGAAAGATCATCTTGACTGCACCACCTCATATTTCTTGAAAACAAGAATGGGAAACAATAATCGTAATCATTATAGAAAAATCACCACTTTCGTATCAAACACCATCGCACACCCAAACTAACCAAGACGTGCGAAATGTTGCATGTGGCCCATTTTCACATTGCAAAGACTGGATCTAGCCACGGCCTGATCCAGGAGTATCAACAGTCTTTCAAAGAGATAAAGTTTACAGTGATGAATTAGATGAGAGACAACCTACAAAGTACTATACCATGACTTCATTTGTTCCTCTGCAAGGTTTATGTTGGTGGGGCTAAATGACTTATTAGCATTTGTCGGTAGCTAAGTACAGCTTGGTGCAATCTGCACATTGTGATTTCACAGTTGTACCGTAGACATAGGAATCAATTTAGATTGCACTGTGAACAAGGCTCAAATCTGTAGATAGAGCCCCATTACTTGAGCATCATGAGAAGGGGGCATCAGTCTTCCCTGCTTCAAACTGAGCATTTGATACATGACAAGTACATGCACTTTTTCACCTGGCTTCCTTCTGAAACATTTCTAACACAATCTTGTTTCTTTTTTTCAGAATGAAGGATTCACACTGGTAGATTTTGCTGTCCCTACAAGAGAAAAACCAGTTTCACATCAAGGTGTAGATTCTCCAATTTGTGATAAGGTATGAAATAGTTCTAAGAAGTCATGCAGGAGATCTTGTGAATTACCCATAAAACCATGAAGCATGATATTGCTATTGCAATATCTTTTATCAAATTATGAATTCTTGTGGTTACTGCCAGGAATGTTGGGAAAATATCCATTTTTGACTGGTCATGGTAAATCTTACAGTGGACCAAAGTGACTGAATCTTTAAACAAGACCCTGTATTATATACTAGGTGAGTCTGATAATCATTGTATAAAAATCTAGGAGCACGTCCTTGAATCTTTTAATCTTTTGCAAATATTTAGCTTATGAGGACAGTACAGTGCAGGATGGCAATAATCAAAATTTTAGTATGCAAAGCTTTGGACGATAACCTTCCTCTCTTTAAGAGCAGTGAATTCTTTTTGGCTTTGAATAACATTTAGCTGTGATCCAGCTTTCCTGCAGTGTTTAAAGGTGCGTGGTTTAAAATCTAATCTATAAACTTGTTGAATATCAGCAATTTGACAGTTTCATCGTCAGTGTGTAAGTTTTTCTCATTTTTTGTAGTGTCGAGCACTTGAGCTGTCATTCTTTGACCCAACATGCCCCGGATGTCACAAGATCCTGTTAAAGTAAGTTTAGTCACAAGATGAACCTATTAGTTTTGGAAACTCAACGTGTGAGTCTTGTCTTACTCGCAAGCACTGTTGTGAGAGTTGTCAATTACAGAGCAGCACTTTCATAACTTAGCACAATGTTGATTTGAAAGAATGTCCTAAAATTGTGAGGACTTGGTACGATTATTCCCGAATTAAGAGAATGCCGATTTCATTGTTATAGGCCTTGCAATAGTTATGATGATCACGCATTTCCAAGACAACCATGCGCATTTGGAATCAAAGATGAATCAAAATTTCCCACTCTGGTCTTAGAAAGATGCATTTCATATGTTATATTTCATATTTAATATTTAATTGCTGGCTTCGCAAATCCCAGTTCTTATATTTCTGTTAATTTCAGAAACGTGAATTTATCTCGAAAACGTCTCGAAACTTTTAGATATTTTTTCGCTCAGACGTTAGCTTGGTAGTTGATCTGCAACTTTTTCAAATCTCATAAGATAAACTAAGCCATGTTTCTGCAATCGAATTTTATATTTCTGTTTATTCCTCGATATCGAAGGGGCAAAGCGATGGTCAACAGATTAGCACATGCAGAGTGAGTTGATCGCCTTTGAAAATGTTTAGTTTTAGATCTGTGTTCATTATAAACTTTAAAAGAAATTGATATTTTGTGAATGCTCATAAAGTTACGAAAGACAACCAAAGCATGGCTTTGGCAGTTGCTGCTAACAGCCAGTAACTTTTAATAAATGGATGCAAGTTACTTTATCTCAGGCGCACCAAGGATGTCTATTGAGATTAAGGTATAGTAGTCCCAACAGATCGTGTTCAATTTTTCACCAATGCAAACAGAGTAAATTTTGAATTTACTCTGATGGAAACATTTCTGAAAGCTTTTTCAAGCCTGAGCTTTTGCTGGCATGCTTCACAGCATAGTAATCTGTTGACCAAGGTTTCTCCCTTACGCTGTCGAAAAGTAAACAGAATATAAATTCGATTGCAGGGAATCTAGCTTAGCATTTTCAAGCAGACTTGGCTAAGTCGTAGATTAACTACCTGGCTAAAGATGGAGCGAAAGAAGGTATGAAAGAAGTGACTGGTTTTGGAGATAAATCTACTTCTCTAAAATCAACAAAAATATTAGAGCTAGGATTTGCGAAGACAGCGTTAACGGAAATATTGCGATTTTAAAAATCTTTCGATTTCCCAGTTTTACTGTTTTTCGATAAGCCAAATGATGCTAGAGAATTTAATTCTTTTTGTGAGGAGAGTGATTTTACGAAACGACCTCTTGCTGTTGACTAGAGCGTAAAGCAGAGCTGCCTGAAGCTTCTCACAATTTTGGCATCTGGCAAACATGATCTTCGTGTTGTTCATCGCTTTGCTGTTTCATTTATTTAGCCCGAAGACAACAATATCACAGATATTTGCTATTTTACGGCAGTGGATGCCACAGACACAGCATAACATTGATGTGTTTATTAGAGAGGTACGTATTTCTGCCAGGTGCCTCAGACAATATATCGGTATTTGCTAAACTATTCTGACATGAATTGAATGAACTACCGGTCATTTTCTTCCAGAAATCCTAACTGAGTTCAGCCAGTTTATTTACTAAATTTAGGCAAACAATGCTATTGCTACGTAATACTTTTTTGCAGTTAGTTTTGAGCATCAAAGAGAGTTTAATTTTGATTCCTCAGTTAAGTTTGAAGAATTGAAAGTGACTATTGTCTAGCTCTAACGAGTATAGCCAAATTACAATTCGGGCGTCTTACTCTCAAATACCATTGGTTGCTTTCAAGCTTGTTTGACTGTGTCTGATGCAGCTGTCATCTTTTTAGAAAATCTGACAAAATTGATCATGATTTGCGGCTTTCTAATGACTAGCATCCAACTAACATTTTCTGGAAACTTAGAGCGATATGACTGATATTATTGTTTTTTATTTTTTATTTATTGGAAATACAAGAAAACAATCCTTATGTCTATTTCCAAATCCTCTGAAGACAGGCTGAAATTGGTTCTTATTTCAAAGGTACTAAGACTAATTTCAGGGTATAGATGTTCTTATTTGAAGGGTGCCTCATGTAGTCCCTTCGAGAGTCTCACAAAGATGTTCATTCCTATCATTTGTTTTGGAAGCGTTCTTATGGGACCTAATAAGTAATTTGGGAGGAGAATAAAACTTTCAAAGCCAACTGGGACCACGATGACCTTATTAACAACAGTCAAAGATCAACTTTGCAACCCCTGCAATAAAAACAGCATCTAGGTTCTTATTTTTATAGGTTCTTATATGTGGGGATTTGCTGTATTTAGCACATACTTGAACGAAGAGTTGAGTCAATGTGACAAGGGATTGTTGATTCATACCACTGTCAAAAGAAGTTTTGTAGTTGCTCCAAAACAACACTCCCTTTGTTCTCCAGCAATGTCAAAGTGAAGGAGACAGATAGTGAATTTTTTTAGTGCCTTTTCTCAATTGCACGTATTTGCCGCTTGAAAGTATTTTCCTTTGAAGTTTTGTTATCTATGCATTGCGCAACTCTTCAGGATTGCATAACGATGCATCTTTATCCGTAAAATGATTATGCAGATGGCGTGTGCCTACATTAAGTGCATACAGTCAGTCTCTTGGACAGACACTGACGGACGGATAAGATTTTCCTATCCTTTTGGCAATGCGTACTACATGTTGGAGACTCATATGCCTATATAGAGCTACCTCAAGTAGAATTCGGTATAGAGTAGTTTCGGGTGTTATGGAACACTTAAAGGAAGAATTAAATCGTCAACTGAATTCAAGACAAATTTGAGCACACTTGGTATTAGCAGTTAGGGCTAAGCATGCTCCAACGTTTCATAAATACATTCTATTTCTCAAACGTTGCAAGTGTGCCCCGGTCGAGTACTGTCGGATAGTATGGAACAAACTGTTTCTTTAGTTTGTATACGGGCCTCTGTTTGAAGCGTCGTAAGAAAATGGCGACCAGAAATCATGTTCGCCGGATGCCCTTCGTTATCAGCGATACAGGCAGTAAACCAAATAGTGAAGCAGCCTAACTTCAACAAAAATATGGCGATGGATGTTTGAAGACTTGCAGCTTGTGCAATTGGTGAGCTTTTATCTCACTTCCAGGCCGCTAGGCTTCATTTTCTGACAAATTTTCCACAGCACCTGATGTCCCATAATACCCGAAACCACTGTACTGCAAATGCTCAAAGGATTTCGAATGGAAGGTTTTGTTAACAGGCCATATCCATTTCGCAGCTATTCTTAAAGAATAATTTCTTTTATCTTTTGAATAAACAACAAACCACCACTTTGAAAATTGCCAATAAAATTGAAAAATTGTTTCAGTCATTCAGCTATTATGAAATTCAATTTCTATTATGGTGGACATTGAAATGGCCTTGCCGAGAGCTAAAGTTGGCCTTGAAACGGGACTTCAGTCATAAGTTTAGTTTTATTGTAAAGAGCCTATTTCTTGTTTTCAAATCCATGGAAATTGACACTAAGGCTACTCAGTGAAATTGGATGTTTTGCATATCATTGGATTGAATCAGCGAAATTAGCAAGAAGTTAAAAGGCCCATGTAACTCAGGCACCTTTGTTGGCACGGGAATAAATTTTGGCCTAAACAGAAGCCATTGATCTACACTGTAGTTGAGCTGATAGGAGTATTTTACTTTGCCAAATTGCGTAACATGCACGCATGCAAGCAAGGAACATTTATGTTAACGCAGGCTGCGTATCTGGCAGCCAGTTGAGTTAGCTGCTGGCTTGTGCTTTTTAGTCCCGATCATGGGATTCGAACCCACGTGAGCATACCTCACAAGTATCGAAACACTGTGCCTTAAAAACCACCGGTGTCTGTCAGCTCTGTCACTTCAGCGACTGCACTGTCGATCTGCTGTTTCGGTTTGGGCCAAATTTGATATTAAACCAGTCTAGAATTGTACTGTGCCCCAGAAGACAATCGTTGACAATGGCTCTTTAACTGAAGTTGCATAGTTCCGCTTAAATTCATACTTACCACAGAATTTTACTGAGCTTTCCTGAAAGGAGAAGTATTTGTAAGTGGACTGTTATCTTAAAGTAGTTTCATTCCTTGGTAACATCTTGAAATTCGGAGATCGTTTCCTGAATTTCGTTGACCTCCTCATCTTTCTTTTTGATTCAACTTGCTGTTATTCGTTCTTACGAATAAGTGATCCACATTTCACGAGGGTTAGGCCATTATCTGACCCAGCCATACTTTTCTCTAAACACTTTCCGTTCATTTTGAGGCAAAGAAGATACAATGAATGAAACTTGCTACTAACTCTTGGAGTTGCGAATTAATCTCTGAATAAAAATGTAATTTGCTTCGAATTTATAACAATCAATGTGACTATGACGTCAGATTAGCTGACTTCTCTTGTTTGTGATGCAAGATCAATTAATTGATCCTTCAGGACGCCCATACCTGGATGCGGCATGCACAGTGGGCCTATATTAGCTTTCAGTGGCTAGAAATCCTGAGAAGCCCACTCAAAACAAATTGAAAAACAAAAACAGAGACAAACGAATTAGAGTTTGAGCTTAGACTTTGTAAAATCGTGAAAGTTTCGCTTCTCCACATAAACTCCGTTGCATTATTTAAGCAACGACTGCTGATCCAGCCATCGATTGTTAAGTAGTGGTAGAAGGGGTAGCAATTTGTTTTGAGTGGGCTTTTCAGGATTTCTATCCACTTAAAGTTAATTTAGGCCCATTCTGCATTCTGCGGTAAGGCATGGGACTCCTAGTTTAACGTCCCTTCCGAAGGACGGCAAGATGAGTTGTGAGGTCAGATCTCCGAGGTCACCATTCCGGAGTTTGACCTCATTCGACCGAGCTTAACTTCGGTCACCTGACGAAAACTGTCTAAGCCACTCGACCACTCACCCCTTTTACGGTAGTCTTTGTTACTTAGCCTTAGTAAACATTGCATTCTGAAACAAACGTGCTAATTATCATAGTGAGCCCTAAGATTTCTACTTTTTCCGTTCACCAAAAGATGTAGCTTCTAAATGAATTGAAATGAAAATATCCAGTTGAATGGCCACTAGCTTCGATATCAATGCAATAACATTGGCAAATGGTCTACCTATTAGCGGATATTTCAAGTATATTAGAAATTTATCTGGCTTAAATTGAGGCCTTCTTTCTGACACCGATTTGATGGAGCACATCCCTTAAAAACTCCTTCAAAATCTGCTGAAGGTGATGATCAGAATTTCGTCACTTTTCCTGCCCTACAGCAATAGACGATTACGCTAAAGATGGCGGCAAGGAACTTTTTACTAAGATGCATTGCATTCTAGTTGCGAGTCCTCGATGATTCTATTGGAATTCGATTAAAAAACGCAATGCATCTTGGTAAAAAAGATCCTCACCGCCATCTTTAGAGTAACCGTCTATGGCAGTATTTTGTGTTTCCGCTTGGAAGGATGGCGCTATCAGAAATAATTTTCCTAATGCTCGTATCGATGACATGTTCTTCCTTGAAAAGGATAACACGCCCTCAAGCGTTTTCAGCTCCTTGTTTTAAGGTAGAAGCTATTTGGAAGATTTGTTTACATGTTGAAGTTTTCTTGAATGGGCTTCTCGAAAACATTCCTTTTAACTTCACAATGGTGTGGCCCATTTTCAGTGAGGTAACTTTCAAAATCTAATGCCATAACACCCCACATTAACGAAACTGATTTTTCTCACCTTAGCTTACAATGTTCTCATATAGTACTTTTCATATTAAAGCAGAAAGTTTCGTAAGTTTCTAATGTGCTTTCTGTAATATTCTGAAGAAGTTGGCTACCACAAAATGAAATTGTTTATAGATATGCTACCCCGTTTGTAAATCATCAATAATTTTCAAGAAAGTTAGGTATGATTCATGTAAAAGTCTGTCAAATCTATGATACCTTGCTAGCAATTACTTATCAGATTTGCAATGGATTGAATGCCTCCAGAGAATCAAACGAAAGATTGGTATCAATGAATACAGACACTTTATTTTGAATGTGAGCCTCGAATGCTTCTTGCTAATTATTTGCCGGTAGCTTATTATAAATTCAAACAACTCTGTTTTCTGGTTAGATCTTTACTAATAATGCTGCTTTGATAGTTAAGATACAGTAGCAATTGAAATCGAAAATGTCGAATTTTTAGCTGATAGTTCTCATAATGCTCTATATCTTAACCCTAGATTCAACAGAGGGGTGGACATGTAAATGATAGAGATGGTTTAACTGACATGACGATGCTGCATTATGCTTGCAAGTCAGGTGCAGGTATGTCGAGATTTTTGCTTCAAAACCAATCCTTTTATGAGCAGCGAGCGACTTAGCTACTCGAGTGTCAGGGCATCTTTTGCAGCTTTACCGCATGCGTGAGACAAGTTACAGTCTTTACTAACTAAAAATTATCTCTACCTCCAGAGCCGCACCTCAATGCAAGTGCTATTAGCGGCTCTGGGGGGGGGCGGTCTCCTCCCACAGCTTGCAAGGTTCAGCATGGAGAGAGAAATCACCAAGCACCTCGAAAGTAATGCTACAGACCGGGTTTGCCCAATATCAAGGCTCATCAGCGGCTTTGTTTGTTTTGCTTACAGATTTACCTATACTGCAGTAACCTAACGCCTTGAATCCAGGTTTCAGTCAAAAACAGCTGATGCTCTTGTGTTACAAAATCTGTCCTTGATCATTACGATGTAACGTGGATGGATGACTTTGATGCGTTTCAAAAGTTTCTCTCTAAACATATCTAACCTTCATTGTTACAGCTGGTGTTGGAGATGCGACTTTGGCAAGTGAGACAGTTCAAGCACTTATTGAAAAGGTAAAAAGATGGGAAGACTATAAAACTAGCGACTAAGTCAGAAAAATGTGCCAAAAAATTCAAATTAGCACCGTAAGCTTGATTTCAGTGCCTCATTTGTTAAGTTGAACAGATACTTATACTTCCGTAGTAGGTATGCCTCATTACAACTTCTGAGATTTTGATATATAAGCAAAAGACAGGAACACATTTTGTTTCCATACCGGGTGAGTCAAAAAACGCCCGGCGTTGAAAGGCTACTGCTTCCAGACTATAAATACAGTGATATTTGGCAGTACCTGATTGAGTAGACAACATCTTCAGTTATTTTTAGGCAATTTCAGGCTAAAATCGGTCCCGCAGTTCTGATTCTGTAAGCGATTTTCTAAATTGAGCCCCGTTGAGAAACCTTGAAAAGCATGGTAAAATTACAAACAAGAATCCTTCATGTGTTTCTCTCACAGTGATGACTTTCAGAATGCTTTAGCACGTGCTTTCTTTTTGACGGGTTGAAAATTCTTCCCCGAGTGTAAATGACTTATTCAGGGGATTCTATTCTCCCATGAGGACAAAATACATGAACAGATCCAAGAGTCATCATTGCTAGGAAGGAGAACAAAGGGAAATCTTGCTTGGTGTTTTCAATCGTTTTTGCACGTTTTCAAAAGGGGATTTCTGCAGAAAATCTCCTATTTCAACGGGAAGGAATGGCTAGCTAAAGCCAGGTAAATTACTGAACCTTATTTGACATATCTGGGATGAAATAAGACCGTTTTAAATATCATTGCGTTGATATTCAGGGAGCAGGATTTCTGCAAATGCCGGGCGTTTTATTGACACATACGGTAGAAAAGATGACGTAAGCATAGTATTGCGAGATTTTTTCATTGCTAAACGCAAGGCCTTTTACACAAGGCTTTGAAACAGGGCAGTGGCTTGAGACCTGAGACATTGGTTGACAAAATAGGAGTGATGCTACGCTATATATTTTTGTTAAGTGCGCTATTAACTTTCTTTAAATCTCAAAATGATCACGAGTTATCTCAAAGATACTGCCTGAACATGTCATGTAAAATGATATCAAAATTAATAGCACTGTTTGCTCTTTGGGACTGCAAAAATGCTATCCTTTTAATGATACCCAGCGGATTTCTTTAGATTTGTAGCTGGAAAATCAATATGTTTACCATCTATTGATCATAAATAAGTTTTCTTTTCATCCAAGGGTGCAGATTACAGTCAGAAATGTCGATGGACGGACATGCTCCCATTACATTATGCCACATTCTTTGATGTTGTTCCTGTAATGAATGTTTTGCTAAATGCAAGTGGCAGTTCAGGTAATAAATGGAAGGATGTTGGGCGGTCATCCTAGTTAGTGCTGGGCGGACTCTAAAAAAGCATTCGAGGGCGTACCCTTAAAGCCCTATCTTATTATGTTTTTAACGAAATTTTTTTGTGGTCCTTTCCCCATTATGAATGGCTCTTACAATGAGTGTTAACAAAAAAGACATGTTCAATAAAAAATAAAAAGGACGAATTTGCTAAATATCGAAGACCTAGAGCAATGTGAGACGAAAGCATTATTTCACTGCTTCAGAGGTGGACACAAATTTGAGCTTCAAGAGTAATGTTTCTGCTCGTAAAGGACCTGTTCCAACCAGCAAGGTACCTATGTTCAAGTTAACAATCGAGGAACATTCTGAGAATGATTAGCCATTGATTAAAGGAAACTTCACATGGCTGGAGGCAACCAAAGCCGTTTTCTGTTTGGTTATTTATTTGAGTCTTTTAGAATTAACAAAAAAGGAAATATGAGGTAAACAGATCAATTCTAACTTTGACTATTACGTATATCCTCAAGACAGAACGTCTTGATTAAAGATTGCTCATATTATTTCAAGAAATTGTCCTGCTTCCTTCAATATCCGTCCATTCCCTTCTTCACGTCGTTACGTGTGGAGCTATGTTCGTGTTTCCTGTTTTATTTTGCCATGAGGTAGTCATAATTTTTTGCTCAAATGGTATTGTACTAGTAGTAGGGTATAGTATTTTGTAAGTAGTGTAATTAAGTAATATGTATTGTAACTGTTTAGATTAAATGTAAAAAACAAAATGAAGAAATGGCGATAAATTTTTTTTCAAATGTTCATATTACAGATGCTGATGCTCCATGTAAAGAATTCGATAATGGAACACCTTTGCACATTGCTTGCTCAAATGTATGTCTAAAGGCGGCGAAATGTTTGGTAAGTGTGTTTCCCTAATTCTAATGAAGGTTGAAATTTAGATACTGGGTCCCAAGATTGGTTTAAGGGACAAGTTACTGCTTGGTATGATTGTTGATAAGGTGAAAGATTAGACTATTTGAATGGTGTGTAATACTTTTTGCCAGCTTTTCTTTCTATTTTTTCGTTTCTATGTCATCGTTTATTCTATTTTATTATGTATTTAGGAGTGCTTTCATTTGCTGCTCATGACTAAGAATTGCTCACTTCTTTTGAACAGCTTGAGCACAGAGCGAATCCAAACTTTAAGAATGGTCTTGGTCAAATCCCACGTGAATGCCTTCCTTCAGGTAAATTTAGTTATCGTCCCTTTTTGCTTGTTTGTTTGTTTGTTTGTTTGTTTAGTTGTTTGTTGTTTGTTACTGTATCCGTTAAAGTAAAGTCAGACTTTATTAACAAGTTGGAGCCACATTACACACGTTTAGCAAATTTTATACATTGTGATTTTTACAAAGTTCTCTGACAAGTGACCCAGAAAAGTGAACCTTTTTGAAAAATCTTAAAAATTTGATTTTGTCGCTTATTACGAACACTTTTCATATGTAGTTTAATCACAAGGACCTATCTAATTTGGGACATATTGCAAATTCTTATTTTTATATTCCATAAGACCGAGAAGAAACTGCGTAAGATGACTCCATCAAACAATCTGATATAAGGAAGTACTTGAATGGATAAGCTTTCTGAAATGGTAAATTAAGATTTCAAGGCCTAATGAACAAACTATGAAGTGTTACTCTGGGGACCTGTTGCAGGGAGCAAGAGGGGCTTAAAGTTACAATTTGTCGCCCATACGTGCGCAGTTTCTGCTCTGTCATTCCATGAAAAATTACCATAACAGATTATTATCTACACCACTTAAAGTTTACAATATACTATGACGATGACGATACAAAGAGGAAGAATATACTGTGACAAAAGCCTTTTTCAGGGAAGAAACATTAAAAATGTGTTATATGAATTAGATGTAACAATTTCAAAACATATAAGGAACAAAACGAAAAATTAAACTAAAGAACAAACAGCAATACAGGCAAAGAAATGTTGCAAAGACAGGGTACTAAAGTATGACCAAAATCTATGTAGAGTTAAATGGTTTTTGGCCATAGAGCTACCATTATTTTCCAAAATAATGCAAACTAGGGAACATCTGAAAGAGCTTAGCGAGCAGAACGTGATTCTCGCAAGAGTTGTAAAATTTTTTGGGGAGTTTTTTGTTTCGCAAATTTTTCGTACCTCTAATACATCATTCAAAAGCGCAGTTCTTCGTAAACAGTAATTTAAAGTTAGATTTTGCATAAATGGACGCATTTGACCGTCGCCTGTAATCGAATACACTGTGGTCAGTTTTTTGCTCCAATACTTTCTTGAAAAAATTTGACAGAAATAACTTTGACCAGGGGCCATTTCGGAGCTCACTGTTTTATTAGGAACAAATCTTTACGTATTCTTCTTGCAGATTCCTAATCAGAAACCACACTGTTTCATTAGAAACCACATTTTTTATGCAAGACAAATAAACAAGAAAAATTTCCAAAATTCCCAAGGGACTAAATCCCCTTCAAGTAAGCAAAATTTTATAAGTCTTCTAAGAATCAAGTTCTACTCCCTAAACTCTTTCAAATGATATCTAGTTTGCGTTATTTTGGAAAACAATGGCACTTCTATGGCCAAAAACCATTTAACTCTACATAGTTTTTGGTTATACTTTAAGTGGTTTCGTGGCCTGTAATAGAGTTTGAAATGAGGTTGATACAGCCGACCAGTATCATGAATAAATTGTAATTTTAGCTGAACTTTGTTCCTTTTAATATCAATAGGAAAGTCTTTATTACCATTCATTGAGGGCTGCGTTAGAACCTCAGTTGAAATATATCAATATCGAAGTCGTCGTAATAATTGAGGAGTTCCAGGTAGAAGTTGTCGTCATTGGAGCCCAAAGGAAGGGCACAGGAAGGAACAGTGCTCCGTAAACTCAACATCATGGCTTGTAGGGCACATTGTGTTTACAATATCTTTCACTCTATCTCATCTGTGAGTTTCGAAGTGGTCAACTCTTGAGGAGGGTTGATTCAGCACCCCCTCTTTCTTCACTGTTTTTGTATTTTCACTGTTATTTCATTACCGTTATAACCATTAGCCTTGGAAATAGGTGGACTTTGACGCAAACAATCCAAATCGCGAGTTTAATTCAAATTATACAAGTTTTATCGACTATGTAGTATAAAATTGGTTGCCATGGTAACGGTGCTATATTTAGAATTTTGAAAATTTCGTCTTTCGATGCAGAAAGAAAAATTTGTTTGGGGGAGGTGGAATCTACCCCTCAGGTGAGATAAATTCAAAAGTATGCTTGAATTTGTAAAGGCTCAATTTTCTGAGAAGTCTTGATGTGACTGAATTTATAAGCATTTGTGCTTTTGCGAGCCATCTGATTTTGGAAGCATAAGTTAGCTGTTTATGACCTTGATGCAAAAAATCGTTTTTTCGTGATATTTTGTAAACAACTATTTCTGAGAACATGTTTTTTTCATGTCGTGATTTCTCGATATTTCTCCTGAAAGAGTAGAATACTTTTCAACCACTTAATTCTATTAGCCGAATGTTGTAAATTGTTTGAGGCCAAGACAAAAATACGAATTTCTCCCATGCCATTATTAAAAGTGACATACTGTCATCATGGCTAGCCTCCTTCCAAAGTGGGTTTGCACACTGCAGTCATCAGTAACAACTTTCTTGAGTTGATGAAGATGTGTCGATACCAGATGTGCCATTTTTTGGGATGCCTTTCTTCGGGCAGAAAATTAATTTGGTTTTCGTAAGATCGCAAATGGGTATAAATTTTGGAGTGTCCTTTCGGCAAAATAAATCTTTAGGGTATCGAATTCTATCAAATTTCATATACGTGGTTAAGATTTTGGATTTTTCTCGCAAATGGGCATAAATTTTGGAGTGTCCTTTCGGCAAATTAAATCTTTAGGGTATCGAATTCTATCAAATTTCATATACGTGGTTAAGATTTTGGATTTTTCTCGCAAATGGGCATAAATTTTGGAGTGTCCTTTCGGCAAAATAAATCTTTAGGGTATCGAATTCTATCAAATTTCATATAGGTGGTTAAGATTTTGGATTTTTCTCCCCATTTAGGTTGTATATTTTGAATGGCCCGTAAATTTTAGGATATGGTTTTCGCAAACATTCGTAGACTATGTGGTGCAATTTCAGGCGTCAAAATGGTACATCCCATCATCTGCCTATGGAAATTACCCCCCCCCCCATCGGGTTTCATCTGAGTCCTGAAACTGCTTTCAGGGCTATTTCGTTTGTTGACTAAGCTTGTTGAATGTTTTTGATGTATTTATGTAGTTTGTGTAGGTTGCAAAAGATTGATTGAAGTAAAAATTACTTCTAGTTGCAGAATATATTTTTTATTACACAGAAATTGCTTATCGGAATGTTTTTTGGGCGAAATTCTCAAAGAGGCTTCCGAAGTCATTTTGTCCAAAGTCTTTTTCCGAAGCTTTTCCGTTTGAAAGTTTTAGATTTAAATGTACTTTGTTTCATTTTTACTATTTTTGCAGCTTCTTCGATCGACAAAGGCTCTGAAATGTACTCAACGTTGATGAAAATGCAAAGTTTGTTGCTCGACGCTGAAACTACTTCAAAATCATTGGATAAAGAGGTTTATTTCTGTTATAGCCCTTCGCTCCTTAAATTTGCACATTATGAATTGTACCTGTTTGGTTGACATTTTGAATCTTGAAATCGATAAATTGAAGGAAAGAACCGGCGATGGCAAAATAGCTGTCGAATATTTACAGAGATGGATTTAAATAGGTGTTGCATCTTCTGCTGGATGGATGGCTGTAGAAAAACTTTCTATATTTTATCTCATTCCAGAATTTGGACTGCGTATGTTATCATTATTTTCAGAATTCGGCACGCTTTTTCGTGTTTCTGCTGGTTTTAAGTTGTAACTTCATCAAATTGCTAATCGTAGAAAAGAAAACCTACAGGCTTTTGATTGCTACCATCTTGTAGACGTTCAAAAGCTGCAAAAGCAGAGGTTTTTGATATCTTTCGTTGAGTAAAATTTTCTGTGCTTTGATGTTTGTCGAGACTTAAAATTTTTTTCCGCAGCAGATCATTTCATAAACAATAACCTTGTACTCTCAAAAGGAATGATAGCTTTGCCGAAAACTCTTTTGCCGTAATTGAAGTATATTACCATCGCTGAAAGGAAACAACATGTTTATTCTGTAATTAAATGTATACGCAAATAATTCCTTTGTCTTTATCTATGTTTATTTCTGCCTTTCTTTGCTTGGAATGTCCTTGTTTACGACTTTGTGATTCAGCGGCTCTGGGAACACGGAAAGAATTGTCCTCGTTCCCGCAGCCGTTGAAAAGTGAAACCGCAAGCGAGGACAGCCTCGCTTTTACAGTGAAACTGAATTTAGGCCATTGCAAACTTGAGTCAATGAGTTGAGTTGAGGTAGGTCTGCAATGGAAGGCAAGGAGAGGCAGAAAGAAACAATGATATAGGCACAGGTATGATTTGCGTATACGTTTATTAGAGAAAAAAATTTTGTTTCCTTTCTTTCATGATACTACCAAAAGATCCCTTTAGCAATTTATTTTCGAGATAATTACAGTAATATTTTTAGTAATGAATTGTGAAGTTTTGCCAGGATTCGATTATAGTGCTTCCTTGCTCAATGTAACTGAATCGTTATATTCATACAGACGGCATGACGCTACAATATCACACCGCTATAATGTTTTCGAGGTAAATTTGAGGAAAATCGCTACAATTTTCCTGCAGTAAATTTGCAAAGAGCTGCTTTGCGTATTGGGAAAGAAAAGAATAAGTGACAATTTTCAGCCGAAGCAGAAATAATGAAAAAACTGCATGAACATGCCGTGCTTGAAAGCCAAACAATTATTTAGTTCATGAAAGCCGTCAGAACTTGCCTTGTCGACAGTTATTTTGTCAACGGCACCGCAAACTCCAGCGAAGTTGATCATTGCTTCTTTGCAGGTAACTTTCCTTTTACACGTTCGCCCATACCGGGTGTCCCAAAAAATAGGTAACAATTTTTATCAGAGCTACCGACGAGAATTTAGCTTAAATCAACTCGAGGTTTTTTTAGGAACATGCCTTAATAGTCAACTTGAACAAAAATACCTTGTTTGTTGATATTAGTGCATTGATAGTGAGGATATTAAACTTGAGAGTCCGAATTCGCCTCCATCGGAAAACCAGAGCTTTTGGGTTTTGGCCTAAACTGTTAACGCGCTGTTTTGGGGAATCACCCAAATCATCTCGCAGACCTCTTGAAGCATACATTTGAATAGAATTTCGAAGACTGAGAAAGTACAATAACATTGACAAGTTGATCACCATAGGACATCTTTCCTCATCCACTGGAGAAACTCTACAAAACAAGTCAATTCATAACTTTAGAATGTTTAAATGTTCATTCATCGGGGAAATGATGCCCTTGAGCATTGATGCATTTGTTGCATCTTGTAACCATCCCCTGAAACGCACTTAACAGAAATTTCCTTGGGATGTCTCTGCACTGCCGTCTAATGGCATTCTTCAGCTGCTCAACCGTTGTTGGCTGCATATTTCTTTGCACGTCCCAGATCTTGGTCTTGAGGTAACCCCAAAGGACAAAATCTAAAACTGCCAAGTCAGGTGATCTCGGAGGCCACAAGAAATCTCCACGCTTTGAGATCACTTTTCCTGGAAAACGACCACGGAGAAATTGTAAGCTCTGGTTACTAGTATGAGCCGGGGCCCCATCTTGCTGCCACCTCACATTCTCCGGATTTATGTCTAAGGCAGCGAACTCTCTCTAGACAACATTATACCGGATAATGCGCAAGTACTCTCTTGAATTCAAATTTCTGTTGACAAAATGGGGGCCTAAAATTCTGCCATCGCCCGTTAATCCAATCCACACCATTACTTACCCTGCCCCTTGCTGCCGCTCGATATAATGGTCATTAGGATGCCCTTGTCCATAGCAGCCATAGTTGATGACATTATGCTTGTTCACCTCAGAATTTAAAGAAAATATTTCTTCATCGGAGGTGACAAAGTTTGACAAAAATGTTTGATCTTCCTCGCATTTCTGGGTAAACCAGTGGCAAAACTCTAATCTGAGGGCAGGATCGCGGCGGAGCAATGCTTGCCGTTTTACAAGAACATAAGGATGAAACTTGATATTCCGACGTACTATCCTGCTGAAGGAACTTTTAGAGATGCCAAGACCATTTCTTCTCGCAGAAGTTTTCCCGTTACGCTGCAAAGACCGATGCACCCGATTAATGTCATCTGCCGATCGTATAGCCCTTGGTCTTCCACTATTTTCTTTGTTTCTGTTGAGGCTAGTACCATGCTCCTTATATTTTCTATAATTTGCCAATATGTTCTTAACTGCTGGGGGTGGAACCCCAGGCCAATGGTCCGCCCAAGACCGCCTGACCTGGTGTGCGTTATCTATACGAGCCATCTCTGTACACACCCAAATGTGTTGATCTTTGGTTAACTGAACCATTACTGTGAGCAAGACTGAATCAGAGAGAAAAGGGAAAGAGAAGAAAGTTGCCCCCCTTAAACACCTTTTCATCTAGATATAGAGGCACGCTTTTTGATCATTCGGGAACAGTAATAGCAACAATGTCGCTTAGTTTTAGTGAACATGCAAAAGGTCGTCAAAAATCACCAGGCTTACTTTCAGCGTGGTCGTGAATCCATTTATCAAGCCCCTTGCAAAAATATGTAAAATTGAGAAAATAAAATCCTTTGATGTCACAGCACACAACTTTCGAAAGAGATGAAACATCAGTCGAAATACTCCGCTTTCAAAAAGCGATTGCGACATTGACCAGATGTATATACCCTGGGGACATTTTCCTATAGTTACTGTTCAAAACTAGAAAGTCTGCTCGAATTGGGTATAAAGTTTGTAGAAGTGCTTTTCATGAATAAAATGTCCCATGGTGATCAACTTGCCCGATGTCATCATACTTCTTCAGTCTTCGGATTTCTATTCAAATGAGGTCTACACGAGGTCGGCGAGATAATTTGGGTGATCCCCCAAAAGAGCGCGTTAGCAGTTTAGGCCAAAACCCAAAAGCTCTGGTTTTGTGATGGAGGCAAATTCGGACTTTCGAGTTTAATATCCTCACTCTCAATGCACTAATGTCAACAAACAAGGTATCTGTGTTCAAGTTAACTATCGAAGAATGTTTTGGAAACGATTTCGGATTGGCTCAATTTAAAATCTCATCGCTAGACCTGATCTAATTTGTTACCTTTGTTTTGGGACACCCGGTATATCTAAATTCCTTACATGATTTGAGCAGGTTGAACACTTTCACAGTTGATTCATTTTTAGAACTAGACGAGAGAATTTCAAGATTCCTGTGCGACTTTAAAGTTTGTTATGAATTCTTTTATGGAAAATTTAGTTTTTCAAAGGTGACTTGATGAATTCGTCTGAATGAATGGGTGAATAGTGATATGCGTCATCTCTATGTCTGCTTCTTTGTAGAGCTTGAACAAAGCAACGCTCCATGCACTTGGCTTGGCTATTGGGGACGCAGTTTATATCAGCGGCAAGGTGATTTCAATAATTCCAGTTGTTCCTTGAAAATGTTCCCATGTTGGTTAAATCTTGAAGAATATTTAAATTGATCGAATGAATATATTTCTCATGTAATAAAATTTTTATCCATTACTAAAGAGTCTAAACCTGTATGAAGATTTTTAAACATTTTGTCAAAGTTTCACAGCATGAAAGCACGCCAGTGTTAGAAGCACAACAGTGATGGGCCTCGACAGTGATAGAGTTCTGTCATAGTTCTGTGTTTGTGGAATCTTGCATAGCATTGTTAAAACTCTAACCCCACTCCTCCTAACCATTCGTATTGCAATTTACAAAAACGCTCTTTGTAGAATTTTTTATGTAATAGCTAAAATGACAATTTTGGGGAAGACTTTAGAAATTTTGAACTGTTCACACAAAGTTTTGGGTGTTGAGAATATTACGGGAAGAGGAACTCAAAGGGAGCCAAGAATTGTCAGTTGACCCCCTTTCTCTTTCGTTCAGCTTTTTTCAGTTTCTATCCTTTAAATCAGACTTTACTATAACGTCTTGTAATCGAGGACCGAAATTTTGGGCTTTCAATCATTTTTAGATATACCCAACATTAAGACTGCGTTCAGACGTTGCCGACAAATTTGAAAGCGGTAAAAAATGTGACAGATAGGCCTTCCGTTTACACGAGGACGACACCTTTTCCTGCCGGCTGTTCTGAAAAGCGGTAGATTTTGAGAACGGAAGTCTAATCGGCACATTATAGAAATGCTATCGTGTGAACATTAGCATAGGTTCCAAATCTTTAAATCTACGAAAAAAGGCGGGTGTAAAATTCATTGACCTATTTCTTTAAACTGAATGACTTGAAAGAAATTTTAGCCACTTTTCTATGACTCTACCGTTGGACTTTTCAGAAATCTCGATTATTTGTCGAAATTACGGCCTATTTTATATTTCAGTTCATTTTACTGTGTGACGTCATCAAATTTCTAAATCACAAACCAGAAGAGTGACAGAGCTTTGCTTGAGACCATATTGTAGGCATCCATAAACTGTGGTTTTCTTGAAAATTATTTGATCTTTCGTCAAGAGGTTTAGAAATTACGACAGTTTTAAGTTTTTTTCGAAAATATTCTTGAATTCTTATAGAAGAAAATATTCTTGAAGAAGAAAAACACTGTAATTCTGACAATATTGAAGATTTGAGAAGAGTCCAACGGCAGATTTATTGTAAAATAGGTCAAGTTTCTTGGATGTTGTTCAGTTCAAAGAAATATGTCATAGAATTTTACACCTAGCCTGCGTGCAGACTTTTACACCTATCTTTTTAAAGATTTGAAACCTATGTTGTGAACATTGGAAAATGATGAAAACAGGACAGTTTTCAACGTCTTGGGAAGGAGACTAATCGATTCTTAGGGTGTAGGTACGTTTCTTGGCATCAAAGACTTGCAACGAGTTTTTACCTTCAAATTTTCCACCGCTTTCAAGTTGTTCCGGCATCTTGTAAACACTAGTTCAAATTTTCCTACCGTCACATTTTTACCCGTTTTCAACACGAGCTGGCATCGTATGAACGTACTGGACAGTCTGCATGTTTTGTTTTGTTTTGCTCCTCGTGGATTTCATGGATCTTCATTAAATTTAAGTCCTTTAGCACATGCAGCAAGAGAGAGGCTGCATGAGGAGTCGCGGTAACGTGCTACTGCTTTAAGCGGCGGCAGAAATTATTTTCATGGAGCAGAAATTAGGCCACCTGCAGAAAAAAGGCTGATGTGCATGTCGATTACCCTAGAACCAAGAGCCTAAAGCCAAATAAACCGTAAAACCATAAAAGCTCTATTTAGTTCCCCCTTTCTCTGCAAGCCCCTCCCCTCTGAGCCAAAATTTTGAAGAAGGCCCCCTCTCTATTAAGCCCCCGCAACTTATAAAATTCCAGAGCCAAATTCCAGATGCTACCAATAATTTGCAGTCTACTTTGATTCACAAGTTTGCATGTATTAATTTTGGTACGGTCTGGGATAAAAGTGTGTCGAATTAATTTATTTGACTCGTGAGATTGTATGTTAAACCCGCAAACATGAGGTAAGAACTAAAAACCTATCAAATTTATTCTTGTCATCTGGACTTCGTGAATAAGGCCCCCTCTTTAATAAGCTCCCTTTCTCTTAAGCCCCCTCCCCCCATTTGGAATGTCCGAAATTAAGTGAGTCTCGCAGGGGCTTAAGAGAGTATTTACGGCGAGCCTTTTGTTTGTGCTTGCGGCTATAATAAGGACTACATACACGAATGATTTAAGAAATAGTCTTTGTTCTAGAGAATATGAGGATAAATATTTTGGACTTTAGACTTGACCCTTTGTCGGAAGTAAATTGCTGTTACGCTATAGTACTGTATTGGTAGAATGGAGACAAAGAACCGAACGACAGAATGTAACGTGACAGAAAGAGTTAAATTCATAAGTATATGTTTCAGATTGTTGCACGTAAATACAGCTTCAAAGAAAAGCCTTTGCCGAGTATATATGGCAGTAAAGTCCCGATTATAAAGTTATTTCTTTCTCCAGTCTTTCGTTTTCTTTGTCTTCGTCCACATTTTGCCTGTTTCTTGGCTATAGAAGTCCTTGTATTGATTTTTATACAAGCTTTGTTTATATTTGTAGAGAGGCATTTTACTTTACTGTGGACCAACTGAATTTGCATCTGGCCAATGGGCTGGAATTGCACTCAATGAACCCAATGGAAAGAATGATGGTTCGGTTGGAGGTGTTCGATATTTTAACTGTGAAGCGAAGCATGGTAAGCCAATTACAACAACTGTATCTAAAACTTATCACCAGAAATAAGTTTAGTCAGCGAGATCAGCATGTTGAGAAATTGAAACAAATTGCACCTTAAGGTAGAATGAAATTAAAATAATAGGCCTTTTCATTCCTTTGACATTACAAGATGCGTTCCCCCCCCCTGTGTCGCACCCCTTCATTCTTGCAGTCCAGTTCAGTTCTGTTGATATTCTATCACAAAATGACTCTACCTCGACTACTGTCTGAAGACCGAAACGAGGTTGAACAAACACACATTCATTCTATGGGGTAAGACACAGTGAATAATGTCTCTGGTGACATCGCCTCTGACGTTTTCGTTATTGTGTTGATAAAAATAGGTTATGTGATGGTTCCAAAAATCGACAGAAAGAAAGAAAGTAAGAAAGTAAGAAAGAAAGAAAGTAAGCAGGTAAGAATGAGAAAGAAAGAGGTAGAGATATCGTACCTTGCTGATTCTTTGAGAATATTATACAGCTAACGCCGCAAATACCGGGTGAGTCAAAAAATACGCCCGGCGTTTGTGAGGCTACTGCTCCCTGAGCATATAAGTAGTGATATTCTGCAATACCTGACTGAATAGCTAACATGTTCAAATATTTTTAGAAATTTTTCTGACTAAAATCGGTCACTTCGTTCAGATTCTGTAAGCGATTTTCTAAAATGAGCCCTTTTGAGAAACCTAAAAAAAATGCTAAAATTGCAAGCAAAAGTCCCTAATGTGTTAACCTCACAGCGATGACTTTCAGCACGCTTTAGCACGTGCTTTCTCTTAGACGAGTTGAAAAGTCTTCCCCCTAGTGTGAATAACTCATTCAGAGGGATTCCATTTTCTCATGAGGACAAAATGCATGAGCACATTCAAGAGTCATTATTGTCAGGAAGTAGCCTGTGTTCCAGACCATCACCGAGGAGAACACAGGCTATCATGAAGGAGAACAAAGGGAAATTTTGCTTGCTGTTTTCGCTCGTTTTTGCAGGTTTTCGAAAGGGGCTTTCTACAGAAAATCTCCTATTTCGACGGGAAGGCATGGCCGATTAAAACCGGGTAAATTACTGGACCCAGTTTGACATATCAGGGATAAAATAAGACACTTTTCAATTTCATTGCTTTGATATTCAGGGACCAGGATTTTTTCAAACGCCGGGCGTTTTTATTGACTCACCCGGTATTGTTTGAGATATAATTAGTGTAAATGTGGCATCCGCAAGTATTTGGTTGCAAGAGTCCTTTACTTGTAGGCTCTGTGTGTCTTTTTATCTCTTTTTTTTATTTTATGACCCCTGGGTAGACAAAATATTTTGCTCCTTGGGGTATCGTCTCCGTAGTAGGTAGGGTAGCGTTAGGTGTAGGTATAGTAAGTAATCATGTATTGTAAATTTTTAATAGAATATATATATAAAAAAATGTGGCAGATTTTCTCTAGTAGAGCCAGATCCCTATCTAAGATCATTGGATTCTACGTATTACTGAATATTGGGCCATCGTCCTCTTAGTTCTTATGAATATGCGCATGTCCCATAGATCTTCAACCACTGCAATTATCAGCCAGCCAATCAGTATTCACTTCTTGATCTTTCTAAAACCTCTCTTTTTACTCTGACATGTATGTATTTCATATCAAGTTGAATAATTGAACAAATGGAGTCATTTTCAAATATTTTATGAAATTAGGCGCAGTTAGACAAAATCACAATCCTGCTTGAGAAGTATGACATTAAAAAAGCATGACTCTCTCGGAAAGAGATGACCTGGAAGAAAGGCAGACTAAACTTCGGTGGTATGAACAAATGAAACAACTCAACTTTATCAAATTCATAAGATCAGCATCTGGGAGACTAAAAAGCATGTTTTAAGGCGAAAATTCTTGAATCGGACCCTGTTTTCTTCGAGGAAAATATCTTGCCACCAGGCGCGCGATTAATTGCTCCCAGAAAACGTTTCGGCCCGTGCCTGCCACATTTCTTTTGTTTCTGCTCTCTTTCAGTTCAACTGTCATTTGCTTTTGGTTTAGATCCACATGGTAATTGTTGTGCTGTTGTACTCAACACATCCTTTTCTTTTGCTTAGACTGGCAAACAGTTCTTGCCAATTTTGAGTGACGCTGATTTTAATTGCCCTGAATTAGTATTCTAAGTAGGATTCGATCCCAAGGTAGCTAGCTTGTTTCTACATTGCCTAGTTCCATGCTTACTCCACCTTTTGTAAACAAGATTCCAGCAGAAAGAATCCAAGGAAAATTCAGTTGCCTTTACCAATCAAGTAATTCCTTATTAAAGTACAAGGTGACAAATATTTCCCCCTCTTGGCAAAAGTCATATCATTGCAGCAAAATAGTTGTGCCGTAATCATCAAATTTGACTTTTGATTTGCTAATGTTTAAGGATTGTAACATTTTTGGTAGATTTCAAAAAGTAGTCTAGTGGCGAATTATCCAACAAATGGCTAAAAGCTTTTGATTAAAGGCCTTTGGAGATAAAGATAATGCAACAGGTTAGTTGTCAGTTTTCGATCACCGAAGAAGGCCTTGCAATTCAAAATAGTTCTGGTACCATGTAACGGGGAACGTAACAGGTACAAACTCTATCCGGTACCGTGAAGCCGCAACGATATGTTGGAGCAAAGTAGTATCAGATAGTTTGTTGCTATCCGATAGATAAGCTATCCGGTAACGTGTACCTGGGGCCTCAGTGCTCGTGTCAGGTTCTATTCCTCATTTTATCAGTTATGGTGATTCTCAGATAGATCTGAAGTTGACTTGAAAGGTCCCGAAAATTTGATAAAGCGTTTTAAGCTGTTTTAGGACTAGGTATATCTAATACTGATTTTTCATCATTCAAATTCACTTAAGGAACTGCTATTTTGAAATGGATCAAATAACGAAAATATACTTCCATATCCCAACCGTTAGAAATCAGTTTTATCATTATTGCAAAACTACTATTGCGGCAGTGATTTTCCAGACCTTGGACACTTATGAGTCATCTGGTATTTGAAAATAACAGTATCTACATAGTTTGAAAGGTACAAGTTCGTTCCCAGGGATTTTTGCTCCGATTTCAAGAGTCAAAAAAGTTCCTGCTGATTTACAACGAGGCGAGATGGTTAAACAATGTTCAAATGAAAGTGCAGGTATGTCGACGCCTAATTTTTTTGCAGAAACTTCAAATTAAAGCAGCTAGTTATGTTACCAAAAGTCAGCATAATACTTTGTTTTTACCGACCATTTATGCACTTAGATCACCCATTGGTGGCCTTGGTTTCAAACCTTTAAAAAGGTCTTTGTAAAATTTTGCAGCCTATTACTTTAAATCTTATACATTGGAAGAGACTCTTGCTACTTGCTTTTAGTCTACCGTTGACCACAGGTGGCGGAGAATGGTTCAGTAATGCTTGCACGATTCAGTAATACATACAAATGTACTAAGATTTGATCATACCTGATAGTTAACTGTGTTAAATTTCTCTTGAATCCTTTATTGATTACACAGACTCCAATCTCCAAACAGAATTTGTGGCCTAAGCAATAACACAGAGATATGGAGATTTGGAGTCTATGTAATCAACAAAGGATTCAAGATAAATTTAACACAGTTAACCATCAGGTATGATTAAATCCTGTACATTTGTATGTATTACTGAATTGTGCAAGCATTACTGGGCCATTCTCCGCCACCTGTGCGTTGACCTTTTCAGAATTTGTCATTATTTGTTGAAATTACAATATCTTTTACACTGTAGAGCCCCGTATACAAGAATATTTTTTTCTAATAAACAGACTGACCAGGTTCTTATAAATGAGGTACTCATGGCGTTTTCACGGTGTGTATCTTATCACAAAGACAATTATGACTATGATAAATATATGGCTGTTCACTATGTGTTTGATAAACTAAATTGTGGGATGACTGCATTGAAACATTGAGGGCATGGTATTTTGTTATCGATAAAGCAATTTGTATCATACAACTTGATAAAACCATTTGCATATCCCTGAAAACAGTTAGAGGTATTCAGTTATCAATAGTCGAGAGTTTGATTACACTAATATGATGAAATGTCGTAATTAATTGTACCATCTCATGAGAACATTGAAATGAATCAGTCTGTTTTTGATTCCTATCAGTTTTTGGTGTCTTTTTCCAAGAAATCAGTCTGCAGGGTCTCATTTCGCTATATTCTTGTTTGCGTGGTTTTACTTTTTTTCAAGTCAGCTGAGGATGTGACACATCAAGTTTCTAAATCATGAGCCTAGCAGGTGAAAGGCTTTTGGTTAATACCAATGTAAACATTCATAGTCCATTTATCCCATGCTCTGTAAAGAAGTTTAGAAACTACGAGGCAGAGCGGAAATCGTATAAATGACGTCAATGAGCAATCTGAGATAAGGAAGTGCTATGTCGAATTGTTTTGATATGAACTAATAATTCAAGAGTTTAAGGCCCATAGAGCGCAATATCACGTGTTGCCTAATTTTGGGATCTGTTGCAGGAAGCTAGGGGGCCTCAAAGTTACGAGTTTTCGCTAATGTGTGAGCAGTTTCTGCTCTTTCAAGCTACGATGGTTTCATGTTGTGTCCTAATTTTTCTTGAATTCTTTAAAAGAACAACATTCTCTGATTCTGAAAGAAGCAAGCATATTGTTTCTCTACTAAAAGTTGAGGAAGGTATGCATTGCGATAGAGTGTAAAATGACAATCTACTGTAATTCATTTCTTGCCATTTGGCGACGATCAATCTAATTATCATTTAATGGTGCAAAGAGTTCTTTTATTAGCGACATTTCGCACTAAAATAGCTGTATCACAAAATTGCAAATAACTGCCGAAAGAAATGGCTGATTTTGACACTATCTGACATGGGGGGGGGGCGGATTCCACCGCCTCGTACATTTTTTTGTTTATACAGTTTTCCATGATTGCACAATTCCTCTGAGATTTAGTAAGTTCAACTTTCTATCCTAAAGCAATGAAATTGTAGCTATTTTGGTATTCTATCTTTTAGCCTTGTCTCCATGGTAACCAGGTTGTCATGCCATACTCTGTGAAAAATACACTTTTTATCTCTCTTAGTCTTGCTTTATTTATCCAATTAAATGAAAGCTATGAATTCATATATATTTTGATCTAGGTATTTCAATTCTTTGCGCAAAGTACATGACATCATAATGACAATCATGCTCTAGCGACAAAACATCGTCACTAATTAAACTATTGTTTCAAAAATTAATTTTGTATGTAATGAGCAACCTTAGTGTCAAAATATCGCAAAACAACGGCAGAGATAAAGATGGGGGCGTCCGCTCCCCTGTCACTGAGTGTTTCAAAACGCTCAGGTCAGATATGGTTCACAAACAAAATCTGTGATACTGATTCAGTCATTTTTTTTTTCAAATGAAAACTGCAACACACTTGTTTAGAATTGTTCTTCACCTTAGAATGACTTGTTAAACACCTCATGTTTTTCTGACTCATCAACTTGATGTCTGTGATGTTATTTAATTTTTCATTCTTAGATTCGTCCTCTTCTGAAATCGATGCCAACATGTTCGAAAGATATTCCGCAAAATTTCAGGTAATCATTTTCCATTCTTATGTTTAACTGACTCTACCGCTGACGTGGCCTTAAAGAGTCACTACTAGCCATGATCCTTTGTGGTGCCAAATTTGACTTTCGTATTACCTGAAAGTCGTTTCTGGCCTAAATGCTCTTTGCCTTGCTTTTCATTCAGCTAACAAAGGAATATGTTTGACAATGCATCTTAAGCATAGACAAAGGTGTAGAGTCCAAATTTTGATATTTCTCTCTCCAATTTCAAAAGAGGCAAACGCAACGGACATATCTCCCATACTTCACACGTCGCCATTTGTTTGCTTGCCCATTATAGAGGATGATCGCAAAGCCTGATCGCAAAAGCAGAGGGTCTTTAACGGCCGGAGCCCTTTGTCTCGCTATACAAGGACAACAATTACCACCCTCCAACAAAAGAAATCTTTTGCAAAATGTTCAAATGTAATGAATATATCAATGGTTGGTACGTGTGGCTATGATAACACGATAACACAAAAATTTAAATGTAAATAATGCAAATAGCCTTGAATGTTACGATAAGGCGTTTCTTGCATGACCCTTCATCAGTAATAATCCATTATTATTACTATGAAGGGTCATGCCCGAAACGTCTTATCGTAACATTCAAGGCTATTTGCATTATTTACATTTAAATTTTCGTGTTCAAATGTAAACCGGCCATTTGCCGTGGGATGCACTGCTACTAATGCAAAGCGAAATGGCTACCGTATTACCAGTTGGGTCAATAACTATTGTCTTAACATTTGGAGATAATGCAGTTCTGAAAATCTTTCAGCTCAAACGTACAAGGTGACCAAAGAATACTTCACTAGCTAAATCATGACCACGTATATGAAATGAAAAGTTATTGGCAAATTGCCATGTCATCGATTAGTTGGAAGTGTTTCCAACCTGTGAAATCTTTTGAGATGTTACATGGTCACTTTAGCTATCACTGCTATCCGAGAAGCCAAATTTGGATAAAACATCGAATTCTATATTTCTCATTTTAATTCAAATAATCCCTTTCATTTTCGAGTCAGAATTTTGTGAGAACTTGATGCAGAGATGGATTTGAAGTCATTGGTGAACATCTTTTGTTTCCAGAATGATTGACCTCCATTTCTTATTCAAATTTTATGCTTCCATACAAATGTGATTTGGCTGTTTTCACATCCGCCAAGCTTAAATTGAAAAGAACGGCGGGTTAGTACAATAAATGAATGAATCCCTATATCTTCAAAACTGGTTTTAGGGAAGATAACCATGTCTTAAGCTAACCAATCAACAATCAATAGATAGCTAAACCATTCAGCTACGTGCAGATATCTTGTTTGCGTTCAAGACGTTTGCTGTCCGAAAGCTATGTGCGGTCTAGCTTGCGGAACGAATTAGATCCAGATGGATCCCCGTACCAATTTATGAAATAGGGTATTTAAGGATCTCCAGATTCCCGGAATTTAAACAGAAGATGCCAATTTACTACTCTGCTTTAAAGCCTGGAAGTTGCCCTGCCAATCAACTTCGTTCCCATGGTGTTTTTACGTAAAATGCTTCACGAAGCCGATTGAGCACCCTGGTATACTTTGGTCAACTGCATCCAGAATACACCACTTCGATTAACAGCCTCGTTTTGGAAATTATTTAAAATTCTTTCATATGAAATTTTGGAGGCCAAATTCGGATTTAGCACCCAAACTCCAGTCTAACCACAAGTTTTCATGTTGCTAGCAGTCGTGGTGTTAATTTTATGGCGACGTAAAGTTTGGAAATCAGTAAAGGATTTGACCGTGAAAATGACTCGGGGTGTAAAGTTTCACCCCGAACGATTTTTGACGGTCAAATCCCTTATAAATCTTTCAACTTTACATTGTCATAAAATCAACATCACAAATGCCAGCAGGTTAAAGCATGTAGCTAGACTAATGTTTGGGTACTAAATCCGAGTCTGCGCTCGAAATTTTCATAAGAACAATAGGAAGGAATTTTAACAAATTTCCAAAACGAGGCTGCTTAATCGAAGTGATGTATATGGATGCATTGGTAGCCATTGTGGATTTGCAGTTTGCTAGGCAACCTTAATTATGCTGCTTGATTTCAAAACAGCCAAGCAGCAGTGCAATGGTTGCTGCTGCTGATAAGATTGTATTGCTGTTATTCGACTATTATGAGGTTTTCGAGAAATGATTTATATTTGCATTGGCTTTCGACTAGCCAATCAAATCGCAGAATTGCCTCTGGTATCCCAGAGTAGTGGTAGAGCAATGAACTCACTCTGGGAACGAGATTGCCAGCCAATATAATAGATATCTAAGCATTTGGGCACTTCAAAAAACAATTAGAAATACATTTGACGAGCTGAAGACTCGAGAAAATACCCCGAAGCACGACTCTCTGCAAGAACTGCCAAGTTTTTTTATCATAGTTATGATACTCCTTCGATGAAATACAATTAAATTTCTTTCATGACACGTATTATGACAAAAACATATTTTGAAGTAACCTTTTTCTTTCACAGTATACGCAGTAGTTCAAGAGATGATGAGTCTGTCTTTGGTCTTAAACGCTTTCTGGAGTGATGCTAGGCTTGATTTGATTTTGGTTGTATAGCAGCAAAGAATGTGTAAATGGGAATAGTTTAATGAACCCAAAAAGTTGTTTATCGCTTTTTTCTCATGTGTTTTTTGTCTTAGGTTGGTGAAAGAGTCCTGGTAGCTGGTCAAAAGCAAGGCAACGTTAGATTTGTTGGCCAAACTCAGTTCGCAACAGGGTAATGTTAGTTTATTAGATCGTGAACTTGTTCAGATTATTAGATCGTGAACTTGTTCAGATCTAATAAACTTGTTAAGACGAGTTTATTAGATCGTGAACTTGTTCAGATTGCTTAAAGAATTTGCTTAGGTCAAAGCTCCAGTTAGGAAGTGGAGACAAATGCATACTTTTAAGATTAAGATGTAAACTATCAAAGCATCAGTATCATCAAAACAAATATTCAAGTTTAAGTTAACTACTGAAAAATGTTTTTAATAATGATTTCAGATTCATTCGAGGCAAATTGCAACTGGTAGGCACTACTTAATCTGAATACTTTCCTGGGCAACTGGTAGTCTCTTTAAGCAATGTCATGGTGAAGTAAACTTTCTTGGCTCACTTCAGAGTTCGTTATACCGATGTTAACTCATACCAGGTTTCCCAAAAATATGTTAAAATTTTAGCAGTACCTGTGAAGGAACCTTGTTTCAAAATTGTTTTAGTATATAGCAGAAATAAGATTTTTACTTAGATTTGGCGACCTTGCCTGTCTTAATTGTGTTTGTATTCGCGGAGTAATTCACTTTAATACACGAAATTTTCTAGGTAATCTAGGCACATGTTTATTGACCTTTTCAGTCACTGTTTATGGGCAATTTGTAAAAAGTTGCTAGGGGACATTTTTTCAATTTTGCTGAGCTACGAATGTGAAATTTACTCTGCACTAATTCAAAAGTCTAATATGACTGCTCAGCATTTAAGGGGGCTCGATAATCACAACCGAAACGAAAATCTGGTTAGAAAATTCCTTTAGAGGTAGAAAATTTTACTTGAAACTGTTCCTTTAGTCATATAAGTTGTGCCGTGAACTGTCAACGTGCTGCGAACTGTCAACCTTTTAAAAATTTAGTCTAATTGATACAATACTTCAATTGATCGATGAATTTCTAAGAAGAGTAACGATATGTTACGATATAATAAATCTGTGTTTTAGGTGACTCTGATATGATAATTATGCGTCTTAGGCGCCTCCAAAATTTTGCCTGTTTAAGTGAACTACTCTACATATCATACATGGAGCCTTTCTATTTTCTTATTCGCTTCCGATGTATCGAGTTACTCTGTTAATAGCCGCTAATGGCAGAGTGACATGACCTTCCAGCGGCATTATCGTCTTTGGTCTCGTCTTTCTGCTAACTGATATTGCGACGCAATGTTACCTGTTACTTGTTGGTTGCAACTCCCTCTAGTAGATTTGCGAATAGATATCTAATTTCTTCTCTGTTCTTTGCTCTCTCGCGTATTGCGTAATGCTTCTTTTGGGGCGTTTTTTTGTGATCTCCTTGGACTTCCTCTGATTTTATGTACCCATACTCTTTTGCCTTCCTACTTTTCCTATCAATGGTGTTTTTGGTAAACTTTCTGCTTTGATCATGTGCCCAAAGAATCTTTTATTACTTTGCTTTATTTCCATGCTAGATTTGTGTTGTTTGGCTAATTCTGATACTGTTATTTTTGTCACATCCTCCTTATCAGTATCCTTAACATTTTCTTATAAATCCACTTTTCAAATGCTTCTGTTTGTGCCCATGCTTCATTTTATGATGTCAATGTTGCACTCGCTTACTGGAGGAAGACAATAAGAAGCACTTAACAAGGTTTTCTTCCTTTCTGACCTCTGTTTTCTTGCTTTTCTTGGTATCCTTCGTATTTATAAAATTCTGGCGTGCTATGTCAGTTCTTCTTATATCAGTGTCTGTGTTTCTACCTCCAGTGATTATCTATCCTAAGTATGTAGGCCCTTAATGTAGCCGAAAAGAAATCTTTAACTAGGAAAGCTTGATGATCATAGGTATCACGTACTTTTAACTCGGAGTCTCCTGCGGCCCGTGACCGTATTTATCCTGACTCATCAGGTACTGGGTTGGTGTTGAGCTGGATGAACCGTCCGGAAAGAACGATGGCTCAGTGACTGGTGTTCGGTATTTTCAATGTGCCATGAATTATGGGATATTTGCACCGATGTCGAAAGTAGAGAAGTAAGTACTGATTGATAATAGAGTGCACTTGACTCGCTGTAAGTCTTTTTACTTATTTCGTCTGAACGATTCCCTTCCCACTCGTCCTGGATACATAAATGCAATATTCGGTAAATGAAAAATGTGGAGAGAGTGAAAGAATTATGTTGTTCTCTCTCTACCCTTTCTTTTGTCACAGTATATTGCAATTAGCGGATACGAAAATTACAGGAAAACGACTGGTTAGACGAACTTCTGGAAACAGACTTGGGGCAAGCATAGTAATCAAGCTGAAGTTGGCAATTTTTTGTCATTAAACAGGACGTGAAGACCATATTAAACACTATGTGTTCAAGATTATGTCTTACTTTTAGTTTTTTTTCATCTGAAGCTAGAAATTTTATGTACCTATCGTGTTAAAGCCAATTATCACTTGTAAAAGTGCACCCAAGATGACTTGATTTATAGAAAAAAATTAAGTTGCTGATTTGAATCCATCGAAAATCGCTCTGTTGCTAAGACATTAGCAACATAGTAAATATTTGTCGCCATTTTTTGGCACAGAAATTTCCCCACTTATTATTTCTTAAAGGACAAGTCCGGGAATGGTATAATTGTTGATTATTCAAGATATTACACTGTTGTAAATGGTGTATAGTACTTTTATCAATTTATTTCTCTTCAATCAGCGAAATTACATATTTCAATCTGCTAAGAAGTGCGAAATGACGTTGTTTTGTATAACGTCACTTCACGTTGACCTGAACGAGGCTGCCAAATGTGTTGATATTATACCATCCACATTGCTAGCCTCCTTATCGCGCCTTCGCACTCTCGTACAAAATACAAAATGGCGACGATATTTTGCCTAAGTTGCGAATATCAATCGTCGAATTTATGAAAGTTCGTGGTATGAAAACTTAGAAAGAATGCATGACTGGTGCTTTTTAATAATAAGTCTATCAACCCTGGGCTTTTCCTTTAAGGCTTTAAGGAAAAGGGCATGCTCGAAACCCTCAGAATATCATCACAGACAAGGTGATCCATGTAAAGCTATATCAGATCTTCAAAACAATAAGCAGCGTGCTTCATTTCTGTCTAGGACTGGGCAATACCATTGATTTTTGCAGAGCAAGTTTTCAACAGCATCGTAACGTTTGGTGCCTAAGAATATTGTTGTCTCTGGAAACAGTATTACTCCCGTTTTTCTGTAAGATTTCGATTTGCTTGGAAAGTTTTAATCTCTGAAATTGCATGTGAGGCAATGGGTGGGAATGTCGAGACTGTTTTTTCCACACTAAAGATGCTGGATACCTAAAGATACCACGAGGCTTGGCTCTTGTTTTGGGCTCTCTTCTAATCTCCATTTGAGCCTCGTGCTGTTTTTAAGCAACTGCAACCACGTTCAGTTAAGCATCTGGAGCCGAGATCATGTCTTCTTTGAACATTCAGGAAAAAAGCAGGAGTATCCTAGTCTCTTGAGACCAGTATTTTTTAAATACCTAAGGACTATACATATATCAAACAAACACACCGAAATTGACTTTCTCCTTGAAGCTCATTTCACAGTCTTACAGGTGACTATGACATTTCACAGACCAAGAAAGCATTTATTATGTTTCATGCTAGTTTTCCTTTTCTACTTAATTCAAAAAAGTGTAGATAGTCTGAACAGAAATTTCTTTCCAGGATTCGAACGCAAGATGGTATAAATTCAAGCAGATCAAAGAAACAAGATACAGGTATTCCTCCTTTCACATTTCATCAGTGAATATTGAATGAAAATTCAATGAAGTTGAGAATTTGCTCCGAAGTTGAGTATTCATGTGTATCAAAAGTTAACACGTTTGACGGGTTTCGTAGTAAAAAGCGTGGCTCATGTAAAAAAGTGCAAGAAATCATCATCTCCACATAAAGTATTAAAGGTTATAAAGGGAACAGTATCCAATGACAGGATTGGTTGGCTTGGTAACGCCATAAAGTGTCTACCACAATAATAAGTATGCATCATAACTAACGCGGCACCACTTAAGGCAACTTATGCTTGAATTTGAACTAAGGATAGAAGTGTTGCAGAAATTACTGGAAGCACAAGGCTAATCATGATGGGAGTTAGGGAGTATGCTGCTCTTGAAGAGAGGAGCAAGGGTGCAGCCATCTTCCGTATCAGAGCCTCAGTGTGCGGTAAATATTCAAAACTGAAATCTTTATCTGCTTTCAAAGGCTAACTTAGATATAAAAATTTCGTTGGGTAAATTGACCCAACTTTTAGACCCAGAAATTTGGAAAATGCTGGTAAGAGATTTGTATGGATGGAAATGAGACATCCACAAGTAAAGCATGGACATTGATTCGTAAGTCAATCTAAACAGTAGCTACCCTTCGAAAACCTAGTTCGAAAAGATAGTAATTCGTTTTTCCATTCAAAGTTTAAGAAGATATGGAAGATGCCCTTGTCCAAATTTCTTTGGAGTATGAAACTGGAATGAGGAACTGAGAACTCTCATTTTGCGAGGCTTCTCCGTGACGACTTAAAAGTCCATCGTTACATAATATATTGCAAAATGTTCACAAAATATCTACTAGAAGAGAATGACGATTATTTCAATTTAAATGAGAAATTTAGCATTTGAAACTTTCTTTCCATCCTCCATTTGGGGCATTGATGATTGCCTAAAGTGACCTTTTTAGCATCTCTAAAGATGTATCAACCTTTGAAGTATACAATGAAACGAAAAATTTACCAAACGCTCTCGACTACAAAGAACTGGTCATTATCTAGTTTGTGAAGTTTTTGTAGGTCACCCGGACCATTTAATGTCATTTTATTTGCAGATTCGCCTCCAATAAACACATCTAATCCGCACCGAAGTCATACTTCTGATCCCGATGATTCACATCGAATGTTCAGCACTAAACCATCCAGCGTTGCTAATGATACGCGAAAAGGCGAGAACGTCATTGAGAGAGGATTTCAAAGCAAATTGCCAACCCGTAGAGAGTCACCATCTCCGGTAAAAGGCATCCAAGGAAGCCCCAGGCAAGCAGAAATGATGATTCAAGTCGCGAAGCAAAGGTACGTAACCAAGTAGGACAGATCATTACGAATAGCATCAGTTATTTGATTGACACTGCATTTCGAAGCAATAGGTGATTGAAGACTTAAGACATTCTGTCAACCAGTAACTCAAAACAAATAAATTCGCAAAGTTGCATTATAACCAGTTGGGCAGACTATCGCCTTGTGCATGTGGGAGGTGGTCTCAAGAGAAGTTGTCATTTTACTGCGAAGCAGAAAGAACCGATCTAAAGATGCGTGACAAATTTTTTTTTTATCACATAAAATATTAAAACAACAACTGCAACGCAAATATTCTATGGCTGCCACAGCTTTAAAGGACATGATGTCAGCGAGTTCCAACTACGACAGACACTTACAATAATTTCAAAATATTTGTACAAATGATTTAATAAAAGAAAGAAAAGCAACTCGAACGGGCGTCTCAGAAAGAGGACCTCCCCCACCTTGCTGCACATTGTCAATGAGGCACTCAATCGTATCATGGAAACACGTCCTTTCGACAAAACAGGGCGCGCCAGGCAACCAAAGCTGATCCCCCGCACGCGCCGAATGCAACACGCGCAAGAGACCGACCCCAATCAACCAGCGCACACCGCCTCGCCGAGAGGGCGCACTGTAGTATGCATTTCTGCTATCCACTGTGGAAATGGGAGTACCTCTTTACAAGACACCCGTTACAATTACTACAAATAAACGAAAATGTTGCTGCTGTTTTGTGCTTAAGGTCAATCTGAAAACCTTTTCGTATTTTTGATGAAATAAATTGTTGCTTCAAGGATTATTCGATTGATGATGACACTATTCTTTGAGTCTCCGAACAGAAGCAAGTCACACAGTGGTTTATCATCTAGATCAATATTTAAACCAGGGATTTCTGAGAGCCGCCCAAAGAGATCTTGCCACATCACATCAAACTGGGGGCAGCGCAGAAGAAAGTGCTCATTGTCCTCCATGTCATTACCGCAAGCACAGAATGGAGTAAGACTATCAAAGTTGTGTCTGAATTTATGTTCATTCAGCACACTAAACTTTAAACGCAAAACACACCTTCAATATCAGAAATATTGTAGACAGAATTTCCCTCCGGTCTTATGATTTTTAATAATTTGTTCTTAAACTGAGAAAGGGATATTGAATTTTTGATCTCTTCCCCAAGCAAATTCCACTCCAACAGGGTGTTATGAAAGTAAGTATTAGGAAAGCGATTGGTTCTAGCAACGTGTACCTCATAATCACGAGGGTGTCTAAGACCGTAGTTAAGTTGACGTTCGGGAGGGATTTCATCAAAAAGTAACTTGGTAATTGTGATTTCACTAAGTTAAAGAAATGGCATAGCCTTCTGTACCATCTTCTGTGATACAGACTTTCCCATCCTAATTCTTCGTACAATCTTTGCCTATTTGTACCTCTCGCCAAGCACCAGCAACAGCCAAGGCTGCAGAGTATTGGGTCTGATTAAGCCTTTGCGTAAATGTTAAGCGCATTTCAGGGTCATATTTGTGATAAATTATGTCTCCGTAGTCTAAGTGTGGTCTCACGTACAATTTGTATATTTGGTCTAGCACATCCCTAGCTACATACTTAGACAGAAATCTTATCATTCCTATGCCCCTTCTAGCCTTGCCAATAGCCTCTCTAATGTGACTAAGAAAATTCAGTTCAGAGTCAAGCTGTATTCCAAGATGCTTGTGCTCAGATTTTCTCTCAACTTCATCATTGCCTAGCAGAAGGTGAGGATGGAACGGTTTTCTTTTTTTACAAGAGAAAACAACCTCTTCAGTCTTATTTACATTAAACTGCATTTTCCATTGCCATGCCCATAATCGCACCCTATCAAGATCTGCATTGAGCCCATTAGCAGATCTTCGTTCATCTTCAACAACCGAGAAGAGAGAGGTATCATCCGCAAACATTTTGACATCACAGTTCACATTCTCAACAAGATCATTAATGTAGACAAGAAAAAACAGTGGACCCAAGACAGAGCCCTGTGGCACACCAGCACATATCGGTGCCCATTTCGAGCTTTTACCGTTCAAGACAACTCGCTGTTTACGATTTGCTAAGTAGTTCTGGATCAAAGCAAGGACGTTCCCATTTATACCATTGCATTTTAATTTGTACAAAAGGCCCTCGTGCCAAACCCTGTCAAACGCTTTGGAAAGATCAAGAAAGACGGCTCTAGTTTCAAGGCTAGGACAAGCTTCAAATGCTTTGTAGATGTTGTGAGTTATAGATAACAATTGATTAATAGTGGAGTCTCCCGGCCGAAAGCCTGATTGTTGTTGAGCTAGAAGTCTATTCTCACAAAGATGTTTATAAATTTCATCTAACATCATTTTTTCAAATATCTTTCCAAAGATAGGGAGGAGTGAAATAGGCCTGTAGTTCATTTTGTTCTGCCTGCTATCTTTTTTGTGGACAGGAATTATATTAGCCTTCATCCAGACAGAAGGATACGTTCCCGTCTCCAAGGATTTTTCGAAAATTAAACACAGGGGCTCAACTATTGAGGCATCGCATATCTTAATCATGTTAACAGATATATTGTCACAACCACCAGCTTTTTTGGAATCAAGTGCCTGAATTAGTCGTAAAACTTTATCCCTGTTAATGGCAACGTCCGTTAACGATGAATTGCACGGAGGCAAAAAGTTGGGAATTGTGCTGCCGGTTGATATTTCGGAACATTGTTGCACAAAGAAATCGTTCAAGATGTTTGCCTTGATATCTACGTTGGGTACAATGATTCCATTTTCTAGAATTGGAGGAATTCCCGCAATGCTCTTCTTATTCATTAATTTGTTCAAGGTAGTCCAATATGTTTTGATACCATTGCTGGGATCGGACAATTTCCTACCTAGCTTTAGGTAATACTTTTCTTTGGCATCAAGAATTATTTTTGATGTTTCTTTCCGAACTTCCTTAACTTTGATCCAGTCCTGTTGCTTTCTACCACGCTGTAGAAACTTTTTGTAAGCCCTATGTTTTCGCCTTATTGCTGTTTTTATTTCCGCTGTCACCCATGGGACATCCTTGTCATTACACTTAACTACTTTGTTTGGTATGTTAGAAGACAATATGGAATAAATCGTTGCTGTGAAGAAATCGCTCATCTCATTTGAACCAAAACCCATAAACCGCGATTCCCAATCGATCCCGTTAATTCTGTCCCTAATTGTCTGGGTGTCCGCTTTTGTGTAATCCCACATGGTCCTTTTGGTTGGTGGGGCAGGGATAGTCAAATTAAATTTGCCATAAATAAGCTGATGTTGACAATGGTCATCCAAGGAAGGGTGAACTCCAGATTCAACAAAAAGATTTAGCTGGTCAGTTATGATAAGATCAATACAAGACATGCTTTCACCACGTATGTTTGTGGGCTCATTTATTAATTAGTACAAGTTATTTGTCTCTATAAAGTCATCCAAAGCAGTTCCTTTGATTCATCTCAAAGCAGTTCCTTTGACAGATTTTGCTCGTTTGATTCAGAAGTCGACCAGAGGGCATTGCAATTCGCCCATATTTAGGGCTTAAATCCAACAACTGCTACTTAGCTCTTGGATCAAGTAAGCAAATCTGCTTGGCAAATATTTAGATTGATTCTTCTTCTTTAACGAATTATCTTAAAAACTACATGTCGAGTGCAAAAGGCAATAGTTTGCCCCACTTGTTTCAGGGCAACTTTAGCGGCATATCCTACTTTGAATAACTGGTTGAGAGAATTTCCTTTGGCTTCATTTACTAATCGCGATGAAATTGCTGTGTCAATTTCAAGGTGAAAGTAAACGTGAAGTTGCGGTTTCAGCGCCAATCGCTGGGATCACAGAAATAGCTAAGCACTTATCGAGTCCGCGACCCTTTTTCATGATGCTCAAGAGGTGCTAGTGGGATTTGAACCCCGTCCGCCTGACTCTTCTGGCTGCAAAATCAGTTGATTACAACTCGGTGCCACAACTTCAATCGAAAACAGCTGATGTCATCACATTACCAAATCCGTTCTTGTTTTTTAGCCAAAGTTGAAGCGAACCAACTTGTTGTAGAAATTCTTTGGTCACTAAACTTTCAACATGAGCAGAAGCTGCTGTGTGGTTGAGCTATTAGACACGGATATAATAGCCTGCACACAGGCACGTTTTGCTCTGGCCCACATGTGAATTGAAGTGCATAGCGCCTTCTAACAGAGTCAGACATAAATCGAAACGAAGAGCAAAAATTAAGGACAAAAGGTTATATGCTGATTGTTTCTACTCAAAGTGACCAACAACTATGTAGACTGGATAACTATGCAGCTAATGCGTAAGAAATTCTGCAATTTTTGCCTTCCTTTCCCAAAAAATCGGTGCATCATCGCCAATGGAATGATATGAAAACCCTTGACTTTTAGGCCAACAGAAACTGGCAGGACTTCAGTCGACCCAGCATTCAAATTGAAAGTAGTAAGTTCGCATCAGTAAATATGTTGCATTCTTTAAATCTCTTTTATTTGTTCAAAGTTGCTCCGTAGTGCAGTTATTAAGTGATTTCTTCCTTTCAGAGTTTCAAATTCGTTGTTTTGCATGTAGAATAAACATTGCTCCGTAGTTGCATCTTTATTTGCATGTTTTCCACGGAACACATAGTCTTTTTTGGTTGCAGGTTTTTTACGATGAGTCCATCTTTCACAGCTATTTTTTAAATTCTGTACCGCAAATCATTTGTTCAAAGGACATCCGGGGTTTGGATGACGGAATGCAAGATAATACTCTTAAGAATTGTATATTTTACTTTTCCCTACTATTTTCCTACTATTGTTATGTTGTTGCTTTTACGTTTTTCGTGCTATGTTTCATGCAACCGAATATACAATGGCGTGAGCGATTTTTTCTTTAGGGGATGAGTGTATACGTGAACAATGAACTTGGTATTACGAGATACATCGGAAGTGTTGATTTTGCATCTGGTGTTTGGTTAGGTGTAGAACTTCGAAAACCAAGTAAGTTTGCGTCCATAGCCAGGAGTGTCAGTATACCCATGTTTTGATGAAATTTTAATTTACCTGTCTTGATCTTTCTTGCTTTCTTTGTTTCTTCTCAAGTAATATATTTAATTGACCTAACCGCTTTTCTGATTAGAATTTAATTCTCTTGTATTCTTATGTGTTAGTGTGCCTTTGAAGAAAAATCGGTCTTATACCACCGAAGTTTGTTATTTAAACTATTCCTTCTATCAAGGAACACTAAGAGTTAGAAATGCAGGATGTTTTTTCAAAAAAAATTATCAATTTTATTATTATTATCAATCTATTTATCGTTGGATAATAAAATACAATAGCTAAAATATCAAATAGCTAATTAATTCCAACGTAAAAAGATGTATATATAGTATTAGATAAAAAAAGTAATAGATAAAAGTATTTACAAGTCATCAGAATATACAATTAAAGCGGATATCTAAAAGCAATCATCATAAATAGCCCAAGTTTGGAATGAAAATGCGGCATAATTTGCAGGGACAATTTTCTCCGTACCAGTTTTTAATCTCTTTTTTAAATCGACAAAGGGTTTCCGAATTCCGAATGGTTGGTGGCAACGTTTGCCACAGTTGCGGACCTTTAAATCAGACGCTTTCTGTCCCTTTGCTGACGGATCTCACTCTGGGTTGAGTAAATTCGTTATTATTTCGCAAATTGTAATGAGTTGTATTTTCACGGAAGATTTCCTGCATGAATGAAGGGTTTAGCCCATTTTTAGTTTTGTACATCTCAGTCTTAAGTATTTGCAAGTTCTTTGTATGAATAGTAACTGCACAGTCCTTCTGTAATAACTCACTAAAAGTAGATTCGGTGTCCTTATAAGTAATTCTTAGAGCCCTTTCCTGTATTTTGTTGATTTTCTGGTTAAGTTGCCTGCTGTGAAACATCCAGATTAAAGGACAGTATTGAAACTGACTTGTAATAAATGCCCTCATCAAATTTCTTAGTTTTTTCTGATCCATATACGGGGATATGCGGGCTAGTGCATAAAGTTTATTGCTGGCTTTTTGGCAAAGCTTCGACACGTGATGGTCAAAGGAGAGTTTACTATCAATATGAATTCTGAGTAATTTCTCTTCTGAACTATTAACAACATCAGTATTTCCAATCTTAACTGTAACTGGATCGTCACATCTCTGCCCAAGAACCAGAAGATGGCATTTATCTGCGTTTAATTTCACAAAGTTGTCAGCAAACCATTTTAAAGCCACATTACAGTCATTTTCAAGCGTATGAGTTATGTTATCAAGGCTCCTATCGCAAGAATAGATAGTAGTGTCATCTGCATAATTGCAGATATCTGAGTTTTGAATAAAAAAGAAAAGGTCATTAATATATATGTTAAACAACAGAGGTCCTAAAACTGACCCCCGAGGAACACCACGTGTTAGGTCTTTCCAAGAACTGAAGGACTGGTGAAGTTGGAACACAACTGGTGAAGTTGGATGTCTCATCTCTTCCCAAGAAGGTCTTCTTGGGAAGAGATGAGACATCAAAACTAACAAAAGCTCCAATGATCTCAAAGCTTTTTCGAAGAATTTGCAAAATGCTTACATTAATTTATCATCGACTCCAACACATATGAAATTTTGAGGGCCGTTAATATAGTTAAAGTTTGGTAAGTTTTCAAAAAGGTTCACAGTTTAGGCACGCGGTATATTTCCTTCAATGTATGTTTTCCAAGAGTCATTTCATAACATTTCATTCGTAAAAATTTTCTCTTTTCAGGTGGAAAGAATGATGGTGCAGTTGGAGACAGGAGATATTTCTCTTGGTATGTTGCCGTATTCATTTACTCGAGGGAGGAAGGGGAGGCATTCAACATCATTGTTCCATTTTGAATTGGCAACTTACATAGCTGGAATTAAAGTTGTGGCCAAAAGTACGTCAAAAGACAACATTTTTGTTAGCAACGTTTCTTAACGTAACAAGACAGAAGCTTAGCGCTATGCCTATTTTACTCTACTAGAGTTTTTCAGGTCAACTCTCTATATGAAGATTCCGAACTTCGACGTTGTTTTTGAATTTCTCTGCCATTATGCTATGACGTAACCATGAAGTTTATAGGAATTTTCGGAAATTTTAGTGCCTCTGTGCACAAGAGGTGTGACCCAAATATCGTGTTACTCAGTTGGATTTTACATCAATGTATGCAAAATTCAGTTCTGTGATTTTTTGGAGGATATCTAAACTGCACGAAAAATATTGCTTTACTGAACAAGGTATTGTAGGCCTTTAGTCCACAGCTTTAGCCATGAGTTTATAACCAGCACTTTATCTCTGATTTGAAGCAACAAATTGCATATCTATTCGAATCAATTTTCTATAATTTTTTTATTCGAACTTATTTGACATTCGAGTTATCGAATATCAAAGGCTCTCACATCAAAATCACAGAATATTTTCACGCTTTTACAAAGGTGTTCTTACACTTTTGGCCAAAGCTTTGGACTGAAGGCTCTCCACCACCATTGTCGCTGGAGCAATATTTTTCGTAAGGTTTCGATATTTTGCAAACAAATTATAGAAATGACTTGTACATAGGTTGATGTAAAGTCCAGGTGAGTAACAATATTTGTGTCACACCCCTTGTCAGCAGAACCACTACAATTTCCGAAAATTCATATAGATTTTGTTATGACGTCATAGCAAAATGGCTCAGAAATTCAAGATGCAAAATCAAATTTTAGAATCTACATGGAAAGTTGGCCTAGGCTAAGCCTAAGCGAGTAAATCTGGCAGAGCGCTAGAGTTCAATTTGGTTACCCCCAAGGAAAGTTGTTGACCAAGAAGTAGTCTTAAACTTTTGGCGACAACTGTAAAGCTAAATCAAGCCAGCGAACCAACTTACCTGGTACTTAATCCGGCTATCCTGGAAACATTAGGGCAGAAAGATAACTTTTCAGGAATAGTGAAATGATAAGGCTATCGAAGCTTTGGCATGGACCTTGCTCTCTCAGAGATGACAAATCGTGATTTCACTCGCTTGTAGAGAGCAGATACCTCCCCCACCCAGATTGAACGTGGAAATATTATTGCCCTATCCTTTCTACTAAATTGATCTACGGTAATTTTAGGTACTTTCCCATAAACCCAGAGAGAGCATGTTTGATATTGTCATTATGATCATTCTCAGAATTACAGGTTTTAAAATTTCTGCTATTTCTAAAGTTTTGACATCGTCGAATTGCAACTGGAAGGTGTTTTAGCGCAGTGGTGTAATCCTCTGACCTTGCAGTCAGAACACTCAGGTGGAATGGGTTCGATACCCGATAGGGGCCCTACCACTTGAGTGTCATGAAATGAGGTCGCGGACTCGATTAGTGCTTCATTACTTTGTGATTCCAGCTCTTTGCGCTAATAACCGCAGCTTCACCTTCCCTTTTACCAACTTCGAAAACTGTAAAAGCTACAGACTTAGCTTGCAACCTTCTTTTAGACGTTCACCAACTGAGTATTTTTCGTATTTGTTTCTCAGTCGGTTTAGGATTTATGCTAAAGCTTTATATAATTTTTGTCATTATTTCGTTCAGCTTCATTTTATTAACATTTTATGTTGTTGTAAATGTACAATTTCAGAGGACGTAACAGTGAAGAAGTTCCAGTAGGCTAGACTTGTAAAGTTCCCATTCCCGTAGATTGCTGGAATATCTTCGCTGTTTACGTCTCCTGCTATTGTCAACTTGTATATTTATGACAACATGGAAGGGAGTTATTCCCATCGTGTGCTAGTCGGCTTGAGGGTCTTACCCAATGGCTACAAAAGGCCCTTTTTTCTACAAACATACTTCCAATTAGGGTACTACTGCTAGTTATAAGATTTCAGATCGGTACGCTCTTTTGCATACCAATTTGGTCGTTGCGGCAATAATCATGAACGAATTAGTTTTCTTTCTTTGTTTCATCAATTTTCAAGATAGAAAGTTGCGAGGATCGGCAGAAAATCTTAATTATTGGACGCTACCAAATGACCCAATTTTGGGTTAATGGACCACCATTTTTTGAGGGTTTTTTTTGCAAGAAAAGATAATAATGTTTTTCAAAATTTTTGCTTTGGTCTTCTTTAACCCGACTGGACCCCGACTTTAGCCTGTTAGGCCACATGGGAGTACCCCCCCCCCTCATGTCTCATCCTCCGCTTCCTCTGACATCATGGCAACTTACATTAAGTTGCCTAGGAGCAATTCAGAAGTAATAACATTTTACACAATTGGTGTTAGGGTTTTCAAAAGATTCACTGCCTTTTCTAATCCTATCTGGCAGGATTTCCAGCACTGCAACTGGAACCATCAACCTTCAGAATTGTATTCAGGAGTGCTCTCGTTGAGTCATTCCCCAATACTGAGTTGAGACCGCAAGAAGATCTTTTACTGCTTTCTTCCTTCGTTTGATATTGAGTGATTTGATTTCTATCATCTATTTCTTTTCAGCAAGCCGAATCACGGGCTAATGATACGACCAAGTCGTGCAACTTGTAGAGGAATAAATTGTGCTCACCTGTTACCGGCAGTTTGAAAGAATTTTGAAATACTTTGCTTTCAAGGTAGTGAATTCCCAGTTCAGTAAATCCCCGTATATAAGAACCTACCAACATGAGAACCTACAGGCTGTCTTCCTAAATTATGTACCTTGCAATTAAGAACCTGTTTCAGTTGATGAAACATAGGTTCTTATTGCTGGGGTTACAAAGTCGATCTTTGATTGCCGTTATTAAGGTCATTGTGGTCCCAGTGGGCTTTGAAAGTTTTATTCTCCTCCCCAAATACTTCTTAGGTTCATAAGAACGGTTCCAAAACAAATAATAGAGCTGAACTTTTTTTGAGACTCTCAAGTGGACCTCAAGAGGCACCCTTCATAAGAGAACCTCTGTACTTTGAAATCAGTCTTAGTACCTTTGAAATAAGAACCAATTTCAGCCTGGCTTTCGAAAAGTAGGTTCTTATACGCGGGGATTTACTGTATCTAAAAGGCGCTGGATCATGTAACCATAAACAAACCTATTACCTTCATAACCTAAATTATTCCCCACACATAGAAATTTTGCTGGATGAAGAGAATCGACGATTAGGCTACCTTAAATCCCCGTATATAAGAACCTACTTTTTTGAGAGAGAAGCTGAAATAGGCTGTTATTTCAACGGCACTAACACTAATTTGAAGGTATAGACGCTCTTATTTGAAGGATACCTTTTGTAGGCCTTTTCACTTTTCAACGTCTTAGAAAAGATGTTCAGCCCCATCATTTGTTTTGGAAGAGTTTTCATGGAACTAATAACTGATTTGGGAGGGGAATCACACTTCATAGCAACAATCAAAAATCAACTTTGCTACCCCTGCAATAAGAGCATATCCTTCATCATACTGAAACAGGTTCTCAATTACAAGGTACATACTTTAGGAAAACAGCCTCTAGGTTATGACTTTGGTATGTTCTTATATGCGGGGATTTTACTGTACTTGAGAAGAATAATACAAAGTCTGTGTGATATGGCGTTTCAAAAATCGTCGCTCTTGATCATAATCGTCGTTTTAAAAGATGTTTGTTTACTTTACGTGGCATAGCCCCTTTAAACGTATTGACTCAAGAAATGCTCGTTTGAGTTATTGCTATTTCTAGGCCTGCCGTACGCCGTAAATATTACTCATGATCACTATGTTCACAGAAATCGGACCAATTTTGCGACTTCCTCAGGGTGTTCCAAAAATGGTGTCCCATTTGTGTGGCGCTGCGGAGAAGCCTATCGTCCCATGTATCCGTGTATTACAATGTTGCATAGAAAAAGCTTAAATTTTTTGTTTGAGATCCTTTTTAAGTCTCTATGACAAATGATTGCTGATTTATGGCAGAGAATTGGCTATGAATGGTAACCCCCAGAAACGACAGTTCTGTCGCTGTGCAGCAATGTCGGGATGAAGTAGATTTTAGGGAAAGGGTTCTAGCGTCGAAATCAAATCTTATATACTTTTTTAAAGATTTTACAGTGCTCTGTTACTGAAAAACAGCATTGGTGAACCTTTAAAAACTGCATTTAAAAGTTGAATTCAATGCTAGAACCCGTTCCTTGAAAATTTGATTTATTCTGACTTTGTTGCGGAACGAAAGAACTGCTGTTTAAGAACCATCTCCTTATTTTTACTATTTTCTGCCGTAAATCAGCAACCACTTGTACGATCGAATCAAAAAATGACCAAAATCGAAGTAAAAACCTGACCTATTTTACTGTTTAAGGATGGAGCAATTTAATGCTTAATCTCCTCCGCAGGAGTGACAAACAAGGGTCATAATATTTTTATGACGGGAACAGTAAGATTATTGAGTTGCAATAGAGATGCGGAGCCGTCTACTGACTGACTTTCTGGTGCAAACTTTTATCAAAGTACTGCAATACGTTCATATTGGGAAGACACTGAAAATATTTTCTGCGAAGTTACAGGGGGGGACCAAAATTTTTCATGTAAAGCAGGGAGGGAGGACCAAAATTCGATCAGTCTTTCAAAATGTCTTCAAACCCTCCTACCAGTAACAAATAATGGATTGCCCATCCCTAAGTCATCTTTTCAGTGATTGTCTATTACGTTGAAGCTCGATTGTGACGATGGCTTTAAAATTTTGCAACCTGCTTGTATGATTTTACGGTAGCATTTTCCTGACAACAGACACAGTGTTAACTCATTCTGTATAAAGTATTGAAATGTTCTTAGGTATCATATACCAGATTTTAAAAATTATATATGAATAAAGAAATATATTGAATATATTATTACTGATTTTAGTAAATTATGAATGATTATAGATATGTATGCAACTTGTAAATTTGTCTCTTTTCACCATATCAGATTGGCAGCTAATCTTAGAATCTTTCAGCGTCCCAAGATTAATTATGAATCAATATGCGAGGAAATGCTCCCTTGTGCGCAATAAATTTAGAAACTTTTAATTATGCAATCACTTATTGCAGCGATAGCGGCAATGATCTTCAAGCTCCATTTAAAATTTGCGGTATCTGTCGACATTTTCTAACCTCCGTTCCTTCGCTCAAGAGTATCCTGCGATTGCTGCAAGACTACTGCAGGAGGTGAAAGGGGTGAAGCGATCTCTTGCAAACGACCCATTGTAATCACAAATCATGAAACGTCAAAGGCGGTGGTAACAGAGCGTTCTTAATCGATCTCTTTCATCGAAATCTGTGATAAAGAATCAAAGAAGTCGAAAGGTTTGTAGGGAAAAACGGCCATTGTAACCAAAAAGACTTAGAAGACTGCTCCAATGACGTCAACAAGCCAATGAAAACCGGCCGTTCTGAAAGACCCGTTAACCTTGATCCTGTACGGCCCAATTGGAAGCTTTGATATCAACTGACAGTCCTTTCTGATCTAACTTCTTTTGTCTTATTTTTCATTCGATGCGCAAAGGATTATAGTGAGAGGGATGCAATAAACTGCCTTTGCGATGATAATCTTATCCACTACGCTACAAACATAATAAGTTTCAAGGCTGGTTGGTTCAAGCAATATTACACAAAGCTGCGGCACCCAAACTGATGAAAGAATTTAAAAGGGAGCAAAAGATAGATGTAAGTTACTCGCCATCCACACACAGCTCCAAGGTAGTTCTAGCATGCGCTTGTGATGTAGCATTTGCGCTACACGTGAGTTGCGGCGAGGTCAACCTCGATTCCAGGGCTACCATTGTCTTATTGTTTCCCTGGGTTCGAGGTTGCGGCGAGCTAGCTTTGACATTTTTGTGTAGACTTATGACGATGAGTCCCTTATATCCCTGCGGTAAACCTTGCTCAAGAGGGACTCATAATGAAAAAGTGAAAAACTTGGCCCTATTTTCTTCAATCATCAATGGAATTGTGAAAGAATCACGGCTTCGAATCTCCATCCCGTAGGAGTGTTTTCAATTCTTCAATCGAATCAAACATTCTATCACATTTACACCTTAACAATAGTAATTCACAAATCTCGCAATCTGATTGGTACGTTAGAAATTGTGAAGTTTGGGCCTAAATAGGGCCAAGTTTTTCAGAGTTATAGTATGAATCTCTATTGCCTGTAGCGCCATCATCAAGTCAAAGAGCACAGGGCAACAAGAAACTCATCGTCATCAGTCTAATTTTTGTGCTGTTTGAAGATACAATTGTTAACTCAGCCGACTGTGAGAGCGTTTCAGGATTTAAGTTCCGTACGCTCTGTCGCTCATGGTTTATATCTAGCAAATTTGGCAAAACGTCACCTTGTATCTCTTGTGTGACCAAAAAGGAAAAATACTTCTCGTGCGGTCTTCCTGTCTGTGTGTAATAATATTCTGCATTTTGGAATTTGAGGATGCATTGCACACATGATAACTGTATCGGGTGACTCAAAAAAAGTTTACATATATGGCGAGCTATGGAATACTAAGTATGCGGCCAATGTTCAAAACTAGAGTGTTATTCTTTCAGTCAAGGGCTAATTTAGATAAGCCTGCTTTCTTGTTAGAAAATCACATATGTTTAATAACCAACAGCTAGAAAAATGGCTGTAAAGGCTGCTCTCCATATCCAGCGTTTTGAGCGCGCGGGCGCTGCGACCAAGATTGATTCCTTCGGTAGCGATCGCAAACGCCCGCAATGGGAGTTGAACTTGCTCCTACTCCCAAAGCGCCCAAAAATCGGTCGCTTGCGATCAGATTGATCGCTAAATTTTATCAACTGCGCATGCTCCTATTTGGTCGCAGCGCCCCCGCGCTCAAAACGTTGGCAATGGAGGGCAGCCTTAAGGGGTTTCTATAGGAATAAAGGATACTACGTTCCATTGCGGTCAATGATTTATGTGGCATTGAAGCTTACACTGTCAGTTTCAGCATAGTCACAAGAGAGAACCATAGTCTTGAAGCTAGAACAATCACCCATTGTTTGGTTGTTGTGTTCACGCGCTGATGTTGAAACGCGCTATCACGTGACCGTGAGAGTGCATCGATTCACAACATCCGAGAGGATTCTCGTACTTACAGCGAAGGTTTCCGTCTCGTCGTCTCTTTCGATGCATGTTTTGGTTTAGCTGAAAAGGATTTGTTGGAGCAAGATGAAGCTATCAATTCTGAAATAGATGGTGGTGTGTTTGAGGTACATTTAAATTTAATTCAGTTTCGTTTTCTTTCATAATCGCACGATAGTTAATTGACTAAAATTAGGCCTACTTTTGCATATCGGCAGGAAACTTGTTCTGCTTTTGGTCTGAAACCAGATTACACCGGGAACAAATTTGTTAATTCTTATTATTAAATAACGACCATAGCTCTACTCATGTATATACGCGTCAAACTCTCGCTTTAGGTTGAAAAAGAACAAGAAAAGGACGCATTTTCGTGAGCGATGTTGAGAGAAGTGCATATCATAGTTATGACCCTACGAATACCAAATGCGAGAAGAACGAGAATTTTGGCGAAGATACTGCAAGAACTTGTAACAGAAAGAACCAAAAGCAGCTGGGTCAGTCCTGCACTCATTGCAGTTCAAAGGAATGATTGCAAACTCAGTTCCAAAACTGACTGATGGCGGAGAAAAGTTATCAAATTATCCTGCCAAAGCAGAGCCTTGAGACTACAAGAACATGGATGATATGTTCTCTATGCACAAGAGCATTGTACATCTATCATCCAAGCATGAAATAAAAACAATGATAAAATTTCCCCTATTTTTATAAATGTTTTTGTTGAGGAAGGATTCCATAGATTGAGCAAACATTCCTGTTCAGTCATTGGAATGTAGCTGGCAATTCATGTTTTGGCCTATTTACATCAAGCCCAAGCAAATTCAACTTTACTACCAAGCAACATTTCTAATATACTGTAGCAATTCTAACAGAGGAGGCTTGTATTGCATTGTTAAGTGGATATGTCTTTGGAAAATTGCATAGGTGTATCCAAAGTTCAAATAACTTTAACAAATTCAAGAGCCAACAGTTTTTGTCATAAATGATTGTGGCAAAGTAACTGATGGCATGGTCATCTCAATTTTCTTTGGTGTTTTGAAATGTTTCTCATAAAAAGATGAGCAGTGGAGATATGACAGCAAAACTTCTTCAAAATCGTGAAACTTTGACTTATTTCAAACAACTGAACGTGGCAGAGCAGGGCGTTGACAAGAAAATATCACAAGATTTCTTGCAACAATTATCTACCCTACACAGTATATCAGGTTCAGAGCTTTTTCATACAGGATGCTTGACATGGGAAAATAGTTGACAACAATCAAATGGAGGTGAACCCAGCTTTAGTGTATAAATACATCCATTTTTCATAAGAAACTGTGTAGTCTCTTATAGAGAATTAAGAAACTCTACCAGAAAATGATCAGAAGTCTTATCAGAATTAAGAAACTTTTCAGAAGCATTGATTTTGCCTTTAGAATTTGACTCTTCTAATTTTGTAGGTTCACAAAAATCAGTCAATCAAAACAAAGAATTTGAGGCCTGAAGAAGAAATATCAAGTGTTGCCTTATTCTGGGATCTTTTGCACGCACCTGGGGAGGGGGGGGGGGCTCAACGTTATGACTTTTCATGCAAGTGTGCCTAGTTTCTGCTCTTTCCAGCAGAGTTTCTTCAAAAATGAAAAATCTGACGGAAGTAAGAATTGGTCCCAAAAGAGCAGAAACTGGGCAGGCATGTATGAAAAGTAATATTTTTAGGCCCCCTAGCTGCCTGCAACAGATCCAAAAAAAGGCAACTGATAGTTCTTCTTCAGGCCTCAAATCCTTGGTTTTTCAAAGAGCTTATGTAGCCAATACTTCAATAAAAGTCAGACTGCCATATGACATTATTCCATCCAGTTTCTGCTCTGTCAGCCCAAAGTTAATAGCTGTCTTCTTTACATGAGACATGTGACTGTGTTGGATTTGCAAAATTTTCTTCTTTGTAATGGAATCATCTGTTGACCTTGGGTCTTTCCTCAGGCTGCAGCTAAAACACAACACAAACATTTTATAAAAAAATATATATAAAAGTTCCCATCCCATTAGAAACTTACAATAGATGAGAATTTTTTGTACTGAGCATCATATAGATACCAACCTACCTTTCTTTTAGTATAAGATGATGAAGGTGAATTTGTGTTTTTGCGCTGAGGCTGGGATTGCAGATATTGCTCAACTGGTGGAGCTGTTCCTGGGATTTGGCCCTGTCTGCCTGACTGTTCTGGCTGCAAAGTCAGAGGTTTACACCACTGTGCCACCACTATGGTGCACAACACCTTCAAATTAAGATTGACCTGGATAGTAAAGACAGTTTTGTAAAATTTTTGTGAATGGAACCCTCAAAGGTTCTTGATTTTTTCTCAGGCATTTTATCATATTCTTGGTGTTTCAATCCTGTGCCCTCGTGAAAGCTAACATTTGATAAGATCTTTTAAGACATTGTGCCAGCTGTAATACATCCCTTCACAAGGCCTCTCAACTAAATAAAATGATAGAAAAACCTGTCAAAATAACTTGAAAATCTCTTTCGATTTCCTTGAATATAAAAAATTTTGCGTAATAGTTTTTTCCAGTTTTCAGTTACACCCAAAGAGCTGGGTTTCTATATGAAGAGTTTCTTCCAGAATTTAATTAAGATGGTAAAAAATTACTCACCTGTTTGGGTTATGATTGACCTTCCAGCATGTCAGAGTTGATACTGCTTCCGGTATTAATGTCTTTTGATCTGAATCTAAAATAAATCCAGAAAATAGTAAGTTGCACTCAGTGATAAACATAGACAGTTACGCACAAACATGAAGGTCAAGTGGTCAGCTTGTTCAGTAGGCCATTGTGTAGGCCTAAGCACACAAAAGAGTGCTTCGAAGTCTTTATAAATAAAGTTGGTCCATCAAGTCAAATTACAGGCATATTGATCATAATATGATTAGGTTGTCTAAAAGATCTTAATTTCAACACTTACAAAGTATCATTATGTCTGCTTCGTGAAGTTCTCTTGAATATAACCACGGCTTTTGGATCTCTGTTTTCTCGAATCTTTGGAAACATGGGTCCGTCATGACGAAGATACCAAGGAACTTCCAACGCCGATTGGACTTGAATTCGTCCGACTTGCAGGCAGTTTAACAGCAGATATTGTGTTTAATTTAGTGCTTTTCAAAGTAAAACAGTCATATATTAAACAGCTAGCTCATGGAATTCATAAAACCAGAATCTTCTGATCGTATCCAGCAGCGTGAGTACGTTCCGCCATATCTTGTGCACCTTCGCAAAAATTTGATGCACCTTCAAGTAGACTGGGCACTAAAAAAATGTTGACAAAAAGATAAAACAAAAGCGCATTGTTAGCTTCAAGACTATAGTTCTCTATTGTGACTATGGTTTCAGGAATGTAATTTTATTTTACGTAGCAGATGAATTATGGACCAGAATGGAATGTGAAATCTTTGTTCCGAAGCATGCTTCTTACTTCCATTATCCCAAGTTCAGGATCCACATGATGACTTACTTTAGCAAACAAAATTTTCTTATCTAATAAATTTCCTTAACAAGTCAGTTTTGAATATCGGCCTCATACTTTGTAACCAATGGCCAATGGCCTGCCAAACGCATACTTTTTTTGCACATCAAGTAGTTATTTGTTTTTACGGTGATGCCAGATTATGAATATGCCATCGATATAAGGTTGGTGGAAGACGGCTTGATAGAGCTATGTATGTATAATACATGTCATAAATCATAACACTCCCACATCTGATAAAAAAAATTAATATTCCTTCTGAACTAGAATCTAACCAAAGCTTATGATTAACTCCTCAAATTTACAAGACTAACCAGTTTCCCCATTCTTTATAATAGCTACTCTCATCAATTTAGGCCTGAATTGTCTCCTTATAATTCCTCAAATTTATCTCCCCACCCGGGCCCTTTTTCGTCTTTCCCCGCACCTTTTCCGCTTTTCTTGTCATTTCCTATTGAATTGCCTTTTCCGCCTTTCTTTGCCTGGCGAGCAAGAGACGTTCCCGTAGGTCCTTCTACCATAACTTCACCCTCTGTTGAGTCACCAGCCCCACTGCCACTGCTGCCTCTGCTTCCGTTTCCTCTTTTTTGTGTCATTTTTGGTTCATCTGCGTCCCCTGACTCGTTGTCACCCACATTTGCGGATCCAGAATCACTTCCGCTTCCTCAAATGAAATAGAAGACAGCCGGTTAAGGTTTCCTTGATTGGTTGGGCTATCTAATACGCTCTACCGTGGTCGGGGGGGGGGATAAAAAAGTCCCTTTATCTAACTCTTGTCTAGTAATAGGAAAGGCAACCAAAGTTGGTATGCTAATAGCCTCATGAATGTACTTTCTGAAAATGTAAAAATTAGTCTAAAACTAGCCATCATTTTTGCTCACTTCAGCATTTTCCTTTGTGTGGTAAAGATGGCGGCAAAATTAGCCAACATCAGGAAAATCGCGATGAAATTATGTTAGGAGCATAAGGAAGTTTTTTACAAATTTACCAATTTTCCTTGCTTTTTTTGGTTGCATAGCAACGAATCACGCGTCTCAAATTTTCATTGTTATATTTTAGAAACATATTTTTTAAGGAACAATAGATGTAAGTCTTATTGTTATATCTCTTGTAGATTCGGAGAAAAAGAGGAACGGATGAGCCCTCCCCCCCCCCCAGTAACAAGTAACTGAGAAATCACGCAGTACCAATAGGGTATAAAGTGTCTGTAAGAGTCGATAATCTCAACTGTTAAGTGCCCTGTGTTCCAGTCAAGAGTGGTCCCCAGAGTGGTCCAGATAACGAAACGCGATTTTTTATTGTAGTATTTCCATGAAAATCTCATCCACCTTTGTTGGTAATCTTTTTTCACAGCCAATCTCACAATATCTTTCTGTCTCCATGAAAATTTTAGACCACTTTTTTGGAGCATGCATTGCCTCGTGATCTAAAGAATTCAGGAGGAGGGAATGTTAAATATTTCGATGGTATTTTAAGCAACGTACCTTCCCCAGAGCCTTCCGCAACCTTAATATTCACCGTTTTATTTGAAGATGGCCGTACCGGCTCGCCATCTTCGCCACTTTCTGTGTCAACTTCGAGCCCCGGATAGATTTTTCCTGATCCTGAACCGGATCCACCACTGCCCTCTCCCGAACCGGAACCTGACGTTGATGTCTCTCCTGAACCAGATCCTGAGCCAGAAGCTGAATTGTCTGTTTCTTTCCTGCCTGAAAGTTCATAAGATAGTGCGTTGAAAACTATTATAATTTCTGATTTTCAACTTAAATATCAACGAATATCAACTATTGATTTTGTTGTTGTTTGTTTGTCAACTTTTGTCCTATTCACACCGGCAAGCTAGACTAGCTTAAACTAAACCAGGCTGTGGAATGGCGCTTTCTAATTGGTCAGTCCAACAAATTGAATGGATTTTTGATTGGTTGAAACTTAGCCTCACTTAGATAAAGCTGGTTTAGCTTGCCAGTGTGAAAGGGGTGTTACTGTGATTCATATTAACATACGTATGTACAACTACTCTAAATCGAACATACAAATATGATAAATTGTGAAATGATGAAATTAATAGATATTCAAGGGATACTGGGTGTCTCAGAAAAGTACCACCTCTTGACTTAATAAGGGAATGAAATGATGAAATATGGGGATATTTTTGAGTTATGGCTATATCTGTTGATCTTCTACTCAAGGTAACTCTGCTTTCCTCTCCAGTGAGCAGCAAGTAGCCGTTTTGCATAACCATTCTCCTCAGAAAACATTTAATTTCTCCAATACGATTCAGTCAATCGAAAAGCGATGTCAAGGACGTTGTTCTACACAGTCTTGGCCATCGAATGATATGCAAATTGCAATATTTCCTTAAGGGTGACTAAGCAAATTATTTTTCAAAAATCTTCGTTTATTTTAGAAAATGGAACTTTCCTCCAAAACTACTCGAACAGTTTTTGGTTTCTTTCGCTATATCTTAACCTAGGTTGGTAATATACGACATTATCAAGTCTGAATGAAAGAGCTAGGCTATATTTCTCACCATCGAGTTTTATATTTCTGTTACTTTTCGACAGCTATTGTTGCAAAACAGTAGACCCAAATCGGGTAAGTTAATATTTACCATGTCAAATAGGGTACTTTCCGCAGTTCTAGTCACAGTGAAACTCTTAACAACGATCTATGCCAATCTTACCTCAAGTTTTTTACCCTATCCATTTTACCCCTAACCTACCCCTTTTACCCGGGTAGACCTATCTTCGCCAAGTTAAGGTTTGAGGTTTTAAAAATGTTCCGAGACGAACCATGACAGAATTTTCAAGATTTCCAGCCGGGAGGATGCACGCACTGGATTTTGGAAAGCATTCCTAGACGTAAGGATTTTTACTGAAGGGGGTGATTAAAAGAAAAATTCGACAAACTTTTTCCAGTGTCCCATTTGACACTGTAAGCCTTGGATTGAGGTAGACCATCTGAGCAAAAGCAAGTAATTTTGTGGCAAAAAGTTTGAATGGAATCGGGAAATGTTTTCTAATCATCATTAATAAAATCTTATTACTTCAACAATCTAATCTAATCCAATCTACAGGCATAACGTCAAAATTTGCCTGGGGGCTTGGCCCCAGACCCCGTACTCGTATGCCCACACTAATTCGTCCTGACAATGCTGCTGGCTTTAACCCACTAGGTTTCAAATCAGTGCCCTAAAGTTTAACTAGACATGGTCTTTCATGTGTCTATCATATCATTTTACGGGGGGCCGACCTGAAAAATCCCTACTGGCTCCAACTACCTCCGTTCCGCCCCTGGCTCCATAAATTCTAATCTGGTTGAGGAAAATCAATGTGACCAATGCGAGAAATACTCAGTTTTTGAAAATCTAGGAAGATGGCAGCAAGTAAAAGTCTGTAAGCTTTATGGTTGATGATCCAGCAATTTGATCAATGCCACAACTTTAGAACCATCAAGAAGTTGATAAATGATACCATAGGATCCAAATCTTTAAATCGGTGTACAAAGGCGGTTGCAAAATTCATTAACCTTTTTCTTTAAACTAGATGAATTGAAGGAAACTTTAGCCACTTTTCTATGATTCTACCGTCGGACTTTTCTGGAATCCTGAATATTTATCAAAATTACAGGCATTTTGGCAATTCAGCTCATCTTATGATGTTACGTCATCAAATTTCTAAATCACATACCAGAAGAGTGAAAAAGATTTCCTCGATACCATATTGTAGGAATCTATAAACTATGGTTTTCTTGAAAATCATTTGATCTCTCGTCAATAGATTTTGAAATTACGGTATTTTTCAGTTTTCTTCGAAAACTTTCCTGAATTCTTGAAAAAGAGGAAAGACACTGTATTCTAAATATATGGAGATTCCAGAAAAGTCGAACGGCAGATTTACTGTAAAATAATTCAAGTTTCTTTGAAGCCGTTTAGTTCAACGAAAAAGTTCATAGAAGTTTGTGATTTGAAACCTATGCTATAAATGATACAAATTTGAAAATAATGATGGAATCAAAGATGCTTTCTGGGTTGATAGTAAATGACATGAACTTCCCTATGACCAATTCAGGTGAAGAACGGGGGCATTACACGACAAATAGTTTCATATTTTTTGGAAAGATTAGAGCCCTGTGTTCAAAAACAATCACCTTAGGGGGGAGAATGTTTGCCACTAGCTAAAACAAGGTGAAGGTGAATTACACTTACAAAGTTTTCTGAAACAATTGGAATCTTCAATAGCATTTCCCTCACAAATTTTGCCACCATATTTTGGTGCTGGTTTGGTACATTTTCTGGTCCTCTGCATTACCCCTGTGTTGCACGTTGTAGAACATTGGGACCAAGAGCTCCATGAATTCCAGTTGCCATCAACTGTAATAGAAAGATGTAAAAGTATTCATCATTAAATCCCTCCCATACTTTACAAGAACTTACTGGTTAAAGCCGGTTTTTCTCTGAGCTACAAATGCTGCAAGATGTGGCCAATTTTGAGTCTAAGCTCCTCTAGCAAAAATTGTTCACTGAGCGAATTCTTTTCTGTCGAACTGTATTTTGAATCAATTTTCCTTTCTTGCGATTGCGGCAAACTTTTTTCTGCATTTTCGCTCGACTTTTCTCGCATCAAGCTACACTTATCGCGCTGTGAAAGGCATGCCAAAATCAGACAGAAACGTACTCCCTAATTGAAAAGTTTACATAGAAAGATTAGCAATCAAACAAGATGGTTTTGAGTACCATTGCTTTGAGATTCAGGGAGCAGCATCCAGCATATTTCAAACGCCGTGTATGCCTTGTTCACTTGATCTGCATTCGCAAAGCAGAAATAGACTTGGCTGAGCGTGTGGAAGATCATGTGATAATCACAGCGGTGCATCAAACTGCCTGACCAAGAAAGGTGACCATGTGATTAGTGCAGAGCGTTCTATACCTATTTTCCGATTACATGTCTTGTTTCATGGCGAAAAGAATTGACGCCATGCCCATTGGATGCAGTCTGAGATATTATAAACTTCAACTCCTTGAATAAGTGTTTTACAGAGCCAGGAAGACTTCACCATCACATGATCGCTGACCATATCGAAGGTCTCTGAAACAATGGAGCAAGTTATGAAAATAACCTTATGCTTATGGTCCCTTACAGGCAAGATGAAAATTTTGAATTGTCTGCAAATCAAATCATGAGCGATAGGACACCCAGTGTGTAGCAGTTTGAAATTCATATCACAAGCATGTCACCTTAACTTGTTTTTCGTGTGTTTCGAAATTATTCTTAATTGGTATACAACCACATTTCACTGTTTCGTAATTTTGAAATTTTTCAGTAGTAAAATCTTCTTTTCAGACATTCTGAAGTTGTTCACAGCCATTTCTTCTGAACAATGAGACGTGTTCTATCACAAACACAAATCTATACTCATCGGGACAAAGTTGAGCAATTTTCTGGACTCTGGAATTTTTCAGAAAGAAAATCTTAAGTAAATAACACTATTTTCTATTTCATCTTTGTATCTACTAAATGAAAGAAATCTTCCTACCTGGGCAATTTACATCTTCATTGCAACTCTTGCTTTCTTCACTCGGACCAAAACAGTCATCGCCACCAAACTGAGGCTGTGGTGAATCACATCGTCGACTCCTCATTTGCTGTCCACCAGTTTTGCATGATTTAGAACATGTCGACCATTCGCTCCAGTTTCCCCATTTGCCATGAACTACGAATGATTCATCAGTTTTAGTCTTAGTCTAACGGGTATTGTCGCAGCTAAACTTCTGATTTCATGAGCAGAGCTAGTCCAGCAAACACTAGCACAGGACTTGGTTTTTTGCAAAACATTAAAACTTATAGTGTGTTTGATTGGTAATTTCAAACCTACCAAATTCTGAAAGCCGTAGACTTCATAGAGACGGAAATGTATTTCCCAATCAAACACAAAGTTCTTCAAAGCAGCAGGTTTCAGATTTTCCTGGCAAAGAAGAGGTTTCCACACGAAAACGAAAAAACGAAGACGAGTCTGGTCCAGTCTGGTACTCGGCAACAAAAAGTAAAGTTACCGATTACCGTAGCAACAAAAGCAAAGTCGCCTCATTTTGAGAGTTTGGCAAATGAAATCGATAATCTTTCCAAAGTGTGCCAAACCTTCAGCCTTTTGGATTGGAGCAGAAGGTTCAGGAGGCCTGCCAAACCTGCCAAACCTGCCAAACCTGCCGTTTTCGGAATTGGGGAGTCAATCAAACAAAAATTCTGAGTCTTCCTGTCTACCGTTTTCAGAGTTGGTGCCAATCAAACACACCCTTAATGATTAAATAGCTATTGCCTATATACTTCAGCTGACTAGATTGAATAAAACTTTTGGCTGTTTGCCATAATTACAGAAAGACCATTTTCTTCCACCATTGGTTTTGAAATCACAGCGTTTTAAAGCTTCATGAAAGGATGTACCAGAGAATGTGTCAAAAGCTTTGACAAAGATTAACAACGTCAGTGATTGTAAACTGACTGAGAAAAGTCAAATACTGTATTCACACTGACACAGTTAAACCAGCTTTATTTACAGCCGTTTAAATTTTAACCAATCAAATGGCTGGATTTGCTGAATTGGCCAGTCAGAAGGCCCTATTCGAAAACCTGATTTAATTTAAGCTGGTTTAACTTACAGTGTGTATGGTGCAAAAGTGACCGACAAGAAATTTTCAAATTTGTCTCAGATCTACAAGATGGCAGCTAGCAAAGTTTGTAGCTAATATGTATAGCAAGCGAAAGTCGCCAAAATAACATAAACCCAGTTTATCTGAGATAAACCCACTTTATCTGAGATAGACCCAGTTTATCTGAGATATACCCAGTTTATCTGAGATAGCCCAGTATATCTGAGATAAGCCCAGTATATCTGAGATAAACCCACTTTGTCTCAGATAACCCCACTTTATCACAAAAACCCACTTTATCTGGTGATAAACCTAGTTTACCTGAAAGGGACCCATTTCACATGGGATAAACCAAGTTTACCTGACATCGACTGGGTTTATCCGAAATAAACTAGGTTCATCACCAGATAAGCTGGGTTTATCACCAGATAAAGTGGGTTTATCACCAGATAAATTCAGTTTATCTGATGCTGCAACGTATCGACGCTTGATACGGCATTTGCCAAAGTATTATCAAACTCTTCTGGCTGCAACTCCGAACCTGCTATTTCTACAGTATTTCTAACGACACTCTCGGATAAAATGAGTTTATCTGCTTATGATGTGAATTGATCGAAGATAAGCTGGATTGATCTGAGGAAAACTGGGTTTATCAATAGATAAAGTGGGTTTATCAACAGATAAATTAGGTTTATCAACAAATAAACTAGGTTTATCTGAAATAACTGAGTTTACCTGGTGATAAACTGGGTTTATCTGGTGATAAATTGGGTTTATCTTGTGATAAACTGGGTTTATCTTGTGATAAACTGGGTTTATCTGGTGATAAACTGGGTTTATCTGGTGATAAACTGGCTTTATCTGGTGATAAACTGGGTTTATCTGGTGATAAACTGGGTTTATCTGGTGATAAACTGGGTTTATCTGGTGATAAACTAAATTTATTTTGTGATAAATCGGGTTTGTCTAACTGTGATCTACAATTGAACACGGCACAACATCAAACTAGCAGATATGTTAAGAAGCATTTAATCCAAGGATGATGATGATACCAAAAAGGATTTTCCTGGAATTATGCAAAACGACCCGTTTGTATTGAACACGGCAATAACTAACAAAGTCTCCCATACTTCTTGCATGGAAATTTAAGGGAAATAGACTAGTTTCTCTCGGAAAGTTAAGGGAACGGAAATTTCCATTTCCTCTTTGGGAACAGTTATGGGAAATGTGTCCGTTTCCCAAAATTTCCCCAACTAAAAACGTAGTGAGATTTCATAATTTTTGCAGTGAATGTATTAAGTTGAACGGACTAGACAATACCACATCAAACATTAGATTTCAAAGTTTTTAAAAATTTCCAGCCTTATACTACTAACATAGCTGCCTTGTTAAACAGTGGCGTGGTGGCCGGGGGGGCCAGGGGATAAATGCCCCCTCCCCAGCGACGCGAGAATATGGGGGCGCCGAGGGCGCCCAACGTTTTGAGGAGGCGCCAAATGCCCGAAATCTCGATTCACACTAAATCACATTTTTATGTACAAATGCGACAGAGGAAAGTATCGGAGATTTTTTGCCTCAACTACAACCTTTAGGCCTTTGAAGATGCTTTGAAGACATGGTGAACACACTAACAGCTTATCAGAAACGCATTCAGAATATATTTGGAGAACACACACATTCAAAAGATCTTCTGCGACTGATTTCCTTGTAAAATCAACATAAAATCAACTGTTTGATGTTGGATCATAGAATGGAAGATGCAGTGGGCTTCAGTATCTAGGATAGGGGTGCAGGACCTCGATACCATTTTACGCAAATGAACGTTAGCGTTAAGGCAAACCATCGTTAATCTACCAAAGAGAAAATCTACTGGAATAGATGAAATCCCAGCAGAATTTTTACAGAATATGGGTGACAAAGGAATAGAAATGATAACTTTGATAGTCAATAAATGTTATAATACAGGTCTCCAACCTGAAGATTTTCTCAAATCAATTTTTATATAGCTTCCCAAAGTAGCCAACACAAAGGAGTGTGCAGAACATAGAACAATAAGCTTGATATCACACACAGCTAAGATCTTACTACACATTTTAAAGAGAAGAATAACACCACTTGCTGAGAAAAGAATGAGTGAAAACCAATTAGGATTTAGAGAGGGTCGAGGAACAAGAGATGCAATATGTCAAATAAGGCTACTTTCAGAGAGAATGGTCAGTAAAAACAAGAAAATATTCGCATGCTTCATCGACTACAAAAAAGCATTTGACAAGGTTAGCCATAGCAGATTAATTCAAGTGTTGAAAAAGTACGAGGTGCCTCCAGAGGAAATCAGGTTAATATCAAATTTATACTGGTCTCAAACTGCACAAATCAGAGGTAAATCAGAAGACTCGCGCAGCTTTAAGATTGAGAAAGGTGTAAGACAAGGTTGTGTTCGGAATGTATGGAATTGAATGCGAAAAAGACCAAGGTTATGGTCATAGAAAAACAGGCAGGGACGAAAATCGTCATAAAGTCAAACGGGGTGACATTAGAGCAAGTAAAGCAATATAAATATCTTGGCACACTAATAACGGAAGATGCTAAATGTTTACAAGAAATCAAAAGAAGAATAGGAATAGCAAAGAAATTATTCTGGGAATTAAAGGAATTAATGAAAAGTAATATTAATATGAACACTAAGAAAAGGTTATTGAAGACATATATCATGTCACTGTTAACATACGGTTGTGAAGCATGGACAATAGGTAAAGAAGCTGCAAGAAGGATAAATGCATTTGAGGCATGGTGTTTTCGTAGAATGCTAAAAGTTAGCTGGATAAATAAAATTACCAACAAAGAGATATTCGACAGAGTAAAAGAAAAACCAAATCTATTAAAGCAGATCACTCAAAGTAAATCGTCATTCTTTGGCCATATAGCAAGAAGCCCAGACCAAAATTTGTTTCTTAATATCATGGAAGGATTTATAAATGGCAAAAGAGCACAAGGCAGACCTAGGAGAATGTGGATAGACGATATCAAAGAGTGGACCAACATCAAAGAATATGGACAATTGAAAAGGACAGCACAGAACAGGGAACGGTGGAGATCCATGATAGGCAACCTTCGGACTTACGAGGACGCTACATAGATAGATAGATAGAACGTTAGCGTGTATATCACGTTATTCATCCTGAAAATTTACTTGAGTCCTATTTTCTTGGCGGGATTTAGAAACGCTAGATTAGACAGAAAAGTACATCATCCAGATAACTTACGTACAGGTGCATTAAGTAGAGTTCGGGCATAGAGGTGAATGCTGTTATCGCTAACCATCCAAACAAGAACGAAAAAGGAATCATTTAAGTTTTTACTTCGTTACTTCATAGTCTTCAAGATTTTGATATTCTATTTTAAAAATTTTCCCCGAGAAGCCTCTCAATTTCATATTCCTTTGTCCTAGTAACATGGTAAATTCTTCGCAGCAGGAGCATTTTCCAACGATATGAAGAGCATAGTCTCAAAAATTTTCGCTCGCTCCGCTCGCGAAAACATTTAGATCCATCCCACCTGTTTGATTTCTATTCCAACGGGATAATAAAAGAAGCATACTCATTCAATTTCAAAGCATAGTCTAGAATGAACTACCTTTCGATAGCCATGGCACATTGTACAACAAAGAACAGTCGCAGTTTCCTAGGGGGCGCCAAAATTGTTGGTGCCCGACTAGCCAATGTTGAGCCACCACGCCACTGTTGTTAAACAAGGATGAAACGTTTTGCTTTATCTTATGGAGTATTTCTCCTCAGGGCAGTGACAAAATTTTCCGGGAAAAGTAAATCATTGGTACTATGATGGCTTGGTGCCTGCGTAGTTAAAAGCTGTGTTAAACCTATGCTATTTGCCATCACATGTAGGAAATGTTACTATTTCATCCCTTCGACCAGAGCCAACCATATCAAAAAGAAGTGGAATCCCTATTGCCAGGGTCTGGCCTACATAATCATGCTTCACATTCATTATAGTTCCCTAGTAGAAGAAAGGATCTCACCTGACGTCGTCCACCACGGATAGCAGGCCAGCACTGCTCATATAGCAAGGCCCTGAATAAAGTCTCATTAGTGGTAGGGCTCCATCCTATTTTGCATAAAAGCAGCGCTCTCTCTTCAAATTTTGACTTTGTGACCAACCTTTCTTTAAGATTGACCTAACTAACCTGGGTGATTTGAAACACTCAATGCCTGGGGTGTCTTCCCCCCGGTTTATCTCTATTGTTGCTTGAGATTTGGAAATTAAAATTGGCACAAAGGTTGTCCATTATATAAACGATGAATTTTTGAAACAATGATTTAATTTGCATTGTTGTTGTTGTTGCTAGAGCATAATAACATTATGATGTCATATGACGTCATAAAAATGAACGTCTGTTAAAAGGTCGTATAACTTTACTTTTCGTAAAGAAATGAAATATATGGATCAAAATAGATGTAAATTCGTAGTTTAGACTTAATTGGACCAATCAAAAAGGATTAAGAGAGATACAATGTATATTTGTCACAGAGTGTGGCACGACAACTTGGTTACTATGGATACAAGGCTAAAATAGAACACCAAAATTGTTCCAGCTTCATTGCTGTATGATAGACAGTACCCTGGGTACCAGAGTAGATAGAAAATTAAACTTGCTAAATCTTAGCGGCATTCAGCAAACAAGGAGAAATCTTATTAAAATGACTTGAAAACTAAGTTGTTAATCTGTCAGTCCAAGCCTAACTTAGGTGTAAAGATTTTAGTGGTGAAATCTCTTTCAATTAAGAGTGAGAAATTAGGAAAATACACCAGCGGAGAGGGGGGTTACATAACATGTTGATTGTACAGGTACATGTGCCGTCCATATGGGTGGATTTTTGGGATCAAAAATTTGTAAACTAGGGTCCCTTTTTCAACAGATTTTCCTTAAACATGGCTGTGTCATCTAGAAATTGGCAAAAAATAGCCAAAAAATGGCGGTTTTGGCTAAAATTCATCTTAAAAGTGGGTATGACGGCAAGTTTCGGTCGCAGTTTCGGTAATTAGAAGAGGGCTCCTTTCTGAAAACAGGGGGGCAGACCCACGTACACCTACAAGTCATGTACCCCTCCCCCGGGAGTTTTTCTGATCCTTATACTCTTGTAGAAATTCATTAGATACTTACTGGGACAGCGTACCCCGGCATAACATTTTTCTCTCTGTTTATTTGCTCCTTTGCATTGCTTTCCGCCATGCCTTGGTTCAGGATTATTACATTTTCGTTCTCTATCTCTGAATCCCCAGTCACATTTTACAGGGCATTTCGTCCATTCACTCCATTCGCTCCATCCACCATCCACTAATAACGGGAATGAAAATCATATTTTAAGACAGAGCTGCATCACAAAAAATTGTTATAAGAAACCATTCCTAGAAGCCTTTTACGCCCATACCATCCAGACTGAAGGTGAAAGTGAAGGTGAAGTTGCGGTTTTTAGTGCCAAGCGCTTGGATCACAGAAGTAGCTAAGCGCTAATCGAGTCCGCGACCCCTTGTCGTGACGCTTAAGTGGCGAGGCCCTACCGTGTCTCGAACCCACTCGGCCTGACTGTTCTGGCTGCATACAAAGTCAGAGGATTACAACACTGCGCCACAACATTTTTGAAAGGCATACATAAATACTCCCCAGCCATACTCTAGAGAATAAAACAGAGAGTAAAGCTAATGGAGAGCAGATACCTCAATGACATTAGCAATTTTCTAATCTTGAATTAAATTTTGGGTGATTGATTGCCGTTATTCAAGCCACGTGACCAGCAAATATCCATATTAAGAGAGAGGCATTTGCTGGTCACGTGTCCAATATGCTATTTTCTCGAAATTACAAATTCATTAAACTTTAAGCTTTATATCTTTGCTTGTTGATAGTGTGGCGCCGTGGTGTAATCCTCTGACATTGCAGCCAAAACAGTCAGGCGGAGTGGGTTCGAATCCCGGTAGGGCCCCACCACTTGAACGCAATGACAAGGGGTCGCGGACTCGATTAGGTCTGCTATGTTTCTGCGACCCCAGCCCTTGGTGCTGAAAAATACAACTTCACCTTCACCTATCAGGCGCGGATTTAGTGGGGGGCCGGGGGGGCCATGGCCCCCCCAAAGTGCACGAATTCTCGCAAAAACCATTGTCTTTTATAGATAAAAGAGTAAGTTTTAAAACTTTACTTCCTAAAGCAACCCACAAATAACCATAGCACAGCTGCACGGTAATTCGGCTAACGACAAGCCCGTCTAACTGACCATTTATTGTTGATCCAGAGGTTTGAAAATATACGGATCTGAATTCTAAACGAAATTTCATTGCGTGAGGTGGAAACTGAAAAACATTTGTTTCATTCACTGTGTCAAAATATCGGTGATTCAGGATCTTCCAGTGAACTTTGCTGTTGAAGTTTATTTTATGATAAATTTCGTTCTGATAAAGACTTTTGAAAAAGATTCGTGTCTTCTGTTGTGATAGTTATAAAATGTTGATAAGTCACTTTGATATCACTGGAAGGAGAACACACTTTCGAATACAAGTGAAGCTTTATCATTATTATTATTATTATTATTATTATTATTATGCTGCTAAATGTCACAGTTCATACTGGTTGCTTTTCTTTGGCCGGGTGTAAACAATACACCTAAGGCATGTCATGTCCTGAAGTTCAGATGCTCAATGCTTTACGAAGGATCCTTGCAGTTCCTAATAAGCATGTCTTTTGGACCGTCTGAAGATTCAGATTTTCTGATACGCTTCTGATGTTATCTTCCATTCCTTTTCTGATGGTACCGAGTGCTCCTATCACAATGGGTATTACTTTCGTTTTCATTTTCCACATCCTTTGTATCTCAATTTCAAGATCTTGATATTTGCTTTTCTTTTCCATTTCTTTGATTGAAACATTTTTATCACATGGTACAGTCATATCTATCAGCTTGCAAGTTGAATTCACTTTGTCCTTGATTATGATATCAGGTCTGTTTGCACCTACATGTCTGTCTGTATGCACTGCCATGTCCCATAGCACTGTATGTGTTTCAGTGTTAGTTACTGTGCCCGGTTGGTGCTCATACCACTTGTCTGAGGTCTTGATTCCTAGGTCATTACAAATATTCCAGTGTACATATGCTGCAGCTTTGTTGTGTCTTTCGATGTAATCAGACTTTGCTAATACTTCACATCCTGACGTTATGTGGTCAATTGTTTCAGACTGCTTGTAACACATCCTGCATCTGCTATCAATTTCTTTGCCAACTATGTGTTTTTGATAATTTCGTGTGTATAGAGCTTGGTCTTGCGCTGCTATCAATAATCCCTCTGTTTCTCCTTTGATGTCTGATCTGAGCCAATTATTTGTATTTGGAAGGTCAACATGTGGCTCCCCAATAAGTGAAGGGTACTTTCCTAATCATTATTATTATTATTATTATTATTATTATTATTATTATTATTATTATTATTATTATTGTTATTATTATTATCTATTTATTTAAAGTAGGCGTATAATGGCTAGCTATAAAATAAAACCTAATTCAAGCCTACTACAAAGTAAAATAAAATTGTTTCAAAATAAAAGAAAAATACAATAAAAGAAGCTTCTGGAAGGTGACTAAGCGAAGAGCATTTTGATTGCCAACTCCGATGAGGGAACTTACCATAGGAAATTTCACGGGATTTTCACGTAACTTTGAAATGTTTTTGAATCGTGGATTTGACAACAACCATTTTTTATGCCAAATTTTCATTCCCATGGTGGTGGAGCTTATTTCCGCGATACACATTCCCAAAACGGTGCTTATGATAAACATTTTTTTGATGGTCTCTTACTTTCCTAACTGATCGCCCATTACGTTTTGCACAAAAATTCCAGTTTGTATGTCAGGAAGAACGAAGATTAAGTGATAAGCTTCATGATCTAAAATGAAGTAAAAGGGGCGTTTCCCACGTTTTCCGAGAGTCTGAAGGGCGTGGCCCCGAAAAATTTTCAGGGGGGCTACGCCCCCAGACCCCCATACTTCATTCTTATTGGCCCTCCCCAAACTCCAAGCCTGGATCCGCCCCTGTCACCTATTAGTGGTAAGTGCTGTTGTTGTTTGAATGCCATTCCATTCGTGTAAACACCTTGATTGAGCTGTGCTGGTGTCCTGAGTGGCTATTTCTACTACCCTTAGCTACAGGACATTATATTGCTTGTATTTAAATACAATGAAGAAGTAAATAGCCCCAAATGAGTTGACTAAAACCTTTCCGAGCTTTTTAAGTATCAATTGGTCTTTCCATTGTTCTGAATCAGCCTAAACAAAAGTAGCAAGACACAATGTCATGTGATCAATACAGAACTGACCAAGAATCAAGACCCTTATTTTCAAATGATTTGTTAGCAGATTTGACAGATGAGGTATACCCACTGCCTACTTATGCTGATTTGGCTCCTTTAAGTATAAAAGATAAAAAAATTGTTTCTTTTAAATGAAACCGAAACATCTCACTTTGAAGTGAAATTTTCCTGCTTGTAATTTATTGGCTTCGCATGTGCCTGTTGTTTTCTGTGTGGTTCAGAATTTGGTTTGGGTATGTCGAGACAGGAAACTGTCATATTCACCTCCTTATCAAAATATTGCCACCAATCATCTTCCTATAAAGTGGAATCTTCTTCCTGCTTTCAATATGTTAGTTTCGTATATCTCCCGCTATTTCCTGTGTGGTTGAAAACTTGGTTTGTCAACATTATCATGCAGCTGAACTATTACTATACCCTGAATTAGAGTATTTTTTAGAATTTTGAAAAAAAATCTTTTTTTCTTTTATTTCTTTTCATTTCAGATAGATTTTTTAAAAATCCTATTCTTTTTCATTTCAGATAAGCTTTTCAAAAAATCCTAAAAGATACTCTGATCCAGGGTACTATTACTAAAGAATCTTCGAATCACCCTATACGTGCTGTCCCAAAAAGAAAGATGATTTGGTCGGTTACAACAATGTGAATTTGACTTTAATCAGCGCCTAATCACTCACAACATGTTTCTTGACAGTGAACTGGAGCATAGAGACCTCTTTTGTTGGTATTGGTGCTTAGCGGCAAAATATTAATACTGAAAGCTCAAATCTGGTCCACCTTCAAACAGGAGCTAGGCAAAAGAAAACTCTCCAAGAACATCAACATTAAAAAATGAAATTAAAGAAAACTTAAGGAACTTTACAATCACGAATAGGGGGGAGGGGGGGGGGTTGTGACTTCTAGTAAACAGAGTACAACAAAGTCTTACATTGTTCAACATCTTACTAGATTATCATTGACTTATTTACTGTGATTGTGAATCAAGAATGCATTTTGGTCCAAAAATGAAAGCTCTAAGGTTAAGGTTGACACAAGTTGTAGCTTTAAATAGTGATATTTCTACTCTCAAGGCATCAGTATCAACAAAGAAGGCATCTATGTTCAAGTTAACCTCCAATGAACATGAGGATAGTGATTAGCCATTGATTAAAGATCATCGAGAGCTGGCCCGAGACCCAGCGTTGTGTCTGCGAGAGGCCCTTCTACAACGAAGGCCCCGAAAAATCGATGGATCACCCCCTTTATCCCTCAAATTGCACCCTCCTATACCTTGGTAAACCGCTGTCTATGCGGAAACATCTTCCTGTGCATAAAGAATAGTTTAGGCCGAACATTTTGTTTGTCTCGTATCTGAAAACTAAACTGAGGATGCCAGTTGGCTTGCGGGCCTAGAAGTATTCCTCGAGAAACTCCCAAACAAAGAGAAATGCACTATCTCTAAAAGTTCCAGACCCTTTGACAACTACCTTGGCTATCCCCCCCCCCCCCTCCACATCTCGACGGTCTTGTTAAAGTAAATGAACGGAGATATAGCGACATAATCTAAACATAGCACAAAAGAACCGCAAGCGCCACTTATCTTCCTTTTGTTTCATACATCGAAAAAATCAAATACAATCGGTTATATTCAGATTACCCAGTCCCCATAGCTATGTTTGCTTTTAACCCCGTTGATTTACGTTAACGCTAAACTGGCATCTCTACAGGGTGTTTCAGAAAGAACACAATTCACTTTCAGTCGAGTTTCTTTAGGAAATGGTAAAATTTAAATCAATATAAGGCATACCATTTGAAAGTACAATCTATCTTCTTTCCAATGATATCCAGATTAGGTGGATTGATAAACTTTTCATTGTTTAATTGACGTTTTTGGAAGTATGACCTATTTTAGATCCTGGAAAGTGATAGGAATTTACATAGACGATAATCAAAATTCTTGAGAGCATGTTTTATCATTATCTACACCTGCATCTCATGAGTATGAAATTGTCTATTTCGCTCGTCAAGGCATCAAATCGAGTTCTTCTAGGCCTGAACCTCAAAAAAATTTCGTTCGTAATTTTTACTAGAAAAAGGAGCTGATTTTGCTTTTGCTGGAAGCTGCATGTGAAATGGGTTGTGCTAACTTATTTAAAGATAAATCAAAAGATAAAGCATTCCATTAAGGTATCCAAACTGTATATAAACAAAAAGGAGGAAGAGTGTACTTTCAGAAGGTATATATATATTGTGTTTATTCTCGAGTACCGAATAATCGTCCCCCTTCTTATTGATTTTTGAAAAATTTTCCAACCCCCGCTCTTATTCCAACCCCCTTTTATTAATTTTTTGGAAAAATGAAATGATATTAGATGAAATTTCGGAAAAATGCAAGAAAAAGTCTCAAGAAGGGCATTCAACAGAACCAGAGTTCAAAAGTAAATGTATCAGTAACATCACTGTTCACATAAATATATAACAGATACGTGTTTACCTAAGAAAAGAGCTATTTTCTATTTCTCCAAGAACCCCCCCAATTATTCCAGTCCCCCCGATTATTGTTATATCGAGCCATTTCCAACCCCCCAATTATTCTCACCCCCCGTTTATTCGGTACTCGAGGGTGTATTACATGTACTCAAATTTTGGCAAGTTTTTTTTTGAAGATTTTGAATTGCAGTTTTGGTAGCGTTGTTTCTGAAACACCCTGTAGAAACAAGAGCAGATTTTGTAATGCATTAGCATCAGTTGCTTTGGTTCACACGTAAATTCAAAGCGATTAGCGAATAAAGATAAATGAAATTCTCTCAAATAGTAGTTCAAAAACAAACATAGCCGCAAAGTTGCCATGAAACCAGTACGGCCAACTCTCGCTTCGTACGGGCGAAGGGAGGTTTTTAAGCCAAGTTATGTGGTTATAACGAAGTTATGGTTATAGCGAAGTTATGTGGTTTTAGCGAAAGAAGAAGGGTAAATCTAAAGCTATGTCTCGCAGATTTTGCCTATTTGATTCTGGAGCTGAGGAGTAAGTGTATACTTTTGAGCAACAAATATGCAGCTATTGCAATGCCCTTTGCTCGGCTTCTGAAAAACGTAAGCAAAATCTGTAAGACAGAACTTTACATTTACCCTTCTTCTTTCGTCTAAAGCACATAACTACCTTTGAAAACCTCCCTTCAGCCGCACCAAGTGGGAGTTTGCCGCATTGGTTTCCGGGTAACGTTGCAACTTTTGTTTTTGAATTATTGGTTGAGAGAATTTCTTTTGTCTGCATTCGCTAATCGCTTTGAATTGAGGTGTGAACCAAAGCAACTGATGCTATTATATTACAAAATATGCCCTTGTTCCCTGTAGATCCAACCAAATCTGAAAAGAATTTTCTAGGACACTCTGTAGAAAGATAAGACATACCGATTTCTGGACATCTGATACAATATCTGCTCCCCCTCTTTGGTTTCCATCCTTTAGCGTCTTTTCTTCGGCAGCACTTTCCGAAGTCCAGGTCAATTCCCCTTCCTCGATTACCTTTGCTCCGTATTTTTCCTCGGCACTTTCCTGATTTTATTTGGTATTTCTTATAACAAGCCCCTGAATGTGCCAGATCTGGTTAGTGGAAAAGGATTGATGTTAAATTTAGAAAAGTGAGAAAAATCAAAGCTCGTAACTGCATATGTTTCAGTGTCTTAACTTTCTATTGGATGATTCAGACAAAACGCCCACCGGTTGAAAGGCCGCTGCTCCTGAAAAATAAAAGCAATATTATTTTGCGATATCACATAGAATAGCCAATGCAGGGCTGTAGCTACATTGGGGTGCTGGGGGTGCGGCATCCCCCCTCCTGGCCAAATCATAGTTGGCAAATAAAGAAAAAGTCGCACTCAGTCGGAAAATAGAGGGAAAAACCTAATATCGGCATTAGGGCAGTTTTGTTAAGTTACATCAAAATACAAAGTTCGTTAACATTACTTTTGTTTATCTCAAACCAGTCTGCAAGTGGTCTGTGATTGTTTGCGAATGAAACAGGAATCTCATTGCTGCTCTAACAAAAGACATCTTGCCGCAATTCAAGCTAACAAAGGTATCAACAATTTTCTGCTCGCTTCGCTCGCACTCCCTACAAGCGTCAGTGTATCATATTACGCCTGGTTCACACTAAATCGTTTGGATCGTTAAAGGACCCAAACTCCGAGTCTTTGCCGTTTGGGTCTTTCTGCACAGACCTAATGACCCAAACGACCTAGTGTGGATCAAGGCAAAGCAGGCCATTGTACCACCTGTGAAACAGGCCATAGTACCACCTGTCTCGCTATGATTTGCAGGCAGCAGCTTTATCAGCCTTAATGAATCCGACTTAGGCTTCCTTTTAGCTTTGTTTGTGAAAGCCTCTATGAATTTAGGTCAGATACATATTAAATTAATCACTTCCTGGTAATCTTTGCTCACTTCGCTCGCACTTCCATGGAAACTTGTCCGAAATGTGCACTTTTTGGATTTGGCAACATGCTGTCACTGACCTCCTTGAACGATTTTTTCATTTTCCCCAGCATTACAAGAACTTAGGTATCCAACTTATTGACAGAGTATACCGGGTGAGTCAGAAAAAACGTGGGGCGTTTGGTGAAATGTGACATCGAATTTAGCCACCTGATGGCCGTGAACGAAATTTTTCCATAAAGCCAAAGGTCTAACTTAGATCCTAAACCTTTTCCCATCGAAATCGGTCATTTGGTGCATTTGTTAAAAAAGATTTTCTTTCGTAAGATTTTATATGGGCGTCTTGCAAAATGGTGAAATCTTTTGCCAATCCCCTTCCGCATTTCATCTCGGCAAGGTTTACAGGTACACGTGGTATTATCAGGGGGAAATGAAACAGCCAGGAGATACTATTTTCTCCGCTGGGATGTCTTATCATAACTTGCCCTTAGTGAAGAATGTATTTGAAAGACATTATTAATGCACACTTCTTTGTCTTGCGAAGAGCTTTGTTCAAGCAGATCAGCGCTCTGTAAATCGCAATGGGATTGCTTGCAGGTAACACTTTTCCCTAAAGCCTGGTGCACACTAGGTCTTTGAGTCCTTGGAGTCATGCATCAAACTCCGAGTCTTTGTCTTTTGGGTCCCTCTGCACGACCGCAATGACCCAGACAACCTAGTAATGTGAACCAGGTCTAACTATTTCAGTATCCCCCGATAATACCACATATACCTGCTGCTCTGGCAAGGCTAAAATGCTGAAGAGGCTTGGCTAAAGACTTCATCAGTTTGCAAGACTTACATACAAGGTCTTACAAAGAAAATCCTTTTTTAACAAATGCATCAAATGACCGACTT